>OX451735.1:1504905420-1506105420 GCA_948472305.1 Vicia faba | reverse complement strand
AGTGTTAGTTGATTTAGTTAGTTAGACTACTCAATTAGTAGGTATTTAATTTTGTTTATTAAAAATCTACAAAATGTCTAATTTATTTATTTAGAAAATTATTAAAAGAAAAATACTCAAAAGAAATCAAACACTTTTCGCAATCAAAATTAATTCAATATTTTTTAAATAAAAGGATTTTACATCCTCGAATAATTAATAGGTCGGTTTAACACTTAATAATTAATTATTCAAATAAAATAAATTTAAAATTCACTAATCAACAAATCAAATCAATTTTTCACATAGTGCAATCTAATTTCAACGAAGATCGACTCTTCAATCAATCAACCAAACCTAACCAAAATAGTTAACCAATCTAAATTATTTCTTTTACTAACATAATAAAACTCAAGATATTTTCATAAAAAAAATTAAATATGATTACTTTCAAAATTAACTGCGACCTACGTCTACGCTTACTCACTTTTCAAACTCAGACAAGGTTCAAGGATAACTCGAAAGCAATTCTATGCAATCCTATAAAAAATACCAACCAAACACATACGAACTACGAATTTGAACTCTGATTCTTTGCAAGGAGATATGTAGGCACGCGATTAAAACCAATGTGAGTCTCTTAATTAAAAACTTAAATCATTTTCCTATGCAGTTAATAATAACACGCCTTTAAATAGAAATTTCCAATCTATCCCTAAACCTAAGATAGGATGTCCCTTGAGAACAAAGGAGATGAAGGGTGCCTAACACCTCCCTTTCGTCAAACCAACTCGCGAACTTAAAATCTCTAAACAATTAGGATTATTCATTCTTTCTCATCCTTAGGATAAATAAGTAGTGGTGGCAACTCTCTTATTTTTTTCGGTTACAACACAAGTCTTATCAAATGATCTTAAGATATGATTGAACTTACCCGTGCAGACGTACATATCTTCTACTAGTTTAGCTTTATAGATATTTATCTAATAATTCCATGAAAAAAGAAGAGTAAAAAAATAAAAGTACTTATAACATAAACTTTAAATAAACTTTACATATTTAAATATAATCTTATACTCTATTACTACCACTTAATTTACTTAAACATGTCTCCAAGGTTCTAAAAAAAGAACTTATATATTTTTGAAAAATGTTAAAAGAATGTTTAACTGGCTAGGAAGAAATGACAAGATTCATATAAGTCGTACTAAAAAAATCTTAAAAGCCTCTTTACACCACTTAAACAAGGGAAGAATTTAGTGCCACTATATCAACATCACAAATCTCATGTTTAGGGATGTCAATTTGCATCTGTTAACGAGAATCACAATTGAGATTATGGGGCTCCAAAGTCGGAAATTCCCCCCCCCCCCCCCCCCCCCCCCCCCCACGAGGACATGAATAAAAGGAAAATTTTCTCTGAAAACACTTTAGAACGTGGATTGGGGAACTACCTTCCTCCCGCAGATTCCCTAACCCCGACCATATCATTTAAATTTTATAAATATAATATATAATTATATAATTTTACATGTTTTTTCATTAAAAAAATTAACAAATTAAAAAATGAAGAGTCATCGGTGGATATTGACAGATAGTGATAATCATTTTTTTGTTTCAATATTGTTTCACTACTCAAACTTAGAAAAGTGCACCTAGTACATAGAGTATACACATCGTCTCCTCCTCTTCTTTTCTCGATTTTATTTATCTCCTTCATTCATCATATCATATGTTCTCTTCATTATCACAACAACCACTCTCCTTCATTTGTCCAAGTAAACACAATAACAATTATGTGTTTGTTGATATGATTATGTGTTTAATTTTTATAGGAAAAAGAAAGTGAAGTATAATTGTGGAATGATGATGAAGACATTACAAGGAAAATCAGAATGATGAAGATGATATAATAATTTTCTTGGATAATTTCTTAAGAATTTGGTTTATTTAGATTAACTTTGTCCAAAGTAACTTTATTTGTCTACTTTTGATGGACAATTGCCTTGATATTTTAAATTATCATCCAATTTTATTTTGCTATGTATTGTGTAGAATATTTATCAATAGTTTTTTGTGTGAATATTTGACAATTCGAGTTTGCTATTTTTTCTAAGCATTATGGGAAATTTAAGTTGTGAGTTTTTGTATGATTATGCAGGGTAGCAACATGTTTTGTTGGATATTTATTTTTTTGACAAAAAAAAGAAATATTAGCAACTGCAAGTGTTTTTGCATTTTTTTGTTATTGATGCAATATGTATTTTTATTTAAAAAATGTAAAATATATGTGTTTTTTTAAAATATTAATACTGAAATGCTCACTACTATAAATAATACATTTTATACAAAACTTTCACATTACCTAATAAAAAATTAACTAAGGGACATACTTCTAATCTCAACAAACATAGCTTATGTTTTACTTATTTTATAATGTCGTCATTATTTTTAATTTTATTTTTTCATTCAAATATTAAGTCATTTGTTCCTTCAGTTAACCTACATATTGAGGGGAAAGATTATTCAATCATGAAAAAAAAACATCCGTTTATTAAGTTTTTCCCTAACCTAACTCATCTTCTGTTGCTCCAAACTCGTAACCATCATTCTCAGATATGGATTGCAAGACAGAAAAATCTTTTAAGGTTTCTTAATTAATTTGGAAATCTTCAAAGTTGGATTGTTGTTGTTGTTGCTACATTCATTATTTCATTGAAGAAACTAATTTTATCCATCGTGAATGAACCATTTTTCTTCTCTAACAATCTATCTCACATAATGACATTGTTATTGTTGATTCCATATTTTGTAATCCATTTTTATATTTGGGAATAATTTCTCAATGTTGTCATCCAAAACAAAATATCAATAATTTAATTCTTTCCTTGACTGACAACATTGAGAAATTATTCCTAATCATACTTAGAAATATTGCAAACCAAAATAAAAATGGCGGATTGTAAAATTTATAAGTGATATGCCTTACAAATCACCATTTTCTTTTTGGATGTGTAATAAAAGTAAACTATTCACTCATGTGAGATGAAAACCGTGGGGAAAAGATTATTTTATTGTACTTTTTATTTAAAAGATAAACAATATATTATATGTGTTCATAAATATCTGAGTGAAAAAGTGACACAATTGTGATTATAAGCGTATCTTTCCCGTCCATGTATCAATGCTCAAGATATTATCAACTCATCAATCCACAATAAACATTAGTGATCCACGTGTAACTCTCATGCTAGCCAATAAGGACGTAGACATCATAAATGTATATCTTGGATGCTAGATTGTGAATGATAAAAATTTATAATGAAAACATTAGGATTGAACAAATATATGCAAAGTATTGGTTCAAGGTTGGTGTTCCTTACATAATCTCTTGTTTTGTTACATGAAACATTGTTTTCCTTTTCTAACTTTTGTAAATTTTATACCAGAAACAAATGCATTTAAAGTTGTTGAAAATATATTTCATACATATGGGTATGCAACATAATTCAATATTTGAGCTTCACAAAGATTCAAAAGGACGATAAAGAAGCAGCTAAATTTTCTAATAAATTTGTATTTGTAGATTGAAACGAAAATAAAGTAAAATTTAAAAATTAGTATTTTAACAAAACTATATATATATATATATATATATATATATATATATATATATATATATATATATATATATATATATATATATATATATATATATATATATATATATATATATATATATATATATATATATATAATTGTTAAGAAAAGCTAGATATTTGAATCTAACTTAGTTGAAAAACTAGATATAATATTTATGATACTCAATTATGAGAAAATGATGAAGGAAGTGAAATGATATTTTTCTATCTTTCAAAGTTAAACTTGGTGTCTTTTACATTTACCAAAGGAGTGTATTTATACTAGTAGAAATATTACTATTATAATTGTTATTACTATTCTATATTTGAAAAATTATACATCACCAATAATTTGTCATTACTATTTTAAGTTTGACTATTAGATAAAAATTTCTAAATGATTATTATAATAATCTTCATTATTATAACACTCCCTCTTTGAAATATCTATCACGGTGCTCCTTTGAAACCTTGTTGAAGAGAATTTTATGGGAACATACATTGTCTAGTTAAAAACCTTATAAGGAAAAATCCATTGGAATAAAAACCTTAATAAGGGAAAAAGAGTACAACATTACGCTCCCTGTAATATGGTGGGAGAACTAACTTAAGTGTTTTGCATTTTATCGTAATTGTTGCGGATAGTAAGAGTCGTCACCGAATTTTCTTTTATCCAACAAAGGAAAGGGTGAAAAGAACAGAAAAGACCTTTTGAGATATTTTCTTGAGTTCGGGGGGCAGGTTATGAAAAGGGAAGGTGTTAGTACCTTTTTATCTACAGTTATCTATGAGCTCTTAGTTGTTAGCTCACTTTGAAATACTTTGTAAAAAATATGTTTGTGAGTTTGAAAATATTTTTGAAAAGTGCCTTTGTTTAGGCGAACTTTGTAATGATTCTCGTCTCTATAAGAATGTATACAAAGTGTTGAATTTTGAAAATATTTCATGGAAAATATTGGTGTGTTTGAAAGATGTTTTGTTTTGAATTGTTTGTGAGCAAGCAACTATGAGCGTTCTACCTACTCAAAAGAAAGTCTTTGTTCTTTTCCTCCTCCTTTAGATAGTGCTTGTCTATCATTGTTTGGTAGAAAGCCTTATCATTAGATGTGAAGGGGGAAGGCGTGGGTCATCATACAGTCATAGAAGGCAATATTGTAGGATGCTTTAGAAATTTATCGTAAGGGACTAAGATCGTTTACCAAAGGCAACGTCGAAGGGTCATCGAGGGACTGCGATCTTGTAATTGAGGGTCTTTGCTAAAACAACTCACGCTCGAGGGACATGACTATTTATTTGAAGGTAAAAAGTGGAGTATACTCTAGAGGTGCATGTGTAAAAAATGTTTTGATTGCATGTATTTTTGTTTTGAGATTAGGATTTTCTAAGATTGATTTTATCTTTCCATATAAACCCTAATTACTAGCAATAATGGAAAGCAATAAATTTTGGATTTTAAATGTCTTACGCTATTACATTATTTGGAGGGGGGGGGGGGGGGGGGGTACAAATTACAAATGGGGATAAAAATAATTAAAACTTAATTACTATTAAAACCATATTGAATATTGCAAAATAAAATATACAAGCATATGAAGATAATGTGCAAGAAAAGAAAAATATTTTTGTTTGAGTTTTTGTATGGAAAGGATTTAAATTAATTAGCTAAATTAATAGAAAGAAAATAAATAATTAGTCTAAGTTGATATAATAAAACTAAACCTAAATTAATTTGATAAAATGAATTAAATTAATTAAGAAAATAATTTTTTTGGGTTTTTTTTTATGAAAATGTTTTAAAGTTAACCTATTTAAACTTAATAAAAAGAGATTAATTAAAATCCCTAAATTATAAGTTAATTAAATTAGTAAAGAAAATTAAAACAAACTAAGTTTAGATTAAATTGATTAAGAAAATAAATTTAAATAGTTAAAAAAGTATTTTAATGTTCTATCTATACAAAATAAAATAAGAAAATAAAAATGAAAATGAAATGAAAAAGTTTTAATATAATTTATTTAAAAAAATTTATTTTTATATATTTATATTAAAGAAAATATAAAAAAAGCAAAAAAAGAAAAGTAATAAAAAGTAGAAATATAAATTAAAGGGGGGGGGGGGTTAAAAAGTAAAAGAGGGTGTTTAAAAAAAAGCAAAAAGCAAAAGGCCCAAATAGATTTTTTGTAACCAGAAAGTAAACAAAAAAAGTGGGCTTGGTGTTGTTTATGAATCAAGGGATGTGCAAAAGGAAACGAGCTGGCTGGGAGCTTGGTTTGAGGCCCAATGAGGGTTGTGGACAAGAGAAATATTGAGGTGTGTCAAGGTAAAACGAGTTTGGGCTTTAGATATGATTTTGGATTGGGCTTGGCTGTTTGGTTGTTAGCAGCATACGTGGAAATGAAGGGTGGTGTAAACAAAAATGGGGAGGTGGTACGTGAGCGAATGAGATTGGTCTTGGAAATGGGCTTAACCCAATTGTAAATAAAACAAAAAACCAAAGTGTTGTTTCATTCCAACATAAGAATTATCTATCTTACTTTAACATTCCCTCTCGTTCTCTCTGTGTGGGCTCTCACCGGAGAAAAGCAAGGCGCCGTGCCGAAAATCACCCTTGCGGCAGCGACGACGGTGGCGAAGCTCAAACCTTCATTTTTTACAGATTATGTTTCGTCTCTTTCTCCTGAGTACTAATCTGTACTTGATTTTTGCAGATTATAAATGATTTCGTGTATATCTTGAATGGGGTTTGGAAACCCTAATGGTTCCGATTCATCTTCTCTCGCGTGGCCTCGGTGAGATCTTTTTTTTTTCTTCTTTCTAATTTCCGAGGGGTTACAGTTTTGGAAAGTGAAGAAGCACAATTAGGGTTTTCTATTGTGTTACGGTTTTGTTTGTTTTGTGTTTGATTTTTCTGAAGGGTTTTGGTTTTGTAAAGTGATGAACAAAAGATTTTGGGGCTTTCAGTTCTGTATCTCACTCTTTTTGTCTTCTGTTTGTTGTATGAACTGGGTTTCTTTTATACTGTGAACTCTCTTTGACTTTGTTGGGAGAGAACATCCTTGAGCCACTCGTATGGGACTTGTCACTTCTGATATCTTATTTTTTCTGATATTTTTGAAATGTCAACTCTGTACTTTTGCCAAGCTATGATGGGTTTGTGGTTTTCCTATTGCTTGCTGGCTTTGGACTTATCATATTTTTTCTGATTTTCTGATATCAATTATGTGGTACTTTGCTATGTTGCCTTTTGATTATGTACTTGTGTAGTACAATATCTTTTGAGCTTTTTTATTATACTGTTGTGATACGGTGGCCAGAACCGGGACTGTTTCGTTTTTAGGAATTGCTGGTTTGCATTTTGCGTTTGTGTTCACAAAATGTCGCGGTAAGCAAGAGTCGCCACCACCTTTTAGTTTATCCAACGAGGAAAGAAAAAAAGCACAGGAAAATTCCTTTTTTGAGATATTTCTGAGTACGGGGGGTAGATTATAGAAAGGGAAGGTATTAACACCCTTTCTATCCGTAGTTTTCTACGGGCTCTTAGGTACTTGCTCATCATTTTCAAAATTGTTTTCTTTGTGTTTATGTGATTTGAAAAGCTTTTGTTTTGACTTCGATTTAACTCTTGCTTCTGTCTTCAAGAGTGTAATGAAGTGTTTTTGAAAACTTTGTTTGTAAAGGAGTGTAAGTGTGAAAAAAGGTTTGTTTGGATTGAGCAAGTACTTAAGAGCTAATCTACCTACTCGAAAAAAGAATCGTTCTGTATTCGTTTCCTTTAGATGGTGCTATCCCACTATTAGTGAGTAGGTAACATCGTCGTTGGAGTTTTGAGGGTCAATTCGAAAGGGACGTACGGTCACTAAAGCAATGTTAGGACGTCTTAGTAGTAACCCTAATGTCTTAGATCAATTATTCGAGGCAACCATTATGAGGCAACTATTTCGAGGCAACTATTCCGAACGGGACTTTGATCTTTGTTTAGACAAAAGGACGACCACTAAAGCATCCTATACTCAATGACCGTTTACCAAAGGAAACCAAGTGGGAGTGTACCCTAGGAGTGCGCATGTGCGAATGATTCAATTTCAGATTATTTATCTTTGCACATTTAGGGTTATCTAACTGTTTTAAAGTTTATCATACATTCTTGTCATGCATCCTAATATCATACATCTAACAGTTTAATATTTTGCAAAAATTAAAGTGCAGAAATTAAACTACGCTATTACAAGGCTTTGAGTATTTACATAGCAAAAAACAAACCCTTTAAAAATAAAGCAATAAATGAAAATAAAGACCTAATTTAACTATTACAACTTGTAGGCAGTTACAATAATAGGGTAAAAATAAGACAATAAAGCGCGCACGATGAAATTAAGATCGGGAAGAAATTGGGGTTTTGACCCCTCTAACCTAATTAAGAGAAACAATTATTTTTGTTGTTTTTAATATTTTTTTTAAGAAAAGAATTAGGTTTCAAATTAAATATACAAATTAATTAGTAATTAAATTAATTAATGAAAGTAATTACATGGCCTATTTTGGTGTTTTGTTATTTTTAGGAAAAGAAAATATAATTAAGTTAGAAAAAACCTATTTATTCTAACTAATTTTAATTTTAATTTGCAAAAAACAATTAAAGTTACCTAAAATTAACAACCTAATCAAATTAATTTAATTTTTTGTATAAAAAATACATACCCTAAATTTAATTGGATGAAAAAATATTTTTGTGTTTTTTTGATAAAAAGAAAATGATTAATGGTGTTAGTAAATAAAATAAATGAATTAATTAAAATAAAATATAAAAAGAAAAAAGGTGAAGAAATTGGGCCTGAAAGTAATTTGCAGGGGGTGCAAATAGCCAAATCTGGGCCCAAAACCAAGTAGTCCACGTTGACTTGCACGATCAGATGCTTTGTGTTGACTAGGCTTCATGATGCCCCTTCAGATGATGGCCATCAGATTTGGCCATCTGGAGATCCAAGGGCTAGATCTTAAGAGTCTATGGTAGTCCCTTGGCTTCTATATGCACTGGATCCTAAAAAGGCAAAATATATGAAAGAAAGGGGGGACCTGGGATTCGAACCCAAGTCCTGAAGCATTTTGCACCTACCCTGTAACCAACTACGCCACTTGTTTTTGTTGTATGTAATATAAACAAGAATTAATATAAAATAAACAAACGAAATAATAAAATATTAGCGCGAATTTTCAAACGATCCAATGGAAAGGTGCCAGCTAATCGTCTTCCTCCCTTCTCTGTGGGTAAAAGTCCCAGACTTTTACCTACGGACGTTAGTCCATGGCTACAAACCCGCGTTCTCTTAAAATCAAACATGAGCAATATAAATGAAAACTAGGGCCACCAATCAACTCGTCTGGACCTCCTGAGTATAATGGTGGCCCTTTCATGGCCTAATTTTTCCTGCACGCAGAATTCCCAAATCAAAGCTATCAACCCTAATAATGGTGAAACCTTATACAAGCCATTAAAACACAATTAAAGATTACAGAAAGCTTGCATATGTCTTAAGGATCAAGAATATATCATTAATTCATGCTATCAATTTCTAAATCATGCAAACTGAATTCAAGAAATAAGCAATGTCGTGATGGACTTACAGCGAGATATAGGGCTTGGGAACGCTTGTTCTTGATTGCTTTTGCTTGCTAGGGATCCCAGGAAGCGATTGGAATGGTCCGAGGGTCTTGAATTGGCCTCTAAGTAGGAATTCGTGTTTGCACTTTTTCTTGTTTTTTCAAGTTTTGTTTCTGGTTCATACGCCTCCCTTCTAACCTCGTTTTTGGTCTGCATTCCTTCTATATGTATTGAGGAATGGATTAGGGTTCAAAGAATGTACTCAATCTTCCTCCATCAATGATTTTGATTTTGATTTGATACACTTGAATATCTTTCCAAAAATGATCCAAATCCAATCTTTTTGTGCACTTCATGCCTTTACACGAATTTGATCTCATGCTAGTTGGAATTTAAGACCTGAAACATGTATCAAATCTTGAGATTTCAATATTTTGGATTTTCTATGATTTGTTTTGATTTAAAATGATTTAATTCAAATAAAAATCAAAATAAATAATGAAAATAAGATAATGACAAGTGGAAAAGGCCAGGGCTCGTGGATCATGTTTCCAACTTAAAACAAGTGAAAAAGATTGGGCCCATTTGGAAAAAATTGAAGTTTTAGGCATATTTGACTTTTGACAATTTTGCAAAAAGGGCCAACTTCACCAATGCACAACTTCCTCAATTTTGACTCTTTGAAGGTGTTCTTAGACTTTTTAGAAATCTTGGGATGTCCTCTAAGCAACACTTTTGGGCAAATCTCAATTTGATATTCCATGCTCATGTATGAAGCTTTGACAAAAAAGGTGTTTTTGTTGACTTTTCAAAATGACCTATAATGTCCAAATTCATAACTTCTTGTGAGTGCATGTTTTGAACTTTGGAGATGAATGTGGATTGTATAGCATTGCATCCTCTTCAAAATGAGCTTTGGATGGGTCATTTCTCATAAAGTATGAGAAAGTTATGCTTGGTCAAAGTTGAGTTGACTTTTCCTACAAAACCCTAATTTAACAACTTTTGGTTCTTGATGAATTAGGAGCAATCCTTGATGAATCATGATCAACCCTTGATCAAATTATGAAATATACTTAAAAATGAGGATGTTGACCAAAAATCTTGAAGTTTGACTGTATGTAGGCCACAATTGACTTTTTCCCTAGCACAATCAATTTTCAGGCCTTTGAGCAATTGACTGAGCAAACATTCTCTGCAAGGCTTGAAACTTGACATGGATGATCTTGAGAACATATTAGGATAAATGGTGAACATTTGGGATCCCTTGGACTCAATTATCTTTATGCAACATGAAACCCTAATTTGAGATAGACTGCCTTAGGAGAGGGCTTGTTTGGTCAACCCTTGGACTTCCTTGAGCAACTTGGGGATCTTTCTTGAAATGTTTTGAGAAATATGGGAGGGAAAATTTTGGGGTACAATAGCTGCCCCTGTTCAATATTATTAAACCTGAGGATTTAGATTGGCTTTCGTGCCTTTCGTGATCCGAAGGTGGAAGATGATTGAACACTAGAGTGCCCAGAAATTTGCACTCGCATGACGTGGTGTCGGGAATGGGCTTACAGATTCCATTTGGAAATTGCTGACGGGGGATGGGCTTAAAGATGCCATCTGAAGGAGTGTCGATCGCATAAGAGATTCTTTAGCGAGAGCTTGTATACCTGTTGTTGAGGAAGATTTCGTTGAGGAATGTTGATCTCTGTCTTGAGGGAAATAGAATTTTAGGAGCTTCAATCGTCTGTTATTCTGCTGGGGTATCGTCTCTGTTTTGAGAAAGGTTGAATTTTAGGAACTTCGGTTGTCCGTTATTCTTGTTGAGGAATCATCTCTGTTGAATTTTAGAAACTTCGGTTGTCCGTTATTCTACCGAGAAATCATCTCTGTTGAATTTTAGGAACTTCGGTCGTCCGTTATTCTACTGAGGAATCATCTCTGTTGAATTTTAGGAACTTCGGTCGTCGGTTATTCTACCGAGGAATCATCTCTGTTGAATTTTAGGAACTTCGGTCGTCCGTTATTCTACTGAGGAATCATCTCTGTTGAATTTTAGAAACTTCGATCGTCCGTTATTCTACTGAGGAATCATCTCTGTTGAATTTTAGGAACTTCGGTCGTCCGTTATTCTACTGAGGAATCATCTCTGTTGAATTTTAGGAACTTCGGTCGTCCGTTATTCTACCGATGAATCATTTTGTTGAATTTTAGGAACTTCGGTCATCCATTATTCTACTGAGGAATCATCTCTGTTGAATTTTAGGAACTTCGGTCGTCCGTTATTCTACTGAGGAATCATCTCGGGGAGATGAGATTAAACTTGCTATCCGATCGTAATCCAGGCTTCGCAATTTCTCGATTCTTATCTGGTTGCAATCCAGGCTTCAGAAGGAACTAAGTTGTTATTTGGTCTCATTTGGGCTTCACGGCTTGTTGGGGATTAAACTATTATCCAGTCGAATCCGGGCTTCATAGCTTGCTTCTAAGAGATACCACTATCTGGTCATAATCCAGGCTTCACGATATTCTGATACTGTTATCCAGTCGAATCCGGGCTTCACAATATGCTGTAGAGATCAAGATATTATTCGGTCGGATCCGAGCTTCATAGCTTGGACTTGGTGAGAATTTGATTGTATCTTTCCTGAAAGATAAAGGTTAGCTGTATGTAATGTATGATATGTATCAAGAAATGATGTTCTCAAAATAAATGAGATTGCGTTGTATGATGTTTATGCGTATGTCATGATGTATGGATATGTAATGTTTTTATGATATCCGCTAGCTGGGGAAAATAAATCCCGGGTTGCTGCTGGAGAAAAGAGTTGAATTCTTCGTTTTCGATGGGGATAGTGAACGAAGATGATTGTGAGAATAATCCTGCTGGAGAACATAACTCCGCTGGGGAGTAAACTGACGAGAAAATGATTATATGGGGGAGAGAGATACTCTGCTAGAAGCTCTATTAATTTGGAGAAATAAACTCAGCTGGGGATGAGTTACTGTTGCTGGCGATGATAAACTCTGTTGGGAAATGAGTTTCTGTTTGTGAAAGGAATGAACTCCACTGGGGATTATTTTCCAGTGGCGACTTCACTGGGGATAATCTTTTAGACTCTACTGGGGACAATCCTCCAGGCTCTACTGGGGATAATTCTCCAAACTCCACTGGGGATAATTTTCTAGTTCCGATGATAGATAAACTCTGCTTAGGGAGAATCTTGCCGACTCATTCGTGGTTGTGAGCCTTGGCTAGGGAGAGTGGTGTCCTGTTCGGGACCTGCTAAGATCACTGTCTTTTTCTTACTCTGCGGGGAGTGAATGTACCTTCAATCGTTTTCTCCAACTAGGTCTATCCCTATACCTGGTGGATAGAGCAACTGTATGGTTCAGACATTTCTTATTTGCCCCTGTTTCTGATATTACGAGTAACTGTCTTTTGTTTCGCATGTAAATATTTATGAGCAGCAATTATTGTCAAATGCATATATCAAAAATGAACATTGGACGTTTTTGCAAAACAAAATAGAAAAAGAAAACAATTTGGAATTTCTTTGTGAAAATGAATCGTATTGATTTTGAAGTTTGGCCTGTAAATAGGCGTTTTTATACAAGAGGATGTCGTCCTAGTAAGAGAACGCCACCGAAATGATAGAGTTTATACAATTTGTGAAAAATAAAGAAAAACAACTATATGAACAATCCCACTGGGTTCCAACTCTGCTATTGCCCTTATATCCTCGAGTATCTCATCACTTTGCTACTTGGTTAAAGGTAGATCAGATTGATTAGTGCCGTCCGAGCTTGATAGTCGATACCGAAGTCTAGTTGCAAGGTGATCCAATGAGACATAATGTTACGCCTTAATCCCTAATTTTTGCCTGGACCGCCCTTTCGGGTTTTCAGTCCACCGTGATACCCTTTTTGCCCAAGCCGCCTTTTCAGGTTTTCGACTTGCCGGGTGTACAGATATTTTTAATTTTCATCCCTTAATTTTTCCCGAACCCTTTTGGTTCGCCGGGAAGCCCTTATTTTTGCCTAGGCCAGTCGACCTAGCGATTCTTTGATTATGCGTAGTATTTTTTCACTATGTCTGCATTGACGGGGTGAGGAAGGTCGTCACCATCCATGGTGGTTAGAATCATGGCTCCTCCTGAGAAATTGTTCTTAACCACAAATGGCCCTTCGTACGTGGGGGTCCATTTGCCCCTAGGATCACCTTGAGGTAATATGATGCGCTTGATCACCAGATCCCCAACTTGATACTCTTGTCGTCTGACTTTCTTGTTAAATGACTTGATCATCCGTTTTTGATACGTCTGACCATGACAAATAGCAGTTAGCCTATTTTCGTCGATTAGGTTTAGCTAATCAAGTCGGGTCTGAATCTAGTCATCTTCGCTCAAGCCTGCATCCTTCATAATCTGAAGAGAGGGTATCTGGACCTCAATAGGTAAGACTGCTTCCATGCCATATACCAAGGAATAAGGTGTTTCCCCTGTTGACGTCCGTGTTGAGGTGCGGTACCCATCAAGAGCAAACGGTAACATCTCGTGCCAATCTTTGTATGTCACCGTCATCTTCTGCACAATCTTCTTGATATTCTTATTAGCCGTTTCAACAACCCCATTCATCTTCGGCCGGTAAGGAGAAGAGTTGTGATGCTGTATCTTGAACTGCTTGCAGAGCTCGGTGATCATCGTATTATTGAGATTTGTACCATTGTCCGTAATGATCCTCTCTGGTACACCATATCGACATATCAAATTATGCCAAATAAACCGTGCCACGACGTTCTTGGTTACATTAGCAAAGGAAGATGCTTCAACCCACTTTGTAAAGTAATCAATCACTACCAAGATCAAACGATGCCCGTTGGACGCAATTGGTCTGATCTCACCAATCATGTCGATGCCCCACATTGCAAAAGGCCAAGGAGCTGTCAAGACGTTCAGAGGTACTGGAGGTATGTGCACCTTAGCAGCATAGACTTGACACTTATGACAGGTCCGAGAATGCTGATAACAGTCGGCTTCCATGGTGGACCAATAATATCCTGCCCGTAGGATCTTCTTTTCCATGGTGTATCCACTGGAGTGAGTCCCGAAAGTGCCTTCATGTAACTCCGCCATAATCCTTTCTGCCTCGTTCTTATCCACACATCGTAGTAAGGTTGAATCATAGTTACGCTTGTAAAGAATGCCATTACTGATGAAGAACTTTGCAACGAACCTCCTCAGAAACTTCTTATCGTTAACAGATGCCCCCTCGGGTACTCATGAGCCTCAAGATACCTCTTTACCTCATGGAACCAGGGTTTATCTGCTACCTCTTCAGTCTCAATGTCATAGCAATGTTCAGGTTCGTCCAACCTCTCAATGGTGATCTGGGGAGCTCCGTTGTCCCACCTGACCTTGAACATAGAAGACGTAGTAGCTAGCGCGTCCGCTAACGGATTCTCCTCTCTCGGGAAGTGTTCAAAGGTTATCTCCTCAAAATGTGGAAGCAATGTCAATACATACTCTTTGTAAGGAATAAGATTTGGGTGCTTCGTATCCCACTCACCTTTGATCTGACTGATCACGAGAGCGGAATCTCCGAATACACTTAAGAACTTAATCCTTAGGTCAATAGCTGCTCGAAGACCCATAATGCACGCTTCATACTCCGCCATGTTGTTGGTGCAGTTAAAACATAATCGGGCGGTGAACGGAGTATGACAGCCTTCAGGAGATATGATCACGAAGCCAATGCCATTACCCAAAGCAATTGAAGCTCCATTGAAATACATAGACCATCGGGATCCCTCCTCAGGTCCTTCATCCGGTCCAGGTGTTTCACAGTCAGTTACCAACATGATGCTCTCGTCCGGGAACTCGAAATTCATAGACTGGTAATCATCCACTGCCTGATGTGCCAGATGATCTGCCAACACACTTCCCTTGATTTCCTTTTGGGTCGTGTATTGGATGTCATATTCAGTCAAGATCATCTGCCATCTTGCTATTCTTCCGGACAAGGCAGGTTTTTCGAAGATATACTTGATTGGATCCATCTTTGATATCAATAGAGTAGTGTGAGTAAGCATATACTGTCTCAGCCGACGAGCAGCCCATGCCAAAGCGCAACAAGTTTTCTCAAGCAGTGAGTATCGGGTCTCACAGTCGGTAAACTTTTTGCTAAGGTAGTAAATAGCATGCTCTTTTCGGCCAAACTCGTCATGCTGCCCCAACATGCACCCCATTGAATTATCGAGTACTGTGAAGTATAAAATCAAAGGTCTCCCTCCTATTGGAAGCATCAGAATAGGTGGCTCTTGGAGATATTCTTTCGAAAGCGGCCTGACACTCATCATTCCATCTTACCTCTTGATCCTTCTTCAGCAGCTTGAAGATTGGCTCACAAGTAGCAGTCAAGTACGAAATGAACCGGGCAATGTAATTCAGACGTCCCAGAAAACCTCTGACTTCTTTTTTCTGTTCGGGGAGCCGACATTTCCTGTATAGCCTTTACCTTTGTAGGATCCACTTGAATACCTTTATCACTAACGACGAAACCCAGCAGCTTACCAGACCTTACCCCGAAGGTGCACTTGTTCGGGTTTAACCTCAGCTTGTACAACTTCAACCTGTCAAATAGCTTCTGAAGATGATCAAGGTGTTCCTCTTCAGTTTGGGATCTTGCAATAATGTCGTCAACGTATACCTCAATCTCATGATGAATCATATCGTGGAACAAGGCAACCAAGGCGCGCTGATACGTTACCCCAGCATTATTCAACCCGAAAGGCATGACCTTGTAGCAAAGGGTACCCCACTGTGTAACAAACGTTGTCTTCTCCATGTCCTCGGGAGCCATCTTAATCTGATTGTAACCAGAAAAACCATCCATAAAGGAGAAGATCTTATGCTGTGTGGTGTTTTCAACCAGAACATCGATATGAGGCAGAGGGAAATCGTCCTTGGGACTCGCCCTGTTCAGATCCCTATAGTCAACACACATTCGAACCTTACCATCTTTCTTCGGCACTGGAACCACGTTGGCAACCCACTGCGGGTAAGAAGTAACTTCGAGAAAACTGGCATCAAATTGTTTCATAACCTCAACTTTGATTTTCTCAGACATCTCTGGGCGCATTCGACGAACTTTCTGCTTCTCTGGAGGACAGTCTTCTTTAGTTGGCAAGCGGTGAACCACAATATCGGTATCCAAACCAGGCATATCTTTTTAAGACCAAGCAAAGATCTCAACATAGTCATCCAACATCTGTATCAACCGTTGCTTGACATTAAACTCCAGATTTGCATCGAACTTAACCTCCTTCTTGTCTTCTTCTATACCCAGATTTATTGATTCCACTGGCTCTTCATGAGGCTGTATGGCCCTCTCTTCCTGTAGTAACAGTCTAGCAAGTTCCCTAGGCACTTCACAATCATCGTCACCTTCGTCCTCGGCTTGGTTGATCGGAATTTCGAAGTCATAATTGGCAGTAGCAGAGTCGTTATCAGTGGAATCCAGAGTGGATGTGGACCTGTATTATAATATGTGAGTGTGTGTAAGACAATAGCTATTTTAATAAAGTGCAAGATAAAAAAAACAAGGAGCGCAAAATTTGTAATGCAAGAAAATGTCCAATGCTTTATTGATGACATATGGAAATGACAAATGTTAAGCCCTCACAAACAAAGCCACGGTGTTTCGGGCAAGGCACCGGACCGTAAAGTTTCAAATTGTCTGTTACAAAACTCAAAACAAAAGTCTATTACTGTGTAATAAAAGAAACTGGAACGAAATCCTTTGCCGTCAAATTGCTCAATCCACCGCTGGTAGTCGGGTAAATCTAGCTGTCAATGTCTGACTCTTCTTCATCATCCTCGATTGCATTCACTCCCTGATCATGTTTGGGCATAGGAGCAGTTATGACGTTAGGCTTTTCTGGCGCGTCAAACTCAATTTCCTTAGCTTTAATCAGATCTTGCACCTTATTCCTTAAGGCCCAACTGTTATTTGTATCATGCCCCGGGCTATCAGAGTGATAGGCGCAGCGGGTGTTCAGATTATACAGCGGTGATGTAGTGCTGGGATTCTTCGGGGCTTCCCTTAGAGTCACCAAGTTGGTTTTCAACAATCACGGCATAAATTGAGATAGAGTCATACTGAGCCGAGTATACTGTCTTTGCGGTCTATCTACTCTTTACAGATTGTTGCGTTATGGGGAAACAGTGGGTCTTGATATTACCACCGTATTGACTGCTTGGCGGCGTTCAGGTCGGTTTTGGCTCCTCGAGCTGTAAACTGCACTAGCTTCCTTCTTGAAAGGCTTCTTCTCTGTACTTGACGAAGCACCTTTCTGAATCTTGTCATTTCTGATACCGGCTTTAACTCTCTCCCCAGTCATAATCAATTTAGTGAACCCAGACGATGAAATACCAATCAAATGGTTGAAATATGGACCAGACAAAGTCCCAAGAAACATGTCCACCAACTCCCTATCAGACAGAGGGTATTGGACTCTCCCATCAAGATCTCTCCATTTCTGAGCGTAGTCCTTAAAACCTTCGCTCGCACCCATGGACATACCCTGAAGTTGAGTACGCGTGGGAGCAAGGTCAGCATTATATTGGTATTGCTTGTAAAAGGCAGCGCCAAGGTCCTCCCATTTGCAGACATTAGCTCCTTCCAGTTGATAGAACCATTCAAGTTGAGTCCCTGACAGACTATCTTGAAAGAAATGAACCCACAGGTTCCTATCGGCAGTATATGGTTGAATCTTTCTGACGTACAAGCGAAGGTGTAGCTTCGGGAAGGACACCCCATAGTATTTAGCAAAGACATGAGCTTTAAACTTGTGGGGGATCACCACCCCAGATGCCAAACCCAAATCTACGAAGTCCAACCCAGGTATCTTCTGGATCTCCATTTCACTCAACGGTCTTCAAGTTTCTTATATCTATCCTCAGCAGGAGGATACTGGTCTTTATCAAAGTCTGTGTCATTATCGGAGACCACAGGACTAGGCCCCTTTATTTCCTCTTGATTCTCTCCCCCTCCAGATGAACGGGACAAATCAGTTTCCTGTTGCAAATTGTTCTTGAATCTGCAACCCATATTCAGGAGGACCACCTTCTTCTTCTTTTTCTTCTTGTCCTTAAAGATGAGAGTCTTTAAATCTTGCTGCCCTTTGGCCAGGTTCAGGAACATCTCCTGGAACTGAGCATTCTGTGCTTGAAGAGCCTTAATTGCTTGATCAGTAGGTGTTTCAGAAGACATGATTGCTGAAATAAACAGCGAAGAAGATGAGAAACCAGTAATGGTACCTGTAATGAGGTGCATGGGAATGGAATGCGTATGAAATGATTTCAAAGACTTTGGGAGATTCAAATTTGTAAACCAAAATAAAACACACTTTATTAGATTAAACTGGTAACAATGTTTAACAAATGCCTTTAAGGTGTTACAAAAGAAATACTGAAAAGCAAATCTAAACTAGAAAAACAACAAAGAAATAAAAAATCCCATGGTCGCCTTCCATTCGTGCTGACATAATCATTGATTGTCCTCTCATTCTCAAGCTGCCTTGTATGCTTCAAGTTCTTTCGTTCCTGCTCATGTTACTTCTCTCTATAGGTATCCCTTTCTTCCTTTAGCTGGATCCAAGATCTCTTCAATGCCCCAAGATCAGTGGGCATGTATGGATGGAGGACCGTATAAGGAACACCTTCTTCATTAGTATGCTCTATGATCACTGACAAAACAACTTCATAAGGCATCCCCAGCTTTTGAGCACGGGCTCGAACCCACTAGAAATATGGTCGCATCGGGAGAGAAGTCTTCAATCCTAGCTCATGTGGATCAGACCTGTTCACCATGCCCCAGGCTCGTATAAACCTGCGGAGATATCCCTCAATATCCCCCTTGTAGTCAAAGATAATGTCTGTAAGCAGTAGCTCATGGGGACCATCTCTCCGAACACGTCCAAACTGTCGTAAAGCCAAACAAGGATTGTAAGTTATATCCCCTCGAATTCCAAGCAACAGAACATTAGGGTATTCCCCACATCGATCAATGACAGCTACTCTTTCCATATCTTTAGAACTCCAGAGGATGTCCGTATGAGCAAGGGACATGATTCTGTAAGCCCAACCTACGCCTTCCTCATTCTTCAATACATATTTGGGGAGGTGCGAAATAAACCACCTCGCCAGCAGCGGTGTACAACACATGAGGGTCCCCCTCCTCCGAACAGTACGGGTATAGAGAGCATGCAAAATATCACCCAAGAGAGTAGGCACCGGGTTACGAGACACGAAGATCTTAATTGCGTCCACATCTATGAAAGAATTTGGATTTGGGAAAAGAACCAAGCCGTAGATGAGGAGAGCCAAGATGTCTTCAAAAGCTCGAAAGTCTAAGTTGTCCCAGAACAGTTGAGCTTGATCGATCAAAAACTTAGCCAAGAAACCTTTAACCCCACTCCGAGTCTCCCAGTTAGATACTACATCAGCCATTTTTAGATGTAGGGCTGAAGCAATATCCTCTGGCCTAGGAGCTATCTCCAAACCTGTAAAGGGTGTCTGCTCGAGGATAGATATACCCAGTAAATCCAAAAACTCCTCCAAAGTAGAGACTAGTTGATAATCCGGGAGGGTGAAACAATGATGCAATGGATCAAAGAACTGGAATAACACACTCATCATTTTCTCATCCAACTTTGAAGTGACCAAACTAAGGAGGTGACCATGTCTTCTAACAAATGAAGAAGTATCAGGAACCTTTGAAACCAACTCTCTAAGCTGAGTGGGGATTTGCACGAAGTTGACTCGAATGGTATTTCTGCGCATAGAAGTCATGATCTACAAAACAGAACAAAGATGAATCCCCTTGGTCTTTGAAATGGTTAGTCTAATGAAATATGCATGCGATGTTATGATGTATGATGTCATGATAAAAACACACAACAGGTATCACAGATAGCAAACATGGTAAAGGCAAACAAGTCACACAGTAACCCTTATGTTTCAGGCTTGCATGGAGTTTGGGTACTACCCTCTTGCAGTTTAGTTGGTTCAACCTGTCCTAATAATAGTAACTGGGTTCTAGAGGTTCTCAATATCACTGACCATCCTCCATCGGTCATAGTTTCAGCTCACGCAATCTTTTCTTACGGCCGGAACCATCGCGAGAGTATGGTCTCAATGAGTGTAGCATCCTGTTACTTTCTATGGCCAAGTTGGTCAATCATAGGTTCTAAGGTCCTTTGATGCTTAATGACCCATATAGCAGCCCCATACTCTTCTTGTTCCTCCACAAGAGATATCGGTACCAACTAATGTGCCACATCAACGTAGCTACTGCTTCAACCGTACCGGTCTACGCTGTACAGTTCCCTCAGTCTATTGCTACTTACCTAAAAGGTATCTCCAGATCCGGGTTAGGATCTATAGTAACTCCGATACAAAGCCCACAAAGATAAAGCAATCAATTCAAACAATAGAAAACAATATGATGAACTAATCCTAAGGTACACCTCACATATAAATTCCCTAGCAGAGTCGCCAGTTCTGTGATACGGTGGCCAGAACCAGGACTATTTCCTTTTTAGGAATTGCTGGTTTGTGTTTTGCGTTTGTGTTTGCAAAATGTCGCGGTAAGCAAGAGTCGCCACTGACTTTTATTTTATCCAACGAGGAAAGGAAAAAAGCACAGAAAAATTCCTTTTTGGAGATATTTCTAAGTACGGGGGGTAGATTATAGAAAGGGAAGGTATTAACACCCTTTCTATCCGTAGTTTTCTACGGGCTCTTAGGTACTTGCTCATCGTTTTCAAAATTGTTTTCTTTGTGTTTATGTGATTTGAAAAGCTTTTGTTTTGACTTCGATTTAACTCTTGCTTCTGTCTTCAAGAGTGTAATGAAGTGTTTTTGAAAACTTTGTTTGTAAAGGAGTGTAAGTGTGAAAAAAGGTTTGTTTGGATTGAGCAAGTACTTAAGAGCTAATCTACCTACTCGAAAAAAGAATAGTGTTGTATTCGTTTCCTTTAGACGGTGCTATCCCACTATTAGTGAGTAGTAGCATCGTCGTTGGAGTTTTGAGGGTCAATTCGAAAGGGACGTACGGTCACTAAAGCAATGTTAGGATGTCTTAGTAGTAACCCTAATGTCTTAGATCAATTATTCAAGGTAACCAT
This sequence comes from Vicia faba, assembly GCA_948472305.1. Classification (NCBI taxonomy): domain Eukaryota; kingdom Viridiplantae; phylum Streptophyta; class Magnoliopsida; order Fabales; family Fabaceae; genus Vicia; species Vicia faba. The sequence goes on along the minus strand of OX451735.1, from coordinate 1,506,084,016 downwards.
TCCGAGGAAACTATTCTGAGGAAACTATTCCGAACGGGACTTTGATCTTTGTTTAGACAAAAGCACGACCACTAAAGCATCCTATACTCAATGACCGTTTACCGAAGGTAACCAAGTGGGAGTGTACCCTAGGAGTGCGCATGTGCGAATGATTCAATTTCAGATTATTTATCTTTGCACATTTAGGGTTATCTAACTGTTTTAAAGTTTATCATACATTCTTGTCATGCATCCTAATATCATACATCTAACAGTTTAATATTTTGCAGAAATTAAAGTGCGGAAATTAAACTACGCTATTACAAGGCTTTGGGTATTTACATAGCCAAAAACAAACCCTTTAAAAATAAAGCGATAAATGAAATAAAGACCTAATTTAACTATTACAACTTGTAGGCAGTTACAATAATAGGGTAAAAATAAGACAATAAAGCGCGCATGATGAAATTAAGATCGGGAAGAAATTGGGGTTTTGACCCCTCTAACCTAATTAAGAGAAAAAATTGTTTTTGTTGTTTTTAATATTTTTTTTAAGAAAAGAATTAGGTTTCAAATTAAGTATACAAATTAACTAGTAATTAAATTAATTAATGAAAGTAATTACATGGCCTATTTTGGTGTTTTGTTATTTTTAGGAAAAGAAAATATAATTAAGTTAGAAAAAACCTATTTATTCTAACTAATTTTAATTTTAATTTGCAAAAAACAATTAAAGTTACCTAAAATTAACAACCTAATCAAATTAATTTAATTTTTTGTGTAAAAAATACATACCCTAAATTTAATTGGATGAAAAAATATTTTTGTGTTTTTTTGATAAAAAGAAAATAATTAATGGTGTTAGTAAATAAAATAAATGAATTAATTAAAATAAAATATAAAAAGAAAAAAGGTGAAGAAATTGGGCCTGAAAGTAATTTGGAGGGGGTGCAAATAGCCAAATCTGGGCCCAAAACCAAGTAGTCCACGTTGACTTGCACGATCAGATGCTTTGTGTTGACTAGGCTTCACGATGCACCTTCAGATGATGGCCATCAGATTTGGCCATCTAGAGATCCAAGGGCTAGATCTTGAGAGTCTATGGTAGTCCCTTGGCTTCTGTATACGCTGGATCCTGAAAAGGCAAAATATATGAAAGAAAGGGGGGACCTGGGATTCAAACCCAAGTCCTGAAGCGTTTTGCACCTACCCTGTAACCAACTGCGCCACTTGTTTTTGTTGTATGTAATATAAACAAGAATTAATATAAAATAAACAAACGAAATAATAAAATATTAGCCCGAATTTTCAAACGATCCAATGGAAAGGTGCCAGCTAATCGTCTTCCTCCCTTCTCCGTGGGTAAAAGTCCCTGACTTTTACCTACAGACGTTCGTCCATGGCTACAAACCTGCGTTCTCTTAAAATCAAACATGCGCAATATAAATGAAAACTAGGGCCACCAATCAACTCGTCTGGACCTCCTGAGTATAATGGTGGCCCTTTCACGGCCTAATTTTGCCTGCACGCAGAATTTCCAAATCGAAGCTATCAACCCTAATAATGGTGAAACCTTATACAAGCCATTAAAACACAATTAAAGATTACAGAAAGCTTGCACATGTCTTAAGGATCAAGAATATATCATTAATTCATGCTATCAATTTCTGAATCATGCAAACCGAATTCAAGAAATAAGCAATGTCGTGATGGACTTACAGCGAGATATAGGGCTTGGGAACGCTTGTTCTTGATTGCTTTTGCTTGCTGGGGATCCCAGGAAGCGATTGGAATGGTCTGTGGGTCTTGAATTGGCCTCTAAGTAGGAATTCGTGTTTGCACTTTTTCTTGTTTTTTCAAGTGTTGTTTCTGGTTCATACGCCTCCCTTCTCACCTCGTTTTTGGTCTGCATTCCTTCTATATGTATTGAGGAATGGATTAGGGTTGAAAGAATGTACTCAATCTTCCTCCATCAATGAATTTGATTTTGATTTTATACACTTGAATATCTTTCCAAAAATGATCCAAATCCAATCTTTTTGTGCACTTCATGCCTTTACACGAATTTGATCTCATGCTAGCTGGAATTTAAGACCTGAAACATGTATCAAATCTTGAGATTTCAATATTTTGGATTTTCTATGATTTGTTTTAATTTAAAATGATTTAATTCAAATAAAAATCAAAATAAATAATGAAAATAACATAATGACAAGTGGCAAAGGCCAGGGCTCGTGGATCATGTTTCCAACTTAAAACAAGTGAAAAAGATTGGGCCCATTTGGAAAAATTGAAGTTTTAGGCATAGTTGACTTTTGACAATTTTGCAAAAAGGGCCAACTTCACCAATGCACAACTTCCTCAATTTTGACTCTTTGAAGGTGTTCTTTGACTTTTTAGAAAGATTGGGATGTACTATAAGCAACCCTTTTGGTCTCATCTCAATTTTATATTCCATGCTCATGTATGAATCTTTGACAAAAAAGGTGTTTTTGTTGACTTTTCAAAATGACCTATAATGTCAAAATTCATAAATTCTTGTGAGTGCATATTTTGAACTTGGGAGCTGAAGATGGATTGAGAGAATTGCATCCTCTTCAAAATGAGCTTTGGATGGGTCATTTCGCATAAAGTATGAGAAAGTTATGCTTGGTCAAAGTTGAGTTGACTTTTCCTACAAAACCCTAATTTAGCAACTTTTGGTTCATGATGAATCAGGAGCAATCCTTGATGAGTCATGATTAAACCTTGATAAAATGATGAAATATACTTCAAAATGAGGATGTTGACCAAAGATCTTGAAGTTTGACTGTATGTAGGCCATAGTTGACTTTTGCCCTAGCATAGTCGATTTTCAGGCCTTTGAGCAATTGACTGAGCAAACATTCTCTGCAAGGCTTGAAACTTGACAAGGATGATCTTGAGAACATATTAGGACAAATGGTGAAAATTTTGGATCCCTTGGACTCAAGTATCTTGATGCAACATGAAACCCTAATTTGAGATAGACTGCCTTAGGAGAGGGCTTGTTTGGTCAACCCTTGGACTTCCTTGAGCAACTTGGGGATCTTTCTTGAAATGTTTTGAGAAATATGGGAGGGCAAATTTTGGGGTACAACAACTTTGAACAAAACAAAACCTTTTATATATTTGTTTCAGACTTTACAATAGAGTTTTTGGCCCATGACTTTGACATTACAATTATGATTTTTTATTGAAACAAACACAGCATGAAGCCTTTTTTGAATCTTTTGCGTGAAAACATGATGTTAATTCTGACTTGGACCCTTTGATTTATTTTTTCTTATTGTGAACCAATATTTTTTTTTGTGATTTGAAGTAATAATGCCCCTAGCCAATGATAAAATCTGAAACAAAATTGTATGAGGCTTGTATGATGTTGAGTTTGAAATTCTGTTTTGTCTTTTTGTGAACCAACTTGGGTTGTGATTTGCAATAGACTTAGGCCCTAAAATCTGATTCCTTGACCAAACCCTAATGATGAATTTTGAAATATTTGCTTGAAAACTTTCTTGTTCTCATTTGATTATTTTGCTAACTAACTCTTTTTCATTTGTTTCATGTGAGTACCAATGGAGAAAAAGGCAAGGAAACCGTGGCATGGCTTGAAGTGGAGAGTACAAAGGCTAATTCGTAATATGGATAACATTAGATATAGGAATTTGTGATTATGACATAGAATGACTGTCTTTGTAACATTAGGAAGTAGTTTTTGGAACTTATGTACATTTAGGATTTTGAATGCCATTTTAATTATCTTTTTATAACTCATTTGAAAATCTTTAAACAATTTGGAATAAACATGAAGTTTTGTAATCCTTTGAAATGTCAAATAGAAAGCTCCCCATTTTTGAATTTGATCCCAAATGAAACTTGTATGAAGAATGTATTTTAGTTTCTTGAATTTGAAGTAACAAGTGAAGCTTCCATATTTGTAATTGAAAAGAAACAAAATCAAATTTTTGCTCATTTGTACCAAGTCTAAAAATCTTCTTGATGTCCATTATACAATTGAATTTGATCACTTCTACATTCCAAACAAACATTTGAATTCCCACTCAAAGTGATGATGCCTTAGTGAATTTTGAAGATGCGTGAGATTTGACATAAAGTTCAAGTAAATGTCCATTGATAATAATCAACAAAAACGAGCCAAAATAGGAGCAAACCCCAATCTCAAATCCAACTTCGGTTAACTTTCTTCTCAAGCAAACAATGTATCATTAAAGAGTCCTCAAACTCAACATATTTTATCATGAATCAAAACCTTAACTCAAGATAAACTCAAATGTAAACCTTAATATTGTGCAACCATTGAAACATGAATCTTGATCTCAAAAGGTGTCACACATTTAAAAGTCAAAACCCTAGTACAAAACCAAAGGATAGGAAAAATACGATTCTCTTTTGAAATACTTGTAAACCTAAACCCTTGATGAAACAAAGAGATCAATTGACATGTCTTGAGGCCTGATAAGCTTTTGGTAGCCTTGAATAATTGAAACCCCTAAGAGAAAGTCTTAAAGAAAAGGGAGGAAAAATTTTGGGGTGCAACAGATGCCCCTGTTCAATATTCTTAAACTTGAAGAAATAGATTGGCGTGTCCGCCATTTATGATTTGAAGGTGGAAGATGATTGAACACTAGAGTGCCCAGAAATTTGCACTCACTAATGTACGAAGTAACGCTGCTGGTTGATTGTATCGGGAATGGGCTTAGAGATTCCATTTGGAGAGTGATGGAATATTGTCGGAGATGGGCTTATAGATGCCATCCAGGAGTGACTGTTGGTAAGTATAATGCTCGACTGTGACTATTATTTTAATGGGTACTTGAAGGAATCTGTGGCGACTACTACTTTAGTAGGTAATGAAGGAACCAATGATGACTACTACTTCAACAGGTAATGAAGGAATCTCTGACGAATACTACTTCAACAGGTAATGAAGGAATCTCTGAAAACTACTACTTCAACAAGTAATGAAGGAATCGGAGATGGGCTTATAGATGCCATCCAAAGTAATTGTTGATAGAGATTAGAAGGAGTATCAGAATAAATCTTTGGTTGATTTATCTGAACCAGAGAAAGTGTCTACTGGAAATAAATCAGGATAAATCACTGGTCAATTTAAACTGAACCAGCAGAGGCTTTGAATAATCTTTAACTGGATAACGAATCAGCATAAATCTTAGGAGCGATTTAACTGAACTAGAGAAAGTGTCTACCAGAATCAAATCAGGATAAACCATTGGTCGATTTAAACCGAAACAACAGAAGTCTTGAATAAACTTTAACTGGATAACAAATCAGTATAAATCTTAGGAGCTATTTAACTGAACCAGAGAAAGCGTTTACCAGAATGGAATCCGGATAAATCATTGGTAGATTTAAACTGAACCAACACATGTCTTGAATAAAACTTTAACTGGATAATGAATCAGTATAAATCTTAGGAGCGATTTAACTGAACTAGAGAAAGAGTCTACCAGAACGGAATCAGGATAAATCATTGGTCGATTTAAACTGAACCAGCAGAGGTCTTGAATAAACTTTAACTAGATAACGAATCAGTATAAATCTTAGGAGCAATTTAACTAAACCAGGGAAAGCGTCTATCAAAAAGGAATCAGGATAAATCATTGGTCGATTTAAACTGAATCAACAATGGTCTTGAATAAAAATTTAAATGGACAATGAATCAGTATAAATCTTAGGAGCGATTTAACTGAACCAGAGAAAGCGTATACCAGAATGGATCAGGATAAATCATTGGTCGATTTAAGCTAAACTAGCGGAGGTCTTGAATAAAATTTAACTGGATAATGAATCAGTATAAATCTTAGGAGAAATTTAACTGAACCAGAGAAAGCGTCTACCATAACGGAATCAGGATAAATCATTGGTCAATTTAAACTGAACTAGCAGATGTCTGAATTTGTCTTTGACTGGTAAGAATCAGAAAAATCTTAGGATCAATTTGACTGAACCAGGGAAAGTGTCTACCAGAACGGAATCAAGATAAATCATTGGTCGATTTAAACTGAACTAGTAGAGGTCTATAAAGGAAGGGTTTTCCATGTAGATAGTCGCCCCGTCCAGTTTCGGGAATTAATCTATAATCAGTTTGTTGGTAAACCCGTCTTGTTTCGGGAATTCATACCACTTAGTGATGAAGATAGTCTCTCCGTCTTGTTTCGGGAATTGATCTTTATTTGACCAAAGAGAAAGAAAGATAGTTTCCCCGTCCTGTTTCGGGAGTTAATCTTCAATCTGCTCATGTAGATAATTGTCTTGTCTTGTTTCAGGTATTCATCTATAATTGGTTTGTTCATAGATAGTTGTCCTATCTTCTTTTAGGTGTTAATTTGTGGCCAATTATGATACGGTGGGAGAACTGACTTGGGTGTTTTGCGTTTGATCACAATTGCGTGGATAGCAAGAGTCGCCACCGACTTTTCTTTTATCCAAAAGGAAAGGCTGAAAAGAACAAGAAAGACCTTTAGAGATGTTTTCTGAGTTCGGGGGATAGATTATGAAAAGGGAAGGTATTAGCACCCTTTTCATATGTAGTTATCTACGAGCTCTTAGTTTCTTGCTAGGTCACTTGCTTTTGTTTGAAAGTATTCTTGTGATGTGGATTTTGAAAATGTCTTTGTAATGGTTCTCGTTTCTATAAGAACGCGTACAAAGTGTTGTTTCGGAAATAGTTCAAATATGTGTTTGTGGAATGTGTTTTTGAAAGTGATTTTTAAAAGGTTTCTTCTTTGTAATGGCTCTCGTTTCTATAAGAACGCGTACAAAGTGTTTTGTCTTTTGAAAATATTTTAAGATGAAAGTGTTGGTGTAAAAATGTTTTGTTGTGAGCAAGCGAGCAACAATGAGCGAATCTACTTACTCAAAAGGTCTTAGATGTTCTTTTCCTCCTTCTTTAGATGTTTCTATCTTACCATTTATTTGGTAAGAAGCCCCATTGTTTGATGTGAAGGGACATGTGCGGGTCAACCGTACAGTCATAAAAGGTAACTTGTGAGACGCTTTAGCAATTTTCATGAGGGACTAGATTGTTTTACCGAAGGCAACATCGAGGGACATCGAGGGACTACAATCTTTTTTTATCGAAGGGTCTTTGCTAATGTGTCCCATATTCGAGGGACATGACTATGTTTCCGAGGCAACAAGCAAGGTTACCCTAGGCGTACGCATGTGAAAAGTGTGTTCGATTCAAATTAATTTGTCTTTAATTAAGGTTATCTAGCGGTTGTTTTTATCTTGCCATGCATATCTTATCTTACTAGCAATTATATGAAAAGAAGTAAACTTTCGGAAATTAAAATCCTATGCTATTACACCATTAGGGGGATAGGGATACAATTTGCAAAGGGGGATGAAATGAATGTCTAATTATTACAACCATATCGAATAAGTGGACAGTAATGAAGTATATATGTATATAATATAGAAATTGTGTAAAAAGAGAGGAAAACAACATTTTGAACTATTATGTGTCGACACATGCTGTTATGCATCGACACATAATTTTTCCTTTCCCCTGCCAAACTAAATCAACTCAGTATGAGTCGATGCATAATGGGATGTGTCAACTCATTCTCTGCTTGTGTCGACACATATGAGTTTTGTGTCGACTCATGCACCTTCCATCTTTCTATTTTAGGCCCTGGGTAGTAGTATGAATCGATGCATACAGCCATGTGTCGACTCATACCCTGGTTTTTCACTTAGAATGAGTCGACCCATGTTACAATTTTTTGCCTCTATCAACATTCTTTTGCATGTATCAGTCAGTTTTCAACATATAAATGATAAAAATGAACAGGAAGGAAATGATTAACTTCAAGAGTAATGATTACTTCACCTTAACTTCAGAAATAAACCAATAATGATGTATGGAAAATGTAAGGTTGAGATGACTTACCTTGCAACTGCACTTTTGGTTTTGAGTATGAAACCCTTCAAGATGCTGTGTGGACTTTAATGCAACTCCTGGAAGCTGCTAGACTTTCCTTTGTGTTGAAGGTTGCTGAATCAACTCTCAACAGTCAAGTTTATGTAGTACCGTCTTCTGTTTAGAAGTTGAGAACAAGAGCACTACAGAAACTGTTCTTGAGCTTGAGCAGTATATATGTGATATGAAGTGTTTTAAGGATTTATGGGAGGGTTAGCAAGGTTGTATATTAGTGGGTTATGGATCTTTTCTGTTTTTTATGAATCAATCAGAGTTGAAGATGAATAGGGCTTTTATGGATGAAATGGGTTTTATGAATGAGCTGGGTTTTTTAAAAAGATTCTGTTTTTCTTTTCTCTCTCCTTTTTCTTAAAAAAAATCCTCTCCCTCATGTCTCATGAATCAATCCCTTTTGTAGCCCCTTGACTGAGGTTTAGGAGGGAAACAAAATAAGTTATTTTGAACTATATTTGCATACTGTTGTGATGCTTTTTCCACACAATTTTCTTTTGCCATTTTGGTGATTTTTGTGGCTGTTATGATGTAGGTTAGAGCAGACTACATAGAGCAGTTTTGGACTGGTTTTTTTGACTGTATAGGGCAGTAAATATAGGTTTTGTGACAGGTTTGTGGTGCAGCATAGCACAAGGTTATGTAGGACAGAAAATGAACAAATTTTTGGAGTGTTGTGGCAATGCATAGAAGTAACATATCATTTTTTGTTCAACCATAATTTGGATAACATAGTTTGCAGCATGAACAAGTTTGGTTTGTGGAGCAATTTATGCACATTGTATCAAAGACAAAGCATTGTGGCAAGTTTTGAGTCAGAGAGAAAAGTCCAAGAAATACAAAGTTTAGGGTTTTTAAACTTGCAAAAATGTCACTTTGTAAGAACTTTAATTACTTATGACATCTTGAACTATTTTGAATTGTAGTGACAATATGTCATGAAGCAATGAACTTAACTTAGAAAAATTTCCAAGTCTTGCAAAAGTTAGATTTTTGACTTTCTTGATTTTTGATGATCAAATTTCATATTTTGGATGTCTTGATGAAATATGATTTTTGGGATTCAACTTTGGTCTAAAAGTCAAAGTTTGACCTTTTAGTGTACAATTGACTTTTCACACCAGTTGACTGAATTTTGTCTATCAATCCACTGATCTCAGGAGATGAATTGAAATGTGCAATTAGGTCAAAATTACACGCTCGGATCCTTGAGATTATGCTTCCAACCAATAAGCTAGGTATTAGGTCAAAAATAAAAGTTCGATCATTCTCAGTCACAACCCTAATTTTACCCATCTTGTCCTTGTGAATGTCTTTCTTGGGAAATTGTAGTCAAAGACTTGAAACTTGATAGAAGCAAGCCTGAGAGTCTAGGAGGATCCTTTGAGAAAGGAGAGGGCAAATTTTTGGGTACAACAGTTGCCCCTTTTCAATCTTCTTAAACTTGAAAAGTGAGATCGACATGTTTGTCGTTCGTAGCTTGAAAGTAGAAGATGAATGAACACTAGAGTGCCCAGAAATTTGCACTCGATGGTGTGTTGGTTGATTGTGTAGGGAATGGGTTTAAAGATGCCATTTGGAGAAATGATGGAGAGTTGTCGGGGATGGGCTTATAGATGCCATCCAAAGGTGATTGGTGACATAAATTAGACTAAGTCTGAATTTGACTTCAACTGGGAAAAGAATCAGAATAAATATTTGGTCAATTTAAACTGAAACTAGCAGAAGTCTTGAATATTGTTTGACTGAAAGGAATAAGAATAAATCTTGGAGCGATTTATTTGAACTAGAGAAAATGTCTATTTGGAAAGTATCGGGATAAACCGTTGAGAGGTTTAAGTTGAACCAGTAGAGGCCTTGAATTTTCTTTAACTGGAAAGAATCCGAATAAGTCTTGGAGCGATTTATCTGAACCAGAGAAAGATGTCTACAGGAAGGAATCAGGATAAACCAATGAGAGATTTAAACTAAACCAGCAGAGGTCTGGAGAAGAATCAGAATAATATTCATAAATGAATTGTGTCTGACTCGTATCTCAGCAGGACGATGAAGGAATCTTGGAAGATTACTACCTTAGCAGGATGATGATGAAGGAATCTTGTATGATTACTACCTCAACAGGATGATGAAGGAATCTTGGAAGATTACTACCTCAGCAGGATGATGATGAAGGAATCTTGGACGATTACTACCTCAACAGGATGATGAAGGAATCTTGATTGATTACTACCTCAGCAGGATGATGATGAAGGAATCTTAGACGATTACAACCTCAACAGGATGATGAAGAAATCTTGGATGATTACTACCTCAACAGGATGATGAAGGAATCTTGGATGATTACTACCTCAGCAGGACGATGAAGGAATCTTGGACGATTGCTACTCCCAACAGATGATGAAGGAATCTTGGATGATTGCTACTCCAAGCAGATGATGAAGGAATCTTGGACGATTGCTACTCCAAATAGATGATGAAGGAATCTTAGACGATTACAACCTCATCAAGATGATGATGAAGGAATCTTGTATGATTACTACCTCAACAGGATGATGAAGGAATCTTAGACGATTACTACCTCAACAGGATGATGATGAAGGAATCTTGGATGATTACTACCTCAACAGGATGATGAAGGAATCTTGGATGATTACTACATCAACAAGATGATGAAGGAATCTTGGATGATTACTACCTCAGTAGGATGATGAAGGAATCCTAGACGATTGCTACTCCCAACAGATAATGAAGGAATCTTGGACGATTGCTACTCCAAACAGATGATGAAGGAATCTTGGATGATTGCTACTCCAAACAAATAACGAAGGAATCTTGGACGATTACTACCTCAATAGGATGATGAAGGAATCTTGGACGATTACTACTCCAAATAGATGATGAAGGAATCTTGGACGATTATTACCTCAACAGGATGATGAAGGAATCTTGGACGGTTATTACCTCAGCAGGATGATGATGAAGGAATCTTGGACGATTACTACCTCAACAGGATGATGAAGGAATCTTGGATGATTACTACCTCAACAGGATGATGAAGGAATCTTGGATGATTACTACCTCGGCAGGACAATGAAGGAATCCTGGACGATTGCTACTCCCAACAGATGATGAAGGCATCTTGGACGATTGCTACACCAAACAAATGATGAAGGAATCTTGGATGATTTCTACTCCAAACAGATGATGAAGGAATCTTGGAAGATTACTACCTCATTAGGATGACGATGAAGGAATCTTGGACGATTACTACCTCAACAGGACGATAAAGGAATCTTGGACGATTACTACCTCAGCAGGATGAAGATGAAGGAATCTTGGACGATTACTACCTCAACAGGATGATGAAGGAATCTTGGACGATTACTACCTCAGCAGGACGATGATGAAGGAATCTTGGATGATTACTACCTCAACAGGATGATGAAGGAATCTTGGATGATTACTACCTCAACAGAATTATGAAGGAATCTGAGATGATTACTACTCCAAAGTATGATGATATTTGTCTGTTGATTGATCTTTCCTGAAAAGGTAAAGAGTTAGTTATATGCAATGTCATGATGTATGCATTGCGTAATGATGTTCTCAAAGTCAATGATATTTGCGTTATATGTATTTTGTATGCATATGCTATGAATGTTGTTGAAATGTAATTTTATTTTGAAAAATAAATCCTTGACAAGTGCTAGGGAGTCATTAAATCCCGGATTGCTGTTGAAGAGTAGGTGTGTCTTCAAACTTTGCCTAGAATATTTCCACTGAGGATTCTTGTTTTGTTGGGGAGAACTCCGCTGGGGAATACATAGTTTGTTGGGGGAAATAAACCTTGTTGTCAGTCTGTTGGAGAGATAGCGACTTCACTGGGGAAAATCCTCGAGGATTCTTGAGGTCGACTCAGTTGGGGAAGAGTTTTCAGAGATTTAAACTCTGGCTGGGAGTCATCCTATGAGAAGGATGTTGGGGAGATTTTTCACGGCGCCTAGTAGCGAGTGTTTGTGGCACTTCCAGAAGATAATGGACTGTACGTAACCCATTCAATGCCCCAAGTGATGGAGATGGTGACCTGCCCCTGGTTATTCAACATTTCTTGAGAGATTTCTTGGAATCTTGACTGGACTTCCCCAGGTGTGCTGGATAATGACATGTCATGCCCCCTTGTTGATAGGAGATTTGTCATTCGGAAGTGTAATCCCATTTGAAGTAACTTTGTTCACTGAGAGAGTTTTTGTTCATCAGATATTCGATGTGTGAATTTCTCCGTTGTCAAACAAATAGCCATATGTATACATCGATATTCAAAGAATACAAAGTTTATGCTTGTCTTGAAGTTTTGAAAATGCGTTTTAGCAAGTAAAGAAATTTTGTAAGAAAAGTTCAACTCAGGATTTTGAGTAAAGCCTTACAGGAGTCAGGATACCTTTTGTAACAATATGCTTTCGAACTAACCCATGCTTCAATTAGGACTTTTGAAAGGTTGTAATGTGGCTTGGTTCACGGTTTAAGAAACAAAGGATAATAGCTTAAAGTGTATTTGTACCCGCCCATTCTTCGTGATGTTCTTCAGTCCTAAACTCAGCTAATTGTGCGTTTGAACTCCAATTGAGTCTGGAATGACGTTTTGGTGATGGTTCAAACAAGTTAAGTTTGTCGGAAAGCAATCATTTTTCGAAACATTTTTCATGTTGTTGAGGATTTGTAGTGACCTCTTTTCGATTTGTTATCCCCTATTTTTGCATGACTGTTCTTGTTTTGAGATTACGTCAGCGGTATGCCCCAGTTTTTTCTTAAGTCTCTTTTGTAGGTTTTGACTTGGTGGGATTTTCTCTTGAGAGATAATGACTTCCTATGTGATAGGGAACCATCAATGTCTTTTGATTCCAAAGGAATGTTTTTTATGTCATTCGTTGTATTACAAAGTGAAAGTTTGCGGCTAAACGCGCATTTGAATTAACTGAGAGACTACCCTGCCCCAGGTTTTGATTAAATGTTTCAAATTGTGCAAAAAAGAAAACTTCTACTTCTTTGACTCGAAGGGGTTGACTAGGGATTATCTTCCTTATAACTCCAGTGTTTAGGGTTTGAAAGAATGCCTGTATATCGTCAGCAAGGTCTGTTCAAAAGCATACTGTATGAGGTTATGGCATTGTTTTCGTCACCCTCCCTCTAAAGGCTTATAACTTTTAAATGTCATAAAAAGGCATAGTTTAAATATAGTGAAAACGAATGGACGAATTCAAGAAAAACATATGCAATGCATTAATGAAACAAAGTTTGACATTAATAGATAATTGTTTGAATAACAAAAGGAATTACAATTGAAAATTTGAAATGAACAAGACGCTCTCAATGATTTGGCATAGGAGCAGTGATCACGTTTGGAGTCTCTGGAGGGTCAAACTAAATCTACTTGGCGTTAATCAAATCTTGAATCTTGTTCTTCAAAGTCCAACAACTGTTAGTGTCATGCCGGGACTATCAAAATGGTAGGCACATCTTACGCTCGGATTATACTTAGAAGATGAGGTATCAGGATTTTGAGGATGATCCTTTGGCGTGATCAGCTTCAACTTCAGCAAATGTTGTAACACTTGAGACAAAGGCATGTTGATGTTAGTGTACTGCCTTTCTTGATATCTTACCCTACGCCTATTGCTCTGTCTTTGTTGAATAGGTGTAGGATTAGAGATCAAGATTGCACTTACATGTTGGTCATGACGACTCTTTTGACCATACACAACATTGGACTCTTTCTTCCCATTGTATGGTTTTTTCTGAGCACTGGAGGATGCATACTTTTGGATCTTCCCACTCTTGATCCCATCTTCCACTCTCTCCCCGGTCAAGATTAATTCAGTGAATCCGGTTGAGGAGCTTCCGATTAGGTATTTGAATAACGGTCCTGTCAAAGTTCCCATGAAGATGTCAATCAGCTCCCTATCAGTTAAAGCGGGCTGCACCCTACCAGCGAAATCTCTCCACTTTTGGGCGTATCCTTTGAAGCTCTCATTGGAACCCATGGTCATGTTCTGCAATTGCACACGAGTTGGTGCAAGATCAGCATTGTATTGGTACTGCTTGTAGAAAGCAACATCTAGATCCTCCCAAGTGTGGATGCAAGAATCCTCCAATTGATAGAACAATTCAAGTTTAGTCCATACTAGGCTCTCTTGGAAGAAATGTATCCAAAGTTTCGGATCAATTATGTATGGTTGAATCTTGCGGACATAAGACTTTAAGTGCATCTTAGGGTAAGAGACTCCACCATACATGGAAAAGGTAGGGATTTTGAACTTTGGCGGGATGAACACTCCAGAAACCAAACCCATGTCTCCTAAATCCAAGCCAGGTATCTACTGAATCTCCATAGCATTAAGGCGATCCTCCAACTGTTTGTACTTGTCATCAGCGGGAGGATATTGTTCCTCAGAGTAGTCAGCTTCGACTTTATCAATCTCCAGACTGTCTTCTTCTTCATGATTATCCCCCATGTTAGATGGAGTTGAAAGATCTAGAGGTCCCTTGAATGGTCCTCTAAGTCTTCTTCCCAAGTTCAGGACGCCTATTGACTTCTTAGGCTTCTTCTTCTTGTTTTTGAGAAGGAGAGTCTTCAGGTCCTCTTGGCCCTTAGCCATGGCCGAAAACATTTATTGGAATTGAGCGTTTTGAGCTTGGAGATCTTTCACTATTTGTTCCATATCCATCTTACTGAAATAAACAGTATGAAGATAAGGAGACCTATATGGGAGAAACCTGTCATGATATGTGCATGTTTTCAAAGATCTCGCAGGGTTAGTAGTCACTTACAGTTTTGATTGGAGAACTTTGTATCGGTGGATGTCCTTCCACGAGAATTAAGCTTCACCATATTGAGTGGGTTGTAGCCCTTGACTCAAGTTTGTTGTACTTGATTTTTGACGGTGTTTGGTTAGAGGAAAATAAATCCTCTTGCCCCCTGATAAACGTCGGGTTTAATGTGACCCTACATCAAAGGCCCTCGAGATCCTTGAAATGGTTATTGAAAATTCTATGGTATGATGTCATGTACAAGTATGCAAAGTAAGCAAGTTTATATACAAATAATTATATACACATAAAGCAGACAGGTCCTTAGGTTTAGGCTTGCATGGATTTTGTAGGTAAGTACCCTCTTGAAGTTTAGTTGGCTCAACCTGTCCTATAAATAGTAACCAGGTTCTAAGGGATCTCAATATCACTGCCTTTCCCACAAGCTTCGTTCGATAGGGGATTGACTCGCAACCAAACAAAACTCAGGAGACAAGTCTCAATGAGTGTAGCATCGAGTATCTTCCGACCTTAGGAATACACCAAAGACGGCCATCTCGCTACGTCCTAATGGCCAAGTTATTCATTTAAAGGTTCTAAGGTCAGTTGACGCTTTATGACACCACACAACGGCCCCGTATTCTCCTTGATTAACTCAAAGGCTACCGATACCAACCAAAGTGTCGCATCAACATAGCCGCTGTTTCAACCGTGTTGGTATACCCCGCACAACTCCCTCACCGTTTATTGCTACTTACCTAAAATGTGCCCCAGAGCCGGGTGTAGAATCTTTAACAATAACCCAAACAAGGACTAAAAAATGTAAAGCAAGCAAAGCAAATAAAGGTGATCTAACTCTAAGGTAACCCCACTTTTTAAGTTAGTCCCCAATAGAGACGCCAGTTCGGTGATACGGTGGGAGAATAGACTTGGGTGTTTTGCGTTTGATCATAATTGTGCGGATAGCAAGAGTCGCAACCGACTTTTCTTTTATCCAAAAGGAAAGGCTGAAAAGAACAAGAAAGACCTTTAGAGATGTTTTCTGAGTTCGGGGGATAGATTATGAAAAGGGAAGGTATTAGTACCCTTTTCATCTGTAGTTATCTACGAGCTCTTAGCTGCTTGCTAGGTCACTTGCTTTTGTTTGAAAGTATTCTTGTGATGTGGATTTTGAAAGTATTTTGAAAATTTCTTTTTAATGGTTCTCGTTTCTATAAGAACGCGTACAAAGTATTGTTTCAGAAATAGTTCAAATATGTGTTTGTGGAATGTGTTTTTGAAACTGATTTTGAAAAGGTGTCTTCTTTGTAATGGCTCTCATTTCTATAAGAATGCGTACAAAGTGTTTTGTCTTTTGAAAATATTTTAAGATGAAAGTGTTGGTGTAAAAATGTTTTGTTGTGAGCAAGCGAGCAACTAGGAGCGAATCTACTTACTCAAAAGGTCTTAAATGTTCTTTTCCTCCTTCTTTAGATGTTACTATCTTACCATTGATTTGGTAAGAAGCCCCATCGTTTGATGTGAAGGGACAGGCGCGGGTCAACCGTACAGTCATAGAATGTAACTTGTGAGACGCTTTAGCAATTTTCGTAAGGGACTAGATCGTTTTACCGAAGGCAACATCGAGGGACTATGATCTTTTTTTATCGAAGGGTCTTTGCTAAAGTGTCCCATATTCGAGGGACATGATTGTGTTTCCGAGGCAACAAGCAAGGTTACCCTAGGCGTGCGCATGTGAAAAGTGTGTTCGATTCAAATTAATTTGTCTTTAATTAGGGTTATCTAGCAGTTGTTTTTATCTTGCCATACACATCCTATCTTACTAGCAATTATATGAAAAGCGGTAAACTTTCGGAAATTAAAATCCTATGCTATTACACCATTAGGGGGATGTGGATACAATTTTCAAAGGGGGATGAAATGAGTGTCTAATTATTACAACCATATCGAATAAGTGGACAATAATGAAGTATATATGTATATAATATAGAAACTGTGTAAAAAGAGAGGAAAACAACATTTTAAACTATTATGTGTCGACACATGCTGTTATGCATCGACACATAACTTTTCCTTGGCCCTGCCAAACTAAATAAACTCAATATGAGTCGACACATAATGGGATGTGTCGACTCATTCCCTGCTTGTGTCGACACATACGCGTTTTGTGTTGACTCATGCACCTTCCATCTTTCTGTTATAGGCCCTGGGTAGCAGTATGAGTCGATGCATACAACCATGTGTCGACTCATACCCTACCTTTTCACTTAGAATGAGTCGACCCATGTGGGTATGTGTCGACCCATGTTACAATTTTTTGCCTCTATGAACATTCTTTTGCATGTATCAATCAGTTTTCAACATATAAATGATAAAAATGAACAAGAAGGAAATGATTAACTTCAAGAGTAATGATTACTTCATCTTAACTTCAGAAATAAACCAACAATGATGTATGGAAAATGTAAGGTTGAGATGACTTACCTTGCAACTGCACTTTCGGTTTTGGGTCTGAAACCCTTCAAGATGCTGTGTGGACTTTAATGCAACTCCAGGAAGCTGCTAGACTTTCCTTTATGTTGAAGGTTGCTGAATCAACTCCCAACAGTTATGTTTATGTAGTACTGTCTTCTGTTTAGAAGTTAAGAACAAGAGCACTACATAAACTGTTCTTGAGCTTGAGCAGTATCTATGTGATATGAAGTGTTTTGAGGATTTATGGGAGGGTTAGCAAGGTTGTATATTAGTGGGTTGTGGATCTTTTTTGTTTTTTATCAATCAATCGGAGTTGAAGATGAACAAAGTCTTTATGGATTAAATGGGTTTTATGAATGAGCTGGGTTTTTTACAAAGATTCTATTTTTCTTTTTTCTCCTTTTTCTTAAAAAAAATCCTCTCCCCCATGTCTCATGAATCAATCCCTTTTGTAGCCCCTTGACTGACGTTTAGGAGGGAAACAAAATAAGTTGTTTTGAACTATTTTTGCATATTGTTGTGATGCTTTTTCCACACAATTTTCTTTTGCCACTTTGGTGAAATTTTGTGGCTATTATGTTGCAGGTTGGAGCAGACTGCATAGAGCAGTTTTGGACTGGTTTTTTGGACTCTATAGGGCAGCAAATATAGGTTTTGTGACAGGTTTGTGGTGCAGCATAGAACAAGGTTTTGTAGGACATCAAATGAACAAATTTTTGGAGTGTTATGGCAATGCATAGAAGTAACATATCATTTTTTTTCAACCATAATTTGGACAGCATAGTTTGCAGCATGAAACAAGTTTAGTTTGTAGAGCAATTTATGCACATTGTATCAAAGACAAAGCATTGTGGCAAGGTTTTGAGTCAAAGGGAAAAGTCCAAGCAATAAAAAGTTTAGGGTTTGTAAACTTGCAAAAATGCCACTTTGTATTAACTTGAATTACTTATGACATCTTGAACTATTTTGAATTGTAGTGACAAGATGTCATGAAGCGATGAACTTAACTTAGAAAATTTCCAAGTCTTGCAAAAGTTGGATTTTTGACTTTTGTTGATTTTTGATGATCAAATTTCATATTTTGGATGTCTTGATGAAATATGATTTTTGGGATTCAACTTTGGTCTAAAAGTCAAAGTTTAACTTTTTAGTGTACAATTGACTTTTCCCACCATTTGACTGAATTTTGTCTATCAATCCACTGATCTCAGGAGATGAATTGAAATGTGCAATTAGGTCAAAATGAAACGCTCGGATCCTTGAGTTCATGCTTCCAACCAATAAGCCAGGTATTAGGTCAAAAATCAAAGTTCGATCATTCTCAGTCATAACCCTAATTTTACCCATCTTGTCCTTGTGAATGTCTTTCTTGGGAAATTATAGTCCAAGACTTGAAACTTGATAGAAGCAAGCCTGAGAGTCTAGGAGGATCCTTTGAGAAATTAGAGGGAAAATTTTAGGGTACAACACCGGTCATCCATATAGTTATCCTGTCTTGATTTAGATATTAATCTAGAACCTGCTTTTTGTTGGTCCTAGAGACAGTTGCCCCAGCTTATTTCGGGAATTAATCTTTGACCTATTTGAGAAATGTAGATGATATTTGTATAAAGATAACTGGAAGAGAAGAAGTCCTTCATTTTCCTATCTTTAACTGGAAGAAGTAAATCTGAACTAGAAGAGGTTTTTCATTCGCCTGTCTTTAACTGGAAGAAATAAATCTAAACCAGAAGAGGTCTTTTGTCTGCCTGATTTTAACTGGAAGAAGTAAATCTGAACCAGAAGAGGTCTTTCATTCGTCCGTCTTTAACTTGAAGAGATAAATCTAAACCATAAGAGGTATTTTGTTCACCTGTCTTTAACTAGAAAAAGTAAATCTAACTAGAAGAGGTCTTTGATTCGCTTGACTTTAATTGGAAGAAGTAAATCTAAATCCGAAGAGGTCTTTTGTTCACCTGTCTTTAACTGGAAGAAGTAAATCTAACCAAAAGAGGTCTTTGATTCGCATGTCTTTAAATGGAAGAAGTAAATCTAAGCTAGAAGAGGTCTTGTGTTCGCCTTTCTTTAACTGGAAGAAATAAATCTAACCAGAAGAGGTCTTTGATTCGCCTATCTTTAACTAGAAGAAGTAAATCTAAATCAGAAGAGGTCTTTTGTTCGCCTGTCTTTAACTGGAAGAAGTAAATCTAACCAGAATAGGTCTTTTGTTTGTCTGTCTTTAACTGGAAGAAGTAAATCTAAACCAGAAGAGGTCTTTCGTTCGCCTGTCTTTAATTGGAAGAAGTAAATCTAACCAGAAGAGGTATTTTGTTTGCCTGTCTTTAACTGGAAGAAGTAAATCTAGCCAGAAGAGGTCTTTGATTCGCCTGTATTTAACTGGAAGAAGTAAATCTAACCAAAAGAGGTCTTTGATTCGTCAGTCTTTAATTTGAAGAAGAAAATCTAAACCAGAAGAGGTCTTGTGTTCGCTTGTATTTAACTGGAAGAAGTAAATCTAACCAGAAGAGGTCTTTGATTCGCCTGTCTTTAACTGGAAGAAGTAAATCTAAACCAGAAGAAGTCTTTCGTTCGCCTGTCTTTAACTGGAAGAAGTAAATCTAACCAGAAGAGGTCTTTGATTCTCATGTCTTTAACTGGAAGAAGTAAATCTAACCAGAAGAGGTCTTTGATTCGCCTGTCTTTAACTGGAAGAAGTAAATCTAAACCATAAGAGGTCTTTGATTCGCCTGTCTTTAACTGGAAGAAGTAAATCTAAACCAGAAGAGTCTTGTGTTCGTCTGTCTTTAACTAGAAGAAGTAAATCTAACCAGAAGAAGTCTTTGATTCTCCTGTCTTTAATTGGAAGAAGTAAATCTAAACCAGAAGAGGTCTTGTGTTTGTCTGTCTTTAACTGGAAGAAATAAATCTAACCAGAAGAGGTCTTTATGTTTAAATCGAACGAACTATCAAAACTTAATCTGAGCCAGAGAAAGGTCTACTGGAGGAAGTATCAGAATAAATCTTTGGTCAATTAAATCTGAGCCAGAAATGTCTACTGAGAGCAGTATTAGAATAAATCTTTTGGTCGATTTAATCTGAGCTAGAAAATGTCTACTTAGAGAAGTATCAGAATAAATCTTTTGATCAATTTAATCTGAGCCAAAAAATGTATATTGAGAAGTATCAGAATAAATCTTTTGGTCGATTTAATCTGAGTCAGAAAATGTCTACTGAGAGAAGTATCAAAATAAATCTTTTAGTCGATTTAATCTGAGCCAACAGATAATCTTGATGTCTTTAAACTGAATAAAGTATCAGAATTTAATCTGAGCCGGAGAAAGGTCTACTGAATGAGGTATCAGAACTTAATCTGAGCTTCCATATAACATTGATGTCTTTAAACCGAATGAAGTATCAGAATTTAATATGAGCCGGAGAAAGGTCTAATGAAGGAGGTATCAGAACTTAATCTGAGTCAGTAGATAATCTTGATGTCTTTCCTGAAATAAGTAAAGAATTAGTTGCATGAAGATGCATTCATTGTGTAATGATGTTCTCAAAATAAATGAGATTATGCTATATGTTTAGTATGCATATGTCATGATGCATGAATGTTGTTAAAATGTACATTTGTTTAAAATATAAATCCCTAACTACTTCTCGAGAGTTTTTGGGAAGTTAAATCTCGGACTATTGCTGGAGATGAAGAGTATGTGTATCTTCAACCTTGTTTAGAGTGCTTCCGCTGGGAAATCTTGTTTGCTGTTTGAGGAAAATCTGTAGGGAATGCTGATTTTTGTTTGGCGAGTAGGATTCGAGAAACTTAGTTGACCCTTACTCTACTGGGGAATTTGATTCTTATATACCCTGATTAGGGATACAAGAGATGATCAAACTTCCAATTTGTCCGAGGAAGATGAAGTCAACTATTATCTGGTCGGTTTCCAGGATTTGCAGTAACTTTCTGGGGATAATATTAACTTTACTGGAGAAGAGGAGTTTTGTCAGTGATTTGTGTTGTACCCCAAAATTTGCCCTCCCATATTTCTTAAGACATGTCAAGAATCATCTCCAAGTTGTTCAAGATGGCTCAAGAGTTGGACAGTCAAATCACCTCCTAAGGCAGTCAATTCAAAATTAGGGTTTTGTGTTGCATCAAGGTCCTTACATCCAAATGGTCTCAAATGCTCCCCAATGTTCTAATATGTTCTCAAGTTCATCCATGTCAAATTTCAAGCCTTACAGAGAAAGTTTGGTCAGTCAATTGCTCAAGAGGTCCAAAAATCGACTGTGCTAGGGAAAAAGTCAACTGTGACCCAAATACAGTCAAACCTCAAGATTTTTTGTCAACATTCTCATTTTTAAGGATAATTCATCATTTGATCAAGGATTGCTCAAGATTCATCAAGATTCAAAAGTTGCTAAATTAGGGTTTTGCAGGGAAAGTCAGCTCAACTTTGACCAAGCATAACTTTCTCATAATTTATGAGAAATGACCCATCCAAATATCATTTTGAAGAGGATGAAATTTCCTACAATCCATCTTCACACCCCAAGATTAAGAAATGCTCTCACAAAAAGTTACAAATTTGGACATTATAGGTCATTTTTGAAAGTCAACAAAAACACCTTTTTTCCAAAGCTTATAACTTGAGCATGGAATATCAAAATTAGATGAGACCAAAAGGGTTGGTTATAGGACATATCAAGGTTTCTAAAAAGTACAAAAAAACTTCCAAAATATCAAAATTGAAGAAGTTATGCATTGTTGAAGTTGGGCATTTTTCCAAAATTGCTAAAAGTCAACTATCCTCAAAACTCCAATTTTTAACAAAAGGGCCCACCTTTTTCCACTTGATTTGATTTTGTCACACCACACACGTGTCCTATCTTCAGTTTCATGTCCATTCATTAATTTTTCTATTTTATTTAATTTTTATTGAATTAATTCATTTTAAATCAATATTAATTCAAATAAAATCCAAAAATGGATGGAATGATATCTTTTTGATCATTACAACTTTCAATGATCATGATACACATAATCAAATTCGTGCCAAGGCATATTGTGAACAAAGTCTTGGATTTGGTACAACTTTGGAAACTTTGTTAATGGTGATCAAATCAAATCTCTAATCTTCAATGCACATGGATTCAATCCCAAAGATTAAACCTAATTCACTCTATAACACTTGTACAAGCTAAGCATATCAAGAACACGACCTGAGAACTGCAGAAACAGCCAAACAAAAGTTGAAAAAGCTTGGAAAAAGTGGAGATTGAAATCTTGTTTAGAGGCAAATCCAAGGAAAAAGCTCAACACTATCTTCTTGCATGATATCCACTGAAGCGTTTGCAACCATTCATACGCTCTGAAGCCACTTGAATCACGCTGTAAGTCATCCTGAACATAGCCCTGTGCACGAATTCACAACCTTGGATTCTTGCGTCTTTTTGCCAAAATATTGATATATTCCTGATCCTTGCATAATTTCTAAGCATTCTGCATTGTTTAATTTTGTTTTCATGGCCTCTAACGTAATACCCAAATCTAGGGTTTCCATTCTTTGTTTTTAGGCGTTTGCTATGCAGGAAAAATTAGGACAAATAATTGGTACAGGGATGCTCGGGAAGGAGAGACGAAGTCAACCATGGCTTTGGATTGCATTTCTATGGCCTAGGGTGAATTCTAGGACGAACCTAGGAATTTAGTTGCGGATAAAATCCGCAGGTAAAAATCCTGGTTATTTCAACCGAGAAGACGACTACGCGTCCTCTTCCCATTGGCCGGTTTAAACAGCACGCCATATTTTTTTTTTTATTTTCCAGGCATATTAAATGTTTTTTCAATATAATATTTGTTTCGTATTCAATTAACAAACAGGCGCGTTAGTAGAGATGGTGAGCACACTAGTGGAAAACCCCTTGGGACCTGGGTTCGAATCCCAGGTCCCCCAAAACATTTGTGTATTTTTTCTTCAGGGAATTGCATGTGATCTCCAAAGCGTTGGACCACCATATGCCTACAAGCATTAACGCGCCAGATGGCCTCCTGGCCAAATCTGAAGGTTAGGAATGAGGGTCTACCATATACTCAAGTCAATAGGCATGCATGGGATGGCAAAAGTCAATCAGGCCAACATGGCTGGGCCTCTCAACATTGCAAATCACACCTTCAAATTAGGCCCACACCCCCTGGGTTATTTCTTTTACTCTTTATATTTTCATTTATTTATTTTGTTCTAATTTTTATTTTATTGTTAATTAACTAATTAATAATTTTCCTAATAAAATCAGAAAACAAAAAAATATTATTTTTATTTATTAAAACTAATTTCATTATTTTATTTTTGTAAATAAACATTAATCAATTAATTTAGATTTTAATTAGGGACAATTTCAATAGTTTTTGCAATAAATTAAAATTAATGTAGAATTAGGTTTTTAATAATTTTAATCATTTTTATTTTATTTCCTTAAATATAAAAAAACCCAAAAATATCTTTTTTATTTAATTTAATTATTAACTTAGATTTAATTTCTTTAAATTCAAAATAACAAAAATACATGCTTTCTTTCCAAAGGGTCAAAACCCTAAAAATGCGCCGATTTAATTTCTTGCACGCGATTCATTTGATCCAATATTGTAATTGCTTCCGGTATGTAATAACTTTTAATTACGACATTATTTATCGCTTTCTTTTATTTTCCGCAATTTAAATTAAAGGGTTTGTTTTTGGCGATGTAAATACCCGACGCCTTGTAATAGTTTAGATTTAATTTCCCGCAATTTAATTCCGCACAATATTAACTGTTAGATGTTTGATAAATAGGCAATGCATGACAAGATCAATCTTTAACCTAAAATCAACATAGCTCACCCATGACTTGTACAGATAAAATTAACCGAAATAACACACTTGCACATGCCACTCTTAGGGTACACCTCACTTGGTTGCCTTCGAACGTGGTTATTGAGTATAGGAAGTTTTAGAGGTCGCCCTCTTGTCCAAAGATCATAGTTGCCTCGAAACGGTTTCCTCGGAAAAATGATCTAAGACATTAGGGTTACCACTAAGGCGTCCTAACATTGCTTTAGTGACCACACGTCCCTTAATCGAATTGACCCGTAAACTCCAACGACGATGCTACCTACTCCTCAATAGCGGGATATCATTGTCTAAAGGACATTAGCACAGTTTAATTCCATTTTCGAGTAGGTAGATGGTTCTTAAGTACTTGCTCCTTTTAAAACAAAATAAAACTTTTCGCACTCACACTCTCTTCAAAACAAAACTCTTTTCAAACCCACAAACACAAAGAAAAGCAAAATTTTGAAAACACTTTGAGCAAGTACCTAAGAGCCCGTGGATAACCACGGATAGAAAGGGTGCTAACACCTTCCCTTTCTATAATCTACCTCCCGAACCCTAGAAACATCTTGAAAAAGGAATTTTTCTGTGCTTTTTTTCTTTCCTTGTTGGATAAAATAAAAGACGGTGGCGACTCTTGCTTACCGCGACATTTTGCAAAAACAAATGCAAACGCGAACCAACATTCTAAAACAGTCAGTTCTCATTCCCACCGATCACAGAACTGGCGACTCTGCTGGGGATTTATAATAAGTGAGGTGTACCTTAGGATTAGATCATTGTGTTTTCAATTGTATGCTTTGTATGCTTTAAATTTGTTGGCTTGTATCGGAGTTTCTATATATCCTAACTCGGATCTGGGGATACCCTTTAGGTAAGTAGCAATAAACTGTGAGGGAACTGTCCGGCGTAGACCGACATGGTTGAAGCAGTAGCTATGTTGGTGTGGCACTTTAGTCTGTACCGATATCCCTTGTGTTGGAATGAGGAGAATATGGGTCTTCTAAGGGGTCATTAAGCACCAACTGACCTTAGAACCTTAAATTGACCAACTTGGCCATAGAACAGTAGCAGTATGCTACACTCATTGAGACTAAACTCTCACGATGATTCCGGCCGCAAGAAAAGGTTGCTAAACTGGAATTATGACCGATTGAGGGTAGTCAGTGATATTGAGATCCTCTAGAACCCGATTACTATTTTTAGGACAGGTTTAAACCAACTGAACTGAAAGAGGGCAGTACCTAAACTCCATGCCAGCCTAAACTTAAGGCTTTTTGTGTGACTTGTGTGCCTTCAAACTTGAACTACTTGCACATTCTTGTTATCTGACAACATGAGTTCCTTGCAGGTTTTGTTTACAGTCCTTATCCAATAATTTGGATTTATTGCAGGGTTTACTTACATCACTTCACACTTTTGCTTAAACGCATATCATATACATCATAACATCATACCTTAACATTTCCTTAACCATTTCAAGGATCTCAAGGGTCTGTGATGCAGGTTATGGTAAATAAAATGTCTAGCAAGGGGCAAAGGGGATTTATTTTCCTCTAGCCAAGGTTGTCTAGAAATCAAAACATGATAATTTGAGTCAGGGGCCATGACCCACTCGATATGGTGAGCTTGACTCTTGAAGAAGGACTTTTGACGACATGAAGTTTCTTCAATCAAAGCTGTAAAATTCAAATTCTAACAGTTTCTTGTTTACCCCGCGAGATCCTTGAAAACATTGCATACATACATATCATTGCATAACAGGTCTCCCAGTAGAGGTCTCTCATGTTCTCGCTGTTTATTTCAGCAATGACTCTCCTACAAGACAACCAAGATCTCCAGGCTCAAAACGCTCAACTTCAAGAAATGTTCTTGAACCTATCCCAGGGGCAGGGAGAAATAAAAGCTCTCCTCACAAGGGGCTTAGTCTTAGGGAATCCAGGTGGCATCTGGAATGATCAGTTGGAAGGGCTACAAATTGAGTTGGCAACAATGAAGATCCAGATGATGGGACTGCTGGTGGGCCAGATGGCTCTCATTCAAGACCTAGCTCAAAGACAAGAAGAGCTTATGGTCCTCGTCAACCAACTAGTTCAAAATAACCAAGTGGGGCAAGCAACTAGGGTTGAAGATCAAGTCATCATTCAACCTCCTTTGAGACAAGAAGACAAGGGAAAAGCTCCCCAACTTGCTTCAAGGTCACAAGCCCAACAACAACCTCCCCAGCGTCAACGGGGTAATCGGTGTAAGCAAAATACATCTGGAAGACATTTCTGAGACTGATATACCATCATCTCTAATACTGAAACGCTTGTTGGAGGTCAATCTGATTCCTTTAAAGGATCCTCTCCGGAATCCCAATACCTCTGCTCCTGGCTATCACCCCGACGTATTTTGTGTATACCACTCCTATAGTCCTAGACATGACACCGACGACTGTTGGGCTTTGAAAAACAAGATCCAAGACTTGATTGACAGAAGAGTGCTGGAATTCATGCCAGATGGCGAGATGAAAATCTTCCGCTGAGGGTTCTCCACCTGAAATGACTAGTTCGAACTAAGAGGATTTTGCTCATTTGAACTTTCAAGCTGTAATTTTATTTTGACTGCTCGAACATTTATTCATGTCAAACTTTATCACTTTACCAATGCATTGCATATGTCTGTTTTGAATGAATCCATTCGTATTTCACTATATTCAAATTGCTTTAATTTTTTGTGATGATCAACTCTCGATTAAAAAAAAAATTTCTAAGCCTTTAGAGGGAGGATGACGAAAATGATATCAAAATGTCTATAGTATGATTTTGAACAGACCCCGCTGACGAGGTACAGGCATTGTTTCAAATCCTAAACAGTGGAGTTATAAGGAAGATAATCCCTAGTCAACCCCTTTGAGCCAAAGAAGTTGGAGTTTTTCTTTTCACAAATTAAAACCCTTAATCACAACCCGGGGCAAGATAGTTTTCTCAGTTGATCCAGGTGCACAATGAATGGCATCAAAGAAGTCCTTCCGAAACAAAAGACGACGTTGATTCCGTATAATCATAAGGACATGCAGTCATTATCTCTCAAAATAAAAGCCCAATAAGTCAAAACCTATGAAGGAGACTTAAGAAAAACTGGGGCATCCCGCTGACTGTAATCACAAAAAAAAAACAGTTCAGGAAAAAAACAGGGATAATAAAAACCAAAAAGAAAGAGATTCTACAAACTCTCAACAAAAATGACTGCTTGTTTAAAATAAACTATCAGTATCCGAACCATCACTGGAATATCAGAGCAAAGACTCAAACAGGATCTAAATGCACGGTTAGCTGAGTTTAGGATCGAAGAACATCACAAAGAGCAGGTGGGTACAAATAAATTTTGAGTCTTTATCCTTTGCTTCTTAAACCGTGAACCAGGCCACGTTATAACCATTAAAAGTCCTAGCTAAAGCATGGGTTGGTTCGAAAGCATACTGTTATAAAAAAGTATCCTGACTCCTGTAGGGCTTGCGGTAAATCCTGAGTTGACATCACATTTTACAAAAAAATTGCCTGTTTTACTGGAAAAATGCATTTTCAAAAAATTTCAAAACAGACATAAGCTTTGCATTCTTAAAATAATATTGTTTGCATATGACTATTTGTTCAACAACAGAGAAATTCACACGACGAATATCTAGTGAACAAAAAAACTTCTCAATAAAAAGGATCACCTCAAGTGGAAAAACACTTCCAATCAAGGGGCACAGCATGATCATTGTCCATCATCTGGGGCAGTCAAGTCAAGATTCAAGGAATCTCTCAAAATGCCAAATAGCCAGGGGAAAATCTCCATCTGAATCAATT
Organism: Vicia faba; assembly: GCA_948472305.1. Lineage (NCBI taxonomy): Eukaryota > Viridiplantae > Streptophyta > Magnoliopsida > Fabales > Fabaceae > Vicia > Vicia faba. The sequence goes on along the minus strand of OX451735.1, from coordinate 1,506,056,075 downwards.
GGGGCATTGGACATGAATTCCAGCAACGAATCTTGCATGATCAAACGAAGATCTTCTGGTAGTATGTCAACACAACACTACCGACAATGACACCTCCCTACATCCTGAGAGCGTGGACATAATTAGAAAATACTACGCATAATCAAAGACCCGCTAGGTCGACTGGCCTAGGCAAAAATAAGGGCTTCCCGGCGAACTAAAAGGGTTCAGGCAAAAATTAGGGATAAAAATGGAAACAATCTGTACACCCGGCAAGTCGAAAACCTGAAAAGGCGGCTTGGGCAAAAAAGGGTATCCCGATGGACTGAAAACCTGAAAGGGCGGTCCAAGCAAAAATTAGGGATCAAAGCGTACGACTATGTCCCGTCATCTCGTTACTTGCCTAACAGAAGAAGACTTGTCCTTTCAATTGAAAGATACCAAGCACCTCATAGGTTGGGATAATACTCGATCCACAAGGCCTCCGCAGGCACCTTCTCCCGCAGAAATAGGGACAATAAAATTGTCCAACTGTACAGCTTCTCTGCTCACCAGGTACAAAGGTAGATTCATCTGAAGAATATGGATAAGATACCTTCACTCCCCGTAGAATAAGGCAGTAATGGTAGCTCTCCCAGCTAAGACTTGCAGCTATGAACAAATCAGCAATACTCTCCCCAAGCAGAGTTCATCCACCATCAGCGCTAAAAAGGTTTGGTATCCCCAGAAGGTCTTAATATTCCTCAACAGAGTATAAAGATATTCCCCAGCAAGTATAAAATCCATCCCCAACGGAGTTTATCGTTGAAATCCCCAGCGAAGCTAATCAGTGAAATCCCCAGTGGAGCTTATCAGCATAATCCCCAGTAGAGTTTATCAGTGACATTCTCAGCAGAACATCTCTTCCCCACTGAGTAATTCCCCTCGGAGTATTCTCCTCATCAGTTTATTCCCCAACAGAGTCATCCTCTACTGCAGGTTTATTCTTGCAATCATCTTCGTTCATCATCCTCAGTGGAAACGAATAATTCAACTCTATTCTCCAGCAGCTATCCGGGATTTGTTTTCCCCAACTAAAACATTACATGTCCATACATCATGATACATGCATATACGCATCATACCATACAATCTCATTTATGTTGAGAACATTATTGCTTGATCCATATCATGCATCGCATATGACTGACCTTTACCTTTCAGGAAGGATGCAGTTAAACTCCTAACCCGTCAATAGAGACAACCCGTCAATGGAGACAACCCGTCAATGGAGACAACCCGTCAATAGAGACAACCCGTCAATGGAGACAACCCGTCAATGGAGAGAACCCTTTAATGGAGACAACTCGTCAATAGAGACAACCTGTCAATAGAGACAACCCGTCAATGAAGACAACCCGTCAATGGAGATAACCCGTCAATGGAGACAACCCGTCAATAGAGACAACCTGTCAATAGAGACAACCCGTTAATAGAGACAACCCGTCAATAGAGACAACCCGTCAATGGAGACAACCTGTTAATGGAGACAACCCGTTAATGGAGACAACTTGTCAATAGAGACAACCCGTCAATGGAGACAACCCGTCAATGGAGACAACCCGTCAATAGAGACAACCTGTCAATGGAGACAACCTGTCAATGGAGACAACCCGTCAATGGAGACAACCCGTCAACGGAGATAACCCTTTAATGGAGACAACTCGTCAATGGAGACAACCCGTCAATGGAGACAACCCATCAATAGAGACAACCTGTCAATGGAGACAACCCGTAAATGGAGACAACCCGTCAATGGATACAACCCGTCAGCAAAGACAAAACCACCTACCAACAATCTCCAAATGGCATCTGTAAGCCCATTCCCGGCATCACAATGCTGATGCTACTTTATATGAGTGTAAATTTATGGGCACTCTAGTGTTCAATTATCTTCCACCTTCGGATCACGAAAGGTCCGAACGCCAATCTATATCCTCAGGTTTAAGAAGATTGAACAGGGGAAACTGTTATACCCAAAAATTTGCCCTCCCATATTTCTTAAGACATGTCAAGAATCATCTCCAAGTTGTTCAAGATGGCTCAAGAGTTGGACAGTCAAATCACCTCCTAAGGCAGTCAATTCAAAATTAGGGTTTTGTTTTGCATCAAGGTCCTTACATACAAATTGTCTCAAATGCTCCCCAATGTCCTAATATATTCTCAAGTTCATCCATGTCAAATTTCAAGCATTGCAGAGAAAGTTTGGTCAGTCAATTGCTTAAGAGGTCCAAAAATCGACTGTGCTAGGGCAAAAGTCAACTGTGACCCAAATACAATCAAACCTTAAGATTTTTTTTGTCAAAATTATCATTTTGAAGTATAATTCATCATTTGATCAAGGATTGCTCAAGATTCATCAAGATTCAAAAGTTGCTAAATTAGGGTTTTATAGGAAAAGTCAGCTCAACTTTGACCAAGCATAACTTTCTCATACTTTATGAGAAATGACCCATCCAAAGCTCATTTTGAAGAGGATGCAATTTTCTACAATCCATCTTCACACCCCAAGATCAAGAAATGCTCTCACAAAAAGTTACAAATTTGGATATTATAGGTCATTTTTGAAAGTCAACAAAAACACCTTTTTTTCCAAAGCTTATAACTTGAGCATGGAATATCAAAATGAGATGAGACCAAAAGGGTTGGTTAAAGGATATCTCAAGGTTTCTAAAAAGTCCAGAAACACTTCTAAAAGTTCAAAATTGAAGAAGTTATGCATTGTTGAAGTTGGGCATTTTTCCAAAATTGCCAAAAGTCAACTATCCTCAAAACTCCAATTTTTAACAAAAGGGTCCACCTTTTTCCACTTGATTTGATTTTGTCACACCACACACGTGTCCTATATTCAGTTTCATGTCCATTCATTAATTTTTCTATTTTATTTAATTTTTATTGAATTAATTCATTTTAAATCAATATTAATTCAATATAATCCAAAAATAGATGGAATGATATCTTTTTGATCATTACAGCTTTCAATGATCATGATACACATAATCAAATTCGTGCCAAGGCATATTGTGAACAAAATCTTGCATTTGGTACAACTTTGGAAACTTTGTTAATGGTGATCAAATCAAATCTCCAATCTTCAATGCACATGGATTCAAGCCCAAAGATTAAACCTAATTCACTCTATAACACTTGTACAAGCTAAGCATATCAAGAACACGACCTGAGAACTGCAGAAACGGCCAAATAAAAGTTGAAAAGCTTGGAAAAAGTGGAGATCGAAATCTTGTTTAGAGGCAAATCCAAGGCAAAAGCTCAACACTATCTTCTTGCCTGATATCCACTGAAGCGTTTGCAACCATTCACATGCTCTGAAGCCACTTGAATCACGCTGTAAGTCATCCTGAACATAGCCCTGTGCACGAATTCACAACCTTGGATTCTTGCGTCTTTTTGCCAAAATATTGATATATTCCTGATCCTTGCATAATTTCTAAGCATTCTACATTGTTTAATTTTGTTTTCATGGCCTATAATGTAATACCCGAATCTAGGGTTTCCATTCTTTGTTTTTAGGCGTTTGCTATGCAGGAAAAATTAGGACAAATAATTGGTACAGGGATGCTCAGGAAGGAGAGACGAAGTCAACCATGGCTTTGGATTGCATTTCTATGGCCTAGGGTGAATTCTAGGACGAACCTAGGAATTTAGCTGCGTATAAAATCCACAGGTAAAAATCCTGGTTATTTCAACGAAGAAGACGACTACGCGTCCTCTTCCCATTGGCCGGTTTAAACAGCGCGCCATATTTTTTTTATTTTCCAGGCATATTAAATGTTTTTTCAATATAATATTTGTTTCGTATTCAATTAACAAACAGGCGCGTTAGTAGAGATGGTGAGCACGCTAGTGGAAAACCCCTTGGAACCTGGGTTCGAATCCCAGTTCCCCCAAAACATTTGTGTATTATTTCTTCAGGGAATTTCATGTGATCTCCAAAGCGTTGGACCACCATATGCCTACAAGCATCAACGCGCCAGATGCCTCCTGACCAAATCTGAAGGTTAGGAATGAGGGTCTACCATATACTCAAGTTAACAAGCATGCATGGGATGGCAAAAGTCAATCAGGCCAACATGGGTGGGCCTCTCAAAATTGCAAATCACACCTTCAAATTAGGCCCACACCCCCTGAGTTATTTCTTTTACTCTTTATATTTCCATTTATTTATTTTGTTATAATTTTTATTTTATTGTTAATTAACTAATTAATAATTTTCCTAATAAAATCAGAAAACAAAAAAATATTATTTTTATTTATTAAAACTAATTTCATTATTTTATTTTTGTAAATAAACATTAATCAATTAATTTAGATTTTAATTAGGGACAATTTCAATATTTTTTTCAATAAATTAAAATTAATGTAGAATTAGGTTTTTAATAATTTTAATCATTTTTATTTTATTTCCTTAAATATTAAAAAAACCCAAAAATATCTTTTTTATTTAATTTAATTATTAATTTAGATTTAATTTCTTTAAATTCAAAATAACAAAAAAACATGCTTTCTTTCCAAAGGGTCAAAACCCTAAAAATGCACCGATTTAATTTCTTGCACGCGATTCATTTGATCCAATATTGTAATTGCTTCCGGTATGTAATAACTTTTAATTAGGACATTATTTATCGCTTTCTTTTATTTTCCGCAATTTAAATTAAAGGGTTTGTTTTTGGCGATGTAAATACCCGACGCCTTGTAATAGTTTAGATTTAATTTCCCGCAATTTAATTTCCGCACAATATTAACTGTTAGATGTTTGATAAATAGGCAATGCATGACAAGATCAATCTTTAACCTAAAATCAACATAGCTCACCCATGACTTGTACAGATAAAATTAACCGAAATAACACACTTGCACATGCCACTCTTAGGGTACACCTCACTTGGTTGCCTTCGAACGTGGTCATTGAGTATAGGAAGTTTTAGAGGTCTCCCTCTTGTCCAAAGATCATAGTTGCCTCGAAACGGTTTCCTCGGAAAAATGATCTAAGACATTAGGGTTACCACTAAGGCGTCCTAACATTGCTTTAGTGACCACACGTCCCTTTATCGAATTGACCCGAAAACTCCAACGACGATGCTAGCTACTCCTCAATAGCGGGATAGCATTGTCTAAAGGACATTAGCACAGTTTAATTCCTTTTTCGAGTAGGTAGATGGTTCTTAAGTACTTGCTCCTTTTAAAACAAAACAAAACTTTTCGCACTCACACTCTCTTCAAAACAAAAACTCTTTTCAAACCCACAAACACAAATAAAAGCAAAATTTTGAAAACACTTTGAGCAAGTACCTAAGAGCCCGTGGAATAAAATCTGGTACACTTGATGTTTGACCAAATTTTTGGTAGTCTTGAACTTCCTAGGTATCTTTTCTAACAACTGTCATGGAAGGATCCGAAGACACGACACTGACACCATCTGATATTACTGGCACAGACAAGCAATTTGGTGGTACCGAAGGTTTTCATAATGAATTTTGTTAAAGCCCACGATCAATGTAACATTTCCCCCAAGTGATTCGGGTGGTGATTTTCCCCTGGCTATTCAACACTTTTTGAGAGATTCTTTTGAATCTCGACTTGACTGCCCTAGATGTGTTGGACAATAATCATGTCATGCCCCTTGATTTTTATTGAAAGCGTATTTCTATTTACATTGATTCTGTTCTTTGGGATAATTTCTATTCATTAGATATTCGTCGTACGAATTTCTCCGTTGTCGAACAATTGGCCCTATGCAAACAGTGGTACTCATATAATGCAAAGTTTATTTCTGTCTTGAGAAAAAAATTTGAAAAATGCATTTTTAATAAGCAACAAAATTTTGTAAGAATATGAATTCAACTCATGATTTATATAAAGCCTTACAGGTGTCAGGATACCTTTTGTAACAGTATGCTTTCTAACTAACCTATGCTTCAATTAGGACTTTTAAGGGGTTGTAACATGGACTGATTCACGGTTTAAGAAGAAAAGGATAAGGCTCAAAGTTTATTTGTACCCAACCCTCTCTTCGTTATTTTCTTCAATCCTATACTCAGTTAATTGCGCATTTGGATTCCAATTGAGTATGGAATGATATCTTAGGTGATGGTTCAAATACTAGAAGTTTATTTGAGAAGGCAATCATTTCTGCAACACTTTTCTGTTTTTTTTGGACTTATTATCCCTTATTTTTGCCTGACTGTTTTTGTTTTTAGATTACAGTTAGCAGGATGCCCCAGTTTTGTTTTTTTCTTAAAAATTCTTCATAGGTTTTGACTCAGTGGACTTTTCTTTTAAGAGATAATGACTTCATATTTTACGGGGAACCATCATCGTCCTTTGATTCAGAAGGACGTTTTGTGTATGAAGTGAAAGTTTGCGACTGAGTGCGCATTTGATTGAACTGAGAAACTACCCTACCCCAGGTTATGATTAAAGGTTTCTGTAACGCGGTGGGAGAACTGACTTGGTTGTTTTGGGTTTGATCTCAAATGTTGCGGATAGTAAGAGTCGCCACCGACTTTTATTTTATCCAAAAGGAAAGGTTAAAAAGAATAGGAAAGACCTTTGAGATGTTTTCTTGAGTTCGGGGGGTAAATTATAAAAAGGGAAGGTATTAGCACCCTTTTTATCCATAGTTACCTATGGGCTCTTAGTTGCTTGCTAGATCACTTGCTTTTGTTTGAAAATATGCTTTGTGTGGTTTTTTGAAAGTATTTTGAAAAGGGACCATTGTTTAGGCAAACTTTGTAATAATTTTCGTTCGTAAGAATGTATACAAAGTGTTGATCTTTTGAAAATGTTTCAAGTTTGAAAGATGTTTTGAATGTATTGGTGTTTGTTTTGAAAATAGCAAGGATGTTTTGGTTTGAAATTGAGCAAGCAATTAGGAAAATTCTACCTACTCAAAAGTCTTTCTTGTTTATTTCCTATTTCCTTTGACATTGTTATCTTACCATTGATTTGGTAAGAAACTCTATCTTTGTATGTAAAGAGGGACGGGCAAGGGTAATTGTATAGTCATGATTAGCAATGTTTGTAAGATATCTTAGCATTTTCTTTAAGGGACTAAGATCATTTTTGAAAGGCAACATTGATAGCGCCATCGAGGGACTATGATCTTCTATTTTGATTTGTTTTTGCTAAGATACCTCACATGCATAACATGGCCATTTTTGTAAGGCAACAAAGTGGATTTATCCTAAGGGTGTACGTGTGCAAGTGTATTGATTTACATGCATTATTTTGTCTTGAATTAGGGTTTTCTAAGCATTGATTTTATCTTCCCATACAAACCCTAATTACTAGCATTTATATATAAAGCATTAAATTGCGGAAAATAAAAATACTAAGCTATTACATCATTAGGGGAGGGGGTGTACAAATTTACAAATAGGGAAATTGCAAGAAAATTAAATCTAAATAATTATTACAACCATATTGAATATTGTACCAAAAATGAATAAATATTCAAGAATATAAATGGACAAAGGAAATGGATTTTTCTTTGGTTTTATGAAAGGTTTTAATCTTGACCTAATTAAAGAAAATGATTAATTAAAAAATTAACAAAACTTAAACCTAAATTAAATAAGAAAGAAATTAAGTAAAAAATATTTTTAGGGTTTTTTATTTATGAAATGGTTTTAAATTAATAATAATGATATGAATATTAATTAACTAAAATAAACCTAAGTTCTAAATTAAATTTAATTGCAAGAAAATAATATAATAGTTAAACCTAAATCTAAATATTAATTATTAAGAAAATGTTTTTGTTCTTTTAATTTTATAAAACAAATAAACTAAATAAGTATAAAAAAATAATAAATAAAATATTTTTTTGGATTTTATTTTGTAACAATAAAAAGTAATATTAATAATAATACTAATAATAAAGGAAAAAAAATAAAATAAAATAAGAAAAAGAAAATAATAATGAAAGTTGAGCCAAGGGGTGCTAAAGTGAGGCAGGGGTTAGAAAGTTAGCAAAAAGAACAAAGGCCCGATGTTTGGGGCCCAGGCGCTGCAAAAACCAAAAAAAGAGTGTAAAAGTGTGAAAAAAGAACAAAAGGCAGCGCGCTGGGTGTTGAACCCACGCCCTCTTGGTTATCAGCGCGCTGCCTTACCACTGGGGTGGCTATACATCTATTTACTTATATGAAATGGTAAATACATAATATATAAAGCTTCCAAGGCATGTACTTCGTCTTCAACCTTCAGCCAGCCAGAGTACATGTAACTTCTTCATCTCTCAACTAAAATAGAAAGTACAAACATGAAAGTTATGGCATTTCTTCCCACGAATCCAACCATATAAATAACTAATGCTATAAATCCAAGATGAGTGAGAATTTTTCTGGCCCTAATTTTAAACCTAAAAATTTCAGAAACTTCAACTCTAAAATTCTCTAAGCTCAGGCCATATAAATGCAAAATATGGATATGTACAACTTCGTGGCAATGGTATCTACATTTTATCTTTTAAAATGGAAGCCTAACAATGCCTTTATGAATAATTCAAAAGTCAGAAAACTCACCTTGCAAGAGGGTATCGTGTGTTAAGTTTGAGCAGCTTTCAATGAGTTCTAGTGACTGGGTTAGCTTCCTCAAGTTCTCAGGAAGCTAATGTGATGCTTGGCTCGAGCTGAAAGTAACTGAGGAGTTTTTGAGAAGTCCACTTGCAGACCCTTGTTTTTGAAAATGGAACTTGATGATGGAGGTGTTACAGTTAGGTAAAAGGACTTGGGATGGTTTGTATTTGATGTTTAGAAGCTTTAGGAACCAAAAGGCTTGGAAGCGCACGAGGGAGATGTGAGTTTCAAGTTTTTGGTCAGATTATGCAACAATGGAGTTTTTGTGTGTGATTCTGAGTTCTAGGGAGTTTGAGGGCTTATGTATGCGTGGGTTCTCTTACAAATAGTATCTCCATTTATAGAGGAAAGGTTTTGAGGTTTGAAATGATCAGAAATAAAGAATCACATGTTATGAGTTCTTGACTTGTTTTTAAAGTTATCTTGACAAACATGGTTTCAATGCACGGTACATGTCTTGTAGGGTGGCTAGAAACTTTAAACATGTTTGTTCTGAGTTTATAGAGTATGCTTGTGCAGAAAGAACAAGTGCAAAGCTCCATACAAGTTGACTTTGTGATTAAAGTCACTTTTCAAGAATAGCAATAGTGCCTTTCTTCCAAAAATGGAAATGCAACTTGGATAATGATTCAAATGCTTGGACAATGGCTCCATATGTTGTGTAAACATTTAATTAAGGAGTGACAAACAAGTGTGAGGCCTGTAAAGTGAAAATTATGCAGCATGGCTATGGATTTGGTTCATTGTGCATCACAAATTTTGCCTTGTAAAACAACTTGAAACCCTAACTTATGGCCTTCGATTGTCCTTGCTCACAAATGATCTCAAGGAGTTCTTGGACATTTTAGAAAGCTTGTAATGTTATCTACAACCCCTCTTTGAATCACTTTTGCAAAATACAAATGGAACTATGTAAAACTTGGCTCAGAAGTTAGGTCAAAATCCTGACCAAAATGCTCAAAATTTCACTAAGTGTTTTAGTTTCATGACCATGATTTCATGGATTAATAACTTGAAATCCAAGCATTTCTAGGAGGAGTTGTGTAAATAAAAGTTTTAGATCTCATTGAGATCTACAACTTTCATGTTGAAATTTTCCTTTGAATCATCTTGCATCATGGTGAAAAATTGGCTCAAAGTTATGAAAAAATATGAAGTTTTCAATACTCAAAAATTTCTAAGTTTGGAAACTTTGACTTTTCAAAATGAAATCTTGACTTTTTGATTTCTTGATGAATAAGTTTCATATTTTGACATGTTTTGATGAATTGTGATCTTTGACTTTTCAGTGTGCAGTTGACTTTTGATCAGTTGACTGAAAATCAATTATCAATCAAATGACCTTGAGCAATGTTTTGAGTCATGTCATTAGGTAAAAATGATGCAATTGAATCCTTTATATCATGTTTATAACCAATCAACCATTTTCTATGTCAAAAATTAGAAATTGCCCCTTTCTCAGTCAAAACCCTAATTTTGATGATTTTTTCCTTTTGATGATCTGATCAAATTTATTGAGGAATTATGGTCCAAACTTGATCAAATGACATATATGAGTTCATAATGTTGATATGGATAAAAAATTATGAAGTTTGACTGTAAATTGACCATAGTTGACTTTATCCCCCAATACAGCTGATTTTTAGGTCAACTGATCAATTGACTGAGGGTCCATAATGATCCATGAAAGTCATATGAGGTATTAAAAGTTCAATTACCCTTGTGCAATCTCAAACCCTAATTTTCAGTCATCAGAGCTTAAGGAGGTGTCTTGAGCTACTCAACCCTAGTGCAGTCTTGAACCAAAGGAGATCTTTTGAGAAATTACTTGATAAATGAAAGGGCAAATTTTTGGGTATAACAGCTGCCCTTGTTCAATTTTCTTAAACCTGAAGAGTTAGATTGGTGGATCCGCCATTTGTGACTTGAAGGTGGAAGATGATTGGACATTAGAGTGCCCAGAAATTTGCACTCGAAGATGAATTGTGAATGGGATTATAGACGCCATTTGGAGGAATGATGGAGATTTTCCGGAGATGGGCTTGTAGATGCCATCCAAAGGTGACTGTTGACAGAAAATGGACTAAGTCTGAAACTTGATTTCAACTGGAAAAGGATCAGAATAAATCTTTGGAGCGATTTATCTAAAACTAGCAGAAGTCTTGTATGTTGTTTGACTGGGAAGAATCAGAATAAATCTTGGAGCAATTTATCTGAGCCTGAAGTGTTCCTTTGGAAAGTATGAGGATAAACCATTGAGAGGTTTAAACTGAACCAAAAGAGGTTTTGCATATTCTTTAACTGGAGAGAATCAGAGTAGATCTTTGAGCGATTTATCTGAACCAGAGAAAGCGTCTGCGGGAAAGAATCAGAATAAATCATTGAGAGATTTAAACTGAAACAGCAAGGATCTAGAGAAAAATAATAACAAATCATTGAGAGATTTATCTGAACCAGAGAAAACGTATGCGGGAAAGAATCAAAATAAACTGTTGAGAGATTTAAACTGAACCGGCAGGGATCTGGAGAAGAATTAGAACAAATCATTGAGAGATTTATCTGAACCATAGAAAAGGTCTACGAGAAAGAATCAGAATAAACCGTTGAGAGATTTAAACTGAACTGAAAGAGGTCTTGAATATTCTTTAACTGGAGAGAATTAGAGTAGATCTTTGAGCGATTTATCTGAACCAGAGAAAGTGTCTACGGGAAAGAATCAAAATAAATCGTTGAGATTTAAACTGAACCGACAGGGATCTGGAAAGTATCAGGATAAACCATTTAGAGATTTAAACTGAACCAAAAAGGTCTTGAATATTCTTTAACTGGAGAGAATCAAAGTAGATCTTTGAGCAATTTATCTGAACCAACAGTGATTTTAGAGGAAATATCTGCTCTGTAGATGGTTGACCAGTCCTTTCTCGGGAATTGGTCTTGACTTGTTAAAAATTTAACGATAATTTTCTGTTGATTGATCTTTCCTGAAAAGGTGAAAGGTTAGTTGCATGCAATGCCATGATGTATGAAATGCACGGTTATAATGTTGCTTCTCAAAATAAATGAGATTACGCTGTATGCATCTGTGCTGTCAATGCCATGACGTATGGATGTAATATATGGACACGTTAATTGTTATGCCGCAGTGTTGATGGAGTCGGGGAAAATAAATCCTTGAGTACTGCTGGGAATGTAAGTCTTCAATATTTTGAAGTGTTGATGAGTTTCCATTTATTAGAGAAATAAACTCTATCCTGGAAGGGAAATGTCGTGCATTGCTTGTGGACCTCGTGAAATCCTTGTGGGGAATCTTAAGAAACTGGGCGACCTTCACTGGGGAATATTTGGAGCGGTAACTGGAAGTTTTGTTCCATCAGGGATGTGAGAGCACTTGATACCATTAGGTTGCATACTGGGGATACATTATCGATCCTATAGTGGGATGTCTTGATTTCTGCTCTTGCTGGGAAAGTACCTGCGGGGAATTTTATGGAATAGTCTAAAGATATTATCCTATTTCTTAAAGCCATTAGTGTTTGTCTTTATATTTTATATTCCCTTTTTTTTTGCTCATTTGTAAACAATAGTTACATTCAAATGCATATGTTCAAAAATAATCATTGGACGTTTTTGCAAACAAAACACAGAAGTAAAAGAAAAACAGATAGTTTTACATTTTCAAAGGAATATCTTTGTATTAACTTGAATAATTATTTTTTGTACAACGAGGCGACCATTCTAGTAAGAGAATGTCGTCGTAGAAAATGAAAATTGATACAAAGAAAAGATAACTATGTGAAATAATCCCATGGGGTTCCCATTCTGCTATAGCCTTCGTGTCTCTGAGCGTCTCGTCCACTTGCTACCTTATCTGAAATTGATTGGATTGATTAGACCCGTTTGAGTTTGTCAGTCGATGCTAAAGGTTGTCTGTAAGGTGATCCAACGGGACATAGTCATACACTTTAATTCCCTAAATTTTTCCTGGACCTCCCTTTTGGGTTTTCAGTCCACCGGGATACCCTTTCTTGCCCAAGCCTCCCTTTCGGGTTTTTAGCTTTTCGGGTGTACAAATGTTTTTGTATTTTATCCCTAATTTTTGCCCGGACCTTTTTGGTTCGCCGGGATGCCCTAATTTTTTCCTAGGTCGGTCGACCTAGCGTGTCTTTTTTTCATGCGTAGTATTTTTTAACTATATCCGCATTTACAGGATGCGGGAGATCGTCGCCATCCATAGTGGTTAAGATCATTGCTCCACCAGAGAATATGATTTTGATCACAAATGGTCCTTTGTATGTAGGAGTCTATTTGCCCCTAGGATCACCTTGTGGCAATATTATACGCTTGATTACCAAGTCACCAACCTGATATACCTGACATATGACTTTCTTGTTAAAAGCTTTGATCATATGTTTTTGGTACACCTGACCATGACAGACAGCCGTAAGCCTCTCCTCATCAATCAAATTCAACTGGTCAAGTCGAGTTTGAATCCATTCATCTTCATTCAGCCCTGCATCTTATATGATTCTCAAATAAGGTATTTGGACTTCAATTGGTAGAACAACTTCCATGCCGTATACCAAGGAGAAGGGAGTTGCCCCTGTTGATGTTTGCGCCGTGGTATGGTAACCATGGAGAGAAAATGGTAACACCTCATGCCAGTCCTTGTAGGTCACTATCATTTTTTGTATGATCTTCTTGATTTTCTTATTTACGGCTTCGACAACACCATTCATCTTTGGCCGGTAAGGGGAAGAGTTATGATGCTGGATCTTAAATTGCGTGCATAATGCGGTGATCATAGTATTGTTGAGATTGGTACCATTGTATGTGATGATTCTCTCCGGGATACCGTAACGACAGATGGGATTCTGTTTGATGAATCAGGCCATAACATTCTTGGTAACAGAGGCGAAAGAAGATTCTCAACCCACTTCGTGAAATAATCAATGGAAACCAAGATGAAGCGGTGCCCATTAGAAGCTGTAGGTTTGACTTCTCCAATCATGTCGATTCCCCACATAGCGAATGGCCAGGGAGCAATCAGGACGTTTAGAGGAACTGGAGGCACATGTACTTTGTCAGCATAAATCTGACATTTGTGACAGGTTCGTGAATGCTGATGGCAATCTGCTTCCATGGTAGACTAGTAGTACCCTGCCCGTAGGATATTTTTAGCCATCGTGTGTCCACTGGAATGGGTGCCAAAAGTTCCTTCATGTAGATCAACCATGATCTTGTCTGCCACAACCTTGTCTATGCAACTAAGCAAAGTAGAGTCGTGGTTGAACTTGTAAAGGATACCATTACTGAGGAATAACTTAGCAGAGAATCTCCTCAAGAACTTCTTATCATTGACTGAATCTCCCTACGGATACTCTTGGGACTCGAGATACCTCTTAACTTCATTGAACCAAGGCTTGTCCACTACTTCTTTAGTATCGATCTCGTGACAGTAAGCTGGTTCATCCATCCGCTCAATGGCGATCTGGGGAGCCTCGTTACCCCACTTGAGTTTAAACATGGATGACATAGTGGCTAGCATGTCCGCTAGTTGATTTTCCTCTCGTGGAAAATGCTCGAAGGTAATTTCCTCAAAATGTGGGATTAATGTCAACACATGTTATTTGTAGGGGATGAGATTAGGGTGCTTTGTGTCCCATTCTCCTTTGATCTGACTGATGACTAAGGCTGAATCTATAAATACACTTAAGGACTTTATTCCCAAATCTATGGAAGCTTTGAGACCCATAATACATGCTTCATATTCCGCCATATTATTGGTACAGTTGAAACAAAGTCTTGCAGTGAAGGGAGAATTGCATCCTTCAGGGGATATGATCACAACACCTATGCCATTGCAGAGTGCATTGGAAGCTCCGTAAAAAACCAAGGTCCATCGGGATTGTTGTACCCCAAAATTTTCCCTCTCATTTTACTCAGCACATGCCCATTGAGATCTTTAATTTGCTCAAGGTTGCCCAAGAGTTTACCAGACAAACTCTCTCCTAAGGCAATGTGTCTCAAATTAGGGTTTCCATTTTCATCATGATGTGTGTACTCAAAAGGCCTCAAATTCCTTCCATAGTCCTAATATGCTCTCAAGTTCATCCATGTCAAATATCTTGCCTTGCATAAGAAGTTTGCTTAGTCAACTGCTCAAATGCTTGAGAATCGACTGTATTAGGTCAAAAGTTAACTGTGGCCCACATATAGTAAACCCTTAAGATTTTTGATCAACATCAACATTTTGAAGTAACTTTCATCATTTGATCAAGGGTTGATTATGATACCTCAATAAATGCTCCTAATTCATCAAAACTCAAAAGTTGCTAAATTAGGGTTTATCAAGAAAAGTCAACCAAACTTTGACCAAGCATAACTTCCTCATACTTTATCAGAAATTTTCCATCCAAGGCTCATTTTTAAGAGGATGCAATTCCCTACAATTCATCTTCAAACCTCAAGTTAAAAATATTCACTCATCAAAAGATATGAATTTCCACATTATAGGTGCTTTTGAAAAGTCAACAAAAATACTTTTTGGGTCAAAGCTTGTTACATGAACATGGAAGACCCAATTGAGATAAGAATAAAAGGGTTGTTTAGGAGACATCCTAATATTTCTAAAAAGTCCAAGAACAGCTCTCTACGGTTAAAATTGGAAGAGATATGCCTTGTCAAAGTTGACCCTTTTTGCAAAATTGCCAAAAGTCAAATGTGCTCAAAATGCATTTTTTACCAAATGGGCCTAGCATTTCATGAGTGTATCTTGCTTGTAACATGGTCCATGAGCCAAATCAACATCCATACATTATTTGTTTCATTATTCATTTTATTTTGATTTTTTATTAATTAAAAGTTGAATTAAATCAAATAAAGTGCAAAAAATACAAAAGATTTATTTTGATATGATTTTTTGGTAGGAATCAAATCCAATCAATCTATGATG
The DNA here is from genome assembly GCA_948472305.1 of Vicia faba. NCBI lineage: Eukaryota > Viridiplantae > Streptophyta > Magnoliopsida > Fabales > Fabaceae > Vicia > Vicia faba. Next base: position 1,506,040,508 of record OX451735.1, on the reverse strand, counting down.
ACCAAATAAAATCGTGCAAAGGTGGATTGATTCAAATTGACATGATTTTTGATTAATTTGGGAAGATATGATGCAAAAGAAAAACAAATCAAATCTTCATGATTTCAAGAGATTGGAAATGTTTTTGTTGCCCTATTCTATACTACTACATATACTGAGTAAGAACAAGCAAAAAACATAAGGATTGTAGTCGTGAAGAACACTAGAACAAACTCAAAAATTGGACAAAAAGTGGTGGGTTGATTTCCATTCTAGAGGGCAATTCAGAGCATTCCAAGGTTACCAATCACTTCCTGGACATCTCCAGAACGTGTCTCAATCATTTGCAAGCCTTTTCACGCCCATAAATGCACGCTACAGACCCACGGTTTGCGTCCCCTAGCTTGAATCGTATTTTACAATTTACGCATGATTAACCATTATTGAACATAGCATTGTGTTTGTATGATCATTTGGAATGTTTTGGTTTACGTAATTTTGTTTTTTGATGCATATATCTATGACTTCCGTTGCTAGGGATTTTTCTTGCGTTTTAGGGTTTTGTCATACAGGTTAAATTGACCAATAAAAAGGGTACCATGAAGATCGTGACATCAAGACCAGTTGAATCATGGTATTGAATCTCATTTATCATGCGTTTTGATGATTTTTGAAACTCACAGGTTATAGCCATGGTTATTTGTCCGTAGGTATAAGTTACATACCTAATACGACGGAAGAGGAAGAAGATGGTGATGTGTTCAACCATCATTGGGCCATTCAAACTGGGCGCACGTTTTTTTGTTTCAGTTTCATCCATGTTGTTTTATATATTATGTATTTTTATTTATTTAATTAATTAGTTTAATCAAAATTAGGGAAATTTAATTCTTTTTTATAATTAAAATCACTTAGAATTAGGATTCAATTTGTACATAATCTAATTTTTCTCAAAAAAAAATAACCTAAATATTTTTCTATTAGATTTTTTAGGTTTTGCTAATTATTCTCGCATTTAATTCGCCGCGCTCTTTTAATTTCCTTTTTATTATTATTGTAACTGCTCCGAGTTTGTAATAGTAATTAGGGTTTTAAATTTCCGCATTTTATTTTCAGTCAAAATAATTATGTATCTGCGAAAGCCTTGTAATAGCTAGGACTTTAATTTCTCGTATTTTAATTTCTGCAAACTATAAACTGCTTAGATTTATGTTAATAGGATTGTATGGAAAGATAAACTGAAAATTAATACAGTAGAAAACCCTAAATATGCAAAGATAAATTAACTGAAAACATACACTCGCACATGCTCAATCCTAGGGTTTATTCCACTCTGGTTGCCTTCGGTAAACGGTCATGAAGTATAGGGTTTATTAGTGGTCGTCCTCTAGCACCGAAAGATCCAAAATGACCCATTCAGATGTTTCCTCGGAAAAATATCTTTAAGGCTTTAGGATGATTACTAACATTTCCTAACATTTCTTTTGTGACTGTATCTGTCCCTTCAAACGTCCCTTAAAACTCCAACAACGGTGCTACCTATTCCTTAATAATGGGATAGCGCTGTCTAAAGGAAAACAAATAGCCTTTTTCGAGTAGGTAGATTAGTTCCTAGGTACTTGCTCAAATAAACTTTTCACACAAACACTTTTTCAAAACAATTTTCAAAACAACTTCGTCACACCCTTGAGGACTGATACAAGGGTTATCACGAAGTAAAACTTTTTTCAAAACAAGCACACACACAAGAAATTTTAAAATGAGCAAGTACCTAAGAGCCCGTGGAAAACCACAGATAGAAAGGGTTCTAACACCTTATCTTTCTATAATCTACCCCCCGTACTCAGAAACATCTCGAAAAAGGTTTTTTCTGTTCTTTTTCCTTTTCCTGATTGGGATAAAATAGAAGTCGGTGGCGACTCTTGATTACCGCGACATTTGCGAATACAAACGCAAACCAGTATATAACAGTCGGTTCTACCACCGTATCACAGAACTGGCGACTCTGCTGGGGAATTAAAAAAAATAAAGTGGGGTTTACCTTAGGATCTAAATCATTTTAAATTGTTTTCTTGTTTGTTTCCTTTATTCTTAAAGGGTTTTGCTTGGGTTATTATAGATCCTACACCTGGATCAGGGGGCACTTTTAGGTAAACAACAATAGATCATGGAGACTGTACGACGTAGACCGATATAGTTTAAGCGATGGCTGTGTTGGTGTGGCACCTTGGTTGGTACTGGTATCCTTCGTGGGGAAATGAGGAGAATACGGGGCCGCCGCGTGGTGTCGTGAAGCACTAACGGACCTTAGAACCTTAGTTGAACAAACTTGGTCATTAGAAAGTAGTGAGATAGCCGGCCTCGGTATAGAGCTGAGGATTGGTTGTTACTCGATGCTACACTCATTGAGATCATACTTTTGGGATATTTCGGCCGCAAGAAAAGATTGCTTGAGTTGAAATAATGCCCGATAAAGGATGGTCAATGATATTGAGAATATTTAGAACCCGATTACTTTTCTAAGACAAGTTGAAACCAACTAAACTTCAAGAGGGTACTTACCTTTAATCTCATGCAAGCCTTAAACATAAGAGCTTGGTGTGATTTGTTTGTGTTTGTTATACTTGTGATTTATCATGATATCATGCATCATAACATAGCATCCATTCTTATTGCACTAACCATTTCAAGGACCAAGGGAATTTATCTTTGTTCTGTTTTGCAGATCATGGCTTCCGTTTGTAGAAACACTACCCGAATTAGCTTTGTGAAGATACCTGCCCAGCTCAAAGAGCTAGTATCAAAGGTTTCCGAAACTTCTGCGTTCCCTAAGAGACATGGTCGACTTCTAAACCTGGTTACTTCAAACTTTGATGAAAAGATGATGAGTGTACTCTTTCAGTTCTTCGATCCCAAGAACCACTACTTCACCTTTCCAGACTATCAGTTGGTGCCTACTATGGAAGAATTCTCTCAGCTGTTGGATATACCCATTCTTGAACAGTTTCCCTTCACAGGTATGGAAGAGGTTCCTAAGCCAGAATTCATTGCCTCAGCTTTGCATATGAAACGGGTCGACGTGGTATCCAATTGGGAAACAAGAAGCGGAGTCAAGGGTTTTCTAGCCAAGTTCTTGATAGACAAGGCCCAGCTGTTTTGAGATGATATGGATTTTCAGGCTTTTGAGGAGGTCTTGGCCCTTCTAATCCATGGTTTAGTACTATTCCCTAATATAGACTCATTCATATATGTAAATGCTATCAAGATCTTCCTCTCTCGCAACCCCGTGCCTACCTTGCTCGGAGACATTTTGCATGCTCTCCATACTCGTACCATGAAGAGAAGAGGGGTTCTTATGTGCTGCATGCCATTGCTGTCGAGGTGGTTTATTTCTCACCTCCCTAAGTCTGTACTGAAGAATGAAGAAGGTTTGGGTTGGTCACAAAGGATAATGTCACTCGCTCACATGGATATTCTCTGGTGCTCCCGAGCTATGGAAAACACTACTATTATTGACCACTGCGGGGAGTACCCTAATATCCCGTTACATGGCATCAGAGGGGGTATAACCTAAAATCCTTGTTTAGCTCTCCGACAATTTAGTTACGCTCGAAGGGATGGTCCCCATGAGTTACTTATCGAAGGAATTGTATTCAACTATGAGGATGACGTTCAAGAGTATCGCCGAAGGTTCGTACGAGCTTAGGGCATGGTAAACAGACCTGGCGCCAAGGCTTTGGGGCCAAAGGCTTCCATTCCTATAGAACCTTACCTCCAATGGATACGAGCTCGCACCCAGAAACTTATGATACCGTATATGGCCATTTTACCAGTGATTGTGGAACCCACTACTGAAGGGGGGTGTTCCTTACACGGTTCTCTATCCTGATATGCCCACTGATCTTGGAGAATTACAGAGGTCTTGGATTCAGTTAAAGAAAGAGTGGGATACTTACATGGATCAGTTTTATGCCCAGGAGAGGAAGGTTTTAGAGCTCACAAAGCAGCTCCATGAGGAAAGAGGACTCAATGTTTATCTCGGCACGAAGAGGAAGCATCCATGGGAATTTTGATTTTTTCTAGTTTTAGATTTGTTTTAATTGTAACGCCTAAAAGGCATTTGAATTTTGAATTCAACTAATAAAATCTTTGTTTCATTTTGGTTCGCAAATTTAAATTTCCCAAAGTCTTTGAAATCATTGCATGCGCATCCCATTCATAACATTGCATGTACAGGTACCATTACAGGTTTCTCATCTTCTTAGCTGTTTATTTCAGTAGAAATGTCTTTCGAACAAAGCATCAAGGACCTTCAGGCACAAAATGCCCAGTTCCAACAAATGTTCATAAATCTGGCAAAAGGGCAGGAGGATCTGAAAGCCCTCATCCTGAAAGAGAAAAAGAAAAAGAAGAAGGCTGCCGATATTCTGAATATGGGTAGAAGGTTTAGAGGGCCATTGAAGCAACAAGTCGACCTGACCTCTTCATCCAAGGAAGGGGAGAATCAAGAAGAAGAGGCAAGGAAGAATGATCACAGTTGTGATACGGTGGGAGAACTGACTTGAGGGTTTTGCATTTTATCGCAAATGTTGTGGTTAGCAAGAGTCACCACCGACTTTTCTTTTATCCAAAAAGGAAAGGTAAAAAAGCACAGGAAAGACCTTTGAGATTGTTTCTTGAGTTCGGGGGATAGATTATGAAAAGGGAAGGTATTATCATCCTTTTCATTCATGGTTTTCCATGGGCTCTTAGTTACTTTCTAGATCACTTGCTTTTTGTTTTGAAATTATGCTTTGTGTGGTTTTGAAAGTATTTTGTAAAAGAGGCCATTGTTTAGGCAATCTTTGTAATGATTCTCGTTCGCAAGAATGTATACAAAGATGTTTGTCTTTTTGAAAATGTTTTCAAGGTTTGTAAGATGTTTGGAATGTGTGTGTTTGTTTTTGAAAATAGCAAGGATAGTTGTTTGAAGTGGAGCAAGTAACTAAAAGTAATCTACTTACTCAAATGTCTTTCTTGTTCATTTTCTTTTCCTTTGATATTGTTGTCTTACCATTGGTTTGGTAAGCAACCCTATCTTTGGATGTAAACGGGACGGGCGTGGGTCATTGTATAACCATGATTAGCAATGTTGCAAAGTATCTTGGCATTTTTAAGGGACTAAGATCATTTTGTAAGGCAACTTTGAATAGCGTCATCGAGGGGCTTATGATCTTATATTTGTTTGTTTTTGCCAAGATACTTCACATGCGTAATATGGCTATTTTTTGTGTAAGGCAACCAAGTGGAGTAACCCTAAGGATGCTTGTGTGAAAGTGTGTTATTTTCATGCTTGATTTTGTCTTGGTTTTAGGGTTTTCAATTTGATTTGTTTTGATCTTGCCATACAAACCCTAATTACTAGCATGGTATATAAAAGCGGTAAATTGCGTAATTTGAATAAATAATATACAATATAAATTAAATATGCAATGTTTATGTATATGCAAGAAAAAGAAATTTGCTTTGCTTTTCATATGCAAAAGAGTTTTGACCTAATCCTAATAATTTAAGAAAAGAAAATTATTTCTTGAAAAGTGATTAACCCTAATTTCTAATTTAAAAGAAAATAAAGTTCTTTAAGTATTATTATTGTGTATTTTTGTCTTAAAATAAAAAATAATATTTATGAAAATATTTAGTCTTTTTATATGTTAGGAAAAAATATTTACAAGTGTGAAAAAAGAAAAATAAAAAAAATTATCCTAAGTCTATTTTATTTTACAAATTTATTTAAGAAAAATAGTTAATATATAATTTAATAAAAATATTTTTTCATGAAAAAATAAAATAAAGTGAACAAAAATAAATATTTAACATTTTGATATTTTTATGATTTTTATAATATTTAAGAAAAATATTTAATGAGGTAAACAAAAATAAAATAAATGAATGAAAGTAAATTGGGTCAGGGGTGCTGTAAGAGAAAGGAAGGTAAGTGTTAGAAAAAAAATGAGAGGCCCATAAGATGAGCCCACGCTGCAAAAAATGTCAAAAATGAAGCTGAAAAATGAGAAAAGTGCAAAAGGCAGGCACCAAGGCTCGAACCCATGACCTTGACATTTCCAGCGCGCTGCCTTGCCACTTGGGTGGCTGTACATCCGTTAGTTCAAATGAAACAAGAAAAACATAACACATAACGCCTCCTTGCCCTGTACTTCATCTTCTTCCTTAAGCTGGCCAGAACCTCTGTATCTTTCTCATTTCTCCAAGAAAATGGAAACGTCCAACATGAAAATGATAGTACTCTTTCCCACGATTTCAACCATGTAACTCATGTAAACTAACAGTCAATGATCAAAACTTATTTCAAAGGCCCTAATTTTAAACCTAATTTTTACAGAAATTTGAACTCTAAAATTCTCTATACACAATGAATATAATTGAAATCTATGAACATGGTTGGTTTTAGCACAAGGATATCTACATTTTATCTTCACAAATTGTGACCAATATATGCCTGTATGAAGAGATAGAATTTGGAGTTCTTACCTCTTTCAGCTGAGATCGTGAATGGAGTTTGAGTTAGTTTTATGAAGGCCTGAAGATCCCTTTAGCTTGCCTGGACCTCCCTGAGTATGTTCCAATCTTTACCTTGTCTTGAAAGTGTCTAAATCTCCCTATCCAAGTTAACCAGCAAGCTTGAAAAACAAAAATGGCAGATGGAGAAGAAGGAGTTACAGTGAAGGGGTGATGGTTTGGAACAGTTAGATATGAGGTAGGTTAAGTGTTTGAGTGATTAGAACTTGAAACGCACAAGTGGATTTTTGGATTGCTATGCTTGGTATCAAACTGCAAGTTATAACAGGTTTTTGGTGATAGGGAGTTTTAGAGAGTTTCTGTCCTTGAGCAATCGTGTGCTATGTTGCAATGTGTTTGTGTATAAGTATAGAGAAGGTTTCAAGTCAGCTCCACAACAAATTTTTCAATTGTAGGCTTTTTGCTCTATTGCTTGTCCTTTAAGAAAAGTGAGGAGACAACTCTCCACATGCTTGTACAACCCTGCTTGGAGTTGGTACAAGTCCTAGACAACTTGCTTTTGGTTTATAGGACTTGTGCGTGCAGAAAAACAGATGCAAGGCTCAAGGAATGAAAAGTTGCAAAAGTTATGCTTTTCTAAAATGGCAATGGCAACTTTGTGCCATTTATGGAATTAAAGCTTGGACAAAGACTCTTGTGCTTGGATTAAGGCTTTATCAACTGTGTAAGCATTAAATTATAAAGTGAGAAACAAGTTTGAGACATGTAAAGCAAGGATTAGGCAGCATAGGTTCAGATTTGAATTTTGTTCTTCATGGAATGGCTTGAAATCAAAGTGAGAAATTGCCAACTTCATCTCTTTGATTCTCCCTACTCAAAAATGATCTCAAGGAGTTATTGGACATTTTGGAAAGCTTGTAATGTTATTTATAACTCATATTTGAAATGCATTTCAAGATTCCTCTTGTAACTATGTGAAAAGTTTCAATGAAGTTATGTCAAAAACCTGCCTAAATTAGGGCAAAATTTCACTAAGTTATTTTAGTTCATGGGCATGTATTCACAAAATTATATCTTGAGATCCATGCATCTTTAGGAGAAAATGTGTGAATAAAAGTTGTAGATTTCATGGAGATCTACAACTTTCATGTTGGGAACTGTTTTTGAAACATCTTGTATCATGGTGAAAAATTTGCTTAAAGTTGAGAAAAAATAAGAAATTTTCTATACTTAGAAAAATTTCTAAGTTAAGAAAATTTCAAATTTAAAAACCAAATCTTCAATATTTGATTTATTGATGAACAAGTTTCACATTTTGACATGTTTTGATGAATTGTGATCCTTGGCACTTGATTTTGACCAAAAAGTCAAAGTTTGACTTTTCAGTATATAGTTGACTTTTGATCAGTTGACTGTAAATTTTATCTGTCAATCCAATAGATTTGCAATGTTTTGAACCATGTCATTAGGTCATGATGATATAATTGAACCCTTGAAATCATGCTTCAAACAAAATGGTCATTTTCTAGGTCAAAAATCAGAAATTGCCCTTTATCAGTCAAAACCCTAATTTTGACCATTTTGCCCCTTTTGATGATTTGATCAAATTTCTTGAGGAATTATGGTCCAAACTTGATCAAATGCTACATATGAGTCTAAAATGTTGATGTGGATAAAAAATTATGAAGTTTGACTGTAAATTGGCCATGGTTGACTTTTTCCCCAATACAACTGATTTTTAGGTCAACTGTCCAACTGACTGGTCAAAAATGTGATTCAAGGCTTGAAACTTGACATGAGTAATCTTAGGTGTCCATAATGATACTTGAAAGACATATGAAACATTGATAGTCCAAAAATCCTTGTGCAATCCCAAACCCTAATTTTGGGTCATCAGGGCATGATGAGATGTCTTGAGCTGGTCAAACCCTAATCCAGTCTTGAGTCAAAGAGAACTTGTGAGAAAAGTCTTGATAAATGAGAGGGAAAATTTTGGGGTACAACAGCTGCCCCTGTCAATCTTCTTAAACCTGAAGAGTTAGATTGGCAAGTTTTGCCGTTCGTGACTCGAAGGTGAAAGAATGATTGAACACTAGAGTGCCCATAAATTTGCACTCGATGATGTGATGATAGAAGGAATGGGCTTACAGATGGAATTTGGAGAGGTGATAGAATCTTGTCGGAGATGGGCTTGTAGATGCCATCCAAGAATGTTTGTTGAATTGTAAGTTGTAAGCTGAAAGAATAAGTATCAAAATGGTGTCCGTGTCTGGAGCGTATCCGTACTGTATCTGAAATTTGAATATGAATGAGTATCAGAATGTGTTGTACCCCAAAATTTTCCCTCCCATATTCTTCAAAATTTGCCAAGTCAATGCTTCAAAATTCCCCAAGGGTTGCACAATTCAAGGGGCCTCCAAACAGTCAAAATTAGGGTTTTGGTTCTGACAAAGTAAATGAAGTTTCCAAGGGTCCAATCAAGTCCCACATGCCTATAAATATGGTCAAACATCCTCATACCAAGTTTCAAGACTTACAGCTCAAAATTGCACAGTCAAAAACCCTAATTGCACTACAGTCAACTGTAGGGGCAAAATGGTCATTTGACAGTCAAAAGTTCAAATTTTTGGTCAACATCTCATTTTGAAGCCACAAACATCATTTGATCAATGCTTGATCATGATTCTCAAAGCTTGGCTCAAAAACCATCAAGATGCAAAAGTTTCCATATTTGGACAGCTGAAAAAGTCAACTGTAAATTGACCAGGGCATAACTTTCACATGGATTATCAGAAAAATTCCATCCAAAGCTCATTTTGAAGATAAAGACATTTCCTACAACTCCTCTCATACTTCAAGTCCAAGAAATGCTCCCACAAAAAGTTATCAATTTCAACATTATAGGTCATTTTCAAAAGTCAACAAAAAGGGACTTTACGTCAAAGGCCATAACTTGAGATTGGAAAATAAAAATGACATGGGACCAAAGAAATTGGTTAGAGGACTCAAAGACCTTTCCAAAATGTCCAAGAACATGAGCAAAGATTAAATATTGAGCAAGTTATGCCTTGTAGAAGTTGGGAAATTTTTTGATATTTTGAAAAGTCAACATTGCTTCAAATGACCTAAAATTGCTAATGGGCCTCTTTTTCTTCCACAATTCATTATCCAAGGCATGTGCACGACCATTTGGCCCAAAGGGAAGTTTTTTATCATTTTATTTTATTTATTTGGATTTTTAATTATTAATAATTCATTTAATTAAAATAAATAGGTGAAAAATACTAAACCTAAGGTTTTAAATATTTTTGTGCATGGAATAGGTTTAAAATTTCGTGCATGATCATATATGGAAGGAATTGGAGTGATTGGCCATGATTTGTACCAAATAGGCATGAAAAAATATTTGAAAAGATCCTTAAGAATCAAATCTTGAAAGTCATGAATGCCAAGGTTTTTGATTGTTTTCTTTGACCTAAATCATTCACATATAAGGATGGATGCAAACCCTAATGCAAGAGACCTCCCAGCTGCGCCCAAAAGCCATAACCAAGTTGACATTTTTTCAAGAAAATTTTGAAACTGAAATCACCATTGCAAGGGTTTTCAAGCCAAAACAACGATTCTATCACCTTCCTGGGACATCAAGGAAGGCTCCTGGATAATTCTCCAACCCTCTAACGCCTTGAATCGGTATACAGAGATCAAACTTTTTCATATTTTTCTTATAATCGTATTTCAAATTCCCAGCATTCTCATTGCATTTTATTCATGGATTTGTACTAATGAGACCTTTCTGAAGCTAACAATGTGGTTTGATTGAAGTTTTGGGCATCATACGCGAATCTACCATTGTTGTTTTTTAGGGTTCTTCAACTTTCAAATTAGGGGTTTTTGAATACAGTAAAATTGGAACGTCACAATGCCATAAACGAAACCAGCGTGCTTGGACGAAAAGAATAGGACCCTCGCGCCTAATTTATGTGGCCGGACGGCCTAATCGCTATTTTTTATAATGGTGTCTAAGGGAACGGTTCAAAACCGTTGCCCATTCTTTTTGTGTTTCAGGAAAAAAACAAGCTAAGGAAGAAGAAGGGTACGTGGCTAGCGCTGATAGGTCCATTCAAATTTTCGCGCGGAAATTCCATTAACCATTATTTTCTCTTATAATATTTGTTTACTATTACATATACAAGATGCGCGTTTGGAGCAGTTGGTAAGGCGTAAGACTGGTAATCTCTAGGACCTGGGTTCGAGCCCCAGGTCCCTCACCCTTTCCATATTATTTTTCAATTAACGTTCCTATGCAGTTTCAACACAAGGAGTCCATCATACACCCCTTGGTCCAGATTGCCATGCGTACACCAAGATTAATCCAAGGGCCATGGTTGGAAGAGCAGCATGGACATGAGTCAAAGAGGCTATGCGTTGGCAAGGAAAGTCAATTGAGGCCTTAAGCAAGTGGGCCTAATCACTATAACATACCTCCAACTGGGGACAGCACCCCCTAGAGTTTGTTTCTTTTACTCTTTTTATATTTTTCTTTTCTTTATTTTAATTAATTTCTTTTAATTCTTTATAATTATTATTTTCATAATATATAAAAACACAAATAAAAATCAGAAAAGACAAAAATAAGTTTTTTATTTAATATATTATATTTTGTAAATAAATATCACTAATCAATTTTAGTTTTAATTTAGGTTTAACTCAAACATTTTCTTAATAAACTTAAAATTTTGTAGAATTAGGGTTTGTATTAATTTTTATCCTTTTTTTTTCTTTTCTTTCATAATAATTAATTATTCAAATACTATTTATTTTTATAAATCAAAATTGCATGTAAACAATTAGATTAATTTTAGGTTAAAATTTAATACTTTCTTAATAAACTAAAAAACAATTAGAATTAGGGTTAATGTGTTAATTTCAATTAATTTTTTTTATTAAAAACCATAAATACAAAAAAATCTCAAAAAAACAATTTCTTTTCATTCTAATTTTATTAATTTAATAATCGTTTCATTTAATTTAATTAAAAAGGGTCCAACGCCCTCGTTTTCAACTTTAATTCAATTCGCGTATTTATTTCTTTTTCTTTTAATATTTATGTACCTCTCCCAAAGCTTTGTAAACTCGGACATTTTAATCTTTCGCACTTTACTTTAATTATTTACTTTCTGTCAAATCGGGTCCTGGAAATTTTGGCGATGTGGACCCGCGCCTTTTGTAATAGTTTAGAACTTTACCTTTCTCGCACTTTTTAACTGTTAAATAAATGCATGCAAGAATGAATGGCCTTAAATAAAAACAAACGTATAGATCACCAATAACATGACAAGATAAAATATCTAAATCTGACACACGAATCACACACCACCCCTAGGGTACGCCTCACTGTTGCCTTGCCTCGAAAGGTGATCGTCGAGTAGAGGATGTTTTAGTAAGTCCTCATGATCCGGGAACCTGGCATGAGGGTAGCTTCTAAGGTGTCTTCCCATTGCTCTGGTGATCACCATGTCCCGAACCTCGAATTGACCCGAACACCTCCAATGGTGGTGCTACCTACCTCTCAATGGTGGGATGGCACTACTTTAAAGGACATTTATACAGACGAATTCCTTAGGGTAGGTAGACGACTCGTGGATACTTGCTCTAATTCAAAACAAAACAAATCAAAAATACTTTTCACACCAACACATTTTCAAAAAGCTTTCGAAAGCATTTTTCAAACACTCTTGAGGACCGATACAAGAGTCGAACTGAAATTTTCAAAGAAACTTTTTAAAACCCACAGTTGAAAAGCAAACAAACCATTTTTGAAAACACAAGTGAGCAAGTATCTAAGAGCCCATGGATAACCATGGATAGAAAGGATGCTAACACCTTCCCTTTCTATAACCTACCTCCCGAACCGAGAGCAATCTCTTTAAGGAATTTTTCTGTGCTTTTGTCCTTTCCATTTGGAGAAAATAAAAGACGGTGGCGACTCTTGCTTCCGCGACATTTCGCGAACCAGCGTTAAACAGTCAGTTCCAGATCCACCGATTACAGAACTGGCGACTCTGCTGGGGAATAAACTTAAAGTGAGGTGTACCTTAGGGTTAGTTCATAACTGTGTTTTCAATTGTATTGACTTGTCTGCTTTAAATTTGTGGGTTGCATGGGAGTTACATAGATCCTAACCCGGATCTGGGGATACCCTGTTTAGGTAGCATAAGCTGTGAGGGACCTGTCTGGCGTATACCGACATGGGTGAAACAGTGGCTACATTGGTGTGGCACCTTGGTCTGTACCGATATCCCTTGTGTTGCAACGAGGAGAATATGGGTCTTCTGAGGAGTCATTAAGCACCAACAACCTTAGAACCTTAAATGACACAACTTGACCATTAGAACAGTAGCAGTATGCTACGCCCATTGAGGCTAAACTCTCGTGATGGTTCTGGCTGCAAGAAAAGATTGCGATGCTGAAGTTATGACCGATTGAGGGTAGTCAATGATATTGGGATCCTCTAAGAACCCGGTTACTTTGATAGGACAGGTATGAACCCACCAACTTCAAGAGGGTAATACCCAGACCTCATGCTGGCCTTAAACTCTAAGGGCTTCTCTTGTGTGACTTGCGTGCCTTCGTACTTGACTACTTGCATGCTTGTTATCTATCTGACACATGAACTACTTGCAGGTTTTGTTTATAGTCCTTAATTGGGACTCATAACAGGGTTACTTACATTACCCCATGCATACCATAACATCATACCATTGCATACATCCTAACCCATTTCAAGGATCTCAAAGGCTTGTGATGCAGGTCATGATAAATCAAACATCTAGCAAGGGGCAAAGAGGATTTATTTTCCTCTAGCCAAAGTTGTCAGGGGCTATGACCCACTTGATATGGTGAGCTTTGACTCCTGGAGAAGGTTCCCCTAACCAAGGTTGTTTAGAAATCAGAACTAGACATGATGACTAAAGTCAGGGGCTATGACCCACTGGATATGGTGAGCCTTTGACCCTTGAAGAAGGACTCTCAATAATATACAGTTCCTTCAATCAAGCTACCGGACCCAAATTCTAACCAATTTTCTTGTTTACCCTGCGAGGTCCTTGAAAACATTGCATGCATATCATACATATCATCGCATAACAGGTACCCTTTCTCTGCAGGTTGCTTACCTTCTTTGCTGTTTATTTCAGCCGATCGTCATGAATCCTGAATCATCCAATGAGCAGACTATCAAGGCTCTCCAGGCTCAGAATGCCCAGTTCCAAGAGCTGATCATGAATTTGGCCCAGGGGCAGCAGGATTTGAAGACCCTGCTCTTGAAAAAGAAGAAGAAGAGGACTGTGTTGTTCAACCCTAGGCGCAGATCTGGGAATACACTGCAGAACGAAATTGAGAAGACTACTCCATCTGTTAGGGGAGGCAGTCATCAAGAGGAAAGGGTTCCCAGTCCAGTGGTCTCCGACAACGAGACAGATTTCAACGACGAACAATACCCTCCTGTGGAAGACAAGTACAAACAGTTGGAAGACCGTCTGAATGCAATGGCAATTCCACAAGTGCCTGGTTTGGATTTCGGAGACTTGGGTCTAACTTCTGGTGTGGTGATCCCACACAAATTCAAAGCACCCTCTTTTGCTAAGTACGATGGGGCATCCTGTCCCAGGCTGCATCTCAGGTCTTATGTGCGGAAGATTCAACCGTATACTGTGGACAAGAACTTGTGGATCCATTTCTTCCAGGAGAGTCTTTCAGGGACTCATCTCGAATGGTTCTATCAGCTGGACGGAACCAAGATTCGTAACTGGGAGGAGTTGGCTACTGCTTTTTACAAGCAGTATCAGTACAATTCCGACCTCGCTCCTACGCGTACCCAACTCCAGGGTATGTCGTTAGGATCGGGAGAAGGTTTTAAAGAATATACGCAGAAGTAGAGGGACCTTGCTGGAAGGGTACAACCACCTCTGACTGACCGCGAGCTCGTCGACATGTTCTTAGGGACCCTGTCTGGTCCATTCTTCAACCATCTGATTGGGAACTCTTATGCTGGGTTTACAGATCTGATCTTGACTGGGGAGAGGATCGAAGCTGGTATCAAGGCTGGGAAGATACAGAAGGATGCTTCATCGAGCACCGATAAAAAACCTTTTAAGAAGGAATCCAATGCCGTCTATGGTTCAAGGAGACATAATAGACCAGAATGCCGCCAAGCTGCCAATGCAGTGGTGATCTCAAAACCTGCTGGTGTTCTTCAACATCACAACCAACAAAAGAGCGAGAGAAGGCAGTTCACTCGGCTCAGCATGACCTTATCCCAGATATTGCCACAGTTGCTGGAGACCAAGCTGGTAACTCTAAAAGAAGCTCCGAAGAATCAAAATACAACGTCACCGAAGTATAACCCCAACGCCCGCTGCGCTTATCACTCTGACAGCTCGGGGCATACTACAGATGATTGTTGGAGCTTGAAAAATAAGATCCAAGACTTGATTGACGCAATGGAGATTGAGTTCGAGGCGCCCGAGGCTCCCAACGTGATCACTGCTCCCATGCCAAAACATGGCTAGGATAGAAAGCACTTTTTGTTCATTTGAATTCAAGTTGTAATTTTCTTTTGTTCAAACATTTACTCATGTTAAACATTGTTATTTCATTAATGCATCACATATGTCTGTTTTGAAGCAATATATTCGTATTCACTATACGCAAATTATTTTCATATTTTTTCTGATGATCAACTCTTAAATAATAATTCTAAGCCTCTTGAGGGAGGATGACGAAAACGATACCACAATCTTTACAGTATGCTTTTGAACAGACCCCGCTGATGAGGTACAGGCATTGTTTCAATTCCTAAACACTGGAGTTATAAGGAAGATAATCCCTCGTCAACCCCTCTGAGCCAAAGAAGTAGGAGTTTTTCTTTTTGAAATTTAAAACCCTTAATCATAACCTGGGGCAGGGTAGTCTCTCAGTTGATCCAAGTGCATAACAAATGGCACCGAAGAGTTCCTTACAAAAAGAAAGACAATGATGATTCCGAACAATCGCAAGGATGTGCAGTCATTATATCTCTCAAAAAAAAAAGAAGCCCATTAAGTCAAAACCTATGAAGGAGACTTACAAAACTGGGGCATCCCGCTGACTGTAATTCCAAAAAAGGAAACA
Source organism: Vicia faba (assembly GCA_948472305.1). Classification (NCBI taxonomy): domain Eukaryota; kingdom Viridiplantae; phylum Streptophyta; class Magnoliopsida; order Fabales; family Fabaceae; genus Vicia; species Vicia faba. The sequence goes on along the minus strand of OX451735.1, from coordinate 1,506,024,836 downwards.
GTTCAGGCAAAAAATAGGGATAACAAAATCAAAAAAGAAAGAGGTCCTACAAACCCTCAGCAAAAAAAGGAATGACTGCCTATTCAAAATAAACTACCAATATCTGAACCATCATTGGAACATCAGAGCAAAGACTCAAACAAGGTCTAACGTACGATCAACTGAGTTTAGGTGTGGAGAACATCACGAAGAGCGGGTAGGTACAAATAATTTGAGCCTTTATCCTTTGTTTCTTAAACCGTGAACCAAGCCACGTTATAACCCTTAAAAGTCCCAGCTGAAGCATGGGTTAGTTCGAAAGCATACGGTTACAAAAGGTATCCTGACTCCTTAAGGCCTACGATAAAATAATGAGTTGACATCAAGTTTTCAAACAATCACTTGTTTTATGAAAAAGAATGCATTTTCAAAATCTTCAAGACAGACATAAGCTTTGCATTTTTAACATAACTTTGTTTGCATATGACTTTTTGTTTGAACATCAGGGAAATTCGCACGATGAATACCTAGTGAACAAAAGCAATTCCAATCAAGGGACATGGCATGACTATTGTCTATTATCTGGGGCAATCCAATCAAGATTCGGAGAATCTCTCAAAGGCCAAATAGCCTGGGGAAAATCTCCGCCTGAGTCACTTGGGGCATTCCAACAACAAATCTTGCCTGATCAAATACCTTCTGGTGGCATGGCAAAACACTACTGACAGGGGCATCTCCCTACATTCTGAGAACATGGACATAGTCGGAAGATACTACGCATAAAAAAAGACCCGCTAGGCTGACATGCCTAGGCAAAAATTAGGGCTTCCCGGCGAACCAAAAGGGTTCGGGCAAAATGAAGGGATGAAATGAAAAAATCTGTACACCCGGCAAGTCGAAAACCTGAAAAGGCGGCTTGGGCAAAAATGGGTATCCCGGTGGACTGAAAACCCGAAAGGGCGGTCCAGGCAAAAATTAGGGATCAAAGCGTACGACTATGTCCCGGCATCTTGTCACTTGCCTACCAGAAGAAGGTTTGTCCATCAACCACTATCAGCGCCTCACAGGTCTTCCTCTCCCACCTCAGAAACAGGGGCAATAAAGAATTGTCTAAAAGCAATCTAATTGTTTTGTCCTCCAGGGTACCAAGATGGGTTCAGCGAAAGAACGTAACCAGATATCTTAATCCCCCAGAGAATGAGCCAGCAAGTCAGTGCACTCTCCCCAAGCGAAGCTATAGTAACAAACTTAAGGAAGTTGGGTGTCCTCCAGCAGATCTCAACATTCCCAAGCACATCATTCTTAAACAAGCATCCCCGGTAGTCTTGGTCTAAAGATTGTTCCCCGGCGGTATATCAAACATTCAGTGGAGTTACTTCCGATACAGCTCAAAACTTCCCCAGGAGAGTCCAATCCAGTTTCCTCAGGAAAGTTGGAATCCATCTCCCCAAGCAGTAAGCTTATCCCCAGTAGATTCTGGAAGCTTATCCTTGCAGAGCATGAACGCGTCCCCCGGCTTTATTCAAAGAGTTATTTCCTTACCAGGATATAACTGGGTTATCCTCAGCCAAAAGCCACGGAAAGAGCGTCCTCGACGAAGTCCTCTTATCCCCAGCGAAGTCTATCAACACTTCAAGGGTATCCCCAGCAAGTTATTATCAACAATTCAACAAAGTACCTCGCTCCCCACAGAGTATTGCTTCCCAGCAAGATCGTTAGAGTACTTTTCTCCCCGCAGAGTAATCCATTCGCCAAGTTTATTCCCCAACGGAGTTACCTTCTCCTACCGGTATACTTGCAACTATCATCCAGCGGAAGCAAAATCTGTTCTCCAACATCAGCCCAGGATATGACTTCCCGGCACCCGTCAAGGATTTATTCTCCTAAGATAAAAACATACATTCATAAACATCGCATTCCCGTACATTATAGCATGCATATACGCATCATATCTTACAATCTCATTTATGTTGAGAACATCATTGCTTGATTCATATCATGCATGGCATATGACTGACCTTTACCTTTCAGGAAAGATCCAGTTAAGTTCTCAAGCTACACTCCAAGACCTTGTCTGGTTCAGTTAAATCGACTCCCAAAGATTTTCCTGGTTATTATCCAGTCAAAGGCCTTCTCTGGTCTAGTTAAACCGACTCCTAAAGGTTTTTCTTTTGAAGACTCAGTTGAAGACTCCAAGACCTTGTCTGGTTCAGTTAAATCGACTCCCAAAGATTTTCCTGGTTATTATCCAGTCAAAGGCCTTCTCTGGTCTAGTTAAACCGACTCCTAAAGGTTTTTCTTTTGAAGACTCAGTTGAAGACTCCAAGACCTTGTCTGGTTCAGTTAAATCGACTCCCAAAGATTTTCCTGGTTATTATCCAGTCAAAGGCGTTCTCTAGTCTAGTTAAACCGACTCCTAAAGGTTTTTCTTTTGAAGACTCAGTTGAAGACTCCAAGACCTTGTCTGGTTCAGTTAAATCGACTCCCAAAGATTTTCCTGGTTATTATCCAGTCAAAGGCGTTCTCTGGTCTAGTTAAACCGACTCCTAAAGGTTTTTCTTTTGAAGACTCAGTTGAAGACTCCAAGACCTTGTCTGGTTCAGTTAAATCGACTCCCAAAGATTTTCCTGGTTATTATCCAGTCAAAGGCGTTCTCTGGTCTAGTTAAACCGACTCCTAAAGGTTTTTCTTTTGAAGACTCAGTTGAAGACTCCAAGACCTTGTCTGGTTCAGTTAAATTGACTCCCAAAAATTTTCCTGGTTATGATCCAGTCAAAGGCCTTCTCTGGTCTAGTTAAACCGACTCCTAAAGGTTTTCTTTTAAAGACTCAGTTGAAGACTCCAAGACCTTGTCTGGTTCGGTTAAATCGACTCCCAAAGATTTTCCTGGTTATTATCCAGTCAAAGGCCTTCTCTGGTCTAGTTAAACCGACTCCTAAAGGTTTTTCTTTTGAAGACTCAGTTGAAGACTCCAAGACCTTGTCTGGTTCAGTTAAATCGACTCCCAAAGATTTTCCTGGTTATTATCCAGTCAAAGGCGTTCTCTGGTCTAGTTAAACCGACTCCTAAAGGTTTTTCTTTTGAAGACTCAGTTGGAGACTCCAAGACCTTGTCTGGTTCAGTTAAATCGACTCCCAAAGATTTTCCTGGTTATTATCCAGTCAAAGGCTTTCTCTAGTCCAGTTAAATCGGCCCCAAACAGATTTTCCTGATAAAGACTTAGTAGAAGTTATCCAAGATTCTCTCAATGATTGCTATTGAGGTTGTAGTCGCCTATGGTTCTCTCCCCGATCCTGCGGAGGTGGTAATCCCAAGATTCGCTCAACGATTGCTGTTGAAGTGAAGTTATCCAAGGTTCTCTCACCGTTCCTGCTGAGGTAGTAACCATCTCCGGTTCGTTCATCACCGTTTGAAGCTCCGGATTCAGCTCCTGTAACCAGTCAGGACACATCTATACAAAGCATCTGAAGACCAGCTCCTGCAACATGTCAGGTACTCATTTTTCTTTTGCAGGTACGCAGGTTCTCGCTAAGGAAGCTCTTACGCGATCAACATCCAGATGGCATCTATAAGCCCGTCCACCTTCCATCATCTCTCAGCATGGCATCTATAAGCCCATTCCCATCATCACATTACTATGTGAGCGCAAATTTCTGGGCACTCTAGTGTTCAATCATCTTCCACCTTCGGATTACGAAAGGCACGTCAGCCAATCTGCATCCTCAGGTCTAAGAAGATTGAACAGGGGCAACTGTTGTACCCCAAAATTTTCCCTCCCATATTCTTCAAAATTTGCCAAGTCAATGCTTCAAAATTCCCCAAGGGTTGCACAATTCAAGGGGCCTCCAAACAGTCAAAATTAGGGTTTTGGTTCTGAAAAAGTAAATGAAGTTTCCAAGGGTCCAATCAAGTCCCACATGCCTATAAATATGGTCAAACATCCTCATACCAAGTTTCAAGACTTACAACTCAAAATTGCACAGTCAAAAACCCTAATTGCACTACAGTCAACTGTAGGGGCAAAATGGTCATTTGACAGTCAAAAGTTCAAATTTTTGGTCAACATCTCATTTTGAAGCCACAAACATCATTTGATCAATGCTTGATCATGATTCTCAAAGCTTGGCTCAAAAATCATCAAGTTGCAAAAGTTTCCATATTTGGACAGCTGAAAAAGTCAACTGTAAATTGACCAGGGCATAACTTTCACATGGATTATCAGAAAAATTCCATCCAAAGCTCATTTTGAAGATAAAGACATTTCCTACAACTCCTCTCATACTTCAAGTCCAAGAAATGCTCCCACAAAAAGTTATCAATTTCAACATTATAGGTCATTTTCAAAAGTCAACAAAAAGGGACTTTAAGTCAAAGGCCATAACTTGAGATTGGAAAATAAAAATGACATGGGACCAAAGACATTGGTTAGAGGACTCAAAGAACTTTCCAAAATGTCAAAGAACATGAGCAAAGCTTAAAAATTGAGCAAGTTATGCCTTGTAGAAGTTGGGAAATTTTTTGATATTTTGAAAAGTCAACATTGCTTCAAATGACCTAAAATTGCTAATGGGCCTCTTTTTCTTCCACAATTCATTATCCAAGGCATGTGCACGACCATTTGGCCCAAAGGGAAGTTTTTTATCATTTTATTTTATTTATTTGGATTTTTAATTATTAATAATTCATTTAATTAAAATAAATAGGTGAAAAATACTAAACCTAAGGTTTTAAATCTTTTTGTGCATGGAATAGGTTTAAAATTTCGTGCATGATCATATATGGAAGGAATTGGAGTGATTGGCCATGATTTGTACCAAATAGGCATGAAAAAATATTTGAAAAGATCCTTAAGAATCAAATCTTGAAAGTCATGAATGCCAAGGTTTTTGGTTGTTTTATTTGACCTAAATCATTCACATATAAGGATGGATGCAAACCCTAATGCAAGAGACCTCCCAGCTGCGCCCAAAAGCCATAACCAAGTTGACATTTTTTCAAGAAAATTCTGAAACTGAAATCACCATTGCAAGGGTTTTCAATCCAAAACAACGATTCTATCACCTTCCTGGGACATCAAGGAAGGCTCCTGGATAATTCTCAAACCCTTTAACGCCTTGAATCGGTATACAGAGATCAAACTTTTTCATATTTTTCTTATAATCGTATTTCAAATTCCCAGCATTCTCATTGCATTTTATTCATGGATTTGTACTAATGAGACCTTTCTGAAGCTAACAATGTGGTTTGATTGAAGTTTTGGGCATCATACGCGAATCTACCATTGTTGTTTTTTAGGGTTCTTCAACTTTCAAATTAGGGGTTTTTGAATACAGTAAAATTGGAACGTCACAATGCCATAAACGAAACCAGCGTGCTTGGACGAAAAGAATAGGACCCTCGCGCCTAATTTATGTGGCCGGACGGCCTAATCGCTATTTTTTATTATGGTGTCTAAGGGAACGGCTCAAAACCGTTGCCCATTCTTTTTGTGTTTCAGGAAAAAAACAAGCTAAGGAAGAAGAAGGGTACGTGGCTAGCGCTGATGGGTCCATTCAAATTTTCGCGCGGAAATTCCATTAACCATTATTTTCTCTTATAATATTTGTTTACTATTACATATACAAGATGCGCGTTTGGAGCAGTTGGTAAGGCGTAAGACTGGTAATCTCTAGGACCTGGGTTCGAGCCCCAGGTCCCTCACCCTTTCCATATTATTTTTCAATTAACGTTCCTATGCAGTTTCAACACAAGGAGTCCATCATACACCCCTTGGTCCAGATTGCCACGCGTACACCAAGATTAATCCAAGGGCCATGGTTGGAAGAGCAGCATGGACATGAGTCAAAGAGGCTATGCGTTGGCAAGGAAAGTCAATTGAGGCCTTAAGCAAGTGGGCCTAATCACTATAACATACCTCCAACTGGGGACAACACCCCCTAGAGTTTACTTCTTTTACTCTTTTTATATTTTTCTTTTCTTTATTTTAATTAATTTCTTTTAATTCTTTATAATTATTATTTTCATAATATATAAAAACACAAATAAAAATCAGAAAAGACAAAAATAAGTTTTTTATTTAATATATTATATTTTGTAAATAAATATCACTAATCAATTTTAGTTTTAATTTAGGTTTAACTCAAACATTTTCTTAATAAACTTAAAATTTTGTAGAATTAGGGTTTGTATTAATTTTTATCCTTTTTTTTCTTTTCTTTCATAATAATTAATTATTCAAATATTATTTATTTTTATAAATCAAAATTGCATGTAAACAATTAGATTAATTTTAGGTTAAAATTTAATACTTTCTTAATAAACTAAAAAACAATTAGAATTAGGGTTAATGTGTTAATTTCAATTAATTTTTTTTATTAAAAATCATAAATACAAAAAATATCAAAAAAACAATTCCTTTTCATTCTAATTTTATTAATTTAATAATCGTTTCATTTAATTTAATTAAAAAGGGTCCAACGCCCTCGTTTTCAACTTTAATTCAATTCGCGTATTTATTTCTTTTTCTTTTAATATTTATGTACCTCTCCCAAAGCTTTGTAAACTCGGACATTTTAATCTTTCGCACTTTACTTTAATTATTTACTTTCTGTCAAATCGGGTCCTGGAAATTTTGGCGATGTGGACCCGCGCCTTTTGTAATAGTTTAGAACTTTACCTTTCTCGCACTTTTTAACTGTTAAATAAATGCATGCAAGAATGAATGGCCTTAAATAAAAACAAACGTATAGATCACCAATAACATGACAAGATAAAATATCTGAATCTGACACACGAATCACACACCACCCCTAGGGTACGCCTCACTGTTGCCTTGCCTCGAAAGGTGATCGTCGAGTAGAGGATGTTTTAGTAAGTCCTCATGATCCGGGAACCTGGCATGAGGGTAGCTTCTAAGGTGTCTTCTCATTGCTCTGGTGATCACCATGTCCCGAACCTCGAATTGACCCGAACACCTCCAATGATGGTGCTACCTACCTCTCAATGGTGGGATGGCACTACTTTAAAGGACATTTATACAGACGAATTCCTTAGGGTAGGTAGACGACTCGTGGATACTTGCTCTAATTTAAAACAAAACAAATCAAAAATACTTTTCACACCAACACATTTTCAAAAAGCTTTCGAAAGCATTTTTCAAACACTCTTGAGGACCGATAGTCGAACTGAAATTTTCAAAGAAACTTTTTAAAACCCACAGTTGAAAAGCAAACAAACCATTTTTGAAAACACAAGTGAGCAAGTATCTAAGAGCCCATGGATAACCATGGATAGAAAGGGTGCTAACACCTTCCCTTTCTATAACCTACCTCCCGAACCGAGAGCAATCTCTTTAAGGAATTTTTCTGTGCTTTTGTCCTTTCCATTTGGAGAAAATAAAAGACGGTGGCGACTCTTGCTTCCGCGACATTTCGCGAACCAGCGTTAAACAGTCAGTTCCAGATCCACCGATCACAGAATGCCATCCGTGTATGGAGCATATCCGTACTGTATCTGAAAGTTGAATTTGAATGAGTATCAGAATGGCATCCGTGTCTAGAGCGTATCTGTAATGTATATGAAATTTTAATCTGAATGAGTATCAGAATGGCATCCGTGTCTGGAGCGTATCCGTACTGTATCTGAAAGTTGAATCTGAATGAGTATCAGAATGGCATCCGTGTCTGGAGCGTATTTGTACTGTATCTAAAATTTGAATCTGAATGAGTATCAGAATGGAATCCGTGTCTGGATCGTATCCGTACTGTATCTGAAATTTGAATTTGAATGAGTATCAGAATGGAATTCGTGTCTGGAGCGTATCCGTACTATATCTGATTGCATATTGTCAATGGTAACTGTTAATCTTATCCTGAAAAGGGTAAAATGTTATCTAAAATATAAAGTTATGTTACATGAAATGTATGATGCAATGTATTTGCTTCATTAATGTTTATTGATATATGGATGTAATGTATGCGCATGTGAGCCGATTTGCTGTATTGCTGTTTGATTGAGGAAAATAAATCCCTGAATGCTGTTGAGGATATGTGGATTTTCATGTCTTAAAGTTGAAGTACTGGTGAACTTTTGTTGAGAGAAGTAAATTCTGTTGTGAGGGTAATGCCATGTACCGCTTGTAAGATCTGTTTGGGGAATCCTGAGAAATTTAACAATTTCTACGGGGGATTAAAAACTTGAAGTTTTGTTCCGCTGGGGATTTAAAAGATGTACTGTAGGGGATTACTTATGGAATAGCCTAGAGACATTTTCCTATTCTTTCAACCTATCAGTAATTGTCTTCTCGTTTTGTTTATTTGTAAATCGTAATCATGTTCAAATGCATATGTTCATCAATGAATCATTGGACGTTTTGGCAAGCAAAACACAAACGTAAAGAAATAGACACATAGTTTTTTTTGCACTTTCAAAGGGATATCTTTGTATTGACCTTGAATAAATATTTTGTACAAAGGGGACAAACATTCTAGTAAGAGAATGCTGTCGAAAAACAAGAAAAATTTATACAGAGAAGGATAGCTACGTGTAATAATCCCATTGGGTTCCATTCTGCTATAACCTTTACATTCTCCGAGTATCTTGTCTATATGCCTTGTCCGAAGATGATTGAATTGATCAGAAACTCTGAGTTTGTCAGTAGAAGCTAAAAGTTGTCCATCAAGTGATCCGACAGGACATAGTCATACGCTTTAATTCCCTAACTTTTGTCTGGACCGCCCTTTCGGGTTTTCAGTCCACCGGGAAACCCTTTTTTTCCCAAGTCGCCCTTTCGGGTTTTCAACTTGCCAGGTGTACAGATTTTTTTTCTTCATTTTATCCCTAATTTTTTCCGAACCTTTTGGTTCGCCGGGATGCCCCTTGTTTTGCCTAGGTGTGTCAACCTAGTGGGTCTCTTATGGATAGTATCTTTTGACTATGTCCGCGTTCGCAGGGTGTGACAGGTCGTCACCATCCATGGTAGTCAAAATCATTTCCCCACCAGAGAATATGCTTTTGATTACAAATGGTCCTTCATAGGTAGGAGTCCATTTGCCCCTAGGATCACTTTGTGGCAAAATGATACGTTTGATCACTAGATCCCCAACTTGATATACTTGGCATCTGACTTTCTTGTTGAAAGCCTTGATCATCCATTTTTGATGCATCTGACCATGGCAAACAACAGTAAGTCTCTTTTCATCAATTAAGTTTAGTTGATCAAGTCGAGTCTGGATCCAATCGTTTTCATTCAATCATGCATCCTTCATAATTCTCAGAGAGGGGATCTGAACCTCAATAGGAAAGACAACCTCCATGCCGTAAACCAAATAATAGGGTGTTACCCCGGTTGATGTGCGAGCCGTGGTACGGTACCCGTGGAGAGCGAATGGTAACATCTCATGCCAGTCTTTATATGTGACTGTCATTTTCTGTATGATCTTCTTAATGTTTTTATTTGCATCTTCGACAACACCATTCATCTTTGGCCGGTAGGGAGAAGAATTGTGATGCTGAATCTTGAATTGCTCGCATAATGCGGTGATCATAGTGTTATTAAGATTTGTACCATTGTCAGTGATGGTCCTTTCCTGGATACCGTACCAGCAAATAAGGTTTTGCTTGATGAAGCAGGCCACAATATTCTTGGTAACAGAGGCGAAGGAAGCTGCTTCAACCCACTTCGTAAAATAATCAATGGCCACTAGGATGAAGCGGTGTCTATTGGAGGCTGTCAGCTTGATCTCTCCAATCATATCAATTCCCCACATAGCAAAGGGCCAAGGAGCCATCAAGACATTCAGAGGAATGAGAGGTGCGTGCACCTTGTCAGCATAAATTTGACACTTATGACAGGTCCGAGAGTGTTGATAGCAATCTGCTTCCATGGTAGACCAATAATAGCATGCCCATAGAATTTTCTTCGCCATCGTATGTCCACTGGAGTGGGTGCCAAAAGTACCTTCATGTAATTCAACCATGATCTTTTCAGCTTCAACCTTATCCATGCACCGAAGCAAAATAGAGTCATGATTGCGTTTGTACATGATGCCATTACTAAGGAAGAACTTAGTAGAGAATCTCCTTAAGAACTTTTTATCATTGATTGAAGCTCCTTCTGGATATTCTTGAGCCTCGAGATACCTTTTGACTTCGTGAAACCAAGGCTGGTCCACTACTTCTTCAGTATTAATCTCGTGACAATGCGCTGGTTCATCCATTCGTTCGATGGTGATCTGGGGAGCCTCGTTATCCCAATTAAGTTTAAACATAGATGACATTATGGCTAGAGCGTCTGCTAGCTGATTTTCTTCTCGCAGGAAATGCTCGAAGGTAATCTTCTCAAAACGTGGTAGCAATGTCAAAACATGTTCTTTGTAAGGGATAAGGTTTGGGTGCTTAGTATCCAATTCCCCTTTGATTTGACTGATTACCAAAGTGGAATCTCCAAACGCATTTAAGGATTTGATTCCCAAGTTTATGGAAGCTCTGAGACCAAAGATGCATGCTTCATATTCTGCCATGTTGTTTGTACAGTTGAAGCAAAGTCTGGCAGTAAAGGGAGTATGACACCCTTCTGGAGAAATGAGTACATCGCCGATACCATTACCAAGTGCATTGGATGCTCCATCAAAGAACAGGGTCCATCGAGATCCCTGTTCAGGTCCGTCATATGGCCTGATTTCTTCACAGTTGTCTAATGTCATGATGTCTTCATTTGGGAATTCGAATTTCATGGACTGGCAGTCTTCTACAGCTTGGTGAGCAAGGTGATCAGCCAATACACTGCCTTTTATAGATTTTTAGGTAGTATATTGTATGTCGTACTCCGTTAGGATCATCTGCCATCTCGTTATTCTCCCAGAAAGAGCAGGTTTTTCGAAGATGTACTTTATCGGATCCATTTTGGATATCAACAAGGTAGTATGAGTCAACATATACTGTCTTAGCCGGCGAGAAGCCCATGCCAGAGTGCAACAAGTTTTCTCTAATAGTGAATATATGGTTTCACAGTCGGTAAACTTTTTGCTCAGGTAATAAATAGCATGCTCTTTTCGGCCAGATTCGTCATACTGCCCCAATACACACCCCATTGAGTTTTCTAAAATAGTCAGATACATGATCAATGGTCTTCCCTCGACTGGTGGCATCAACATAGGAGGTTCTTGTAGGTATTCTTTGATTTTTTCAAAAGCAACCTGGCATTCATCATTCCATTTGACTACTTGATCTTTCTTCAATAGCTTGAAGATTGGCTCACAAGTAGCTGTTAGGTGAGAAAGTAATCTGGCAATATAGTTCAAGCGTCCCAAGAATCCTCTGACTTCCTTCTCAGTACGAAGAGCATGCATATCTTGTATTGCTTTAACCTTGGCAGGATCGACCTTAATACCTTTGTTGCTGACGACAAAGCCTAGGAGTTTACCGGACCATACTCCGAATGTGCACTTGTTTGGATTCAACCTCAGCTTATACTTCTTCAGTCTTTCAAACAGCTTTTGCAAGTGATCAAGGTGCTCTTCTTCTGTTTGTGATCTGGCTATCATATCGTCTACGTAGACCTCTATTTCATGATGTATCATGTCATGAAATAAAGCTACCATGGCGTGTTGATAGGTTTCCCCAGTGTTCTTCAGTCCGAATGGCATCACCTTGTAGCAGAATGTGCCCCACTGTGTGACAAATGTAGTTTTCTCCATGTCCTCAGGTGCCATTTTGATTTGATTGTAACCTGAGAATCCGTCCATGAAGGAAAACACTTTGTGTTGGGTCATATTGTCAACCAGAATATCGATGTGGGGGAGTGGAAAATCGTCTTTAGGGCTTGCCCTATTCAAATCTCTATAGTCCACGCACATTCGTACTTTTCCGTCTTTTTTAGGTACAAGAACAATGTTGGCAACCCATTGAGGGTAGGAAGTGACAGCCAAGAATCCAGCATTGAATTGCTTCATGACCTCTGCCTTAATATTTTTTGACATATCAGGTCTCATGCGGCAGACTTTTTGTTTTACTGGCGGACAATCTTCTCTTGTAGGAAGACGATGTACCACGATGTCCGTATCAAGTCCCGGATTATCTTCATATGACCAAGCAAAGATCTCAACATAATCATTCAACAGCTAAATCAGACGCTCCTTCACACTGGGCTCCAGATTGGCACGGGCACGACGTACATCCTTTTGAGCACTTGAAGTGAAACCTAAGCCAAATTTGTCAGATTTATACGGAATATCCGGAAGTTTCCCCCAGATGGTGCACCCACCCTCCTCTACTACTGCTTTGGCGTCCTTCATAGATGACATTCAGAGTGGAGGTCTTGTAATCTTGGGAATCTGGGACACAATCTTGGTTACTGATACCTCTTGGGGGACCTCTTCGAAATGTTGAAGAGGAGTTTCAATGAACTCGCCGTCTAATTCCACATACCTGAAGGAATTAAGATGGCTAATCATAAATTCTTCCTCTCTGTGGACAGTGATAATCTTTCCTTGGACTGGATATTTCAACATCTGGTGCAGTGTAGAGGTGACAGCACCAGCATTATGGATCCACAAACGTCCTAGCAGACAGGAGTAAGAGGGGAGGATGTCCATTACATAAAAGGTTGAATTGAAAGTATGAGTCCCAACCTTTATGGGGATATCCACCTCCCCATGTACCATCCTCTTCGAGCCATCAAATGCCCTTACGACTATGTTACTTGGCTTTAACTTCAGTCCTTCGCAGTCCAGTCTGTCGAGAGCTTTCTTCGGTAAAACATTCAAAGATGGGCCAGTGTCCACCAAGACATGGGCCAGAGTTGTGCCTCTACATTCCACAGAGACATGTAATGCCTCGTTGTGCTTTATTCCCCTTGGTGTCAGATCAGCATCTGAGAAGCCTAGGCCGTTATTCGCTGTCAAGCTGGCTATGCAATCTTGAAATTGATCAGCAGATGTCTCTTGAGACACATGGGCTGTCTTTTGGAACTTCACCAGGGCTTTCGCATATGCCTCAGAACACAGTAGCAATTCCATCATGGAGATTTTAGAGGGAGTTTTCCATAACTGTTCAACTACATCGTAGTCGCTCCTCTTTATTATTTTTAGAATCTCCTCCATTTCTTTCTTGGAGGTCTCGGGGATAGTCAGTGATTGAGCCTTCGTCCGGACAGGCTCCACTTGAATACTTTTTCCTCGAGTTTCAACAGCAGGAGTGTTGGTAGGAATGACAACAAGGGTTATAACGGCTCCGTCAATAGGAGCACTTGTAGAGATGATTATTGGTACGAAAGTAACCTTTGGAGCAGCCACGGGTCCAAAAACTGCCTTTGAGGGGGCAATCTCTGGAGAAAAGATCCTACCGCTTTGGGTAATCTTACTAGTTCCAGCAATATTGCTAATGTCTGAATCTTTTTCTTCTGAGTTTAACTCTTCGGTGGCCAGCCCATCTTGTTTGATGCCATGGTAGTAGATGTCCCTACCGTAATTCCACGACACAGTTTTGTCTGATTCATATGGGACTGGCCCATGCATTGTGATTATAAGAGGAGTAGTTTTCGGAATCGATGTAATTCTAACGGGTATTTTGGGGACCCTGGAAGAATTGGTGGAGATGGTAATGATTGAAACTCTTCAACAGGAACAAGTGAAACAAGAGTACTTTCAAACAAAATCTCTTGGTTGTCTATCAAGCGTTGAATGCCTGTTTTCAACAAAGGGAAATATGTTGGTGAGGATAAGCAGCAGTGGCAGTCTTCATTACAACCCGGGAATACACCAGATTTCAACAAGTTTATCTTAATGATTAGGAGTGGAGTCACGAGTTCATCAACTGTGGTAACAAACAAATCTTCTTCAACAGCATTGATGTTGTGACCGTGTCTGCGCATAGGAGCAGAAATGACATTTGGCTTCTCGAGCACATAAAACTCATTTTCTTTTGCCTCTATAAGGTCTTGAATTTTGTTTTCCAAAGCCCAACAGTTGTTAGTGTCGTGACCCAGACTTTCGGAGTGATATGCGCAACGGGCATTTGGGTAATAATGAGGGGACGTTGTTTTGGAGTTTTTTGGAGCTTCTTTTAAAGTTGCCAAATTGGATTTCAGAAGATGTGGTAATACTTGGGACAGGGTCATATTGATTCTGGTGAATTGCCGGAATGGCCTTTCCACCCTTGGTTGATTACTTCTTAGTTGATCAGATGTAGACTTTGGGATCATAACAGCCCCTACCATTGGTCGGCGTTCGGCTCTCCCTTGGTTCCTTTGTGGATATACAACAACTACTTCTTTCTTGCCAATAAAAGGCTTTCTCACAGCTGTAGAAAAAGATGAATCCTTCTGAATCTTTCCACTTTTTATGCCAGCTTCCACCCTCTCTCCGGTCAATATTAACTCAGTAAATCCTACAGATGAGCTTCCAATTAAATGGTTGAAGAAAGGGCTCGATAAAGTGCCTAAGAACATGTCCACAAATTCCCTTTCATACAGAGGGGGTTGAACTCTTCCAGCTAGATCTCTCCATTTCTGCGCGTAATCCTTGAAACCCTCATTGGAAGCCATAGCCATACTCTGAAGTTTAGTACGGGTAGGCGCCAAATCAACATTATATTGATATTGATTGTAGAAAGTTGCGGCAAGATCTTCCCAATTATGGACGTTGGCCCTTTCCAGTTGGTAAAACCAGTCAAGTTGTGTTTCAGATAGACTATCTTGAAAAAAATTCACCCACAAGTCTTTATCAGCGGAGTGTGATTGGATCTTTCTCACATATGATCGGAGGTGCATCTTAGGACATGACACTCCATCATATTTTACGAACAAAGGCGCTTTGAATTTTCGAGGAATCACAATTCCTGACACTAATCCCAATTCTTCAAAGTCTAGGCCTGGCACCTTTTGTATTTCCATAGCGCTCAAACACTCTTCCAGATGTCTGTACTTATCATCAGCCGGAGGATACTGTTCCTCAGAGTAGTCTTCCTCTTCTTCCTCCTCTTCAGATTCTGACGGGACCGCTGTTTCCTTTCCTTTCCCCCTCCTTCACTGGATGTTGTTGCATAAATTCAAGGTTCTTCTAGTCATCCCCTGAAATCTTCTCCCCATGTTTAAAACCCCAGTGACTTTCTTTTTTTTCCCTTTTCCTTTCCTCAACCAGCAGAGTCTTCAACTCTTCTTGCCCCTTGGCTAGGGTCATGAGCAACTGTTGAAACTGTGTGTTCTGAGCTTGGAGATCTTTGACTGTCTGTTCGAGATCCATCTTACTGAAATAAATAGTAGAGAGATGAGGAAACTCATTGCAATAGACCTATTTATGTTATGATGAATGATATGTGCATATGCAATGTTTTCAAGGATTTCAAAGATTCAAGTTCGTTTTAGACAAAAAGAAACACACATTATATTAATAAGATAAAGTTTGAGTACATAAATTCCCCTTGGGCAACATAATACAAAACTCTAAGATAAAAAAGTAGTGCGCATCCTCTTTGGTGCTATGTAGGCATTTAGAGTCTGCTCCTCATGAAGTAGCCCGGTGAGTTCCAAAACCTTCTTCTCGCTTGCGTAGAATTGGGATTCAAAAGTATCTCACCTTCCTTTGAGTTGTATCCAATCTCTTTGTAGGTCTTCAAGATATGTGGGTATGTCAGGATGTAGGATAGTGTATGGAACATCTATAACACCCCATTTCTACCCAACGAGTTAAATAAAATTAGAGTTATAAAAATTTCCAACAAACAAATGGAACGCTACATTTTCAACTTGAAACTACGACATTCAATCATCTATAGTTCAAATACATAACACATGAATTTTGGATGAACCGATAACAACCTGCTTAGTCTTTAAAAATAAAAACAACTTTCATTACTACGCAGCGGATTCACAAAATTCAACTGAAAACACCATAACGTCTTATCCAACTCAAAAAAATTTTAAGGCAACAAGTATTTTAATGAAAACAACTTAAAAATTCAACAACATAATGAAAATCAACAGTAAAGAAAACATGCGTTCATCCCCCCCCCCCCCCCCCCCCCCCCCCGAGTGCTACATATCAGAGCGACAACACCGACTCGAACTAACGAGGGTAACATCTAACCTTCTTGATTACCTGCACGTTACCAACAGAGGGCAACATTCAAACAGAAAGGGTGAGATATCGAACTATATAACATAACGTATGATAAATAATATACCAGAATCAAATCATATAAAATCACCACTTCACAACTTTCAAACATCTTTAATCTCAACAAAACATAAACACGACATAACAACTAATTCACAACCTTTAGATGATATCTGTCACAACAAGTCAACAACATAAAGCAACAACAAATCTATCTTCTCCACAACTCAAGATGAACATCAAATGAGACTCAATTACAATGCACATGCATGTGGTACCGACTTGCAGTTTACCATCAAGGCCAAGGCGTAAGCCTTCATCGCTAGTTTTGCCAATCTAGGCCAACGTGGTGCCAATCCAGGCCAACTTAATAATGCAATTGTATGTGACTCAATGAATGCAACAATCACATACAACAAAACCAATCATCGTCAAAAAGGCATAAGCCTATATCGTCACTTTAACAATAATTAGAGGTACTCATCGTCGCTTCACACTGGCCATATGCCTACAACTTAATCAACTTATCAATCACAACATTTAAACAACAACATATTCAACAACAACAATGTATTCGACAACGACTTATTCACATCATAACCAATTTCACAAACTCAATCATCTTCACATAAACTCATAATATATATCATTATGCATGTGACTCACAACTCGATGCAACCAATGCAAATGCGGTACCGACTTGTGGACCCAAAGTTCCACCGCTTATTTTTCCACATAGGATCAAAGCCATTACGTCTATTTCCACTATAGGATCAACGTCTATTTTTTTGTGAACCCAAGTTTCACCGCCCATATTCCCTTTCCGGGTCAAAGCCACTACGTCTATTTCCATTCAAGGATCAACCTCTATAAAATGTGAATCCACCGTTTCGCCGTCTCTATTTCAAGACCAACCATGCCATGCAATGTACAATCAACAACTCGTATGCAATTAAGACCACTTCCGACCTTAACATACACATACCATATATTCCAACACAATGAAATACCAACAATTGTACATGCATTGCAAATATAATTCACAATCAATTAACATACAAGTTTAAACAATGTTACTTCTATGATTTATTCAAATCAAATACAATTCCAGTTAACCCTTGAAAACGTCGAAATCCCAAAAAAATAACTCAACCATAATTACCTATGCATTTAACTTAGTTACCCCGTCAAATTTCATTAATTTCCGGATAACTAATTTTTACTGCCTATACCGGCAAATTAGAAACAAACACAATTCCATAAACCGGTAGTATTCAACTGAATTCGACTACACCTGCAAAATTGACATTTTTCAACAAAAATTCCACCCAACAGATCAACCAAAATTACTACCATAAATCGCATAATAATTCAGACTATTTGGGCTAAAATCGGTTAATTAATTATCGGCCAAAAATTCTATTATTTCTATTTTTTTTAATCCTACAAAATTAGTTATTAAAGATATTAAATCATTATTATTAAATATTTCGTATTTGTAAACCGGAACGTACATACTCCTAAATTTCGCTATAGTATACAATCATATGTCTATTAAACCTTACACCTTAAATTTCACTACAGTAGCAAAACAATTGATCCTCCTAAATACCACCTCATAATACACTATAGTATGTAAATAATATGCTAAGCACTAATTCATCTTACACGCTACAGTAAGCCACCAAGTATCCTTCTAACCACTACTTCATTTTATA
Organism: Vicia faba; assembly: GCA_948472305.1. NCBI lineage: Eukaryota > Viridiplantae > Streptophyta > Magnoliopsida > Fabales > Fabaceae > Vicia > Vicia faba. The sequence goes on along the minus strand of OX451735.1, from coordinate 1,506,007,027 downwards.
TTGCTACTGCATTGTAAAACAAAAGCCTTGGAGTATAAATTCATTCTATGCACTAATGTGTATAAAAGCAAGTGTCTTGAAGCTACTTTAAAATTCTGCACTACAGTATACTAGTTAATTGTGATTTTCTTTTCAATACTACTACATTTCTATGCTACTTCTTCTATTCATATGCGCTACATTAATCAAGCATGTGCCTTAAAATATTAATTTTTTCAATCATGCATTACAGTATGCAAGCAACTTCCATTTGATACAAAAGCAAGCCAAGTGCCATCTAAATGTTGGTTCATGTTACGCTACAGTATACAATGCAATGCCACAAAACGTTGCTTTTTCTTTATCGCTACAGTATGCATAATATGGGATTTTTGCAAGGAAAATACCCAGACACTTACTTATGTGCATAGCTAATTATATTGAGTCCTAAATCATCTCTCAATTTCATCAATATACCAATTTCAAACACAATTAAAAATAATTTTTATAACCCAAATTCACATACTATTAATTATACACCCTATTATAGAGTCAGAACCCCACCCTTACCTTGGATTAGGAGCAGCTCTAAGAGACTTCAACCGAATTTTTTGAAAAAATGACACTTGAAGAAATTTCCTCTTGTTCTTCTTCTCTTCTCCTTCCAAACCCTATTTTCCTCTTCTTTTTCTTCCTGATACAAAACCCCCCTTCTATTCTTCTATTTCTATTCTAATATAATATATCATATTCTATTTAATCTTAAAAACTCAAATAGGCCTAAAAAGACATACCCCTCTAATTACTACACACCACCACCAATTAAGCCCAATGTTACATTTAAGCTTAATAATAAAATAACACTTAACTTAATTCCACTAAATTAAATTCGATTAATTATTATTCTAACTTAATAAAATAATTCCGACTTCGACGCTAAAAATTTGAATTAATATAAAATATTCAAAAATATTTAATTAATTAAATAAATAATTAAATACCGGGCGTTACAACTCTCCCCCACTTAGAATATTTTCGTCCTCGAAAATCTACTTGATACAGTCACTCTTAATGCGAATTTCGCATCCAACTCTCTGATCTTCAATTCGCGTTTGGAAACACTTCGACCACTACTTTCTCGACATAACAACGCTCAATATGATATAATTCAAATCCACACGTGCTAATCATTCAACATGTCCGCGACATAATCGTTAATAACTTATCAACCACCTCAATAATATTTTGACATATCAATATTTAAATTGGTAACACACTTATACTTGGATATACAACATTACATTAGCATCTTAACAATATTTTCAACCCAAAAACACATACACAATTTAATTCCCATATATACATATGTATGTCAATTATCAACAACTCCATTCCTATCGTCGTATCACTCTTATAGTGACATTAACATATCCAACATAATCAACTTCATCATATTATGGAGTATTATCCATCAATTACAGTAACTAACAACAACATCACAACAACAGGGACAAAATTATTTTAACATCAACTTAACAATATAACTAAACAAATATACACACAACTCACCACCCACTAACAACTACAATAAATTCCTTATAGGATCAACAAATATCTCTGAGATATCACAACACCTTGGCACATCATCCCTACACCAACAATCTACCAAATCAAGCACGTAGAGTCGTATACTCATAGCAACTGCACCACATACGTTTCGGCTGCGCGACTCTGATAAACCATCTTAAGTCACCATCCTCATTAAAGTTTCTGCCAACTATACAGTTTACAATCCTCATTCTAGTCCCAGGCTTTCCTCAACACCCATCATAAAACCATTGTTCACTTGATATTCTCAATTTTCACTTTGCGATGTTAGCTCGCAAGTAAACCCGCTACTTTAAATTGTTCAATACATCACAACTCTTTCCTAGAAATTCCTCTATTACTTCACACAAACTGGTGAGCGACTACCTTTTGATATAACATTAACCACTTCACTCACCATTAAGATGGCAAGACAAGTTTATACCATCCAACACGATCTCGTCTACTATCAACAAGAGATTAAGGGTGATCAATTCCTTAATTTGTCAATAGATAACCGACAATCATAATGGAGTATAAACCATCGTTACTAAACTATAATAGTGTTCCTTTAGAACTTGTACTCAAGTCACTTAACACACTATAATCCAATAATTTCCAATGAGGTTTGCAAATACTCCCATAATTTCCCTCTCATTCGATTTTGTTGATGAGACACCAATACTCTACATATTACACGGTCCACATTACACTCACTTAGCCTCACACGAAGGTTAAGTATCCTCCAACTCAAGAATTACTTTCTTCATCTCCGCATCATCAGGAATACAAATTCGATTACGGAATCTCAACACACCCTGCGCATCTAACTCGAAATCATCATTCACAGACTGATCGAGTCCAATCATCGAATCTACCAATTTCACATCTAACTTCTGAACTTCTCTGATACTATCCAGAAATTCATTAATGATCTTTAACATTCCCAACATAACACTCTTCGGGGTCACTTCGCAAACTAAGCTCACATCTCTAAATTGTTCAATTAATTTCAACCCTTTAACCATCATTATCGACATATGTAAAGTCCTTTGACTTAATGCATCAGCCACCACATTAGCTTTACCTTAGATGATAATTCAAACCGAAATCATAATCTTCCAATAACTTCAACCATCTCCGTTGTCTCCTATTCAATTCCTTCTGATCAATTAAATACTTTAAACTCTTACGGTCGCTAAATACTTCAAATCTAGAACCAAAAAGACAATGTCTCCAAACCTTCAACCTAGACACCACTAAGTCCCATCTTAGACGCGTTCATAATACACTACAAATGACTCGCTCGGATTAGGCAAAATCAATACCGGAGCAGTCGCCGATCTTTTCTTTAGTTCTACAAAACTTTCTTTACATGCAACATCCTATACTTGAAATGACGAACGACTATCCCTTTTAATGCTGAACATCTCATTTCTCAACTTATTCGTCAATAACATATTACACTTGACCTCGTCTCGAACAACCGCGATAATAACCAATCATGCCCAAAGAAAAATCTCTAGTTCCGTAAACAACTTCAGAGTTCCTCCATATGGGAATGCATCAACCATATTTGAAAACACTCTCATATGATAGAATACATTTCTATCTCCTTATAGGTTCAAACAGAACACTAATCCGATACTCAGAACACAAGATATGAATTTCCAAAGTTATCCAAAAATGCGAACACCGACGTCATGCAACGACATACATTCACACACTTTATGATAACATCAGAACAAAATTTCTTTGTATTAGTACCAACACTTACCATTCATGAAATCATACTCATCTCCTTGCATTTCCGACTCTGACCCGTGATTCAAAAATATTCCAACAACTTCAACATCTTTTACAATCACTTACAAGGATCCCATGACAAGGTCTACATAAATCTGTCACTCTATCACTGTTCAAACGTCAATATCTTACGCATGGCTACTCAAACCGATAACTTCACAGTCTACCAGCAGCGCTGAGACATTGCAACTTTCCAAATTCCATCTTCTAAAAATTGTCCTTGTTACTTAGAAATCACCTTCAGAAATATCAGAGATTTACAATCTACTCGTATACCAACAATCGTTACATTGCTCCTCATCCTTCGAGAAGTAAACATTAACAATGTATGATCATCCTCCTTCAAGATGTTCCAACTTGATTAACAAACAAACTCTTTAATCCATGACACCTTCATATTTGGGAAACAACAAAACTTCAGTAATACTTGCGCTGTCGCTATCAACAGCATACCGAAATAACATCTTACAACCAAAATGTATCAGAGACACAAAGTTTCTCCCCCGCTTATCTCCAAACCAACTCCTGCATACAAATCGATTAGAAAAACAATAAGCATCGACAGTGTTTCACACACTTGTGCGTACTAAGGAACAAATAACATTAGACAACTTGGCCGGAAGGACCGACCTGCTCTGATACCACTAATGTAACACCCCATTTCTACCCAACGAGTTAAATAAAATCAGAGTTATAAAAATTTCCAACAAACAAATGGAATGCTACATTTTCAACTTGAAACTACGACATTCAATTATCTATAGTTCAGATACATAACACATGAATTTTGGATGAACCGATAAGAACCTGATTAGTCTTTAAAAATAAAAACAACTTTCATTACTACACAGCGGATTCACAAAATTCAACTGAAAACACCATAACATCTTATCCAACTCAAAACAACTTTAAGACAACAAGTCTTTTAATAAAAACAACTTAAAAATTCAACAACATAATGAAAATCAACAGTAAAGAAAACATGAGTTCATCCCCCCCAGTGCTACGTATCAGAGCGACAACACCGACTCGAACTAACGAGGGTAACAACTAACCTTCTTGATTACCTGCACGTTACCAACAAAGGGAAACATTCAAACAGAAAGGGTGAGATATCGAACTATATAACGGGACCTATGGTAAATAATTATCAGAATCAAATCATATAAAATAACCACTTCAAAACTTTCAAACATCTTTAATCTCAACAAAACATCAACACGGCATAACAACTAATTCACAACCTTTAGATGATATCTGTCACAACAAGTCAACAACATAAAGCAACAACAAATCTATCTTCACCACAACTCAAGATGAAACATCAAATGCGACTAAATTACAATGCACATGCATGTGGTACCATTGGAGCAGAACTGCCAACTTAAAAATCTGTCAATAAATAGAGGCATCAACCAGGCATAAGCCTTCATTGCAGTTTGCCATCAAGGCCAAGGCGTAAGCCTTCATCGCTAGTTTTGCCAATCCAGGCCAACGTGGTGCCAATCCAGGCCAACTTAATAATGCAATTATATGTGACTCAATGAATGCAACAATCACATACAACAACAACAATCACTGTCACAAAGGCATACGCCTATATCGTCACTTTACCAATAATTAGAGGTACGCATCGTCGCTTCACACTGGCCATAGGCCTACAACTTAATCAACTTATCAATCACAACATATAAACAACAACATATTCAACAACAACAATGTATTCGACAACGACTTATTGACATCATAACCAATTTCACAAACTCAATCATCTTCACATAAACTCATAATATATATCATTATGCATGTGACTCACAACTCGATGCAACCAATGCAAATGCGGTACCGACTTGTGGACCCAAAGTTCCACCGCTTATTTTTCCACATAGGATCAAAGCCATTACGTCTATTTCCACTATAGGATCAACGCCTATTTTTTTGTGAACCCAAGTTTCACCGCCCATGTTCCCTTTCCGGGTCAAAGCCACTACGTCTATTTCCATTCAAGGATCAACGTCTATAAAATGTGAACCCACCGTTTCACCGTCTCTATTTCAAGACCAACCATACCATGCAATGTACAATCAATAACTCGTATGCAATTAAGACCACTTTCGACCTTAACATACACATACCACATATTCCAACACAATGAAATACCAACAATTGTACATGCATTGCAAATATAATTCATAAATCAAGTAACATACAAGTTTAAACAATGTTACTTCCATGATTTATTAAAATCAAACACAATTCCATTTAGCCCTTGAAAAAGTCGAAATCTCAAAAAAATAACTCAACCGTAATTACCTACGCATTTAACTTAGTTACCCCCCTCAAACTTAATTAATTTCCAGATAACTAATTTTTACCGCATATACCGGCAAATTAGAAACAAACACAATTCCATAAATCGGAAGCATTCAACTTAATTCGACTTCACCTGCAAAATTCACAATTTCAACAAAAATGCCACCCAACAGATCAACCAAAATTACTACCATAAACCGCATAATAATTCAGACTATTTGGGCTAAAATCGGTTAATTAATTATCGGTCAAAAATTCTATTATTTCTATTTTTTAATCCTACAAAATTAGTTATTAAAGATATTAAATCATTATTATTAAATATTGTATTTGTAAACTGGAACGTAATTACTCCTTAAATTTCGCTATAGTATACAGTCATATGCCTATTAAACCTTACACCTTAAATTTCACTACAGTAGCAAAACAATTGATCCTCCTAAATACCACCTCATAATATGCTATAGTATGTAAATAATATGCTAAGCACTAATTCATCTTACACGCTACAGTAAGCCACCAAGTATCCTCCTAACCACTACTTCATTTTATATTGCTACTGCATTGTAAAACAAAAGCCTTGGAGTATCAATTCATTCTATGCACTAATGTGTACAAAAGCAAGTGCCTTGAAGCTACTTTAAAATTCTGCACTACAGTATACTAGTTAATTGTGATTTGCTTTTCAATACTACTACATTTCTATGCTACTTCTTATATTCATATGCGCTACATTAATCAAGCATGTACCTTAAAATATTAATTCTTTTCAATCATGCATTACAGTATGCAAGCAAGTGCCATTTGATACAAAAGCAAGCCAAGTTCCATCTAAATATTGGTTCATGTTACACTACAGTATACAATGCAATGCCTCAAAACGTTGATTTTTCTTTATCGCTACAGTATGCAGAATATGGGATTTTTGCAAGGAAAATACCCAGGCACTTATTTATGTGTATAATTAATCATATTGGGTCCTAAATCGTCTCTCAATTTCATCAATATACCAATTTCAAACACAATTAAAAATAATTTTTATAACCCAAATTCACATACTATTAATTATACACCCTATTATAGAGTCAAAACCCCTCCCTTACCTTGGATTAGAAGCAGCTCTAAGAGACTTCAACCAAATTTTTGGAAAAAATGACACTTGAAGAAATTTCCTCTTGTTCTTCTTCTCTTCTCCTTCCAAACCCTATTTCCTCTTCTTTTTCTTCCTGATACAAAAACCCCCCTTCTATTCTTCTATTTCTATTCTAATATAATATATCATATTTTATTTAATCTTAAAAACCCAAATGGTCCTAAAAAGACATACCCCTCTAATTACTACACACCACCACCAATTAAGCCCAAAGTAACATTTAAGCTTAATAATAAAATAACACTTAACTTAATTCCACTAAATTAAATCCGACTAATTATTATTCCAACTTAATAAAATAATTTCGACTTCGACGATAAAAATTTGAATTAATATAAAATATTCTAAAATATTTAATTAATTAAATACATAATTAAATATCGGGCGTTACAACATCTCCCTCCTTAACAGGATCAATAATTACCGGCAGAATGGAAGGATAAGGCATCATAAGACTTTGAGCGCGGGTTCGTACCCATTTTAGGTAAGGGCCAAGAGGGATGGAATTCTTGTGTCCCAAAGTCTTACTATCCACCTTGTTTCGCATCCTCCAAGCTCGGATGAATCTCTGGCGAAGACCTTTACCGTCATTGTCGTAGTCGAATACCAAACATTGAATCAGCATCTCGTGCAGGCCATCTCTTCGGGCGTAACCAAACTGTCTTAGAGCTAAAAATGGGTTATAAGTGATGCCTCCCCTAATTCCAAGTAGAGGGACATTAGAGAATTCCCCACAACAGTCAACAATGATAACATTCTCTTTGGATCGGGAGCACCAATGAATATCTGAATGTTTGAGCGTCATTAACCTTTGTGACCATCTTGAACCTTGCTCATTCTTTAAGGCTGATTAGGGAAGATGAGAAATAAACCATCTTGCCAGGAGAGGAGTGTAACACATAAGGATACCTCTTTTCCTCATTGTGCGAGTGTGAAAAGAGTGTAGGATATCCCCTAGTAATATAGGCACCGGGTTACGTGACATGAAGATCTTGACGGCGCTCACATCTATGAGTGATCAGGATTGGGAAATAAGACCATCCCATAGATAAGAAGAGCCACAATTTCCTCAAAGGCTTGCAAGTCTAAGGAATTCCAACAACTTTGGGCTTTCTCAAACAAGAACTTTGCTAATAAGCCTTTAACACCATTTCTAGTTTCCCAATGGGTTGTGACATCAGATGAGTGCAAGTGCAGAGCTTGAGCAATCTCTTCTGGCTTTGGGTCTCTTTCCGTACTGTTGAAAGGTAGTTGATTGAGAATGGGAATCCTCAAGAGTTGAGAGAATTCTTCCAAAGTAGGCACAAGCTGATAGTCGGGAAATGTGAAGCAATGGTGCAAAGGATCAAAGAACTGAAAGAGAACCTTTAACATATCCTCATATGTGTTAGAGGTGACCAAGTTGAGTAGACGACCATGCCTCTCGGTGAATGGAGAGTTCTCAGGGATCCTTGAAGCTAGCTCCTTAAGTTGTGGAGGAATTCTTACAAGGTTGACTTGGATAGTTTTTATGCAAAGTGAATCCATATCCTACAAAACAAGAACAAAGATGAATATCCAAAATCCTTGAAATGGTTAGTAGATGTATATGATGTTCATGATGTCCATGATGTTATGTACAAGTATGCATATACAAGCAAAGCAAACAAGTTCTTAGTTTAGGCTTGCATGGGGTTTTATAGGTAACTACCCTCTTGAAGTTTAGTTGGCTTAAACCTGTCCTAATAATAGTAACCGAGTTATGAGGAGCTCAATATTACAAGATTGTTTCCTTGGTCATTGTTTCAGCTCAAGCCTCTTTAATGGCGACCGAAATATCCCAAGAAACCAACCCTCAATGAGTGTAGTATCGAGTATCTACCAACTTTGGACTGCACCAAAGCCGGTCATCTCACTACATCCTAGGCCAAGTTGGTCAAGTAAAGGGTTCTAGAAGTTCATTAGTGCTTCATGACATCACTCAGCGGCCCCGTATTCTCTTTGATTGACTCAAAGGCTACCGACACCCACAAATATGTCGCACTAACATAGATATTACTTAGACCATGTCTGTATACCCCGCACAGTTTCCATAATGTATTACTATTTAACTATAATGCATCCCAAATCCGGGTAGAAGATTTCAAACCCAAAACATAGAACCAAAATGTAAAGCATACAAGTCAAACAATGTAAGCAAATAAATGTGATCTAGCTCTAAGGTAACCTCACTTTTATAATACTCCCCAACTGAGTCGCCAGTTCTGTGATACAGTGGGAGAACTCACTTGAGGGTTTTGCGTTTTATCGCAAATGTTGTGGTTATCAAGAGTCGCCACCAACTTTTCTTTTATCCAAAAAGGAAAGGTGAAAAAGCACAGGAAAGACCTTTGAGATTGTTTCTTGAGTTCGGGGGGTAGATTGTGAAAAGGGAAGGTATTAGCACCTTTTTCATCAATGGTTTTCCATGGTCTCTTAGTTACTTGCTATATCACTTGCTTTTTGTTTTGAAATTGTGCTTTGTGTGGTTTTGAAAGTATTTTGTAAAAGAGGCCATTGTTTAGGCAATCTTTGTAATGATTCTCGTTCGTAAGAATGTATACAAAGATGTTTGTCTTTTTGAAAATGTTTTCAAGGTTTGTAAGATGTTTGGAATGTGTGTGTTTGTTTTTGAAAATAGCAAGGATAGTTTTTTGAAGTGGAACAAGTAACTAAAAGTAATCTACCTACTCAAATGTCTTTCTTGTTCATTTTCTTTTCCTTTGATATTGTTGTCTTACCATTGGTTTGGTAAGCAACCCTATCTTTGGATGTAAACGGGACGGGCGTGGGTCATCGTATAACCATGATTAGCAATGTTGCAAAGTATCTTAGCATTTTTAAGGGACTAAGATAATTTTGTAAGGCAACTTTGAATAGCGTCATCGAGGGGCTTATGATCTTATATTTGTTTGTTTTTGCCAAGATACTTCGCATGCGTAATATGGCCATTTTTTGTGTAAGGCAACCAAGTGGAGTAACCCTAAGGATGCTTGTGTGCAAGTGTGTTGTTTTCATGCTTGATTTTGTCTTGGATTTAGGGTTTTCTATTTTATTTTTTTTGATCTTTCCATACAAACCCTAATTACTAGCATGGTATATAAAAGCTGTAAATTGCGTTATTTTAAAGATTACTATGCTATTACAACATTTTAGGGTAGGGGGTATACAAATTATAAATGGGGAATTTGCAATAATGTAAATCTAATTAAGCTATTACAACCAAATCGAATTTGTACAAGTATTTGAATAAATAATATACAATATAAATTAAATATGCAATGTTTATGTATATGCAAGAAAAAGAAATTTGCTTTGTTTTTCATATGCAAAAGAGTTTTGACCTAATCCATTAATTTAAGAAAAGGAAATTATTTCTTGAAAAGTGATTAACCCTAATTTCTAATTTAAAAGAAAATAAAGTTCTTTAAGTATTATTATTGTGTATTTTTGTCTTAAAATAATAAATAATATTTATGAAAATATTTAGTCTTTTTATATGTTAGGAAAAAATATTTACAAGTGTGAAAAAATAAAAAAATAAAAAATTATCCTAAGTCTAATTTATTTTACAAATTTATTTAAGAAAAATAGTTAATATATAATTTAATAAAAATATATTTTCATGAAAAAATAAAATAAAGTGAACAAAAATAAATATTTAACATTTTGATATTTTTATGATTTTTATAATATTTAAGAAAAATATTTAATGAGGTAAACAAAAATAAAACAAATGAAAGTAAATTGGGCCAGGGGTGCTGTAAGACAAAGGAAGGTAAGTGTTAGAAAAAAATGAGAGGCCCATAAGCTGAGCCCACGCTGCCAAAAATGTCAAAAATAAGGCTGAAAAATGAGAAAAGTGCAAAAGGCATGCACCAAGGCTCGAACCCATGACCTTGACATTTCCAGCGCGCTGCCTTGCCACTGGGGTGGCTGTACATTCGTTAGTTCAAATGAAACAAGAAAAACATAACACATAACGCCTCCTTGCACTGTACTTCATCTTCTTCCTTAAGCTGGCCAGAACCTCTGTATCTTTCTCATTTCTCCATGAAAATGGAAACTTCTAACATGAAAATGATAGTACTCTTTCCCACGATTTCAACCATGTAACTCATGTAAACTAACAGTCAATGATCAAAACTAATTTCAAAGGCCCTAATTTTAAACCTAATTTTTATAGAAATTTGAACTCTAAAATTCTCTATACCTAATGAATATAAATGAAATCTATGAACATGGTTGGTTTTAGCACAAGGATATCTACATTTTATCTTCACAAATCATGACCAATAGATGCCTGTATGAAGAGATAGAAGTTGGAGTTCTTACCTCTTTCAGCTGAGATCGTGAATGGAGTTTGAGTGAGTTTTATGAAGGCCTGAAGATCCCTTTAGCTTGCCTGGACCTCCCTGAGTATGTTACAATCTTTACCTTGTTTTGAAAGTGTCTGAATCTCCCTATCCAAGTCAACCTGCAAGCTTGAAAAACAAAAATGGCAGATGAAGAAGGAGGAGTTACAGTGAAGGGGTGATGGTCTGGAACACTTAGATATGAGGTAGGTTAAGTGTTTGAGTGATTAGAACTTGAAACACACGAGTGGATTTTTGGATTGCTATGCTTGGTATCAAACTGCAAGTTATGACAGGTTTTTGGTGATAGGGAGTTTTAGAGAGTTTCCGGCCTTGAGAAATCGTGTGTTAGGTTGCAATGTGTTTGTGTATAAGTATAGAGAAGGTTTCAAGTCAGCTCCACAACAGATTTTTCAATTGTAGGATTTTTACTCTATTGCTTGTTGTTGTACCCCAAAATTTTCCCTCCCATATTCTTCAAGATTTGCAAAGAGCATGCTTCAAAATCTCCCCAAGGGTTGCACAGTTCAAAGGCCTCCTAACAGTCAAAAACTAGGGTTTTGGGTCTGGCAAAGAAATTGAAGTTTCCAAGGGCCCAATCAAGTCCCACATGCACACAAACATGGTCAAGCATCCTCATGCCAAGTTTCAAGACTTACAACACAAAATTGCACAGTCAAAAACCCTAATTGCTCAACAGTCAACTGCAGGGGCAAAATGGTCATTTGACAGTCAAAAGTTCAAATTTTTGGTCAACATCTTATTTTGAAGCCACAAACATCATTTGATCAATGCTTGATCATGATTCTCAAGGCATGGCTCAAAAAGTCTCAAGATGCAAAAGTTTCCATATTTGGACAGTTGAAAAAGTCAACTGTAACTTGACCAAGGCATAACTTCCACATGGTTCATCAGAAAAATTCCATCCAAATCTCATTTTGAAGAGAAAGACATTTCCTACAACTCCTCTTCACACTTCAAGTCCAAGAAATGCTCTCACAAAAAGTTATCAATTTCAACATTATAGGTCATTTTCAAAAGTCAACAAAAAGGGACTTTAAGTCAAAGACCATAACTTGGGATTGGTAAATCAAAATGACATGGGACCAAAGTAATTGGTTAGAGGACTTCAAGACCTTTCCAAAATATCCAAGAACATGATCAAATATTAAAAATTGAGCAAGATATGCCTTGTGGAAGTTGGGAAATTTTTGGGAATTTTGAAAAGTCAACTTTGCTTCAAATGCCTCAGAATTGCTAATGGGCCACAAATTCTTCCAAGAATCATCATCCAAAGGCTATGCACGACCATTTGATCCAAAGGGGATTTATTTCATCATTTTTTATTATTTATTTGAATTTTTATCACCATTAATTCATTTAATTAAATAAAATATGACAAAAATACTAAAATAGGGTTTTCAAATCTTTTTGTGCAGTATAATCTCTCATCAAGGCCTAAGGATTTCGTGCATGCCCAAAGAAGAAAGATTCCATGCAAATTGGCTAGGTTTCATGATAAAAAGATTGAAAAAGATTTCATTAAAGATCAAATATTTGATTCATCAAAACATGGATTTCTTGGCTTGAATTTTCACCCTAAAACATTCCCATACATAAACAGAAGGCAACCCTAATGCATAGAACCTTGAAGCTGCGCCTCAGACCATAGACACACTTTGTATTTTTTGTCAAAAAACTCAAAACTGTTTTCCTAGTTTCAGGGTGTTTCAAAGCAAAACAACTATTCCATTGCACTCCTGACACATCCAGGAATCTTCTCCAATCAAATTCAGACCTCTGCACGCAAAGAACTGGTAGAACCATGTTGCATATTTCATGAAAATACTCATAATCGTATCTTGAATTCCATGCATTTTTCATATGTTTTTGATGTTGATTTATACTAACGTGCATCTCCTGAAGCTAATGACATAACTTAATTGAGTTGTGAGGCCCTGTATCAAAAAACGCCATGGAAGATGCTTAGGGTTTCAGAGTTCTAATTTTGGGGATTTGCACATAGGGTAAAATCAGACCTTCAAACCAACACCAATGGATTCGTGACATCCCAACGATGATAACTCACACCTCGCGCTCAATTTATGAGCAACCATACGCTAATCGCTATTTTCGAATGTTGAAGTTTGTGGGGGTTTAAAACCCCCACTATCCTTTCTCTTTTTTTCAGGTCAAAACGAAGAAGTGGAGAAGAAGATGAGTTGTAAGCGTGTAATTGGCTTATTTGAAATTCAGCGCGTTTTTTATTTGATTCCAGCATAATGTTTATTTGTTACATATATTAATTCCATCCTATTATACTAACGAATACGCGTGCATAGCTCAGTTGGTGGAAAGCATTGTTGGCAAGCCTTGGGACCTGGGTTCGATTCCCAAGTCCCCTCCCTTTCTCAATATATTTTGTTTTAACCTGATTCCATGCAGTGTACGCCCAGAAATCCACCATGCACCCACTATCAAAGCTTGCCAAATGTCCTGGAAGATGAATCTGAAGGTCAGGATGGGAGGTCCAGGGAACACTCCAGTCAACGCATGTGCACACGCGCCAGAAAGTCAAAATGGGCCTGCATTCCATGGGCCAAAATACTTCCTATATACCTCCATAATTGGCCAGAAAACCCCATTGGTTTGCATTTCATTTTCATTCTTTTTATTTTTCTATTTATTTGTTTTGTTTATTTTAGTTAAATCATCAAAATTAATTTTCATAAAAATACCAAAAAAAATCAGAAACTATAAAAATAAAAATATGTTTTAATGTTTAATTCACTAATATTTTTGTAAATAAATTTAACAATTAATTTAGTTTTAATTCTAGGTTTAATTTTAATATTTTTTTAATAAACTAAAAAATGTAGAATTAGGGTTTTAAATACTTTTTATCTTTTTCTTTTTCTTTTACCATTATTAAATATTAATTATTTTTTGTAAATAAAATTGTCATGTAAATAATTAACATAAACTAGGTCGAACTAAAAATATCTTTTTTTAATAAATTAAAAACAATTTAGAACTAGGGTTAATTAACTTTTTTTAATTCCAATTTAATTTTCTCATTAAACTCCATAAATACAAAAACACAAAAAAATAAATTCTTTCTTTTATTTAACTTAATTAATTTATTAATTGTAATTTAATTTCTTAAAAGGGTCCAACGCCCTCGCATTCGATCATAATTCTATTTCGCGCGCTTATTTTATTTCCTTTTTATAAATTTCATGTAATTACCCCAAAGCCATGTAATAGATTAATTAGGATATTTATTCTTCCGCATTTTATTTTATTTCAAATCGGGTCTTGGATTAATTTGGCGATGTAGACCCGCGCCTTTGTAATAGCGTAGGACTTTTACCTTCTCGCATCTTTTAACTGTTAATAACTTGCATGAAAGAATGAATGCCAAAAATAAAAACAGAGCGTAGATCACCAATGCATGAACAAGATAAACATAAATGAACATGACACACAAATCACACACCACCCCTAGGGTACGTCTCACTGTTGCCTTGCCCCTCAAAAAGTGCTCGTCGAGTAGAGGATGTTTTAGTAAGTCCTCATGTCCATGAACATGGCATGAGGGTAGCTTCTAAGGTGTCTTCCCATTGCTCTGGTGACCACCATGTCCCGAACCCTCGAATTGACCCGAACACCTCCAATGGTGGTGCTACCTACCTCTCAATGGTGGGATGGCACTACTTTAAGGACATTTACACAGACGAATTCCTTAGGGTAGGTAGACAACTCGTAGATACTTTCTCTAATTTCAAAACAAATCAAAAAAATACTTTTCACACCGACACCTTTCAAAAAGCTTTCAAAAAGCAATTTTTCAAACACTCTTGAGGACTGATACAAGAGTCGAACTGAAATTTTCAAAGAAACTTTTTTTAAACCCACAGTTGAAAAGCAAACAAACATTTTGAAAACAAAAATGAGCAAGTATCTAAGAGCCCATGGATAACCATGGATAGAAAGGGTGCTAACACCTTCCCTTTCTATAAATCTACCTCCCGAACCGAGAACTAATCTCAATAAGGAATTTTTCTGTGCTTTTGTCCTTTCCATTTGGAGAAAATAAAAGATGGTGGCGACTCTTGCTTCCGCGACATTTCGCGAACCAGCGTTAAACAGTCAGTTCCAGATCCACCGATCACAGAACTGGCGACTCTGCTGGGGACATCTTTAAAGTGAGGTGTACCTTAGGACTAAGATCACTGTGTTTTCAATTGCTTTGACTTGTTTGCTTTAAATTGTGGGACTGTCTTGGGAGTTCTATAGATCCTAACCCGGATCTGGGGATACCCTGTTTAGGTAGCATAAGCTGTGAGGGACCTGTCCGGCGTAGACCGACATGGGTGAAGCAGTGGCTACGTTGGTGTGGCACCTTGGTCTGTACCGATATCCTTTGTGTTGCAACGAGGAGAATATGGGTCTTCTGAGGAGTCATTAAGCACCAACTGACCTTAGAACCTTAAATGACCCAACTTGGCCATAGAACAGTAGTAGTATGCTACGCCCATTGAGGCTAAACTCTCGTGATGGTTCTGGCTGCAAGAAAAGATTGCGATGCTGGAGTTATGACCGATTGAGGGTAGTCAGTGATATTGGGATCCTCTAAGAACCTGGTTACTTTCGATAGGACAGGTATGAACCAACAAACTGAAAGAGGGTAATACCTAGACCCCATGCTGGCCTAAACTCAAAGGGTTTCTCTTGTGTGACTTGTGTGCCTTCCAACTTGACTACTTGCATGCTTGTTATCTGACACTTGAGTTTCTTGCAGGTTTTGTTTGTAGTCCTTAATTAGGACTCATAACAGGGTTTACTGAGTTTCTTGCAGGTTTTATTTATAGTCCGTAATTAGGACTCATAACAAGGTTTACTGAGTTTCTTGCAGGTTTTGTTTACGGTCCTTAATTGGGACTCATAACAGGGTTTATCTTCATTACCCCATGCATAGCGTAACATCATACCATCGCATGCATCCTACCTAAGGACTAACCCGTTTCAAGGATCTCAAGGGCTTGTGATGCAGGTCATAATGAACCAACTGTTCAGCAAGGGGCAAAAGGGGATTTATTTTCCTCTAGTCAAGGTTGTCAGGGGCTATGACCCACTTGATATGGTGAGCCTTGACCCTTGAAGAAGGATTCTCAGCAGCATGGAGTTCCTTCAATCAAGCTACAAATTCAAATGCTAACAATCTTCTTGTTTACCCCGCGAGATCCTTGAAAACATTGCATACATATCATACATATCATTGCACTACAGGTACCCTCTTGACAGGTCACTCACCATCTTCGCTGTTTATTTCAGCAATGGCTTTCCAACCGGACAACCAAGACCTCCAGGCTCAAAACGCCCAGCTGCGAGAAATGTTCTTGAACCTATCCAAGGGGCAGGAAGAACTGAGAACACTTCTCATGGAGACTTTGGTCAGGAACAACGCTGAGGACGAACGGCTGAAACATCTGCAAGCTGAAGTGGATGCAATGAGAGCCCAGATGTTGGGGCAAGTGACTATCATCCAAGACTTAGCTCAAAGACAAGATGAGCTCGGGGTTCTCGTCAACCAACTGCTTCGGGGTAACCAACTGGGGCAAACATCTAAGGTTGAAGGGCTAGTCATCATTCAACCATCTTTGAGACAAGGAGATAAGGGGAGAGCTCCTCAAATGGCTCCAGTGTCACAAACTCAACATCAACTTCACCAGCTTCAGCCAGACAAGCCCAGGAGGCAATTCACCCAGCTCAACATGTCGCTGTTTCAAGCTTTACAACGCCTGTTGAGGTTGAACCTGATCACATTAAGGGCTCATCCCCGGAACCCCAACACATCATCTCCTATCTATGATCCCAATAAAAGATGTGCCTACCACTCTGCCAGTCCAGGACATGATACGAATGAGTGTTGGGCTTTGAAGAACAAAATCCAGGACCTGATTGACGAAGGAGCATTGGAGTTCACACAAGATGGTCATGCTGAGTTTTTCTACCATCCCTCCAAGGCTCACCATTTGAAGTGACAAGCCCTGAGACTAGAAAACTTTTGTTCATTCGAATGTTCAAGTTGTGTTGTTCTTTGATTGTTTAAACATTTATTCATGTTGAACGTTGTTATTCCATTAATGCATCGCTTATGTCTATTTTGAATCAATATATTCACGTTCACTATATGCAAATTATTTTCATATTTTTTCTGATGATCAACGCTCAATTAATAATTCTAAGCCTCTTGAGGGAGGATGACGAAAACGATACCACGACATTTACAGTATGCTTTTGAACAGACCCCGCTGATGAAGTACAAGCATTGTTTCAATTCCTAAACACTGGAGTTATAAGGAAGATAATCCTTCGTCAACCCCTTTGAGCCAAAGAAGTAGGAGTTTTTCTGTTCGAAATTTAAAACCCTTAATCATAACCTGGGGCAGGGTAGTTCTCTCAGTTGATCCAAGTGCATAACGAATGGCACCAAAGAGGTCCTTACAAAACAAAAGACAATGATGGTTCCGAATAATCATAAAGACAGGCAGTCATTACCAAAACAAAAAAAAAACTAAAGCCCAATAAGTCAAAACCTATGAAGGAGACTTACAAAACTGGGGCATCCCGCTGACTGTAAATACAAAAAGAAACAGTTCAGGCAAAAAAAATAGGGATGACGAAATCAAAAAGAAAGAGGTCCTACAAACCCTCAACAAAGAAAAAAGAAATGACTGCCTATTCAAAATAAACTGTCAACATCCGAACCATCACCGGAATATCAGGATAAAGACTCAAACAAGGCCTAACGCACGATTAGCTGAGTTTAGGTTTGAAGAACATCATGAAGAACGGGTGGGTACAAATAATTTGAGCCTTTATCCTTTGTTTCTTAAACCGTGAACCAAGCCACGTTATAACCCTCAAAAGTCCTAGCTGAAGCATGGGTTAGTTCGAAAGCATACTGTTACGAAAGGTATCCTGACTCCTTAAGGCTCGCAATAAAATAACGAGTTGACATCGCGTTTTACAAACATTCACTTGTTTTATGAAAGAGAATGCATTTTCAAAATCTTCAAGACAGACATAAGCTTTGCATTTTTGATATAACATTGTTTGCATATAACTATCTGTTTGAACAGCAGGAAAATTCGCATGATGAATACCTAGTGAACAAAAACACTTCCGATCAAGGGGCATGACATGATCATGGTCCATCATCTGGGGCAGTCCAATCAAGATTCGGAGAATCTCTCAAAGGCCAAATAGCCTGGGGCAAATCTCCGCCTGAGTCACTTGGGGCATTGGGCACGAATTCCGACGACGAATCTGGCACGATCAAACGAAGATCTTCTGGTGGTATGACAAAACACTCCTAACAGGGGCAACTCCCTACATCCGGAGAGTGTGGACATAGTCGGAAAAATACTACGCATAATCAAAGACCCGCTAGGTTGACATACCTAGGCAAAAATAAGGGCTTCCCGGCGAACCAAAAGGGTTCGGGCAAAATGAGGGATGAAATGAAAAATCTGTACACCCGGCAAGTCGAAAACCTGAAAAGGCGGCTTGGGCAAAAATGGGTATCCCGTTGGACTGAAAACCCGAAAGGGCGGTCCAGGCAAAAGTTAGGGATTAAAGCGTACGACTATGTCTTGTCATCTTGTCACCTGCCTACCAGAAGAAGGTTTGTCCATCAACAACTATCAGCACCTCACTGGTCTTCCTCTCCCACCTCAGAAACAGGGGCAATGATGGGTGGTCTAAGCGATCTAATGGCTCTATCGGCCAAAGTACCAAGGTGAGTTCAACTGAAGAACATAACCAATATATCTTAAATCCCCAGAGAGTGAGTCAGCAAGTCAATACACTCTCCCCAAGCAAAACTATACAATCAGCCTTAAGGAAGTTGGGTATCCCCCGCAGATCTCAACATTTCCCAGCACGATATACAAATATTCTTAACAAGCATCCCCGACAGTCTTGACCTAAAGAGTGTTCCCCGGCGGTATATCAAACATTCAATGGAGTCACTCCCCAACCCAACATATCAAATTAATTTCCCCAGAGAGTCCAATCCAGGTTCCCCAGGAAAGTTGGAATCCATCTCCCCAAGCAGTAAGCTTATCCCCAGTAGATTCTGAAAGCTTATCCCCATAGAGCACGAACGCGTCCCCCGGCTGTATTCAAAGGTTATTTCCCTACCAGGATATAACTGGGTTATCCTCAGCCAAAAGCCACGGAAAGATCGTCCTCGGCGAAGTCTTCCTATCCCCAGCGAAGTCTATTAACACTTCCAACATAATAACGGTATCCCCGGCGAAGTTATCATCAACATCCCAGCAAGTACCTCTCTTCCCTCAAAGTATTATTCCCCAGCAAGATCGCTAGAGTAATTTTCTCCCCACAGAGTAATCCATTCGCCAAGTTTATCCCCAACGGAGTTATCTTCTCCTACCGGTATTCTTGCAATCATCATCCCCAGTGGAAACAAAAGCTCTACATCAGTCCAGGATTTAACTTCCCGGCATCCGTCAAGGATTTATTTTCCTAAGACGAAAACATACATTCAGAAACATCGCATTTCCATACATTATAACATGCATATACGCATCATACCTTACAATCTCATTTATGTTGAGAACATCATTGCTTGATCCATATCATGCATTGCATATGACTGACTTTACCTTTCAGGAAAGATCCAGTTAAGTTCTCAGCTAGATTCCAAGACCTAGCCTGGTTCAGTTAAATCGACCCTAAGATTTTCCTGATTCTTATCCAGTCAAAGGCCTTCTCTGGTTCAGTCAGATCGACCCTAAGATCTCCTTGATTCTTGCCCAGCTGAAGTTATTCCAAGACCTAGCCTGGTTCAGTTAAGTCGACCCTAAGATTTTCCTGATTCTTATCCAGTCAAAGGCCTTCTCTGGTTCAGTCAGATCGACCCTAAGATCTCCCTGATTCTTGCCCAGTTGAAGTTATTCCAAGACCTAGCCTGGTTCAGTTAAATCGACCCTAAGATTTTCCTGATTCTTATCCAGTCAAAGGCCTTCTCTGGTTCAGTCAGATCGACCCTAAGATCTCCCTGATTCTTGCCCGGTTGAAGTTATTCCAAGACCTTGTTTGGTTCAGTTAAGTCGACCCTAAGATTTTTCTTGATTCTTATCCAATCAAAGGCCTTCTCTAGTCCAGTTAAATCGATCCCTAAATATTTTCCTGATGAAGACTCAGTAGAAGACATCCAAGATTCTCTCAGCGTTACTGTTGAGGTTGAAGTCGCCTATGATTCTCTCAGCGTTACTGTTGAGGTTGAAGTCGCCCATGATTCTCTCAGTGTTACTGTTGAGGTTGAAGTCGCCCAAGATTCTCTCAGCGTTACTGTTGAGGTTGAAGTCGCCCAAGATTCTCTCAGCGTTACTGTTGAGGTTGAAGTCGCCCAAGATTCTCTCAGCGTTACTGTTGAGGTTGAAGTCGCCCAAGATTCTCTCAGCGTTACTGTTGAGGTTGAAGTCGCCCAAGTTTCTCTCAGCGTTACTGTTGAGGTTGAAGTCGTCCAAGATTCTCTCAGCGTTACTGTTGAGGTTGAAGTCGCCCAAGATTCTCTCAGCGTTACTGTTGAGGTTGAAGTCGCCTATGATTCTCTCATCGTTACTATTGAGGTTGAAGTCGCCTAAGGTTCTCTCAGTGTTCCTGTTGAGGTAGTAATCATCCAAGGTTCTCTCACCGTCCCGTTGAGGTCGTAACCATCCCTGATCCGTTCATCACCGTTTGAAGCTCCAGATTCAATTCCTGTAACCAGTCAGGACCCATCTACATAAGAGTTTGAAGACCAACTCCTGTAACAGGTCAGGAATCATTTTCTTTTTCAGGTACGCAAGTTCTCGCTAAGGAAACTCTTACGCGACCGACATCCAGATGGCATCTATAAGCCCATCCACCTATCCATCACCTCTCAGCATGGCATCTATAAGCCCATCATCCTATCCATCAATCTCCAAATGGCATCTATAAGCCCGTCATCCTATCCATCAATATCCAAATGGCATCCATAAGCCCATTATCCTATCCATCAATCTCCAAATGGCATCTTAAAGCCCATTCCCACCATCACACTGCTAACATGTGAGCGCAAATTTCTGGGCACTCTAGGGTTCAATCATCTTCTACCTTCGGATCACGAAAGGCACGTCGGCCAATCTACATCCTCAGGTCTAAGAAGATTGAACAGGGGTAACTGTTGTACCCCAAAATTTTCCCTCCCATATTCTTCAAGATTTGCAAAGAGCATGCTTCAAAATCTCCCCAAGGGTTGCACAGTTCAAAGGCCTCCTAACAGTAAAAAACTAGGGTTTTGGGTCTGGCAAAGAAATTGAAGTTTCCAAGGGCCCAATCAAGTCCCACATGCACACAAACATGGTCAAGCATCCTCATGCCAAGTTTCAAGACTTACAGCACAAAATTGCACAGTCAAAAACCCTAATTGCTCAACAGTCAACTGCAGGGGCAAAATGGTCATTTGACAGTCAAAAGTTCAAATTTTTGGTCAACATCTTATTTTGAAGCCACAAACATCATTTTATCAATGCTTGATCATGATTCTCAAGGCATGGCTCAAAAAGTCTCAAGATGCAAAAGTTTTCATATTTGGACAGTTGAAAAAGTCAACTGTAACTTGACCAAGGCATAACTTCCACATGGTTCATCAGAAAAATTCCATCCAAAGCTTATTTTGAAGAGAAAGACATTTCCTACAACTCCTCTTCACACTTCAAGTCCAATAAATGCTCTCACAAAAAGTTATCAATTTCAACATTATAGGTCATTTTCAAAAGTCAACAAAAAGGGACTTTAAGTCAAAGACCATAACTTGATATTGGTAAATCAAAATGACATGGGACCAAAGGCATTGGTTAGAGGACTTCACGACCTTTCCAAAATGTCACAGAACATGATCAAAGCTTAAAAATTGAGCAAGATATGCCTTGTGGAATTTGGGAAATTTTTAGGAATTTTGAAAAGTCAACTTTGCTTCAAATGCCTCAAAATTGCTAATGGGCCACAAATTCTTCCAAGAATCATCATCCAAAGGCTATGCACGACCATTTGATCCAAAGGGGATTTATTTCATCATTTTTTATTATTTATTTGAATTTTTATCACCATTAATTCATTTAATTAAATAAAATATGACAAAAATACTAAAATAAGGTTTTCAAATCTTTTTGTGCAGTATAATCTCTCATCAAGGCCTAAGGATTTCGTGCATGCCCAAAGAAGAAAGATTCCATTCAAATTGGCTAGGTTTCATGATAAAAAGATTGAAAAAGATTTCATTAAAGATCAAATATTTGATTCATCAAAACATGGATTTCTTGGCTTGAATTTTCACCCTAAAACATTCCCATACATAAACAGAAGGCAACCCTAATGCATAGAACCTTGAAGCTGCGCCTCAGACCATAGACACACTTTGTATTTTTTGTCAAAAAACTCAAAACTGTTTTCCTAGTTTCAGGGTGTTTCAAAGCAAAACAACTATTCCATTGCACTCCTGACACATCCAGGAATCTTCTCCAATCAAATTCAGACCTCTGCACGCAAAGAACTGGTAGAACCATGTTGCATATTTCATGAAAATACTCATAATCGTATCTTGAATTCCATGCATTTTTCATATGTTTTTGATGTTGATTTATATTAACGTGCATCTCCTGAAGCTAATGACATAACTTAATTGAGTTGTGAGGCCCTGTATCAAAAAACGCCATGGAAGATGCTTAGGGTTTCAGAGTTCTAATTTTGGGGCTTTGCACATAGGGTAAAATCAGACCTTCAAACCAACACCAATGGATTCGTGACATCCCAACGATGATAACTCACACCTCGCGCTCAATTTATGAGCAACCATACGCTAATCGCTATTTTCGAATGTTGAAGTTTGTGGGGGTTTAAAACCCCCGCTATCCTTTCTCTTTTTTTCAGGTCAAAACGAAGAAGTGGAGAAGAAGATGAGTTGTAAGCGTGTAATTGGCTTATTTGAAATTCAGCGCGTTTTTTATTTGATTCCAACATAATGTTTATTTGTTACATATATTAATTCCATCCTATTATACTAACGAATACGCGTGCATAGCTCATTTGGTGGAAAGCATTGTTGGCAAGCCTTGGGACCTGGGTTCGATTCCCAGGTCCCCTCCCTTTCTCAATATATTTTGTTTTAACCTGATTCCATGCAGTGTACGCCCAGAAATCCACCATGCACCCACTATCAAAGCTTGCCAAATGTCCTGGAAGATGAATCTGAAGGTCAGGATGGGAGGTCCAGGGAACACTCCAGTCAACGCATGTGCACACGCGCCAGAAAGTCAAAATGGGCCTGCATTCCATGGGCCAAAATACTTCCTATATACCTCCATAATTGGCCAGAAAACCCCATTGGTTTGCATTTCATTTTCATTCTTTTTATTTTTCTATTTATTTGTTTTGTTTATTTTAGTTAAATCATCAAAATTAATTTTCATAAAAATACCAACAAAAATCAGAAACTATAAAAATAAAAATATGTTTTAATGTTTAATTCACTAATATTTTTGTAAATAAATTTAACAATTAATTTAGTTTTAATTCTAGGTTTAATTTTAATATTTTTTTAATAAACTAAAAAATGTAGAATTGGGGTTTTAAATACTTTTTATCTTTTTCTTTTTCTTTTACCATTATTAAATATTAATTATTTTTTGTAAATAAAATTGTCATGTAAATAATTAACATAAACTAGGTCGAACTAAAAATATCTTTTTTTAATAAATTAAAAACAATTTAGAACTAGGATTAATTAACTTTTTTTAATTCCAATTTAATTTTCTCATTAAACTCCATAAATACAAAAACACAAAAAAATAAATTCTTTCTTTTATTTAACTTAATTAATTTATTAATTGTAATTTAATTTCTTAAAAGGGTCCAACGCCCTCGCATTCGATCATAATTCTATTTCGCGCGCTTATTTTATTTCCTTTTTATAAATTTCATGTAATTACCCCAAAGCCATGTAATAGATTAATTAGGATATTTATTCTTCCGCATTTTATTTCATTTCAAATCGGGTCTTGGATTAATTTGGCGATGTAGACCCGCGCCTTTGTAATAGCGTAGGACTTTTACCTTCTCGCATCTTTTAACTGTTAATAACTTGCATGAAAGAATGAATGCCAAAAATAAAAACAGAGCGTAGATCACCAATGCATGAACAAGATAAACATAAATGAACATGACACATAAATCACACACCACCCCTAGGGTACGTCTCACTGTTGCCTTGCCCCTCGAAAAGTGCTCGTCGAGTAGAGGATGTTTTAGTAAGTCCTCATGTCCATGAACATGGCATGAGGGTAGCTTCTAAGGTGTCTTCCCATTGCTCTGGTGACCACCATGTCCCGAACACTCGAATTGACCCGAACACCTCCAATGGTGGTGCTACCTACCTCTCAATGGTGGGATGGCACTACTTTAAGGACATTTACATAGACGAATTCCTTAGGGTAGGTAGACAACTCGTAGATACTTGCTCTAATTTCAAAACAAATCAAAAAAATACTTTTCACACCGACACCTTTCAAAAAGCAATTTTTCAAACACTCTTGAGGACTGATACAAGAGTCGAACTGAAATTTTCAAAGAAACTTTTTTTAAACCCACAGTTGAAAAGCAAACAAACATTTTGAAAACACAAATGAGCAAGTATCTAAGAGCCCATGGATAACCATGGATAGAAAGGGTGCTAACACCTTCCCTTTCTATAAATCTACCTCCCGAACCGAGAACTAATCTCAATAAGGAATTTTTCTGTGCTTTTGTCCTTTCCATTTGGAGAAAATAAAAGACGGTGGCGACTCTTGCTTCCGCGACATTTCGCGAACCAGCGTTAAACATTCAGTTCCAGATCCACCGATCACACTTGTCCTTTAAGAAAAGTGAGGAGACAACTCTCCACATGCTTGTACAGGCCTGCTTGGAGTTGGTACAAGTCCTAGACAACTTGATTTTGGTTTATAGGACTTGTGTGTGCAGAAAAACAGATGCAAGGCTCAAGGAATGAAAATTTGCAAAAGTTATGCTTTTCTAAAATGGCAATGGCAACTTTGTGCCATTTATGGAATTAAAGCTTGGACAAAGACTCTTGTGCTTGGATTAAGGCTTTATCAACTAGGTAAGCATTAAATTATGAAGTGAGAAACAAGTTTGAGACCTTTAAAGCAAGGAATAGGAAGCATAGGTTCAGAATTGAATTTTGTTCTTCATGGAATGACTTGAAATCAAAGTGAGAAATTGCCAACTTCATCTCTTCAATTATCCCTACTAAAAAATGATCTCAAGGAGTTATTGGACATTTTGGAAAGCTTGAAATGTGCTCTATAACTCATCTTTGAAATTAATTTCAATATTCCTTTTGGAACTAGGTGAAAAGTTGCCATGAAGTTAGGTAAAAAACCTGCCTAAATTAGGGCAAAATTTCACTAAGTTATTTTAGTTCATGGGCATGTATTCACAAAATTATATCTTGAGATCCAGAATCTTTAGGAGAAAATGTGTGAATAAAAGTTGTAGATTTCATGGAGATCTACAACTTTCATGTTGGGAACTTTTTTTGAAACATCTTGTATCATGGTGAAAAATTTGCTTAAAGTTGAGAAAAAATAAGAAATTTTCTATACTTAGAAAAATTTCTAAGTTAAGAAAATTTCAAATTTAAAAACCAAATCTTCAATATTTGATTTATTGATGAACAAGTTTCACATTTTGACATGTTTTGATGAATTGTGATCCTTGGCACTTGATTTTGACCAAAAAGTCAAAGTTTGACTTTTCAGTATACAATTGACTTTTGATCAGTTGACTGTAAATTTCATCTGTCAATCCAATGGATTTGCAATGTTTTGAACCATGTCATTAGGTCATGATGATATAATTGAACCCTTGAAATCATTCTTCAAACAAAATGGTCATTTGCTAGGTCAAAAATCAGAAATTGCCCTTTCTCAGTCAAAACCCTAATTTTGACCATTTTGCCCCTTTTGATGATTTGATCAAATTTCTTGAGGAATTATGGTCCAAACTTGATCAAATGATACATATGAGTCTAAAATGTTGATGTGGATAAAAAATTATGAAGTTTGACTGTAAATTGGCCATGGTTGACTTTTTCCCCAATACAATTGATTTTTAGGTCAAATGTCCAACTGATTGATAAAAAATGTGATTCAAGGCTTGAAACTTGACATGAGTAATCTTAGGTGTCCATAATGATACTTGAAAGCCATATGAAACATTGATAGTCCCAAAATCCTTGTGCAATCCCAAACCCTAATAATGGGTCATTAGGGCATGATGAGATGTCTTGAGCTTGTCAAACCCTAATCCAGTCTTGAGTCAAAGAGATCCTGTGAGAAAAGTCTTGATAAATGAGAGGACAAATTTTAGGGTACAACACCAGTCCTGAAGTTTCTGACAATGAGATCGACTACAATGATGAGCAGTATCCTCCCACTGAGGATAAATACAAGCAGTTGGAAGATCGCTTGAGTGCTATGGAGATCCAAAGAATACCAGGACTGGATTTCGAAGAGTTGGGTTTGATATCTGGGGTAGTCATACCACAGAAGTTCAAGGCTCCGATATTTGTGAAGTATGATGGGGTGTCTTGTCCTAAACTTCATCTTCGTTCCTATGTGAGGAAGATTCAGCCTCACACTGCTGATAGGAATTTGTGGGTCCATTTCTTTTAGGACAGTCTGTCTGGGACTCAGCTTGAATGGTTCTATCAACTGGAGGGAACCAATGTCTGCAACTGGGAGGATCTGGCTGCTGCTTTTTACAAGAAGTATCAATATAACACTGACCTTGCCCCTACCCGTACTCAACTCTAGAGTATGTCCATGGGTGCAAGCGAAGGTTTCAAAGACTATGCGCATAAATGGAGAGATCTGGCAGGGAGAGTCCAACCCCCTTTGTCTGATAGGGAGTTGGTTGACATGTTTCTTGGTACACTGTCTGGTCCGTTCTTCAATCACTTGATTGGTAGCTCCTCAGCTGGTTTCACTGAGTTGATATTGACTGGAGAAAGGGTAGAAGCTGGGATTCAGAGCAGAAAAATCCAGAAAGACACCTCTTCGAGTACTGTAAAGAAGCCATTCATGGGTAAGAAGGAGGTCAATGCCATGTATAACTCAAGAGGTCAGAGAATAGCTGAGCATCGTCCAACGGTAGGGGTTGTGATGATACCTAGGCCTACGACTACTCAACAACGAAACAATCAGTCAAGGGTAGAAAGACCTCAAAGGCAGTTCACCCGAATCAACATGCCACTGTCACAAGCATTGCAACACATGTTGAAGATGAATCTGATCACGGTGTTAGACCCTCATCCGAACTCGAAGACTTCTTCTCCTAACTACAACCCGGATGCAAGGTGTGCTTATCATTCTGACAGCCCGGGGCACGATACTAATGATTGTTGGGCGCTGAAATACAAGATTCAGAATATGATTGACACCAAGGAGATCGAATCCGACCCTCTTGAGACTCCCAACGTGATTACTGCTCCCCCGTCAAAACATGGCTAGGATCGAAAGCATTTTTGTTCATTTGAATTCTCAAGTTGTATTTTCTTTGCTTATTCGAACAATTATTGTCATGTCAAACTTTATTATTTCATTAATGCATTACACATGTTTGTCTTGAATTAATTATGCTTAAACTACTTTATACTTCCTTTTCGTGATATTCAACTCTCGATTAAAAGCTCAAAGCCTTAGAGGGAGGATGACGGAAATGATACCACAATCTCCATAATATGCTTTTGAACAGACCTCGCTGACGATGTACAGGCGTTGTTTAAAATCCTAAACAATGGAGTTATAAGAAAGATAATCCCTAGTCAACCCCTTCTAGCCAAAGAAGTAGGAGTTTTTCTTTTCACACAAATTAAAACCCTTAATCATAACCTGGGGCAGGGTAGTTTTCTCAGTGAATTCAGAGGTGCATTCAGCCATGATCTTCCGCTTCGTACACAATGAATGGCCTCGAAGACGTCCTTCCGAATCAGAAGATGGTGATGGTTCTGCATAATCATCAAAGCAGGCAGTCATTATTTTGCAAAAGAAAAGCCCGTTAAGTCAAAACCCATGAAAGGACTGGGGCATCCCGCTGACTGTAATCATAAAAAGAAATAGTTCAGGCAAAAAAAAGGGGGACAACAAAATCAAAAAGAAAGAGGTCTTACAAAACCTCAACAGAAAGAAGATTTCAAAAATGAATTCCTATTCAAGATAAACTTTCAGCATCCAAACCATCACCGGAACGTCAAGGACAGTACTCTAGGACCCAACTGGGATTCTAAATGCACAATTAGCTGAGCATAGGACTGAAGAACATTGCGAAGAGTGGGTGGGTACAAATAAATTTTGAGCCTTTATCCTTTGTTTCTTAAACCGTGAACCAGGCCATGTTATAACCCTTAAAAGTCCTAGTTGAAGCATGGGTTAGTTTGAGAGCATATTATTACAAAGGTATCCTGAATCCTATAGGACTTATTATGAATCCTGAGTTAATATCACATTCTTGCAAATTTTGTTTTACTACACAAAACACATTTCCAAAAAAATTTCAAGACAGACATGAGTTTTGCATTCTTTAAATGACATTGTTTCCATATGACTAATTGTTTGACAACAGAGAAATCTGCACAATGGATATTCAATGAATAGACATCCTCTCAATGGACATAATCACCTCAGCGGGAAAGACACTTCCAATAACAGGTCTTCCATAAACAAGGGGCATGACATGATGTCTAAACACACCTGGGGCAGTCTCTCCAAAAGTGCCGAATAACCAGGGGCATATCTCCATCTGAATCGCTTGGGGAATTATGCACGCATTCCAACAACGAATCATGTGCCATCAAGAAAACATTTTGACAGTACTACAACGCAACACTATGGACAGTGACAAATCCCTACATCCTGAGAGCGTGGACATAGTCAGAAAATACTGTGCATGAACAAAGACCCGCTAGGTTGACTGGCGTAGGCAAAAATAAGGGCATCCCGGCAAACCAAAAGGGTTCAGGCAAAAGTTAGGGATATACATACAAAAAAAAACTATACACCCGGCAAGTCGAAAACCTGAAAAGGCGGCTTGGGCAAAAAAGGGTATCCCGATGGACTAAAAATCTGAAAAGATAGTCCAAGCAAAAGTTAGGGATTAAAGCGTACGACAATGTCCCGTCATCTTGTCACTTGCCTATCAGTAGAAGACTTATCATCGGCAGTTACCAAGCACCTCATGAGTTGGGATAACACTCAAGCTATCCACAAAACCTCCGCAGGTACTTTCTCCAGCAGGTACAGGGGCAGAAAATCTTGATGCAAAGTCATTGTCGTATCCTCAGCATGCGTCCCAATGACATCTACACTCTCCACAGAGTAGAGGAAACTAAAGCTTTGACATCGGCTTCCCCAAACAGGAGTTACTTTCCCCAGCAAGATTCCTACAGAGAGCCGACGTCTATGTTCCCCAGTCGAATTTTGTAATTGCAGGCGGTTCATATAGTTTTCTCCCGAGCAGAGTTTATTTCTCTGGACACAAAAACTAAATCCCCGACAGAGTTTATTCCTTCAGATATGGAAGTTCACCTTCCAACAGAGTTATTCCTCGCAGAGTTATTCTCAAGCAGAGTCTCTCCCCGGTAGAATATTTACAAACAAGGAGCGAATCTACAGCATGGTCGTCTTCGTTCACCATCCCCGACGGAAGTAGAAGGATCACAATCCTCTACCACAGTCAGGAATTTAATTTCCAGTACTCCCCAATAGCAGTCAGGGATTTATTTTCCCAAACTCGGACGTGTCACAATAACATTTCATGTTCATACATCATGAAGTGCGTACACGTATCGCATACAATATAATCTCATTTATTTTGAGAACATCGTCATACAATGCATCACATATAATTAATCATATAACTTTTCAGGAAAGATGGTTATCATCAACAATTTCCAGCAGGTCCAAGATTAGCTCCTGAAACTAAACAGAGTAATTATCCGCGTGACTAAATGCAGCCCTCCACGGGTTTGTCACAAAGCAACCTTACCTAGGTTCCTCCTGAAGTTTCACACGAACTTATCCCGAAGTAACCTTACTCAGGTTCCTCCTGAAGTTTTACACGAACTTATCCCGAAGTAACCTTACCCAGGTTCCTCCTGAAGTTTTACACAGACTTATCCCGAAACAAATTTAGCCAGGTTCCTTCTTGGTCTTGATGTAGTTTCACCCAGACTCATCTTGAAGCAACCTTACCCAGGTTCCTCCTTACAATTCCTGATGTAGTTTTACCCAAACTCATCACGAAGCATCCTTACCCAGGTTCCTTCTGAAGTCCTACACAGACTCATCACAAAGCAACCTTACCCAGGTTCCTCCTGAAGTTTCACATGAACTTAGCCCAAAGTAACCTTACCCAGGTTCCCTCTAAAGTTTTACCCAAACTCCTCACGAAGCAACCTTACCTGGGTTCCTTCTCGGTTCAGATGCAGTTGTACCCAAACTCCTCACGAAGCAACCTTACCCAGGTTCCTTCTCAGTTTAGATGCTATTTTACCCAAACCCCCCACGAAGCAACCTTAACTAGGTTCTTTCCCATAAGCCCTACTATCCAGGCTTTCATCTCGAAGAAACCCTACGACCCATGTTCCTTCTTATATCCCTACTATCCAGGCTTTTATTTCGAAGTAACCCTACGACCCAGGTTCCTTCTCATAGCCCTACTATCCAGGCTTTCATTTCGAAGTAACTCTACTATCGAGGTTCCTTCTCACAACCATACTATCCAGGTTCCTTCTCTCTTATCTCCAGACAACAGTTTACAACGCTGTAAGACTTGGACCCGATCAGATACGATCAATTTCACGCTTCCCCAGTAAGTCGCTTTGCAACGTGGACCCTAACCATATATACAACTTCCTTCCACCTCATCAATCAGGAGTTAACTCCCCAATAGAGTAATGGACAACCGAAGCTCCTATACTCTACTGCCCCGATGAAGTCCTCCTCAACGACTAATACGGGAATTCTCGCAAAGGAATCTCTTATGCGACCAATATTTTCTCTGGATGGAATCTGTAAGCCCATTCCTGATACCACTGATCGACACTCACTTCATACGAGTGCAAATTTCTGGGCACTCTAGTGTTCAATCATCTTCCACCTTCAGATCACGAAAGGCAGACAAGCCAATCAACATCCTCAGGTTTAAGAAGATTGAATAGGGGTAGCTGTTGTACCCCAAAATTTTCCCTCTCATTTTACTCAGCACATGCCCATTGAGATCCTCAATTTGCTCAAGGTTGCCCAAGAGTTGACCAGACAAACTCTCTCCTAAGGCAATGTGTCTCAAATTAGGGTTTCCATTTTCATCAGGATGTGTGTACGCCAAAGGCCTAAAATTCTTTCCATAGTCCTAATATGCTCTCAAGGTCATCCATGTCAAATACCATGCCTTGCACAAGAAGTTTGCTCAGTCAACTGCTCAAATGCTTGAGAATCGACTATATTAGGTCAAAAGTCAATCGTGGCCCACATACAGTCAAACCTCAAGATTTTTGATCAACATCAACATTTTGAAGTGACTTTCATCATTTTATCAAGGGTTTATCATGTTACCTCAAGTAATGCTCCTAATTCATCAAAACTCAAAAGTTGCTAAATTAGGGTTTCTTAGGAAAAGTCAACCAAACTTTGACCAAGCATAACTTCTTCATAATTTATCATAAATTTTCTATCCAAGGCTCATTTTTAAGAGGATGCAATTCCCTACAATTCATCTTCAGCCCTCAAGTTCAAAATATGCACTCATCAAAAGATATGAATTTCCACATTATAGGTCCTTTTGAAAAGTCAACAAAAACACTTTTTGGGTCAAAGCTTCTTACATGAACATGGAAGACCCAATTGAGATGAGACCAAAAGAGTTGTTTAGGAGACGTCCTAAAATTTCAAAAAAGTCCAAGAAAACCTCTCTACGGTTAAAATTGGAAGATATATGCCTTGTCAAAATTGACCCTTTTTGCAAAATTGCCAAAAGTCAAATGTGCTCAGAAATGCATTTTTTACCAAATGGGCCTAGCATTTCATGATTGTATCTTGTTTGTAACATGGTCCACGACCCAAATCAGAATCCACACATTATTTGTTTCATTATTCATTTTATTTTGATTTTTTATTAATTAAAAGTTGAATTAAATCAAATAAAGTGCAAAAAATACAAAAGATTTATTTTGATCTAAGTTTTTGGTAGGAATCAAATCCAATCAATATATGATGACCAAATAAAATCATGCAAAGGTGGATTGATTCAAATTGACATGATTTTTTATGAATTTGGGAATATATGATGCAAAAGAAAAACAAATCAAATCTTCATGATTTCAAGAGTTTGGAATTTTTTTTGTTGCTCTAATCTATACTACTACATATACTGAGTAAGAACAAGCAAAAAACATAAGGATTGCAGTCGTGAAGAACACTAGAACAAACTCAAAAATTGGACAAAATGTGGTGGGTTGATTTCCGTTCGAGAGGGCAATTCAGAGCATTCCAAGGTTACCAATCACTTCCTGGACATCTCCAGAATGTGTCTCAATCATTTGCAAGCCTTTTCACGCCCAGAAACGCATGCTACAGACCCATGGTTTGCATCCTCTAGCTTGAACCGTATTTTACAATTTACGCATGATTAACCATTATTGAACATAGAATTGTGTTTGTATGATCATTTGGAATGTTTTGGTTTATGTAATTTTGTGTTTTGATGCATATATATCCATGATTGCCATTGCTAGGGTTTGTTCTTGCGTTTTAGGGTTTTGTCATACAAGTTAAATTGGCCGATAAAAAGGGTACCATGAAGATCGTGACATCAAGACCAGTTGAATCATGGTCTTGAATCTCATTTATCATGTGTTTTGATGATTTTTGAAACTCACAGGTTATAGCCATGGTTATTTGTCCGTAGGTATAGGTTACATACCTAATACGATGGAAGAGGAAGAAGATGATGATGTGTTCAACCATCATTGGGCCATTCAAACTGGGCGCGTGTTTTTTTCTTCAGTTTCATCCATGTTGTTTTATATATTATGTATTATTATTACATTATCAATTGAACAATGTAGCGCAGCTGGCAAGGACGTGTATTGGAAAGGGGAGAGGACCTGGGTTCGATCCCAGGTCCCAGCAAATTCTATTTTCTTGTTTTCTTTCCACAGATTCAATGCACTACTTATCCAAGCGTCCTATCATATGCCCCACTGATCCAGCCAATGGATCATTGTTGATCAGATCCAGTGCTTCACCAAAGCAGGACTATGGTGTACTCTCAAGCTTCCACAATAGGGAATCTCACGCATGAGATGGGCTAAGGAGTTATTGGGCCTAAGCAGTTTCAACATGCACCCCCTGATTTCTTCTAAACATGCCTTGTCTATCTTTTTTTATTTTAATATTTTAATTACTTTTAATTATTTTCTTTTTTTTAACATCAAAAATCACAAAAACATCAAAAATTATTTTTTCATAAAATATTTTATTTCTTTAATTAATCAGTTTAATCAAAATTAGGGCAATTTAATTCTTTTTTATAATTAAAATCACTTAGAATTAGGATTCAATTTGTACATAATCTAATTTTTCTCAAAAAAATAACCTAAATATTTTTCAATTAGATTTTTTAGGTTTTGCTAATTATTCTCGCATTTAATTCGCTGCGCGCTTTTAGTTTCCTTTTTATTATTATTGTAACTGCTCCGAGTTTGTAATAGTAATTAGGGTTTTAAATTTCCGCATTTTATTTTCAGTTAAAATAATTGTGTATCTGCGAAAGCCTTGTAATAGCTAGGTGTTGTACCCCAAAATTTGCCCTCTCTTTTCCACAAGAAATCACAGCTCCGGGCATTTCCTGATTTTTTCAGATTGGTTTGAGAATCGGTCAAACAAACTTTCCTCATCAGTCAGACAAAATTAGGGTTTTTATTGATTTGGTTGAGTTTGGCTCAAGGTTTGATCAGGCAGACGCTTCTTTGACAATAAATCAAGAATTAGGGTTTGCACGCGCATTTTCAGAAGAATTTGAATCCACAGTGTATTAATTGGCTGTTACACTGCTTTGACGCCTGCTCAAGATTTTAGTTTGTTTCTCAATAAACCTGAACCTCTGGTTTAGAAGCTGAGGCTTTTGGTTGAAAATTTGCAGTGTTTGGTTTAATCAGTAAAAGAAAAGGCATATGGATGTTTGTTTGATTGACTGTGCAATGCTTATGGCTAATTGGCACGCCGGGTTTATTATTGATTAATGCGAAGTTGCAAGACTACGGTGTTTATTAATTATTTTATCTAAGTTAGAATAATTGGGATTTACTTCCAGTTATTTTAATTCAAGAAAACTTAAATAATTAAATAGACAGTGAATTGAAAGAGAATTAACTGACAAAGGATTATTTTTATTCATTTTTAATTGTGTGTTACAGATATTATTTGAACACTGTAAATTTATTTACAGTTGTTTACATTAATATTATTACAATGATTAAAAATAAATTGAAACTATATCCTAAATCTATCCTAAATCTTCATCTTCTACTGCTGCTCCCCATTGCTCAACTGATTTTTATCTGCAAAGACAAAAAAGAAAAGAAGTCAAACACAGATAAATTAAGAGCATTCTCAGGCAGTTAATCATAAAAATTCATCATTAAAGGTGGTTGACCGGGATCAGTTTGTTTTGATTTTCATCATATTTTTCTCACCCTCTTTGCAAATCACAAGAAGACTTTCTTCTTGGTTCACAAAGAGTAAAGAAAAATTATTTTACAAGCATACAAATCATTAAAGAAATGTACAAGGCTGCATAATGCCAAAAACAAATTGCACAAATTCAAAATGTCAACAAAGTTGTAACTTCAAAACATGCCAAACCAAGTCACAAGTTTCAAACTAAGCAAACTAAATCCCAAAGAAACTGTCCAAAGAAAGTACAAGAAGCTGTCAAAACTGTCCAAAGAAGCCAATAAAGCTGTCAACAAGTACACAAAAGGCAGAAAATCTGGAAGACAAGAGATATGCAGAGGAAAGACAAAGTGCAAGCAACTTGTAAAGCCAATCTCATCATTTCCCAACCAAACACCTTTTCAGAAAAGCTATTCTAAAGCAATATAATATGCTTTAATAGAGAGAAAAAAGAGAGAAAAAGAAGTAGGCTTACAGTTTGATGAGGCAAGCTTAAGAGATATAAAACAAACATTATCTCAACACTGTAAAGGGGAGGCAGAAAAGACATAGGAAAATATAGGCTACAAACTGTAAACTACCATAAGCCTTTTAAACCTGCTAAGCTTAAACAAACAGCCTGCCTGTTACATGAACACAGCATCATAAGCCAGCCTCAAAACTCCAACAAAAGATACAAAAACCAAAACGGCCTTCAAGCTTACAAACTGAAGCAAGCCTTCAAACAAAAGCTTGCCTCAAGCCTTAAAGCCTATAAACACCAAACCAGAACAAACCAGAAAAGCCTGCTTAAGCTTGCCTCAAAACCGTTTGCCTGCATAAAACCTGCTTCAAGCCAGCCTGTGACCCCAAATAAGCAAAAACTGTTAAGCCTTTCCAACATGTGTTCAAAACAAGCCAGATGTGATCGGTGGATCTGGAACTGGCTGTTTAACGCTGGTTCGCGAAATGTCGCGGAAGCAAGAGTCGCCACCGTCTTTTATTTTCTCCAAATAGAAAGGACAAAAGCACAGAAAAATTCCTTAAAGATATTGCTCTCGGTTCGGGAGGTAGATTTATAGAAAGGGAAGGTGTTAGCACCCTTTCTATCCATGGTTATCCATGGGCTCTTAGATACTTGCTCATTTGTGTTTTCAAAAATGGTTTGTTTGCTTTTCAATGTGGGTTTTAAAAAGTTTCTTTGAAAATTCCAGTTCGACTCTTGTATCGGTCCTCAAAAGTGTTTGAAAAATTGCTTTCGAAAGCTTTTTGAAAAGGTGTCAGTGTGAAAAGTATTTTTGATTTGTTTTTTTGAAATTAGAGCAAGTATCTAGAGTCGTCTACCTACCCTAAGGAATTCGTCTGTGTAAATGTCCTTTAAAGTAGTGCCATCCCACCATTGAGAGGTAGGTAGCACCACCGTTGGAGGTGTTTGGGTCAATTCGAGGTTCGGTACATGGTGATCACCAGAGCAATGGGAAGACACCTTAGAAGCTACCCTCATGCCAGGTTCCCGGATCATGAGGACTTACTAAGACATCCTCTACTCGACGATCACCTTTCGAGGCAAGGCAACAGTGAGGCGTACCCTAGGGGTGGTGTGTGCGATTTGTGTGTTGTTTTCAGTTATTTTTGTCTTGTCATGTTTATTGGTGTTCTACGCTTGTTTTTATTATGGCCATTCATTCTTGCATGCATTTATTTAACAGTTAAAAATTGCGAGAAATATAAAGTTCCTAAACTATTACAAAGGCGCGGGTCCACATCGCCAAATTAAACCAGGACCCGATTTGACATAAAATAAAGAAACAAAGTAAATAAAAAATTGAAAAGTGCGAAAAGTAATTACAAGGCTTCGGGAGAGGTACATAATTATTTAAGCAAAATAAAATAAATATGCGAAATTAAATAAAAATTAAGAACATGGGCGTTGGACCCTTTTGCAACAATTAAATTAATAGTGAAGTTAATTAATTAAAAAAAAGATGTTTTTGGTATTCTTAATATTTTAGGATTTAATAGAAAAAAGAAAGAATTAATTAAAAATAAAAAAATGCTAAACCTAATTCTAATTATTTTTAAGTTATTAAGAAAAATATTGAAGTTTTTTAACCTAAATGAAACCCTAATTAATTTACAATTTTAATTATGAAAATAAAATAAAATAAGATAAATAATATTATTGTGAGCAAGAAAAATTAAAAAGAAATAAAACATTAATTAAACCTAGTTCTATATTTTTTTATTATGAAAAGAATTAAAATTGCAACCTAATTTAAAACTAAATTTATTTACATGCATTTATTTACAAGAAATGTTAAAATAAAAATATTTATTATATTTTTTATCTTTTTCTGATTTTTTGTGTATTTTTATATTTTGTGAAAATAATTAATTAAATTAAAACAATAAAGAAAATAAAATAATAATTGAAAATAAAATATAAGAAATATAGAGAATTGCAAACCAGGGGGGGTGGTAGTCCCCAAAGTGGAGGTCTGGCCCAAGAAATCTGAGCCCAATAGCCTTGAAATTTGTTGACTTTTCCAGACATTATGTGGCACCTTTGACTAGGTTTATGATGCACTTCCAATCTATGCCCTTGATTTGATCTCAGTGTGCACGTGGATGTGAGATATTTGAAGACATATGGTACGTCTGCAGCCTTGAAGCGCATGGGATTTGTTATTGCAAAATAATATGGAAACATGTAAGACCTGGGGCTCGAACCCAGGTCATGGACATTGCAAACGTGTACACCTACCACTGAGCCATTACAACGCGTTTGTTAAATAAATAAACAACAATTAATATAATGTGAAACTACGCGTTAGTGGATTGAAGCGCGCGAATTTCAAACCAGCGTATCACGTCTTGCCACCACACCATCTTCTTCCTCATGTTTTATTTTTCCTGAAACAACAACATATTAAGCAACGGTTTTCACGCGTTGCTGAAAGTAACATATGAAAAAATAACTAATAGCCCTCAGTCACTCATAAATTGAGTGCGAGGGTTGGTTCTTGTTCGTCCAGGGGCACTGATTTGAACGGTATGGGTCTCGAGGGCTAATTTTTCCTCGTTTTAAAATCCCCAATTAAGAACTCTGCAAACCCTAAAACTCAAACATGGTGAAATCGTGTATACAGCATAAAAATGCAATTAATCATATTGGTTAGTTTCAGAATTTCACAAGGAACATGAATCTACAATTAAAATGCTATGAATGTGCGTAAATATTGAAACACGATAATGAATTTTTCTCTGTACAGTTCATGTTCGTTTTACCAATTCTTGGCGTTGTGATGGATGATTTTGATTGGAATGTGTTCAGTGATCTCCAAGGAAACTAATGGAACAAGAATTGTGCTTTGAATCGACCTGTAAAGATGATTTCAGAATTGCATTTTTAGACAAAAATTCCAAGTTTTCTTTGTGCTCTTTTGCGCAGCTCTGTCTCTATTCTGATTAGGGTTGTGTTCTAGCATATGTAGTGAGTGCATTAGGTCAAGAAAAACCAATCAAATCCATGGCATTCATTGTTTTTTGAAAATTTGATTTGTTAAGATTTTTTCATATCTTTTTCCATGTGTTCTTTGTTCTCAATCAAGCCAATCAACCCAAATCTTTCCATAATTGCATATGCACGAAATCTTGAGGCTAAAACATGTATAAAAAGATTGGTTAGGTTAAGTTAAATATTTTCCATATATTTAATTGATTTAAATGAATTAATATGAATAAAAATTCAAATAAATAAATAAAAAATGAGAAAATACTTCCCTTTGGGACAAATGGTCGTGCACATGCTTGGAATGATGAATTGTGGAAGAAAAATGGGCCCATTGGCAATTTTAGGTCATTTGAATCAATGTTGACTTTTCAAAATATCCAAAAATTTCCCAACTTCCACAAGGCATAACTTGCTCAATTTTTAAGCTTTTCTCATGTTCTTGGACATTTTGGAAAGGTCTTTGAGTCCTCTAACCAATGTCTTTAGTCCCATGTCATTGTGATTTACCAATCTCAAGTTATGGCCTTTGACTTAAAGTCCCTTTTTGTTGACTTTTGAAAATGACCTATAATGTTGAAATTGATAACTTTTTGTGAGAGCATTTATTGGACTTGAAGTATGAAGATGAGTTGTAGGAAATGTCTTTCTCTTCAAAATGAGCTTTGGATGGAATTTTTCTGATAGTCCATGTGAAAGTTATGCCCTGGTCAATTTCAGTTGACTTTTTCAGCTGTCCAAATAAGGAAACTTTTGCATCTTGATGAATTCTGAGCCAAATTTTGAGAATCATGATCAAGCCTTGATCAAATGATGTTTGTGGCTTCAAAATGATATGTTGACCAAAAATTTGAACTTTTGACTGCCAAATGACCATTTTGCCCCTACAGTTGACTGTAGTGCAATTTAGGGTTTTGACTGTGCAATTTTGTGCTGAATGTCTTGAAACTTGATATGAGGATGCTTGACCATATTTGTAGGCATGTGAGACTTGATTGGACCTTTGAAAAATTCATTTTCTTGATCAGAACACAAACCCTAATCTTGACTGTATGGGGGATCTTTGCACTGTGCAACCCTTGGGGAATCTTGAGACTTGATTTGGCAATTTCTTGAAAAATATGGGAGGGCAAATTTTGGGGTGCAACAGTTGCCCCTGTTCAATCTTCTTAAACCTGAGGATGCAGATTGGCTGACGTGCTTTTCGTAATCCGAGGGTGGAAGATGATTGAACACTAGAGTGCCCAGAAATTTGCGCTCACATAGCAGCGGTGATGGTGGAATGGACTTATAGATGCCATTTAGAGATTGATGATAGGATGATGGGCTTATAGATGCCATCTGGATGTTGATCGTGTAAGAGATTCCTTAGCGAGAACCTGCATACCTGCAAAAGAAACAATGAATACCTGACACGTTGCAGGAGCCGATTTCAGATGCTTGATATGGATATGTCCTGACTGGTTACAGGAGCTGGATCTGGAGCTTCAAAAGATGATGAATGAACCAGGGATGGTTACTACCTTAGCATGAACGGTAAGAGAACCTTGGGTGACTTTAACTTCAACAACGCTCGTTGAGAAAAAAATCTTAGCGGGAATTACCATCTTTGCAGTATCGGGAAGAGAACCATAGGCAATTATAATCTGAAAGGGAATCACCTCACTCACCGCCGGAGAGGGAACTATAGGAAATTATAATCTGAAAGGAATTATCACCTCACTCACCGTCGGAGAGGGAAACATCTGAAAAGGAATTACCACCTCACTCACCGTCGGAGAGGGAACCATAGGAGACTATCACCTCACTCACTGTCGGAGAGGGAAACATCTGAAAAGGAATTACCACCTCACTCACCGTCGGAGAGGGGACCATAGGAGACTATCACCTCACTCACCGTCGGAGAGGGAAACATCTGAAAAGGAATTACCACCTCACTCACCGTCGGAGAGGGGACCATAGGAGACTATCACCTCACTCATCGTCGGAGAGGGAAACATCTTAAAAGGACTTACCACCTCACTCACCGTCGGAGAGGGAACCATAGGAGACTATCACCCCACTCACCGTCGGAGAGGGAAACATCTGAAAGGACTTACCACCTCACTCACCGTCGGAGAGGGAACCAATATGGAATTATAATCTCAAAGAAAAAACCTAAAATGGAAATCTCATGCACCGTCGGAGAGAGAACCAATAGGGAAACATAATCTGATAACTTCTACTGAGTCTTCATCAGAAAAATCTGTTGGGAGTCGATTTAGCTGGACTAGAGAAGGCCTTGGAATATGTTTGGGAATTTCAATTGCATCTTTCCTGAAAGGTAAAGGTCAGTCATATGCAATGCATGACATGGATCAAGCAATGATATTCTCAACATAAATGAGATTTGTATAATGCGTCTATGCATGCTATAATGATATATGTGATGTTTATGTATGTATGTTTTCGTCTAGGAAAGTAAATCCTTGACGGGTGCCGGGAAGTCACTCCTGGGCTGATGTTGAGAATAGATTTTGCTTCCGCTGGGGATGATAACTGCAAGAATACCGGTAGGAGAAGATGACTCCGTTGAGGAATAAACTTGGACAATGGAAGATTCTGCGGGGAGAAAAAGATACTCTAGCGGCCATGCTGGGAAGCAAACTCTGTGGGAAGAGGGATGCCTTGCTGAGTGTTGATAACTTACTGAGGATGTCTTTACTGTATTGGAAGTGCTGATAGACTTCGCTGGGGATAAGAAGGCTTCGTCGACGACGCTCTTTCCGTGGCTTTTGGCTGAGGATAACCCAGTTATATCCTGTTAAGGAAATAACTCTTTGAATAAGGCCGGACGACGCGTTCGTGCGTTTTGCGAGGGATAAGCTTCCAGAATCTACTGGGGATAAGCTTACTGCTTGGGGATATGAATTCCAACTTTCCTGGGGACTAGATTGGACTCTCCTGGGGAGATTTTGAACTGTAGTTTTGTAAGTTGAAAGAGGGAACCTATATAGGGTCGCCTGCTGATGAGCTCGTGTAAAACCTCATCTGAAATGGAGAAGGAACCTGGGTAGGGTTACTTTGATGATGAGTTCGTGTAAAACTTCGTTCTTGGAAAGGGAGAACCTGTGTAGGGTTTCTAGGTGACGAGCCCATGTAAAACTGCATCTTGAAGAGAGGGAACCGGTGTGGGGTTGCTTGGTGAGGTAAGTTCATGTAAAACTTCTTGATGAACCGGGGTGAGGTTATCTTGAGCTAAATCCATGTAAGACTTCTGGGGGGGAACCGGGGTTAGGTTGCCGCAGGATAAGTTCGGGTAAAACTTCTTGACGAACCGAGGTAAGGTCATCTTGGGATAGGTCCATATGAGACTCTTGGAGGAACCGGGGTTAGGTTACGGCAGGATGAGTTTGTGTAAAACTTCTTGATGAACCGGGGTTAGGTCATCTTGAGATAGGTCCATGTAAGACTTCTGGAGGAACCGGGGTTAGGTTGCTTGGATAAGCTTGTGTAAAAACTTCTCGATGAACCGGGGTGAGGTCATCTGGAGATAGGTCCATGTAAGACTTCAGGAGGAACCGGGGTTAGGTTACTTGGATAAGTTCGTGTAAAAACTTCTTGATGAACCGGGGTTAGGTTACTTGGATAAGTCCATGTAAGACTTCGTCTGAAAATTGAGAAGGAACCGGTGTAGGGTTGCTTGATTTTGATTAAGTGGATGATTGTCCTGTTTGGTTTCGGATGTTAACCCACCATCTGGAATTTATAAAGGTAAATGGTAATCATCTTATGTTGATTTTTCTTTTATACTTTGGTTGACAAAGCAATTGGATCGCCTGGATAACTCATTATTGCCCCTGCTTCGGAGATGAGGGAAGAGGATACCTGTGTGGGTGATTGACAAATCTTCGGGTAGACAAGTGACGAGATGTCGGGACATAGTCGTACGCTTTGATCCCTAATTTTTATCTGGACCGCCCTTTCGGGTTTTCAGTCCACCGGGATACCCATTTTTGCCCAAGCCGCCTTTTCAGGTTTTCGACTTGCCGGGTGTACAAATTTTTTTCATTTTCATCCCTTCATTTTTGCCCGAACCCTTTTGGTTCGCCGGGAAGCCCTTATTTTTGCCTAGGTATGTCAACCTAGCGGGTCTTTGATTAGGCGCAGTATTCTTTCGACTATGTCCACGCTCTCAGACTGTAGGGAGTTGCCCCTGTTGGGAGTATCTTGCCATGCCCCAGATAATGGGCAATGCTCCTACTGTGCCCCTTGATTGGAGGTACTTCTGTTCACAAGGTGTTCATCGTGCGAATTCCCCTGCTGTTCAAACAAATAGTCATATGCAAACAAGGTTATTTTAAGAATGCAAAAGCCTATGTCTGTCTTGAATTTTGAAAATGCATTTTTTGTAATATAGTGCGGTGTCAACTCAAGATTTAACAGCAAACCTTCAGGAGTCAGGATACCTTCGTAACAGTATGCTTTCGAACTAACCCATGCTTCAGCTAGGACTTTTGAGGGTTATAACGTGGCCTGGTTCACGGTTTAAGAAACAAAGGATAAAGGCTCAAATTATTTGTACCCACCCGCTCTTCGTGATGTTCTCCAAACCTAAACTCAGTTGATCATACATTAGACCTTGGTTTGAGTCTTTGCTCTGATTTTCCAGTGATGATTCGGATGTTGATAACTTATTTTGAATAGGCAGTCATTCCTTTTTTTGTTGAGGGTTTGTAAGACCTCTTTCTTTTTGATTTTGTTATCCCTGTTTTTTGCCTGAGCTGTTTCCTTTTTTGGAATTACAGTCAGCGGGATGCCCTAGTTTCGTAAGTCCCCTTTATAGGTTTTGACTTTTTGGGCTTTTCGTTTATGAACTTCTTTGATAATGACTGCCTGTCTTTGTGACTGTTCGGAACCATCACTGTCTTTCTTTTTTTCGTAAGGATCTCTTTGGTGCCATTCGTTATGCACTTGGATCAACTGAGAGACTACCCTGCCCCAGGTTATGATGAAGGGTTTTGAATTTCGAAAAGAAAAACTCCTACTTCTTTGGCTCAGATGGGTTGACGAGGGATTATCATCCTTATAACTCCAGTGTTTAGGGATTGAAACAATGCCTATACCTCATCAGCGGGGTCTGTTCAAAAGCATACTGTACATTGTGGTATCGTTTTCGTCATCCTCCCTCAAGAGGCTTAGAATTTTCAATTAAGAGTTGACCATCA
Organism: Vicia faba; assembly: GCA_948472305.1. Taxonomy (NCBI): domain Eukaryota; kingdom Viridiplantae; phylum Streptophyta; class Magnoliopsida; order Fabales; family Fabaceae; genus Vicia; species Vicia faba. Next base: position 1,505,963,270 of record OX451735.1, on the reverse strand, counting down.
CAAAAATATGAAAGCAGTTTTAAGCATAGTAAACGTAATTAAATCAAGACAGACATGTGTAATGCATTCATGAAATAAAAGAGTTTAACATGATAATTGTTTATCTGAACAAGAAAAGAAAAATACAACTTGAATTTAAATGAACAAAAATCTCTCGACCCTAGCCATGTTTTGGCAATGGAGCAGTGATCACGTTGGGAGTATCGGCAGGCTCGAACTCGATCTCTTTGGCATCGATCATGTTCTGAATCTTGTACTTCAGTGCCCAACAGTCCTCGGTATCGTGCCCCGGGCTATCAGAATGATAAGCACACCTCGCTTCTGGGTTGTAACTTGGAGAGGAGGTCTTGGGATTTGCAGGAGGGTTGATCACTGCAATCAGGTTCATCTTCAACATATGCTGCAGTGCTTGTGACCAAGGCATGTTAATGTTGGTGAATTTCCTTTTAGGTTCATCCGGCCTTCGCTGATTTCCCTTTTGTGGTTGACGGCGTGGTGCAGAACCAGAGATCATGACTGCCCCTGCATGTTGGTCACGGCGACTCTTTTGGCCGTATGCAGCATTAGATTCCTTCTTTCCCGTGTAAGGCTTTTTGTGAGTATCAGAAGGTGTGGCCTCTTGAATTTTCCCACTCTTGATACCAGCTTCAATTCTTTCGCCGGTCAGGATGAGGTCGGTAAACCCAGCAGATGAATTACCAATCAGGTGGTTGAAGAATGGCCCGGATAGGGTCCCCAAGAACATATCAACGAGTTCCCGGTCAGTTAATGGAGGCTGTACCCTTCCAGCAAGGTCTCTCCATCTCTGCGCGTATTCCTTGAAACCTTCACTTGACCCCAGCGACATACCCTGGAGTTGGGTACGTGTGGGAGCAAGGTCGGCATTGTACTGGTAATGTTTGTAGAAAGCAGTGGCTAGGTCTTCCCAGGTATGGATGTTGGCTCCATTCAATTGATAGAACCACTCGAGCTGAGTCCCTGAAAGACTCTCTTGGAAGAAATGGATCCATAAGTTTCTGTCAGCTGTATAGGGCTGGATCCTCCTTGTGTAAGCCCTGAGATGCAATTTAGGATAGGATGCCCCGTCGTATTTAGTAAAGGCAGGTGCCTTAAACTTGTGCGGGATCACTACCCCAGAAGACAGACCTAGATCCTCGAAGTCCAGGCCAGGCACTTTTTGTATCTCCATAGCACTGAGCCGGTCTTCCAACTGTTTGTACCTATCCTCAGCCGGAGGGTACTGTTCGTCGTTGAAATCTGTCTCGCTGTCGGAGACCACTGGACTGGGAACCCTTTCCTCTTGATGACTGCTTTTCCCCACAGATGGAGTTGTCCTCTCAGCTTGATCCTGCAGGGTGTTCCCAGATCTGCGTCTAGGGCTGAACAAAACAGTCCTCTTCTTCTTCTTTTCTTTCTTCAAGAGCAGAGCCTTCAGATCTTGTTGCCCCTGGGTCAAATTCATGATCAGCCCTTGGAATTGGGCGTTCTGAGCCTGGAGGGCCTTGATAGTGTGCTCGGTTGAGGATTCAGGATTCATGACGAGACTGCTGAAATAAACAGTGAAGAAGGTAAGTAACCTGCAGAGAATGGGTACCTGTTATGCAATGATATGTATGATATGCATGCAATGATTTCAAGGACCTCGCGGGGTAAACAGAGAAACTTGTTAGAGTTGAGAACCGGTAACTTGATTGCAGGAACTTCATGTTGTTGAGAGTCCTTCTTCAAGGGCCAAAGGCTCACCATATCCAGTGGGTCATAGCCCCTGACAACCTTGTCTAAAGGAAAATAAATCCCCTCTCTGCCCCTTGCTGGACAGTTGGTTCATCATGACCTGCATCACAAGCCCTTGAGATCCTTGAAATGTGTTAGGATGTATGCAATGGTATGATGTTATGGTATGCATGGGGTAATGTAAGTAACCCTGTTATAAGTCCCAATTAAGGACTGCGAACCAAAACCTGTAAGAAACTTAGTATACCCTGTTACGAGTCCTTATTAAGGACTATAAACAAAACCTACAAGGGAAACTCAAGTGTCAGATAACAAACATGCAAATAGTCAAGTACGAAGGCACGCAAGTCACACAAGAGAAGCCCTTAGAGTTTAGGCCAGCATGGGGTCTGGGTATTACCCTCTTGAAGTGGGTGGGTTCAACCTGTCCTAATCAAAGTAACCGGGTTCTAAGGTTCCCAATATCACGGGATTGCTTTCATTGTTCATCGTTTCGATTTAGCCACTGAACTGGCGACCGAAATATTCCAGGAAAGCAACCCTCAATTGAGCGTAGTATCGAGTATCAACCAACCTCGGACTGCACCAAAGTCAGTTATCTCACTACCCTAAAGAGGCCAAGATAATTCAATTAAGGTTCCTAAGGTCTGTTGATGCTTCACGACACCACGCGGAGGCCCCGTACCCTCCTTGACTGAACTCAAGGGTTACCGGTACACACCAAAGTGCCACATCAACGTAGCAGACTGTTTCAACCATGTCGGTATACCCCGCACAGTTCCCTCACAGCCTTGTTGCTACTTTCTAAGAAAGGTATCCCCCAGATCCAGGTTAGGATCTATAGAACTCCCAAGCAACCCACAATTTAAAGCACACAAGGAAAACAATTGAAAACACAGTGATCTTAGCCCTAAGGTACACCTCACTTTAAGTTAAGTCCCCAGCAGAGTCGCCAGTTCTGTGATCGGTGGATCTGGAACTGACTGTTTAACGCTGGTTCGCGAAATGTCGCGGAAGCAAGAGTCGCCACCGTCTTTTATTTTCTCCAAATGGAAAGGACAAAAGCACAGAAAAATTCCTTAAAGATATTGCTCTCGGTTCGGGAGGTAGATTTATAGAAAGGGAAGGTGTTAGCACCCTTTCTATCCATGGTTATCCATGGGCTCTTAGATACTTGCTCATTTGTGTTTTCAAAAATGGTTTGTTTGCTTTTCAATGTGGGTTTTAAAAAGTTTCTTTGAAAATTCCAGTTCGACTCTTGTATCGGTCCTCAAGAGTGTTTGAAAAATTGCTTTCGAAAGCTTTTTGAAAAGGTGTCAGTGTGAAAAGTATTTTTGATTTGTTTTTTTGAAATTAGAGCAAGTATCTAGAGTCGTCTACCTACCCTAAGGAATTCGTCTGTGTAAATGTCCTTTAAAGTAGTGCCATCCCACCATTGAGAGGTAGGTAGCACCACCGTTGGAGGTGTTTGGGTCAATTCGAGGTTCGGGACATGGTGATCACCAGAGCAATGGGAAGACACCTTAGAAGCTACCCTCATGCCAGGTTCCCGGATCATGAGGACTTACTAAGACATCCTCTACTCGACGATCACCTTTCGAGGCAAGGCAACAGTGAGGCGTACCCTAGGGGTGGTGTGTGCGATTTGTGTGTTGTTTTCAGTTATTTTTGTCTTGTCATGTTTATTGGTGTTCTACGCTTGTTTTTATTATGGCCATTCATTCTTGCATGCATTTATTTAACAGTTAAAAATTGCGAGAAATATAAAGTTCCTAAACTATTACAAAGGCGCGGGTCCACATCGCCAAATTAAACCAAGACCCGATTTGACATAAAATAAAGAAACAAAGTAAATAAAAAATTGAAAAGTGCGAAAAGTAATTACAAGGCTTCGGGAGAGGTACATAATTATTTAAGCAAAATAAAATAAATATGCGAAATTAAATAAAAATTAAGAACATGGGCGTTGGACCCTTTTGCAACAATTAAATTAATAGTGAAGTTAATTAATTAAAAAAAAGATGTTTTTGGTATTCTTAATATTTTAGGATTTAATAGAAAAAAGAAAGAATTAATTAAAAATAAAAAAAATGCTAAACCTAATTCTAATTATTTTTAAGTTATTAAGAAAAATATTGAAGTTTTTTAACCTAAATGAAACCCTAATTAATTTACAATTTTAATTATGAAAATAAAATAAAATAAGATAAATAATATTATTGTGAGCAAGAAAAATTAAAAAGAAATAAAACATTAATTAAACCTAGTTCTATATTTTTTTATTATGAAAAGAATTAAAATTGCAACCTAATTTAAAACTAAATTTATTTACATGCATTTATTTACAAGAAATGTTAAAATAAAAATATTTATTATATTTTTTATCTTTTTCTGATTTTTTGTGTATTTTTATATTTTGTGAAAATAATTAATTAAATTAAAACAATAAAGAAAATAAAATAATAATTGAAAATAAAATATAAGAAATATAGAGAATTGCAAACCAGGGGGGGTGGTAGTCCCCAAAGTGGAGGTCTGGCCCAAGAAATCTGAGCCCAATAGCCTTGAAATTTGTTGACTTTTCCAGACATTATGTGGCACCTTTGACCAGGTTTATGATGCACTTCCAATCTATGCCCTTGATTTGATCTCAGTGTGCACGTGGATGTGAGATATTTGAAGACATATGGTACGTCTGCAGCCTTGAAGCGCATGGGATTTGTTATTGCAAAATAATATGGAAACATGTAAGACCTGGGGCTCGAACCCAGGTCATGGACATTGCAAACGTGTACACCTACCACTGAGCCATTACAACGCGTTTGTTAAATAAATAAACAACAATTAATATAATGTGAAACTACGCGTTAGTGGATTGAAGCGCGCGAATTTCAAACCAGCGTATCACGTCTTGCCACCACACCATCTTCTTCCTCATGTTTTATTTTTCCTGAAACAACAACATATTAAGCAACGATTTTCACGCGTTGCTGAAAGTAACATATGAAAAAATAGCGAATAGCCCTCAGTCACTCATAAATTGAGCGCGAGGGTTGGTTCTTGTTCGTCCAGGGGCACTGATTTGAACGGTATGGGTCTCGAGGGCTAATTTTTCCTCGTTTTAAAATCCCCAATTAAGAACTCTGCAAACCCTAAAACTCAAACATGGTGAAATCGTGTATACAGCATAAAAATGCAATTAATCATATTGGTTAGTTTCAGAATTTCACAAGGAACATGAATCTATAATTAAAATGCTATGAATGTGCGTAAATATTGAAACACGATAATGAATTTTTCTCTGTACAGTTCATGTTCGTTTTACCAATTCTTGGCGTTGTGATGGATGATTTTGATTGGAATGTGTTCAGTGATCTCCAAGGAAGCTAATGGAACAAGAATTGTGCTTTGAATCGACCTGTAAAGATGATTTCAGAATTGCTTTTTTAGACAAAAATTCCAAGTTTTCTTTGTGCTCTTTTGCGCAGCTCTGTCTCTATTCTGATTAGGGTTGTGTTCTAGCATATGTAGTGAGTGCATTAGGTCAAGAAAAACCAATCAAATCCATGGCATTCATTGTTTTTGAAAATTTGATTTGTTAAGATTTTTTCATATCTTTTTCCATGTGTTCTTTGTTCTCAATCAAGCCAATCAACCCAAATCTTTCCATAATTGCATATGCACGAAATCTTGAGGCTAAAACATGTATAAAAAGATTGGTTAGGTTAAGTTAAATATTTTCCATATATTTAATTGATTTAAATGAATTAATATGAATAAAAATTCAAATAAATAAATAAAAAATGAGAAAATACTTCCCTTTGGGCCAAATGGTCGTGCACATGCTTGGAATGATGAATTGTGGAAGAAAAATGGGTCCATTGGCAATTTTAGGTCATTTGAATCAATGTTGACTTTTCAAAATATCCAAAAATTTCCCAACTTCCACAAGGCATAACTTGCTCAATTTTTAAGCTTTTCTCATGTTCTTGGACATTTTGGAAAGGTCTTTGAGTCCTCTAACCAATGTCTTTGGTCCCATGTCATTTTGATTTACCAATCTCAAGTTATGGCCTTTGACTTAAAGTCCCTTTTTGTTGACTTTTGAAAATGACCTATAATGTTGAAATTGATAACTTTTTGTGAGAGCATTTCTTGGACTTGAAGTATGAAGATGAATTGTAGGAAATGTCTTTCTCTTCAAAATGAGATTTGGATGTAATTTTTCTGATAGTCCATGTGAAAGTTATGCCCTGGTCAATTTCAGTTGACTTTTTCAACTGTCCAAATAAGGAAACTTTTGCATCTTGATGAATTCTGAGCCAAATTTTGAGAATCATGATCAAGCCTTGATCAAATGATGTTTGTGGCTTCAAAATGATATGTTGACCAAAAATTTGAACTTTTGACTGCCAAATGACCATTTTGCCCCTACAGTTGACTGTAGTGCAATTTAGGGTTTTGACTGTGCAATTTTGTGCTGAATGTCTTGAAACTTGATATGAGGATGCTTGACCATATTTGTAGGCATGTGAGACTTGATTGGACCTTTGAAAACTTCATTTTCTTGATCAGAACACAAACCCTAATCTTGACTGTATGGGGGATCTTTGCACTGTGCAACCCTTGGGGAATCTTGAGACTTGATTTGGCAATTTCTTGAAAAATATGGGAGGGCAAATTTTGGGGTGCAACACCAGAATACCACAAACCTGCATAAACTTTCAATAAACACATCCAAACATCCAATCCAAATATCCAAATAAGCCTAATAAAGTGCCTCAGAATGGGATTCATCATAGGCTAAAAGAATCAAAGGCCAAGAGAGGAACAAGCAAGCAATCAGAAGCAAGAATATCAAAAGAGAAAAAGATAATCAGAAGTAAGCGAACATGCCTCAGAACTAGCTTCCTCATAGGCAAAGAACAACAAAGTTCACCAAGCAACTCAGAAGTTCAAAACACAGCATCAAGAGAGGAAAAGCAACTTGGAAGTAAAAAAAACGTTACAGAAGCAGGGTTTTCAGAAAGCTCATCACTAAACCACAAAAGCAATATACGAGGGTACCAGACAAACCAGGCAACCAGCAAGCGCATCATACTCCCTCGCCTTGGCCAACGGAGGCGCCTCCTGTCCACTTCTCCGCCTCTTCTCCAAAAGCCAACAAAGGTAGTAATTCCTCCCTTTTTTCCTTTTTTAAACACCTCACCGAAAACAATAATAATCAAAGATCAGAATACATAGAAATAATAACATGCAAGATTGAAATCCAAAAAACCCTAAAACATGAAAACAGAGATTATTACCTTGTTGTCACCGCCCGAGCTACCATGAGGAGGAGGAAGCGGAGATGGCGTACAGTGGCTAGGCATGGGAGGAGTTAGTCAGAAGCTCGCCTTGGTTTGAGAAAGTGAAGAGGACGAAGAAAGGTGGAGAAACGGCACCGCTCCTCAAAACTGTAAACCCTTTTCTGAAACAAACAAAGAGAACCCTAAAAAACTTGTGAAACTCTCTTGGGCTTTCGCCCCATCCAAACGCCTAAGCCCATAAAACTGGCGCACACCCCCTTTTTTTTGACTTGGTTTGCTCTTTTGTTTGGGCCAAACAGTATAACCAAGCCCATTTAATATTTTACTTTTTTCTTTTATTTTATTTTTCATTTCAAACTAACACTATTTTTCTATCACCTTACCTTTTTCCTTTTTTATATACATAAATTAACATTTTTTTTAATAAAAATGATATATTGTTTTCTTTCATATATTAAGATTTTTTAGTAACGATACTTTTTTATTACACTTAAAATACATAAAAAATATATTTTTTAAGTTAAACAATTTTCTCTTTTAAAACTTTTTTTGTTTCAATTAAACCTTGTATAAAACATTAATGAAGAATACTTAAAAAATAGAATTTTTAAATTTAAACATTTCTTTTTTTTTAATTAAACCTTTTGTTTATATAACTTAACAAAAAAAAACCAAAAATAAATAAAATACTTAATATTGCATTAGGTTAACATATTTTTCTCATCACTTGTAAATAATCACATACATTGCACAATACTTTTATTTCTCTTTGATTCTTGTACATTGCTATATTTTACATTAAGAATACGATTCAATTTGGTTGTAAATATTATTTGGACATTACTATTCCGATAAGTCTCATCCCCATTTGTAAATATTTGTACCCCCATTCCCGGATACTTATTTGTAATAGCTTAGACTTTAAATTCCCGCAATTTATCGCTTTCTATATACTGTATAGTAATTAGGGTTTGTATGCGAAGATTCAAAATCAACCGCTAGATAACCTAATACAAAGACAAATGCATGACAATCAAATACACAAATCACACTTGCACCCCTAGGGTAATCCCGCTTGTTGCCTTCAAGAATGGGCCATGTTTGCATGTTGAGTTCTTTAGCAAAACAAAAACAAATCAAATGATCATAGTCCCTCGATGACGCTTTCGAAGTTGCCTAAAAAAATGATCAAGTCCCTCAAAGAGAAAATTGCCAAAGACACTTGGCACTATTGCATTCATGGTCTAAACGATGACCCGCGCCCGTCCCATTGACATCCTAACACAAGATTGCCCACCAAATACAATGGTGGAACAATATTGTTAAAAGGGTTAAAACATAGGAAAGATCTTTGAGTAAATTTAGGGGTAGACAACTCTTAGTTACTTGATCAAACTTGCAAAACACACTTGCCTACTTTCAAAACACACTCCACAACACAACTTTCAAAAACAACTTTCAAAAACCCTGAAACATCTTTTCAAAAAATACACATACCTTTGTAAAACATTCGAGTAAAGAATTGTTACAATGGTTGCCTAGACAAGGCATCTTTTTTTCAAAACATTTTCAAAAACCACACACACAAAGCACCATTTCACACAATTTAAAATCAAGGCAAGTGATCTAAAACAAGTAACTAAGAGCCCATGGATAACCATGGATGAAAAGGGTGCTAGCACCTTCCCTTTTCATAATCTACCCCCCGAACCCACGAAAACATCTCAAAGGTTTTTCCTGTGCTTTTTAACCTTTCCTTTAGGATAAAATAAAAAGTCGGTGGCGACTCTTGCTAAACCGAACAAGTGCAAATACAAACGCAAAACCTCAAGTCAGTTCTCCCACCGTATCACAGAACTGGCGACTCTGTTGGGGATTCATTCTGAAAGTGGGGTTACCTTAGGGTTTTAGATCAACTTTACATACATGCTTTGATTTCTTTGATTGCTTTACTTTTTGGGTCCTTGTTTGGGTTTGTTGTAAATCCTACACCCGAGTTTGGGGGCACCTTTTTAGGTAAATAGCAATAAAACTGTGAGGGAACTGTGCAGGGTATACCGACATGGTTGAAGCAGTAAGCTATGTTAGTGTGACATATTTGTGAGTACCGGTAACCCTTGAGTTCAATCAAGGAGAGTACGGGGCCGCTGAGTGATGTCATGAAGCACTAACGAACTCTTAGAATCTTACTTGACCATCTTAGCCTTTTTAGGGGTAGTGAGATGACCGACTTTGGTGCAGTCCGAAGTTGGTAGATACTCGATACTACACTCATTGAGGATTGTTTTCTTGGAATATTTTGGTCGCCAGTTAAGTGGCTAAACCAAAACAATGAACACAGAAAATAATCCAGTGATATTGAGCTCCTTAGAACCCGGTTTCTATTTTAGGACAGGATGAGCCAACTAACTTCAAAGAGGGTACTTACCTACAAACCCCATGCAAGCCTAAACCTAAGGACTTGTTTGCTTTGTGTGAATATGATTACCTATCTATACACTTACTTGCTTTTTGCATACATGTACATAACATCATGACATCATACCATAGCATTTTGTCAATAACCATTTCAAGGATCTCGAGGGTCTTTTGATGCAGGGTCATGTTGAACCAGACGTCTACCAAGAGGAAAGATGTTTTATCCTCTAAACAAATTCCATCAAAGATCAAGTGCAACAACTTGAATCAAGGGCTATGACCCACTTGACATGGTGAGCTTGATTCTCGTGGAAAGACATCCACCGGTGCAAAGTTCTCCAATCAAAGATCGAAGTTCAACCTCTAACTTTCTCTTGTGTTTACCCCGAGAGATCCTTAAAAACATGCATTCAAATATCATGCATTGCATCATGACAGTTTTTCCTTTTCAGGTTTCCTTATTCTCCTACTGTTTATTTCAGTAAGAGATGGCTCTAGAGAGGACTGTCAAGGATATCCAGGACCAAAATGCTCAACTTCAGGAAATGTTCTTGAACCTGTCCCAGGGGCAAGAAGAAGTGAAAGCTCTCCTCACAAGGGGCTTGGTCCAGGGGAATTCAAGCAATGCCAGGAGTGATTAGTTGGAAGAGCTTCAGTCTGAGCTGACTGCAATGAGGATCCAAATGATGGGGCAACTGGTGGGCCAGATGGCTCTCATCCAGGACTTAGCTCAAAGACAAGAGGAACTCAGAGTTCTCGTCAACCAATTGCTTCGGGACAACCGAGTGGAGAAAACATATGAGGTTGAAGAGAAAGTCACCATTCAACCCCCCTTTGAGACAAGAAGAGAAAGGGAAGGCTCCTCTACTTGCTTCAGGGTCACAAGCCCATCAACAACCTCGTCAGCGTCAACGGGGTAATCGGCGTAAGCAAAATACGTCGAGAAGATAGTTCAATGAGACTGACATACCGTCATCTCTAATACTGGAACGCTTGTTGGAGGTCAATCTGACTGCTTTAAGGGATCCTATACGGAAGCCCAATACCTCTGCTCCTAGCTATCATCCCGACGCATTTTGTGTATACCACTCCTATAGCCCGAGACATGACACCGATGACTGTTGGGCCTTGAAGAACAAGATTCAAGATCTGATTGACATTGGAGTGGTGAGATTCATGCCAGATGGCGAGATGAAAATCTTCCGTTAAGGGTTTCTTCACCTGAAATGACAAAGCTCGAACTGAGAGACTTTTGTTCCATTTGAATTTTCAAGTTGTAATCTCTTTGTTATTCAAACAATTATCTGTTGATGTCAAACTCTGTTTCATTAATGCATTGCATATGTTTGTCTTGAATTCATCCATTCGTTTTCACTACTCTTATGTTTTCTTTATGATATTTAACTCTTGATAAAAAACTGCAAGCCTTTAGAAGGAGGATGACTAAATAATACCATAATCTCATACAGTATGCTTTTGAACAGACCTTGCTGATGATGTACAGGCATTTCTTTCAATTCCCAAACACTGGAGTTATAAGGAAGATAATCCCTAGTCAACCCCTTTGAGCCAAAGAAGTATGAGTTTTCTGTTCTAAACAAATTAAAACCTTTGATTTAAACCTGGGGCAGGGTAGTCTCTCAGTTAATTCAAAAAAAAGGTGCGCATTGAAGTCGCAAACTCTCAGTTCGTAATACAACGAACGACATCAAAAAAGAAAAGCAATCCTCTGTAATCAAAAGACAGTGATGGTTCCTTATCTCATAGGCAGTCATTACCTCTCAAAATAAAAAAGCCCACTGAGCCAAAAGAAAGTTGGGGCATCCCGCTGACTGTAATCTCGAAAACAGGAACAGTCATGCAAAAGTTAGGGATAACAAATCAAGAAAGAGGTCATTACAAATCCTCAACAACATGAAAAGTGTTGCAAAAAAAAAGAGGATGACTGCCCTCCAAATTCAACTTGTGTGAACCGTCACCAAAAAAGTCATTCCAAACTCGAATAGAGTTCAACGCACGATTAACTGAGTTTAGGATTGAAGAACATCACGAAGAGTGGGTGGGTACAAATATACTTTGAGCCTTTATCCTTTGTTTCTTAAACCGTGAACCAAGCCACATTACAACCCTGCAAAAGTCCTAATTGAAGCATGGGTTAGTTCGAAAGCATACTGTTGCAAAAGGTATCCTTACTCCTGTAAGGCTTTGCTCTAAATCTTGTGTTGAATTTGTCTTGTAAAAAGTTTTCTACTAAAAAACGCATTTTTAAAACTTCGAGACAAGCATAAACTTTGCATTATTTGAATATCGTTGTTTGCACATGGTTATTTGTTTGACAGCGAAGAAATTCCTACAGCGAATGTTCGGAGGAACGAAAACTCTCTCAGCAAGTAAAATCACTTCAAGAAGGATGACACTTCCATTGACAAATCTCCTACCAACAAGGGGGCATGACATGTCACTATCCAATTAACCTGGGGCAGTCCAGTCAAGATTTCAACAAAATCTTTCAAAGCTCAATTAACCTGGGGCAGTCCAGTCAAGATTTCAACAAAATCTTTCAAAGCTCAATTAACCTGGGGCAGTCCAGTCAAGGTTTCAACAGATCTTTCAAAGTTCAGTTAACCTGGGGCAGTCCAGTCAAGATTTCAACAAATCTCTCAATTACAGATTAACTTGGGGCAAGTCTCCCTCACCATCACTTGGGGAATTCGAATGTCAAAACCAAGGTCGTTCAAAATTTCCTTCATCACCTGCTGGAAGTTGCGGTTATCATCAAAAATTCCTTCATCACCTGCTGGAAGTTACAACCACAAACAGAATAACGGACAATTGGAGCTCCTAAAAATCTATTTCTCTCAAGAATGAAGACTCTCATCCTTAAAACCTCAGAAGATTGGTATACTCCCAGTTTCTGACCGTTAACAGAATGAAGATTCTCATCACCTCAGAAGATTGGTATACTCCCAATTTCTGACCCTCAAGAATGAAGACTCTCATCCTTAAAACCTCAGAAGATTGGTATACTCCCAATTTCTGACCGTTAATAGAATGAAGATTCTCATCCTTAAAACCCCAGAAGATTGGTATACTCCCAATTTCTGACCCCCAACAGAATGAAGATTCTCATTCTCAAAGTGGCGTATAACCCAAGTTCCAGATTAATACCTGTAACAAGCCAGGAAAACTATCTGTGGACGAATGATTGAAGATTAATACCTGTAACAAGCCAGGAAAACTATCTTTCTTTCTCAGGTCAGAGATTAATACCTGAAACCAGCCAGGAAAACTATCTCACCGACCAACCTTTTCAAGATCCCAGATCAATACCTGCAGCAATCAAAAGATTCTTGCAATCCCCAACGGAGCTAAAACTTCCAAATATCAATCCCCAAGCAGAATGAAGACTCTCATTCTCAGTTCCTCACAGGATATTCAGATATTCCCCAGTAAAGATCTCCTCAAGACAGGAATCCCCAATAGATTGGCATACAACCCAAGCTCCTGATTCCCCAACGGTGGTCCCATGACTTCTCATTTTGAACGATCAAAAGATTCTTGCAATCCCTTGCAGCAGTAAAGGATTCACTTCCCCTGGAAGCAGTCAAGATTCTATTATCTCCGGCTATCCAGGATTCATCTATCCTCAGCAAGACAGCTCATCAGCTTACATGCGCATTCATTACATTCATATCATAAACATCGATATACACATATTGCATCATACATTTCATGCAACATGACTTAGTGTTTCAGCTAATATTTTACCCTTTTCAGGATAAGATTAATAAGCTTCAACCTCAACTTTTGAAAACAGTTTACAGACGCTTCCCAACATGGATGCTGCTCTATTGCTTATTCAATTTCAAGACTTCTGAAAACAGTTTACAGGTTCTCCAGACACGGATGTTAGCCTATCGCTTGTTCAGATTCTTCAACTTCTGAAAACAGTTTACGGATTCTCCAAACACGGATGTTAATCTATCGCTTGTTCAGACTTAACTTTTGAAAACAGTTTACGGACGCTTCCCAACATGGATGCTGCTCTATTGCTTATTCAATTTCAAGACTTCTGAAAACAGTTTACAGGTTCTCCAGACACGGATGTTAACCTATCGCTTGTTCAGATTCTTCAACTTCTGAAAATAGTTTACAGGTTCTCTAGACACGGATGTTAACCTATCTCTTGTTCAGATTCTTCAACTTCTGAAAACAGTTTACGGATTCTCCAAACACGGATGTTAATCTATCGCTTGTTCAGACTCAACTTTTGAAAACAGTTTACGGACGTGGATGCTGCTCTATTGCTTATTCAATTTCAAGACTTCTGAAAACAGTTTACGGGTTCTCCAGAAATGGATGTTAACCTATCGCTTGTTCAGATTCAAGACTTCTGAAAACAATTTACGGATTCTCTAAACACGAATGTTAATCTATCGCTTGTTCAGACTCAACTTTTGAAAACAGTTTACGGACGCTTCCCAACATGGATGCTGCTCTATTGCTTATTCAATTTCAAGACTTCTGAAAACAGTTTACGGGCTCTCCAGAAACGGATGTTAACCTATCGCTTGTTCAGATTCAAGACTTCTGAAAACAGTTTACAGATTCTCCAAACACGGATGTTAATCTATCGCTTGTTCAGACTCAACTTTTGAAAACAGTTTACGGACGCTTCCCAACATGGATGCTGATCTATTGCTTATTCAACTTCAAGACCTCTGAAAACAGTTTACGGATTCTCCAAACACGGATGTCAATCTATTGCTTATTCAGACCCCCAGTTCAGAGATGTTCCAAAACATGGATACCTTTCTGATACTAACCCACTCACCAACGACATACAATTCAACAAACATTCCCAGATGGCATCTCTAAGCCCATCCCCCTGTCACATTTCCAGATGGCATCTCTAAGCCCATCCTCCTACCAGCAATTTCCAGATGGCATCTCTAAGCCCATCCCCCTGTCACATTTCCAGATGGCGTTTGTAAGCCCATCACCAAATGGCATCTTTAAGCCCATTCCCTCAAACTACGCTTTGACGAGTGCAAATTTTTTGGGCACTCTAGTGTCCAATCTCCTTTTACCTTCGAGTCGCGAACGGCAAGCTTGCCAATCTAACTCTTCAGGTTCAAGAAGATTGAACAGGGGCAACTGTTGTACCCCAAAATTTGCCCTCTCTTTTCCACAAGAAATCACAGCTTCGGGCATTTCCTGATTTTTTCAGATTGGTTTGAGAATCGGTCAAACAGACTTTTCTCATCAGTCAGAAAAAATTAGGGTTTCTATTGATTTGGTTGAGTTTGGCTCAAGGTTTGATCAGGCAGACGCTTCTTTGACAATAAATCAAGAATTAGGGTTTGCACGCGCATTTTCAGAAGAATTTGAATCCACAGTGTATTAATTGGCTGTTACACTGCTTTGACGGCTGCTCAAGATTTCAGTTTGTTTCTCAATAAACCTGAACCTCTGGTTTAGAAGCTGAGGCTTCTGGTTGAAAATTTGCAGTGTTTGGTTTAATCAGTAAAAGAAAAGGCATATGGATGTTTGTTTGATTGACTGTGCAATGCTTATGGCTAATTGGAACGCCAGGTTTATTATTGCTTAATGCGAAGTTGCAAGACTACGGTGTTTATTAATTATTTTATCTAAGTTAGAATAATTGGGATTTACTTCCCGTTATTTTAATTCAAGAAAACTTAAATAATTAAATAGACAGTGAATTGAAAGAGAATTAACTGACAAAGGATTATTTTTATTCCTTTTTAATTGTTTGTTACAGATATTATTTGAACACTGTAAATTTATTTACGGTTGTTTACATTAATATTATTACAATGATTAAAAATAAATTGAAACTATATCCTAAATCTATCCTAAATCTTCATCTTCTACTGCTGCTCCCCATTGCTCAACTGATTTTTATCTGCAAAGACAAAAAAGAAAAGAAGTCAAACACAGATAAATTAAGAGCATTCTCAGGCAGTTAATCAGAAAAATTCATCATTAAAGGTGGTTGGCCGGGATCAGTTTGTTTTGATTTTCATCATATTTTTCTCACCCTCTTTGCAAATCACAAGAAGACTTTCTTCTTGGTTCACAAAGAGTAAAGAAAAATTATTTTACAAGCATACAAATCATTAAAGAAATGTACAAGGCTGCATAATGCCAAAAACAAATTGCACAAATTCAAAATGTCAACAAAGTTGTAACTTCAAAACATGCCAAACCAAGTCACAAGTTTCAAACTAAGCAAACTAAATCCCAAAGAAACTGTCCAAAGAAAGTACAAGAAGCTGTCAAAACTGTCCAAAGAAGCCAATAAAGCTGTCAACAAGTACACAAAAGGCAGAAAATCTGGAAGACAAGAGATATGCAGAGGAAAGACAAAGTGCAAGCAACTTGTAAAGCCAATCTCATCATTTCCCAACCAAACACCTTTTCAAAAAAGCTATTCTAAAGCAATATAATATGCTTTAATAGAGAGAAAAAAGAGAGAAAAAGAAGTAGGCTTACAGTTTGATGAGGCAAGCTTAAGAGATATAAAACAAACATTATCTCAACACTGTAAAGGGGAGGCAGAAAAGACATAGGAAAATATAGGCTACAAACTGTAAACTACCATAAGCCTTTCAAACCTGCTAAGCTTAAACAAACAGCCTGCCTGTTACATGAACACAGCATCATAAGCCAGCCTCAAAACTCCAACAAAAGATACAAAAACCAAAACGGCCTTCAAGCTTACAAATTGAAGCAAGCCTTCAAACAAAAGCTTGCCTCAAGCCTTAAAGCCTGTAAACACCAAACCAGAACAAACCAGAAAAGCCTGCTTAAGCTTGCTTCAAAACCGTTTGCCTGCATAAAACCTGCTTCAAGCCAGCCTGTGACCCCAAATAAGCAAAAACTGTTAAGCCTTTCCAACCTGTGTTCAAAACAAGCCAGAATACCACAAACCTGCATAAACATTCAATAAACACATCCAAACATCCAATCCAAATATCCAAATATCCAAATAAGCCTAACAAAGTGCCTCAGAATGGGATTCATCATAGGCTAAAAGAATCAAAGGCCAAGAGAGGAACAAGTAAGAAATCAGAAGCAAGAATATCAAAAGAGAAAAAGAGAACCAGAAGTAAGCGAACATGCCTCAGAACTAGCTTCCTCATAGGCAAAGAACAACAAAGTTCACCAAGAAACTCAGAAGTTCAAAACACAGCATCAAGAGAGGAAAAGCAACTTGGAAGTAAAAAAAACGTTACAGAAGCAGGGTTTTCAGAAAGCTCATCACTAAACCACAAAAGCAAGATACGAGGGTACCAGACAAACCAGGAAACCAGCAAGCGCATCATACTCCCTCGCCTTGGCCACCGGAGGCGCCTCCTGTCCACTTCTCCGCCTCTTCTCCAAAAGCCAACAAAGGTAGTAATTCCTCCCTTTTTTCCTTTTTTTAACACCTCACAGAAAAAAATAATAATCAAAGATCAGAATACATAGAAATAATAACATGCAAGATTGAAATCCAAAAAACCCTAAAACATGAAAACAGAGATTATTACCTTGTTGTCACCGCCCGAGCTACCATGGGGAGGAGGAAGCGGAGATGGCGTCCAGTGGCTAGGCATGGGAGGAGTTAGTCAGAAGCTCGCCTTGGTTTGAGAAAGTGAAGAGGACGAAGAAAGGTGGAGAAACGGCGTCGCTCCTCAAAACTGTAAACCCTTTTCTGAAACAAACAAAGAGAACCCTAAAAAACTTGTGAAACTCTCTTGGGCTTTCGCCCCATCCAAATGCCTAAGCCCATAAAACTGGCGCACACCCCCTTTTTTTGACTTGGTTTGATCTTTTGTTTGGGCCAAACAGTATAACCAAGCCCATTTAATATTTTACTTTTTTCTTTTATTTTATTTTTCATTTCAAACTAACACTATTTTTCTATCACCTTACCTTTTTCCTTTTTTATATACATAAATTAACATTTTTTTTAATAAAAATGATATATTGTTTTCTTTCATATATTAAGATTTTTTAGTAACGATACTTTTTTATTACACTTAAAATACATAAAAAATATATTTTTTAAGTTAAACAATTTTCTCTTTTAAAAATTTTTTTGTTTCAATTAAACCTTGTATAAAACATTAATGAAGAATACATAAAAAATAGAATTTTTAAATTTAAACATTTCTTTTTTTTTTAATTAAACCTTTTGTTTATATAACTTAACAAAAAAAAACCAAAAATAAATAAAATACTTAATATTGCATTAGGTTAACATATTTTTCTCATCACTTGTAAATAATCACATACATTGCACAATACTTTTATTTCTCTTTGATTCTTATACATTGCTATATTTTACATTGAGAATACGATTCAATTTGGTTGTAAATATTATTTGGACATTACTATTCCGATAAGTCTCATCCCCATTTGTAAATATTTGTACCCCCATTCCCGGATACTTATTTGTAATAGCTTAGACTTTAAATTCCCGCAATTTATCGCTTTCTATATACTGTATAGTAATTAGGGTTTGTATGCGAAGATTCAAAATCAACCGCTAGATAACCTAATACAAAGACAAATGCATGACAATCAAATACACAATTCACACTTGCACCCCTAGGGTAATCCCGCTTGTTGCCTTCAAGAATGGGCCATGTTTGCATGTTGGGTTCTTTGGCAAAACAAAAACAAATCAAATGATCATAGTCCCTCGATGACGCTTTCGAAGTTGCCTAAAAAAATGATCAAGTCCCTCAAAGAGAAAATTGCGGAACTATTGCATTCATGGTCTAAACGATGACCCGCGCCCGTCCCGTTAACATCCTAACACAAGATTGCCCACCAAATACAATGGTGGAACAATACTGTTAAAAGGGTTAAAACATAGGAAAGATCTTTGAGTAAATTTAGGGGTAGACAACTCTTAGTTACTTGATCAAACTTGCAAAACACACTTGCCTACTTTCAAAACACACTCCACAACACAACTTTCAAAAACAACATTCAAAAACCCTGAAACATCTTTTCAAAAAAGACACACACCTTTGTAAAACATTCGAGTAAAGAATTGTTACAATGGTTGCCTAGACAAGGCATCTTTTTTTCAAAACATTTTCAAAAACCACACACACAAAGCACAATTTCACACAATTGAAAATCAAGGCAAGTGATCTAAAACAAGTAACTAAGAGCCCATGGATAACCATGGATGAAAAGGGTGCTAGCACCTTCCCTTTTCATAATCTACCCCCCAAACCCACGAAAACATCTCAAAGGTTTTTCATGTGCTTTTTAACCTTTCCTTTAGGATAAAATAAAAAGCCGGTGGCGACTCTTGCTAAACCGAACAAGTGCGAATACAAACGCAAAACCTCAAGTCAGTTCTCCCACCGTATCACACTAGGACTTTAATTTCTCGCATTTTAATTTCCGCAAACTTTAAACTGCTTAGATGTATGTTAATAGTATTGTATGGAAAGACAAACTAAAATTTAATACGGTAGAAAACCCTAAATGTGAAAAGATAAATTAACTGAAAACATACACTCGCACATGCTCACTCCTAGGGTTTACTCCACTTCGGTTGCCTTCGGTAAATGATCATGAAGTATAGGGTTTGTTAGTGGTCGTCCTCTAGCCCCGAAAGATCCAAAATGACCCATTTAGATGTTGCCTCTGAAAAAGATCTTTAAGGCTTTAGGATGATTACTAACATTTCCTAACATTGCTTTTGTGACCGTATTTGTCCCTTCAAACGTCCCTTAAAACTCCAACGACGATGCTACCTATTCCTTAATAATGGGATAGCGCTGTCTAAAAGAAAACGAACAGCCTTTTTCGAGTAGGTAGATTAGTTCCTAGGTACTTGCTCAAATAAACTTTTTACACAAACACATTTTCAAAACAATTTTCAAAACAACTTCATCACACCCTTGAGGACTGATACAAGAGTTATCACGAAGTAAAACTTTTTTCAAAACAAGCACACACACAAGCAATTTTAAAATGAGCAAGTACCTAAGATCCCGTGGAAAACTGAGGATAGAAAGGGTTCTAACACCTTCCCTTTCTATAATCTACCCCCGTACTCAGAAACATCTCGAAAAAGGTTTTTTCTGTTCTTTTTCCTTTTCCTGATTGGGATAAAATAAAAGTCGGTGGCGACTCTTGCTTACCACGACATTTGCAAATACAAACGCAAACCAGTATATAACAGTCGGTTCTTCCACCGTATCACAGGGATCCTTGTTCAAGTCCGTCATATGGTGTGAGTTCTTCACAATTATTTACCATCATGATGTCTTCATCTGGTAACTCGAATTTCATGGACTGGTAGTCATCCACGGCCTGATGAGCAAGGTGATCAGCTAACACACAGCCCTTTATTGCTTTTTGGGTAGTGTATTGAATGTCGTATTCAGTCAGGATCATCTTCCATCTTGCTATTCTTCCAGAGAGGGAAGGCTTCTCGAATATGTATTTAATTGGATCCATCTTGGATATCAATAAGGTAGTATGGGTCAACATATATTGTCTTAGCCGGCGAGCAGCCCATGCCAGAGCGTAACAAGCTTTCTCAAGCAGTGAGTATCTGGTTTCACAGTCGGTAAACTTTTTGCTCAGGTAGTATATTGCATGCTCTTTTCAGCCAGACTCATCATGCTGCCCCAGCACACACCACATTGAATTTTCCAAGACAGTTAGATACATGATTAAAGGTCTTCCTTCGACTAGCGACATCAAAACATGAGTCTCTTGAAGGTACTCTTTGATATTTTCGAAGGCAGCTTGGCATTCATCATTCCATCTGACTACTTGATCTTTCTTCAATAATTTGAAGATTGGTTCACAAGTAGCGGTTAGGTGAGAAATGAATCTGGTGATATAGTTTAGCCGTTCTAAGAATCCTCTGACTTCCTTCTCGGTGCGAGGAGTAGGAATTTATTGTATTTCTTTTACCTTTGCAGGGTCCACTTCGATACCTTTACTGCTGACGATGAATCCTAAGAGTTTACCGGACCTCACTCCAAATGTGCATTTACTCGAGTCCAGCCTTAGCTTGTATTTCTTTAGCCTTTCAAACAGTTTCTGCAAATGGTCAAGATGTTCCTCTTCAGTTTGAGATTTGGCTATCATGTCATCCATATAGACTTCTATTTCATGATGGATCATGTCGTGAAATATAGCTACCATGGCGTGCTGATAATTTGCCCCAACATTTTTCAACCCGAATGGCATAACTTTATAACAGAACGTGCCCCACTGTGTGACGAAGGTCGTTTTATCCATGTCCTCCGGTGCCATTTTGATTTGATTATAGCCTGAGAAACCATCCATAAATGAGAACACTTTATGTTGTGCGGTATTGTCAACCTGAATATCGATGTGGCGAAGCGGGAAGTCATCCTTGGGGCTTGCCCTATTCAAATCTCTGTAATCCACACACATGCGTACTTTACCGTCCTTTTTAGGAACTGGAACAACATTGGCGACCCATTATGGATAGGAGGTGACGGCTAAGAATTCGGTGTTGAATTGTTTCATGACTTCAGTCTTGATCTTCTCTAGCATTTCTGGCCGCATGCGACGGACTTTCTGTTTTACCGGAGGGCAGTCTTCTTTTGTCGGTAGACGATGGACCACAATATCACTGTCAAGTCCTGGCATGTCCTTGTATGACCAGGAAAAGATCTCAACATAATCATGTAGTAACTGAGTTAAGCACTTCTTGACACTAGGTTCCAGATTGGCACCCACCTTCACTTCTTTCTTATCTTTTTCGGTACCTAAGTTAACTATGTTCACTGGTTCTTCGTGGGGCTTTATGGTCCTTTCTTCCTGTTGTAGTAATCTAGCTAGTTCCCCTGGAACTTCACAATCTTCCTCAACTTCGTCTTCGGCTTGGAAGATCGGATTTTCAAAGTCACAAAAGGCCATAGCAGAATCGTTATCCATGGGATCCTGAGTGGATATGGATCTGCATTTTGATATGTGAGTGTGTGTAAGAGCATAGCTATCTTTAAAAAAAATAAACATGTAGAAAAAAGAAAAACAAAGAGCGTAAAATTTGCATGAAAAAACATCCATGATTCATTGATGACATATGAAAATGAAGTAACAACCCTTACAAATGGACTGTTGTGCCTTGGGTAAGACACAAGGTTTTAAAAGTCTAAATTGTTTAATTATTACAAGTCCGACAAAAATTTAAAGACAATTACTGTTGGACAAAAGTAATAGGGATAAATTCTTTGGCTTCCCAGTTGCTGAGTCCTCCACTGAGAGTTAGGAAAATCTAATCTTCTAGGTCACAATTGTCATCACTATCCTCCACTATGTTGACTCCATGGTTGCTGATATGTAAAGGTGGTCCCCCGGCACGAGCACGACGAATAGCTTTCTGGGCTCCTTCTTCGACTACTGCTTTGGCATCTTTAAGAGAAGACATCTTCAGCGGAGGTTTGGCAATCTTCGGAATTTTGGAAACAGTCTTGGTTGCCGCAACTGTTTGTGAGACTTCCTCGAAATGCTAACACGGAGTTTCGATGAATTCACCATCCATTTCCACATATCTGAAGGAGTTCAGGTGACTGACCATATATTCCTCCTCTCCATGGACAGTGATGATTTTTCCCTTGATTGGGTATTTCAACATCTGATGTAATGTAGAGGTGACTACACCAGCGTTATAAATCCAAGGTCAGCCCAATAAACAGGAATAGGAAGGGCGAATATCCATTACATAGAAAGTTGAATCAAAGGTCTGAGTTCCAACTTTAATGGGGATGTGCACTACCCGTGCACCATTCTCTTTGAACCGTCAAAGGACCTTACCACTATGTTGCTGGGTTTCAAGGTCAAACCTTCACAGTCTAGTCTATCCAGAGCCTTCTTAGGCAGCACATTCAATGATAAACCAGTATCTACCAGGACATGGGCCAAAGTAGTGCCCCTGCATTCGACAGAGACATGCAACGCCTTATTGTGTTTCCTCCCTCTAGGTGTCAGGTCAGCATCAGAAAATCCCAAATTGTTATCGGCTGTCAAACTGGCCACACAATCTTTGAATTTGTCAGCAGAGGTTTCCTATGACACATGGGCAGTTTTAAGAAATTTCACCAAGGCCTTCGCATGAGATTCATAGCATAACAGTAAAGCTAGCATAGAAATCTTTGAAGGGGTCTTCCCTAGTTATTCGACCATATTGTAGTCACTTCTCTTTATAATTTTAAAATTTTATTCCATCTCCTTCTTGGAAGCCTTTGGGATAGATACTGATTGCACCTTCATCAGGACAGGTTCAACCAAAATTCCTTTGCCCCGATCTCGATCGACTCGGTGATAGGGGTGTCAGCAGGGGTAACCACAGGAACTGTAGTAGTAGTTTCAATAGGAACAAAAGCAGGGATGATCACAGGACTGGTAACAATTTTTGGAGGAGCAATCTCAGGGGAGAACACTCTTCCACTTCTGGTTATTTTGCTGGTTCCCACAATGTTGCTGATGTCGGGGTCATCCTTCTTAAAAACCGAGTCTTCATCAGCCAGCCAATCTTGTTTGATGTTGTGGTTGTAGACATCACCCCCATAGTTCCAGGGGACATTTTTATCTGAGGAGTATGGGATTGGCCCTGACATAGTAATTATTAGTGGAGTCACTTTTGGAACAAATGTAATCCTAATGGGGCTTTTGGTGGAGACCCTGGGAGGATTGGCGGAAATGGTTACTATTGAAACATCCTTGTAAGAAATGGTTGGAACGGGAGTCTTTTCAGACAAAATCTCTTTGTCATCCATCAGGCGCTGGACACTTGCCTTCAATAAATGACAACCAGTCGATAAAGATAAACAAAGGTGGCAACCTTCGCCATAACCCGGAAATAAACCGGCCTTCAATAGGTTCCTCTTGACAGTCAGGAGAGGAGTAACAAGCTCATCAACAACAGTAACAAAAACATCATCTTCAACAGCGTTAATACCACGGCCGTGCTTGGGTATAGGAGCGGTGATAACATTTGGGATCTCGGGAGCATCAAATTCAATTTCTTTTGCCTCGAGAAGGTCTTGCACCTTGTTTATCAAAACCCAACAGTCGTTTGTATCATGACCTGGACTTTCTAAATGGTAAGCACAACGAGCATTTGGGTTATAACGGGGAGAAGCAGTGTTGGGATTCCTCGGAGCTTCCCACAAGGTTACCGAATTAGATTTCAATAAATGCGGCAAGACTTGAGAAAACATCATATTTATCCAGGTAAATTGTCTTACTGGTATTTCTGTTCTAGGCTGGTTGTTCCTTTGTTGAATAAGTGTAGGTGTTGTACCCCAAAATTTGCCCTCCCATATTCTTCAAGAAATTGCCAAATCAAAGCTGCAAAATTCCCCAAGGGTTGCACAGTGCAAAGGTCTCCTATACAGTCAAGATTAGGGTTTTTGTTCTGATCAAGAAAATGAAGTTTTCAAAGGTCCAATCAAATCTCACATGCCTACAAATATGGTCAAGCATCCTCATATCAAGACATTCAGCTCGAAATTGCACAGTCAAAAACCCTAATTGCACTACAGTCAACTGTAGGGGCAAAATGGTCATTTGACAGTCAAAAGTTCAAATTTTTGGTCAACATATCATTTTGAAGCCACAAACATCATTTGATCAATGCTTGATCATGATTCTCAAAATTTGGCTCAGAAATCATCAAGATGCAAAAGTTTCCTTATTTGGACAGTTGAAAAAGTCAACTGAAATTGACCAGGGCATAACTTTCACATGGATTATCAGGAAAATTCCATCCAAAGCTCATTTTGAAGAGAAAGACATTTCCTACAACTCATCTTCATACTTCAAGTCCAAGAAATGCTCTCACAAAAAGTTATCAATTTCAACATTATAGGTCATTTTTAAAAGTCAACAAAAAGGGACTTTAAGTCAAAGGCCATAACTTGAGATTGGTATATCAAAATGACATGGGACAAAAGACATTGGTTATAGGACTCAAAGACCTTTCCAAAATGTCCAAGAACATGAGAAAAGCTTAAAAATTGAGCAAGTTATGCCTTGTGGAAGTTGGGAAATGTTTGGATATTTTGAAAAGTCAACATTACTTCAAATGACCTAAAATTGCTAATGGGCCCATTTTTCTTCCATAATTCATCATCCATGACATATGCACGACTACTTGGCCCAAAGGGAAGTCTTTATTCATTTTTTATTTATTTATTTGAATTTTTATTTATAATAATTCATTTAAATCAAAATAAATGTATGAAAAATGCTAACCTAAAGTTTTAAATCTTTTTGTGCATGTTTTACTCTCAAGATTTCGTGCTTGTACCAATATGGAAAGATTTGGATTGATTGGCTTGATTGAGAGCAAAAAGCACATAGATTGGAAAAAATCTTAGAAAATCAAATTTCCAAAATCATGAATGCAAGATATTTGGATCCATATTTTTAACCTAATTCACTCTTGCATAAGTATGGAACACAACCCTAATCATAATACAGGCGCAGCTGCTCAGAAAAGCCATAATCAAACTTGGAAAATTTGTCAAGAAACTCAAAACTGAAAGTTCACTTCCAGGGCGATTCAAGGCACAAAAACTATTCCATTAGCTTCCTTGAAGATTACTGAACGTGTTCCAATCAATATCATTCCTCAAAGCTTAAAGAATTGGTATATTGAACCGGACCTGTGCATGAAAAATTTCAGAGTCGTGCATCTCATTCCATGCATTCTTTGAGAATTTTAAAGTTTGATTCATGTTAATTACTTTGTTCTGAAGCTAACCCAATGTTTTGATTGAATTATTATGCATTGTGTACGATTTCACCATGGTTAATTTCTAGGGTTCACAGGATTCCAAATTGGGGCTTTTCACCCAAGGAAAAATTGAGACTTATGACCACCATCATTCAAATCAACGCGTTTGAACGAACAAGAACCAACCCTCGCGCTCAATTTATGAGTGTCTGAGGGCTAATCGCTATTTTTTAATAGCTGGCCTAAGAAAACGCCATGAAAACCGTTGCTAATGTGTTTTCGTTTCAGGAAAATAAAACCAAACGAGGAAGATGATTATGTGGCTTCCTGTGAGTGGAGCGTTCAAATCTTCGCGCGTGTTTCCAAGCCATTAACCAACTTTCTTTTATATTATTTGCTTGTTATTATATATTAACAACGCGAATTTGGTTCAGCTGGCAAGTGAGTGGTGGCAAAGCACATGACCTGGGTTCGAGCCCCAGGTCTTCACACTCTCAATATTATTTTTCACTTCATATTCACATGCAGCGCCCACGTTGAATACCATGGTACACGTCCAAATCCAGCATGCCACGCGTTCAGCTTCAGGAATTCAAAGGCGTAGATTGGAGGAACACCATACACGTGAGTCAATGTGCCAGCACGCTAATTGGAAAAAGTCAAATGGACCCAGATTAATGGGCCTGAATGACTAAGGCCAAACCTCCATATTGGGGTCTGAACCCCCTAGGTTTGCCAATTTATTTTCTTTCTCTTTTATTATTTTTTATTTATACTTTCTTTTAAATTATTGCTTTATTAATTAAATTAATTATTTTCACAAATATAAAAAATGCACAAAAAATCAGAAAAGATGAAAAATATAATAAATATTTTTATTTCTAATATTTTCATAAATAAATTTGCATGTAATTATTTAGTTTTAATGTAAGTTATAATTTTAATACTTTTAACAAAAAATCTAAAAAATGCAGAAATAGGTTTAATTGTAAATTTTTCATCCCTTTTTATTTTTCTTTCATAAACATATTAAATAATTAAATATTTTACCTTTTTATAATTAAATTGCATGAAAATAAAAATTAGGTTTAATTTAGGTTAAAAACTTCAATATTTCTTAATAAAGTAAAAATGACTAGAATTAGGGTTTGCATCTCATTTTAATTTTAATTAATTTTTTCTATTAAATCCTAAAATACATAAAAAACACCAAAAAACAAATTCTTACTTTCTTTTTAATTAATTAATTCCATTGATTTAATCTTTGCAAAAGGGTCCAACGCCCTCGTTTCGTTTAATTCTCATTAATTCGCGTATTTATTTTATTTCATTATAATACTTATGTACCTCTCCCGAAGCCATGTAAATTACTTCTCGCACTTTTACTTTATTTATTTTCCGTCAAATCGGGTCCTGGATTTTAATTTGGCGATGTGGACCTGCGCCATTTGTAATAGCTTAGAATTTACTTTTCTCGCAACTTTTTAACTGCTAACTCAAAAGCATGAAAGAATGTATGGACAAAATAAAAACAAGCGTAGAACACCAATAACATGACAAGATAAATACAAATGAAAACGACACACAATTCGCACACACCACCCCTAGGGTACGCCTCACTGTTGCCTTGCCTCGAAAGGTGATCGTCGAGTAGAGGATGTCTTAGTAAGTCCTCATGATCCGGGAACCTGGCATGAGGGTAGCTTCTAAGGTGTCTTCCCATTGCTCTGGTGATCACCATGTCCCAAACCTCGAATTGACCCGAACACCTCCAACGGTGGTGCTACCTATCTCTCAATAGTGGGATGGCACTACTTTAAAGGACATTTACACAGACGAATTCCTTAGGGTAGGTAGACGACTCTAGATACTTGCTCTAAATTTCAAAACAATTCAAAAATACTTTTCACACCGACACTTTTTCAAAAAGCTTTCGAAAGCAATTTTTCAAACACTCTTGAGGACCGATACAAGAGTCGAACTGGAATTTTCAAAGAAACTTTTTAAAACCCACAGTTGAAAAGCAAACAAACCATTTTGAAAACACCATGAGCAAGTATCTAAGAGCCCATGGATAACCATGGATAGAAAGGGTGCTAACACCTTCCCTTTCTATAACCTACCTCCCGAACCGAGAGCAATCTCTATAAGGAATTTTTCTGTGCTTTTGTCCTTTCCATTTGGAGAAAATAAAAGACGGTGGCGACTCTTGCTTCCGCGACATTTCGCGAACCAGTGTTAAACAGTCAGTTCCAGATCCACCGATCACAGAACTGGCGACTCTGTTGCGGATTTAAACTTAAGGTGAGGTGTACCTTAGGGTTAGTTCATAACTGTGTTTTCAATTGTTTTCTTTGCTTGCTTTAAATTGTGGGTTGTTTGGGAGTTCTATAGATCCTAACCCGGATCTGGGGATACCTTTCTTAGAAAGTAGCAACAAGGCTGTGAGGGAACTGTGCGGGGTATACCGACATGGTTGAAACAGTCTGCTACATTGATGTGGCACTTTGGTGTGTACCGGTAACCCTTGAGTTCAGTCAAGGAGAGTACGGGGCCTCCGCGTGGTGTCGTGAAGCATCAACAGACCTTAGGAACCTTAATTGAACTATCTTGGCCTCTTTAGGGTAGTGAGATAACTGACTTTGGTGCAGTCCGAGGTTGGTTGATACTCGATACTACACCCAATTAAGGGTTGCTTTCCTGGAATATTTCGGTCTCCAGTTCAGTGGCTAAATCGAAACGATGAACAATGAAAGCAATCCAGTGATATTGGGACCCTTAGAACCCGGTTACTCCTAATAGGACAGGTTGAGCCCACCAACTTCAAGAGGGTACTACCCAGACCCCATGCTGGCCTAAACTCTAAGGGCTTCTCTTGTGTGACTTGTGTGCCTTCGTACTTGACTACTTGCATGCTTTATCTGACACATGAACTACTTGCAGGTTTTGTTTATGGTCCTTAATTGGGACTTATAACAGGGTGTACTGAGTTTCTTGCAGGTTTTGCCTATAGTCCTTAATTAGGGACTCATAACAGGGTTTACTCACATTACCCCATGCATACCATGACATCATACCATTGCATACATCCTAACCCATTTCAAGGATCTCAAGGGCTTGTGATGCAGGTCATGGTGAATCAACTATCCCAGCAAGGGGCAAAGGGGATTTATTTTCCTCTAGACAAGGTTGTCAGGGGCTATGACCCACTGGATATGGTGAGCCTTTGACCCTTGAAGAAGGACTCTCAACAACATGAAGTACCTTCAATCAAGTTACCAGTTTCCAACTCTAACAATTTGTTTACCCCTCGAGGTCCTTGAAGTCATTGCATGCATATCATACATATCATTGCATCACAGGTATCCATTCTCTGCAGGTTGCTTACCTTCTTCGCTGTTTATTTCAGCAGTCTCGTCATGAATCCTGAATCCTCAACCGAGCACACTATCAAGGCCCTCCAGGCTCAGAACGCCCAGTTCCAAGGGCTGATCATGAATTTGACCCAGGGGCAACAAGATCTGAAGGCTCTGCTCTTGAAGAAAGAAAAGAAGAAGAAGAGGACTGTTTTGTTCAGCCCTAGACGCAGATCGGGGAACACCCTGCAGGATCAAGATGAGAGGACAACTCCGTCTGTGGGGAAAGGCAGTCATCAAGGGGAAAGGGTTCCCAGTCCAGCGGTCTCCGACAATGAGACAGATTTCAACGACGAACAGTACCCCCCGGCTGAGGATAGGTACAAACAGTTGGAAGACCGGCTAAGTGCTATGGAGATACAAAAAGTGCCTGGCCTGGACTTCGAGGATCTAGGTCTGTCTTCTGGGGTAGTGATCCCGCACAAGTTTAAGGCACCCGCCTTTGCTAAATACGACGGGGCATCCTGTCCTAAATTGCATCTCAGGGCTTACACAAGGAGGATCCAGCCCTATACAGCTGACAAAAACTTGTGGATCCATTTCTTCCAAGAGAGTCTTTCAGGGACTCAGCTCGAGTGGTTCTATCAATTGAATGGAGCCAACATCCATACCTGGGAAGACCTAGCCACTGCTTTCTACAAGCATTACCAGTACAATGCCGACCTTGCTCCTACACGTACCCAACTCCAGGGTATGTCGCTGCGGTCAAGTGAAGGTTTTAAGGAATACGCGCAGAGATGGAGAGACCTTGCTGGAAGGGTGCAGCCTCCATTAACTGACCGGGAACTCGTTGATATGTTCTTGGGGACCCTATCCAGGCCATTCTTCAATCATCTCATTGGTAATTCATCTGTAGGATTTATCGACCTCATCCTGACTGGCGAAAGAATTGAAGCTGGTATCAAGAGTGGGAAAATCCAAGAGGCCACACCTTCTGACACTCACAAAAAGCCTTACACGGGAAAGAAAGAATCTAATGCTGCATACAGCCAAAAGAGTCGTCGTGACCAACATGCAGGGGCAGTCATGATCTCTGGTTCTGCACCACGCCACCAACCACAAAAGGGAAACCAGCGAAGGCCGGACGAGCCTAAAAGACAATTCACCAACATTAACATGCCATGGTCACAAGCATTGCAGCACATGTTGAGAATGAACCTGATTGCGGTGATTAATCCTCCTGCAAATCCCAAGACCTCCTCTCCAAGCTACAACCCAGAAGTGAGGTGTGCTTATCATTCTGATAGCCCGGGGCACGATACTGAGGACTGTTGGGCGCTGAAATACAAGATTCAGAACATGATCGATACCAAAGAGATCGAGTTCGAGCCTGCCGAGACTCCCAACGTGATCACTGCTCCATTGCCAAAACATGGCTAGGGTCGAGAGATTTTTGTTCATTTGAATTCAAGTTGTATTTTTCTTTTCTTCTTCAGATAAACAATTATCATGTTAAACTCTTTTATTTCATGAATGCATTACACATGTCTGTCTTGATTTAATTATGGTTACTATGCTTAAAATTGCTTTCATATTTTTGTGATGGTCAACTCTTAATTGAAAATTCTAAGCCTCTTGAGGGAGGATGACGAAAACGATACCACGATCTTTACAATATGCTTTTGAACAAATCCCGCTGATGAAGTACAGGCATTGTTTCAATCCCTAAACACTGGAGTTATAAGGAATTTAATCCCTCGTCAACCCCTCTGAGCCAAAGAAGTAGGAGTTTTTTTTTCTTTTCAAAAATTAAAACCCTTAATCATAACCTGGGGCAGGGTAGTTCTCTCAGTTGATCCAAGTGCATGACGAATGGCACCGAAGAGATCTTTACAAAACGAAGAAAGACAGTGATGGTTCCGAATAAGCGATAAAGACAGGCAGTCATTATCAAATTCATAAATGAAAAGCCCAAAAAAGTCAAAACCTATAAAGGGGACTTACGAAACTGGGGCATCCCGCTGACTGTAATCACAAAGGAAACAGTTCAGGCAAAAAAAGAAAGGGATAACTAAATCAAAAAGAAAGAGGTCCTACAAAACCTCAACAAAAAAAGGGGAGATGACTGCCTATTCAAAATAAATTGTCAACATCCGAACCATCACCGGAAAATCAGAGCAAAGACTCAAACAAGGTCTAACGCACGATCAACTGAGTTTAGGTTTGGAGAACATCACGAAGAGCGGGTGGGTACAAATAATTTGAGCCTTTATCCTTTGTTTCTTAAACCGTGAACCGGGCCACGATATAACCCTTAAAAGTCCTAGCTGAAGCATGGGTTAGTTCGAAAGCATACTGTTACGAAGGTATCCTGACTCCTGAAGGTTTGCTGTAATATCTTGAGTTGACACCGCACTGTATTACAAAAAAATGCATTTTCAAAATATTCAAGACAGACATAGACTTTTGCATTCTTAAAATAACCTCGTTTGCATATGACTATTTGTTTGAACAGCAGGGAAATTCGCACGATGAACACCTTGTGAACAGAAGTACCTCCAATCAAGGGGCACAGTAGGAGCATTGCCCATTATCTGGGGCATGGCAAAATACTTCTAACAGGGGCAACTCCCTACATTCTGAAAGCATGGACATAGTCGAAAAAATACTACGCACAATCAAAGACCTGCTAGGTTGACACACCTAGGCAAAAGTAAGGGCCTCCCGGCGAACCAAAAGGGTTCGGGCAAAACGAAGGGATAAAATGAAAAAATATGTACACCCGGCAAGTCGAAAACCTGAAAAGGCGGCTTGGGCAAAAATGGGTATCCCGGTGGGTTGAAAACCCGAAAGGGCGGTCCAGGGAAAAGTTAGGGATCAAAGCGTACGACTATGTCCCGGCATCTCGCCACTTGTCTACCCGAAGATTTGTCAAACACCCACACATGTATCCTCTTCCCTCATCTCCGAAGCAGGGGCAATAATGAGTTATCCAGGCGATCCAGTTGCTCTGTCAACCAAAGTACAAAGGAAAGATCAACATAAGGATGATTACCATCTATCTTTACAAATTCTAGATTGTGGGTTAATATCTGAAACCAAACAGGATAATCATCCACTTAATCAAACCTTACCCCGGTTCCTCCAGAAATCTTACATGGATTTATCCCAAGGTAACCCTACCCCGGTTCCTCCTAGAAATCTTACATGGATTTATCACAAGATGACCTAACCCCGGTTCATCAAGAAGTTTTTACACAAACTTATCCAAGTAACCTAACCCCGGTTCTTCCAGAAGTCTTACATGGACCTATCTCAAGATGACCTAACCCCGGTTCATCAAGAAGTTTTACACAAACTTATCCTGCCGTAACCTAACCCCGGTTCCTCCAAGAGTCTCACATGGACCTATCTCAAGATGACCTTACCTCGGTTCGTCAAGAAGTTTTACACGAACTTATCCTGCGGCAACCTAACCCCGGTTCCCCCCAGAAGTCTTACATGGATTTAGCTCAAGATAACCTCACCCCGGTTCATCAAGAAGTTTTACATGAACTTACCTCACCAAGCAACCCTACATCGGTTCCCTCTCTTCAAGATGCAGTTTTACATGGACTCGTCACCCAGAAACCCTACACAGGTTCTCCCTTTCCAAGAACGAAGTTTTACACGAACTCATCATCAAAGTAACCCTACCCAGGTTCCTTCTCCATTTCAGATACGGTTTTACACGAGCTCATCAGCAGGCAACCCTACATATGTGCCCTCTTTCAACTTACAAAATTACAGCTCAAAACTTCCCCAGGAAAGTCCAATCCAGTTTCCCCAGGAAAAGTTGGAATCCATCTCCCCAGGCAGTAAGCTTATCCCCAGTAGATTCTGGAAGCTTACCCTCGCAAAGCACGAACGCGTCTCCCGGCTTTATTCAAAGAGTTATTTCCTTAACAGGATATAACTGGGTTATCCTCAGCCAAAAGCCACGGAAAGGTCGTCGTCAACGTAGTTCTTTCTTATCCCCAGCGAAGTCTATCCACACTTCCAATACAGCAAAGATATCCTCAGCAAGTTATTACTAACAATTCAGCGAAGGCATCTCTCTCCCCCACAAAGTATTGCTTCCCAGCATGGTCGCTAGAGTATCTTTTCTCCCCGCAGAATCTTCCATTTGCCAAGTTTATTCCGCAACGGAGTCATCTTCTCCTACCGGTATTCTTGCAGTTATCATTCCCAGCGGAAGCAAAGTCTATCCTTCAACATCAGCCCAGGATATGACTTCCCGGCACCCGTCAAGGATTTACTTTCCTAGACGAAAACATACATTCATAAAACATCACATACATCATTATAGCATGCCTAGACGCATCATATCATACAAATCTCACTTATGTTGAGAACATCATTGCTTGACCCATGTCATGCACTGCATATGGCTGACCTTTACCTTTCAGGAAAGATTCAGCTAAATTCCCAGTCATATTTCAAGACTTAGACCGGTTCAGTTAATCGACTCCAAAGATTTCTTATCCAGTCCCAGGCCTTCTCTAGTCCAGCTAAATCGACTCCCAACAGATTTTTCTGATAAAGACTCAGTAGAAGTTATCCCAGATGGTTCCCTCTCCGACGGTGAGTGAGGTGATAATTCCTTTTCAGATGGTTCCTTCTCCGACGGTGAGTGAGGTGATAATTCCTTTTCAGATGGTTCCCTCTCCGACGGTGAGTGAGGTGATAATTCCTTTTCAGATGGTTCCCTCTCCGACGGTGAGTGAGGTGATAATTCCTTTTCCTATGGTTCCCTCTCCGACGGTGAGTGAGGTGATAATTCCTTTTCAGATGGTTCCCTCTCCGACGGTGAGTGAGGTGATAATTCCTTTTCCTATGGTTCCCTCTCCAACGGTGAGTGAGGTGATAATTCCTTTTCAGATGGTTCCCTCTCCGACGGTGAGTGAGGTGATAATTCCTTTTCCTATGGTTCCCTCTCCGACGGTGAGTGAGGTGATAATTCCTTTTCAGATGGTTCCCTCTCCGACGGTGAGTGAGGTGATAATTCCTTTTCAGATGGTTCCCTCTCCGACGGTGAGTGAGGTGATAATTCCTTTTCCTATGGTTCCCTCTCCGACGGTGAGTGAGGTGATAATTCCCTTTCAGATTATAATTTCCTTTGGTTTTCTTCCCGATACTGCGAAGATGGTAATTCCCACCAAGATTTTCTCAACGAGCGTTGTTGAAGTTAGAGTCACCCAAGGTTCTCTTACCATTCATGCTAAGGTAGTAACCATCCCTGGCTCATTCATCATCTTTTGAAGCTCCAGACTCAGCTCCTGTAACCAGTCAGGACATATCTATGCCAAGCATCTGAAAACCAGTTCTTGCAATGTGTCAGGTACTCTTTTTTCTTTTGCAGGTATGCAGGTTCTCGCTAAGGAATCTCTTACGCGATCATATCCAGATGGCATCTATAAACCCATCATCCTATTCATCAATCTCTAAATGGCAACTATAAGCCCATTCCTCCATCACCATCACTGCTATTATGTGAGCGCAAATTTCTGGGCACTCTAGTGTCCAATCATCTTCTACCTTCGGATTACGAAAGGCACGTCAGCCAATCTGCATCCTCAGGTCTAAGAAGATTGAACAGGGGCAACTGTTGTACCCCAAAATTTTCCCTCCCATATTCTTCAAGAAATTGCCAAATCAAAGCTGCAAAATTCCCCAAGGGTTGCACAGTGCAAAGGTCTCCTATACAGTCAAGATTAGGGTTTTTGTTCTGATCAAGAAAATGAAGTTTTCAAAGGTCCAATCAAATCTCACATGCCTACAAATATGGTCAAGCATCCTCATATCAAGACATTCAGCTCGAAATTGCACAGTCAAAAACCCTAATTGCACTACAGTCAACTGTAGGGGCAAAATGGTCATTTGACAGTCAAAAGTTCAAATTTTTGGTCAACATATCATTTTGAAGCCACAAACATCATTTGATCAATTCTTGATCATGATTCTCAAAATTTGGCTCAGAAATCATCAAGATGCAAAAGTTTCCTTATTTGGACAGTTGAAAAAGTCAACTGAAATTGACCAGGGCATAACTTTCACATGGATTATCAGGAAAATTCCATCCAAAGCTCATTTTGAAGAGAAAGACATTTCCTACAACTCATCTTCATACTTCAAGTCCAAGAAATGCTCTCACAAAAAGTTATCAATTTCAACATTATAGGTCATTTTTAAAAGTCAACAAAAAGGGACTTTAAGTCAAAGGCCATAACTTGAGATTGGTAAATCAAAATGACATGGGACCAAAGACATTGGTTAGAGGACTCAAAGACCTTTCCAAAATGTCCAAGAACATGAGAAAAGCTTAAAAATTGAGCAAGTTATGCCTTGTGGAAGTTGGGAAATATTTGGATATTTTGAAAAGTCAACATTACTTCAAATGACCTAAAATTGCTAATGGGCCCATTTTTCTTCCATAATTCATCATCCATGACATATGCACGACTACTTGGCCCAAAGGGAAGTCTTTATTCATTTTTTATTTATTTATTTGATTTTTTATTTATAATAATTCATTTAAATCAAAATAAATGTATGAAAAATGCTAACCTAAAGTTTTAAATCTTTTTGTGCATGTTTTACTCTCAAGATTTCGTGCTTGTACCAATATGGAAAGATTTGGATTGATTGGCTTGATTGAGAGCAAAAAGCACATAGATTGGAAAAAATCTTAGAAAATCAAATTTCCAAAATCATGAATGCAAGATATTTGGATCCATATTTTTAACCTAATTCACTCTTGCATAAGTATGGAACACAACCCTAATCATAATACAGGCGCAGCTGCTCAGAAAAGCCATAATCAAACTTGGAAAATTTGTCAAGAAACTCAAAACTGAAAGTTCACTTCCAGGGCGATTCAAGGCACAAAAACTATTCCATTAGCTTCCTTGAAGATTACTGAACGTGTTCCAATCAATATCATTCCTCAAAGCTTAAAGAATTGGTATATTGAACCGGACCTGTGCATGAAAAATTTCAGAGTCGTGCATCTCATTCCATGCATTCTTTGAGAATTTTAAAGTTTGATTCATGTTAATTACTTTGTTCTGAAGCTAACCCAATGTTTTGATTGAATTATTATGCATTGTGTACGATTTCACCATGGTTAATTTCTAGGGTTCAAAGGATTCCAAATTGGGGCTTTTCACCCAAGGAAAAATTGAGACTTATGACCACCATCATTCAAATCAACGCGTTTGAACGAACAAGAACCAACCCTCGCGCTCAATTTATGAGTGTCTGAGGGCTAATCGCTATTTTTTAATAGCTGGCCTAAGAAAACGCCATGAAAACCGTTGCTAATGTGTTTTCGTTTCAGGAAAATAAAACCAAACGAGGAAGATGATTATGTGGCTTCCTGTGAGTGGAGCGTTCAAATCTTCGCGCGTGTTTCCAAGCCATTAACCAACTTTCTTTTATATTATTTGCTTGTTATTATATATTAACAACGCGAATTTGGTTCAGCTGGCAAGTGAGTGGTGGCAAAGCACATGACCTGGGTTCGAGCCCCAGGTCTTCACACTCTCAATATTATTTTTCACTTCATATTCACATGCAGCGCCCACGTTGAATACCATGGTACACGTCCAAATCCAGCATGCCACGCGTTCAGCTTCAGGAATTCAAAGGCGTAGATTGGAGGAACACCATACACGTGAGTCAATGTGCCAGCACGCTAATTGGAAAAAGTCAAATGGACCCAGATTAATGGGCCTGAATGACTAAGGCCAAACCTCCATATTGGGGTCTGAACCCCCTAGGTTTGCCAATTTATTTTCTTTCTCTTTTATTATTTTTTATTTATACTTTCTTTTAAATTATTGCTTTATTAATTAAATTAATTATTTTCACAAATATAAAAAATGCACAAAAAATCAGAAAAGATGAAAAATATAATAAATATTTTTATTTCTAATATTTTCATAAATAAATTTGCATGTAATTATTTAGTTTTAATGTAAGTTATAATTTTAATACTTTTAACAAAAAATCTAAAAAATGCAGAAATAGGTTTAATTGTAAATTTTTCATCCCTTTTTATTTTTCTTTCATAAACATATTAAATAATTAAATATTTTACCTTTTTATAATTAAATTGCATGAAAATAAAAATTAGGTTTAATTTAGGTTAAAAACTTCAATATTTCTTAATAAAGTAAAAATGACTAGAATTAGGGTTTGCATCTCATTTTAATTTTAATTAATTTTTTCTATTAAATCCTAAAATACATAAAAAACACCAAAAAACAAATTCTTACTTTCTTTTTAATTAATTAATTCCATTGATTTAATCTTTGCAAAAGGGTCCAACGCCCTCGTTTCGTTTAATTCTCATTAATTCGCGTATTTATTTTATTTCATTATAATACTTATGTACCTCTCCCGAAGCCATGTAAATTACTTCTCGCACTTTTACTTTATTTATTTTCCGTCAAATCGGGTCCTGGATTTTAATTTGGCGATGTGGACCTGCGCCATTTGTAATAGCTTAGAATTTACTTTTCTCGCAACTTTTTAACTGCTAACTCAAAAGCATGAAAGAATGTATTGACAAAATAAAAACAAGCGTAGAACACCAATAACATGACAAGATAAATACAAATGAAAACGACACACAATTCGCACACACCACCCCTAGGGTACGCCTCACTGTTGCCTTGCCTCGAAAGGTGATCGCCGAGTAGAGGATGTCTTAGTAAGTCCTCATGATCCGGGAACCTGGCATGAGGGTAGCTTCTAAGGTGTCTTCCCATTGCTCTGGTGATCACCATGTCCCAAACCTCGAATTGACCCGAACACCTCCAACGGTGGTGCTACCTATCTCTCAATGGTGGGATGGCACTACTTTAAAGGACATTTACACAGACGAATTCCTTAGGGTAGGTAGACGACTCTAGATACTTGCTCTAAATTTCAAAACAATTCAAAAATACTTTTCACACCGACACTTTTTCAAAAAGCTTTCGAAAGCAATTTTTCAAACACTCTTGAGGACCGATACAAGAGTCGAACTGGAATTTTCAAAGAAACTTTTTAAAACCCACAGTTGAAAAGCAAACAAACCATTTTGAAAACACAATGAGCAAGTATCTAAGAGCCCATGGATAACCATGGATAGAAAGGGTGCTAACACCTTCCCTTTCTATAACCTACCTCCCGAACCGAGAGCAATCTCTATAAGGAATTTTTCTGTGCTTTTGTCCTTTCCATTTGGAGAAAATAAAAGACGGTGGCGACTCTTGCTTCCGCGACATTTCGCGAACCAGTGTTAAACAGTCAGTTCCAGATCCACCGATCACAGTAGGCTTAGGGATCATGACAGCCCCTACCACTGGACGGAGTTCAGTTCTGTCCTGATTCCTTTGATGGTACATAGAACCAACCTCTTTCTTCCCAGTGGATGGTTTTCTCACGGCACTGGAGGATGCGTCCTTTTGGATCTTCCCACTCTTAATCCCAACTTCCACTCTCTCCCCGGTCAAGATTAATCCAGCGAAGCCGGCTGAGGAGCTTCCAATTAGATGATTAAAGAAAGGACCGAATAGGGTACCCAGAAACATATCCACTAGCTCACTGTCAGACAGGGGAGGCTGGACTCTTCCTGTAAGTCCCTCGCTCGAACCCATAGCCAGACTCTAGAGTTGAGTACGGGTGGGAGAAAGGTCTGCGTTATATTGGTACTACTTATAAAAAGCAGTGGTCAGGTCTTCCCAATTATGGATATTTTCCCTCTCTAGTTGATAGAACCAATCTAGCTGAGTCTCAGATAGACTATCCTGAAAGAAGTTGACCCACAAATATCTATCAGCAGTGTGGGGCTGTATCTTCCTCACATAAGATCAGAGGTACATCTTGGGACACGAAACCCCGTTGTACTTAGAAAACACTGGTGCCTTGAACTTTGGTGGAATAATAATCCCAGATACCAAACCCAGCTCTTCAAAGTCCAGCCTGGGCACTTTATGAATCTCCATTGCACTTAGACACTCTTCCAGATGTTTATACATCTCATCAGCAGGAGGGTATTGCTCTTAAGAGTAATCATCCTCTTATTCCTCTTCAGATTCATGATGGTCAATCACGTCCTTGTTTTTCCCTGCTTGATTGTCCCCTTCACCTGATGATGTTGTGAAGTCTAGGGTTCGTCTGGCTGGCCCTTGGAACCTTCTTCTCAGATTCAAAACACCGGTTAATTTCTTCGCTTTCTTCTTCTTTTCTTTGATCAGCAAAGTTTTCAAATCCTCTTGTCCTTTTGC
Source organism: Vicia faba (assembly GCA_948472305.1). Lineage (NCBI taxonomy): Eukaryota > Viridiplantae > Streptophyta > Magnoliopsida > Fabales > Fabaceae > Vicia > Vicia faba. The sequence goes on along the minus strand of OX451735.1, from coordinate 1,505,924,371 downwards.
CAGAGTCAAGAACATTTGTTGAAACTGAGTGTTCTGCGCCTGGAGATCTTTTACTATTTGTTAAATATCCTTCTCACTGAAATAAACAGTAGAAAGATAAGGAGACCTGTTGTAAGAAACCTGTTTGTGTTATGATTAATTAAGATGCATATGCAAATGATTTTAAGGAAATTAGAGATTTAAATTTGTTTTAGACAAAAAAGGAGCACACGTTATATTAATAAATCAAAGTTTGAGTACATCATGCCTCTTTGGGATTACAAAGAAATAAAATACCAAACTTTAAGACAAAAAATTTGAACGCATCCTCTTTGGTGCAATGTAGGCGTTCAGACTCCGCTCCTCATGAAGCTGCTTGGTGAGTTCCAGAACTTTCTTCTTGCTGGCGTAGAATTGGGCCTCGAAAGTGTATCACTCCCCCTTAAGATGTATTCAATCCCTTTGCAAGTCTTCAAGAGAGGTGGGCATGTTAGGATGAAAGATAGTGTATGGGACATCTCCTTCCACAACAGGCTCTATGATAACCAGGAGAACAGAGGGGCAAGGAATCATAAGACTTTGAGCTTGGGCTCGTACCCATTTGAGATAAGGCTCAAGAGGGATGGAACTATTGTGCCCCCAATGTCTTTATATCTACCTTGTTCAACATCCTCCAAGCTCGGATAAACCTCTGGCGGTAACCTTGACCGTCATTCTTATAGTCAAATACCAACCCTTGAATAAGCATCTCATATGGACCATCCCTTCGGGCGTAACCAAACTGTCGTAAGGCTAAGCAGGGGTTGTAAGTGATACCTCCTCTAATGCCAAGTAAGGGGACATTAGAGAATTCTCCACAATGGTCGACGATAGTAACATTCTCCAAAGATCGGGAACACCAATGAATATCTGAATGTCTGAGCATCATCAACCTATGTGACCTGAACTTTGCTCGTTCTTCAATATATATTGGGGAAGATGCAAAATGAAACATCTTGCCAAGAGAGGAGTACAACACATGAGGATACATCTTTTCCTCATAGTGCATGAGTGTAAAGAATGTAGGATGTCTCCTAACAAAGTAGGCGCCGGGTTACGAGACACGAAGATTTTGACGGTGTTTACATCTATGAGTTGGTCAGGATTTGGAAACAAAACCATCCCATAGATGAGAAGAGCCACAATTTCCTCAAAAGCTTGCAAGTCCAAGGAGTTCCAACATTCTAGAGCTTTCTCAAACAAGAACTTGGCTAAGAAACCTTTGACACCACTGCTTGTTTCCCAATTAGTTGTGATGTCAGATTGTTGCAGGTGTAGGGCTTGAGCAATCTCTTCTGGTTTTGGATATCTTTCAGTACCGTTGAAGGGTAGTTGATTGAGAATTGGAATCCTCAAGAGTTGGGAGAATTCTTCCAAAGTTGGCATAAGTTAATAATCGGGAAATGTGAAGCAATGATATAGAGGATCAAAGAATTGGAAGAGCACCTTTATCATATCTTCATCAGTGTTGGAGGTAACCAAGTTTAGGAGGCCACCATGTCTTTTGGTAAATGGAGAATTCTCAGGAACCCTTGATTCTAACTCTTTAAGTTGAGGAGGGATCCTTACGATATTGACTTGAATGGTTTTCCTGCGAATAGAATCCAGGTCCTACAAAACAGAACAAAGATAAATCCCAAAAATCCTTGAAATGGTTAGTGAGTATGAGTATGATGTTATGATGTTTATGATGTTATGTACAAGTAAACATATACAAACAAAACAAACAAGTCCTTAGGTTTAGGCTTGCATGGAGTCTCATAGGTAAGTACCCTCTTGAATTTTAGTTGGCTCAAATCTGTCCTAGCAATAGTAACCGGGTTCTGAGGGAGCTCAATATCACTGGTTTATTTTCTCGGGCATTGTTTCAGCGCAAGCTTCTTTAATGGCGACCGAAATATCCAAAAAAACCAAACCTCAATGAGTGTAGTATCGAGTATCTACCAACTTCGGAATGCACCAAAGTCGGTCATCTCACTATGTCCTAAAGGCCAAGTTGGTCAAGTAAAGGTTCTAGAAGTCAGTTAGTGCTTCATGACATCACTCAGTGGCCCTGTATTCTCCTTGACTACTCAAGGGATACTGGTACCCACAAATATGTCACACTAACATATCTATTGCTTAGACCATGTCGGTATACCCCGCACAGTTTCCACAATGTATTACTACTTACCTATAAGGTAGCCCAAATCCGGGATTCAAACCCAAACAAAGAACCAAAATATAAAGCAAACAAGTCAAACAATGAAAACAAGTAAATATGATCTAGCCCTAAGGTAACCCCACTTTAAAAATAATTCCCCAGCAGAGTCGCCAGTTCTGTAACGCGGTGGGAGAACTGACTTGGTTGTTTTGTGTTTGATCGCAAATGTTTTCGTTAGCAAGAGTCGCCACCGACTTTTCTTTTATCCAAAATGAAAGGTTGAAAAGAATAGGAAAGACCTTTGAGATGTTTTCTTGAGTTCAGGGGGTAGATTATAAAAAGGGAAGGTATTAGAACCCTTTTTATCCGTAGTTATCTATGGTCTTAGTTTCTTGCTAGATCACTTGTTTTTGTTTGAAAATATGCTTTGTGTGGTTTTTTGAAAGTATTTTGAAAATGGGTCATCGTTTAGGAAAACTTTGTAATGATTCTCGTTCGTAAGAATATAACAAAGTGTTGATCTTTTGAAAATGTTTCAAGTTTGAAAGATGTTTTGAAAGTATTGGTGTTTGTTTTGAAAATAGAAAGGATGTTTTAGTTTGAAATTGAGCAAGCAATTAGGAACATTATATCTACTCAAAAGTTTTTTTTGTTTATTTCCTCTTTCCTTTGACATTGTTATCTTACTATTTATTTGGTAAGAAACCCTATCTTTGGATGTAAAGAGGGACGAGAAAGGGTCATCGTATAGTCATGATTAGCAATGTTTGTAAGATATCTTAGCATTTTCTTTAAGGGACTAAGATCATTTTTGAAAGGCAACATTGATAGCATCATCAAGGGACTATGATCTTCTATTTTGATTTTTTTTTCTAATATGCCTCACATGCATAACATGGCCATTTTTGTAAGGAAACAAAGTGGATTTACCCTAAGGGTGTAAGTGTGCAAGTGTATTGATTTACATGCATTGTTTTGTCTTGAATTAGGATTTTCTAAGTATTGATTTTATCTTCCCATACAAACCCTAATTACTAGCATTTGTATATAAAGCATTAAATTGCAGAAAATTAAAATACTAAGCTATTACATCATTAGGGGAGGGGGTGTACAAATTTACAAATGGGGAAATTGCAAGAAAATTAAATCTAAATAATTATTACAACCATATTGAATATTGTACCAAAAATGAATAAATATTCAAGAATATAAATGGACAAAGGAAATGGATTTTTGTTTGGTTTTATGAAAGGTTTTAATCTTGACCTAATTAAAGAAAATGATTAATTAAAAAATTAACAAAACTTAAACCTAAATTAATTAAGAAAGAAATTAAGTAAAAAATGTTTTTAGGGTTTTTTATTTATGAAAAGGTTTTAAATTAATAATAATGATATGAATATTAATTAACTAAAATAAACCTAAGTTCTAAATTAATTTTAATTGCAAGAAAATAATATAATAGTTAAACCTAAACCTAAATATTAATTATTAAGAAAGAAATTTATTTATTAATAAAATATTTTTGTTCTTTTAATTTTATAAAACAAATAAACTAAATAAGTATAAAAAAAATATTATTTTGGATTTTATTTAGTAAGAATAAAAAATAATATTAATAATAATAATAATAATAATAATAATACTATTAATAATAATAATACTATTAATAATAATAAAGGAAAAAGAAATAAAACAAAATAAGAAAAAGAAAATAATAATGAAAATTGGGCCAGAGGGTGCTGAAGTGAGGCAAGGGTTAGAAAGTTAGCAAAAAGAACAAAGGCCCAATGTTTGGGGCCCAGACGCTACAAAAACCAAAAAAAGAGTGTAAAAGTGTGAAAAAAGAACAAAAGGCAGCACACTGGGTGTTGAACCCACGCCCTCTTGGTTACCAGCGTGCTGCCTTACTACTAGGGTGGCTATATATCCGTTTACTTATATGAAATGGTAAATACATAACATATAAAGCTTCCAAGGCCTTTACTTCGTCTTCAACCTTCAGTCAGCCAGAGTACCTGTAACTTCTTCATCTCTCAATAAAAATGGAAAGTACAAACATGAAAGTTGTGGCATTTCTTCCCGTGAATCCAACCATATAAGTAACTAAATCTATAAATCCAAGATGAGTGAGAATTTTTCTAGCCCTAATTTTAAACCTAAAAATTTCAGAAACTTCAACTCTAAAATTCTCTAAGCTCAAGCCATATAAATGCAAACTATGGATATGTACAGCTTCGTGGAAATGGTATCTACATTTTATCTTTGAAAATGGAAGCCTAACAATGCCTATATGAATAATTCAAAAGTCAGAAAACTCACCTTGCAAGAGGGTATTGGGTTTCGAGTTTGAGCAGCTTTCAATGAGTTCTAGTGATTGGGTTAGCTTCCTGAAGTTCCCGGGAAGCTAATGTGATGATTGGCTTGAGTTGAACGTAACTGAGGAGTTCTGGAGAAGTCCACTTGCAGACCCCTGTTTTTGAAAATGGAACTTGATGATGGAGGTGTTACGGTTAGGTAAAAGGACTTGGGATGGTTTGTATTTGATTTTTAGAAGCTTTAGGAACCAAAAGGCTTGGAAGCGCATGAGGGAGATGTGAGTTTCAAGATTTTGGTCAGATTATGCAACAATGGAGTTTTTGTGGGTGATTCTGAGTTCTAGGGAGTTTGAGGGCTTGTGTATGCCTGGGTTCTCTTGCAAATAGTATCTCTATTTATAGAGGAAAGGTTTTGAGGTTTGAAATGATCAGAAACAAAGAATCACATGTTATGAGTTCTTGACTTGTTTTTGAAGTTATCTTGACAAACATGGTTTCAATGCAAGGTATATGTCTTGTAGGGTGGCTAGCAACTTTAAACATGTTTGTTCTGAGTTTATAGAGTATTCTTGTGCAGAAAGAACAAGTGCAAAGCTCCATACAAGTTGACTTTGTGATTAAAGTCACTTTTCAAGAATAACAATGATGCCTTTCTTCCAAAAATGGAAATGCAACTTGGATAATGATTCAAATGCTTGGAAAATGGCTTCATATATTGTGTAAACATTTAATTAAGGAATGACAAACAAGTTTGTGGCCTGCAAAGTGAAGATTATTCAACATGGCTATGGATTTGGTTCATTATGCATCACAAATTTTGCATTGCAAAAGAACTTGAAACCCTAACTTTTGGCCTTCGATTGTCCTTGCTCACAAATGATCTCAAGTAGTTCTTAGACATTTTAGAAATATTGTAATGTGCTCTACAACCCCTATTTGAATCACTTTTGCAAAATCCAAATAGAAGTATGTGAAACTTGGCTCAGAAGTTAGGTCAAAATCCTGACCAAAATGCTCAAAATTTCACTAAGTGTTTTAGTTTCATGACCATGATTTCATGGATTAATAACTTGAAATCCAAGAATTTATAGGAGGAGTTTTGTAAAGGAAAGTTTTATATCTCATTGAGATCTACAACTTTTATGTTGAAAGTTTCATTTGAATCATCTTGCATCATGGTGAAAAATTGGCTCAAAGTTGTGAAAAATATGAAGTTTTCAACACTTAGAAAAATTTCTAAGTTTGGAAACTTTGACTTTTCAAAATGAAATCTTGACTTTTTGATTTCTTGATGAACAAAGTTTCATATTTTGACATGTTTTGATGAATTTTTATCTTCGACACTTGATTTTGACCAAAAAGTCAAAGTTTGACTTTTCAGTGTGTAGTTGACTTTTGATCAGTTGACTGAAAATCAACTATCAATCAAATGACCTTGAGAAATGTTTTGAGTCATGTCATTAGGTAAAAATGATGCAATTGAATCCTTGACATCATGTTTCCAACCAATCAACCATTTGCTAGGTCAAAAATCAGAAATTGCCCTTTCTCAGTCAAAACCCTAATTTTGACCATTTTGCCCTTTTGATGATCTGATCAAATTTCTTGAGGAATTGTGGTCCAAACTTTATCAAATGACATATATGAGTTCATAATGTTTATATGGATAAAAAATTATGAAGTTTGACTGTAAATTGACCATAGTTGACTTTTTCCCCAATAAACTGATTTTTAGGTCAACTGACCAATTGACTGAGCAAAAATGTGATCCAAGACTTGAAACTTGACATGAGAAATCTTGATGGTCCATAATGATCCATGAAAGTCATATGAGGCATTAAAAGTTAAATTATCCTTGTGCAATCTCAAACCCTTATTTTCAGTCATCAGAGCTTAATGAGGTGTCTTGAGCTTATAACCCCTTGTGTAGTCTTGAACCAAAGGAGAGCTTGTGAGAACTTACTTGATAAATGAGAGGGAAAATTTTAGGGTAAAACAATTTAAATTTGTGCGAAAAAGAAAACTCCTACTTCTTTGGCTCAAAGGGGTTGACTAGGGATTATCTTCCTTATAACTCCATTGTTTAGGGTTTGAAATAACGCATGTACATCGTCAGCAAGGCCTGTCTAGAAGCATACTATATGAGATTATGGTATTATTTTCGTCATCCTCCCTCTAAAGGCTTACCACTTATAATCAGGAGTTGAATATCATACAAAAAGCGTAATTTCAGTATAGTGAACACGAATGGATTAACTCAATACAAACATATGCAATGCATTAATGAGAACAACCAAAGTCTGACATAGAGATAAGTGTTTAAGCAAACAAAGAAATTACTACTGAAAATTCGAATGAACAAAAGTTTTTCCGCTTAAATTTGTCACTTCAGATGGTGTGCCTTTGAGGGATGACATAAAAACTCAAGTTGACCATCTTGTGTAAATTCTAACATTCCTTCGTTAATCAGATCTTGAATCTTGTTTTTCAATGCCCAACAATGGTTAGTGTCGTGTCCATGGTTGTTGGAATGGTACACACATCTTTCATTATGTTTGTAACGGGGAGAAGAAGTATTAGGTTTTTGAGGAGGCTCCTTCAATGTTGCCAACTTGGCCTCCAACATATGATGCAATGCTTGAGCCAAGGACATGTTGATCTTGGTGAATTATCTTTTGGGCGTATTCTGCCTATGCTGACAACCCTGTCGCTGTTGGCGAGGTCATTGTTAGGCTCGCGATGTAGTAGCAATTTTGAAAGGTCTACTCTCGACCATGCCAACTTCTTGTCTTATCAGGGGCTGATTAACGACTTGATCCCAAATCTTAACCGTTTGTTCCATACGGTTTCTTTTGTCTTGATTAATCTTGTTGATGAGAATTCTCAACTCTTCTTGTCCATGAGCTAAGTTTTGGATCAGAGCCATCTGCCCCAACATCTGGATTTTCATTGTTGCTATCTCTTCTTATAATTGTTTCATCCGGTCATCCTTGTTGTCTTCAGGGTTCTTCTTGATCATGCTCTCAATGAGGAGTTCTTTCACTTCTTTTGCCCCTTGAATAGATTTAGGAACAATTCTTGAAGCTGGTCATTTTGGGTCTGAAGATCTTGGACAATCTGTTCGAGAGCCATTATTTACTGAAATAAACAGTAAGCGGATGAGAAAACCTGTATGGGGAAAACCTGTTATGATATGATGTATGATATGTGGATGTGATGTTTTCAAGGATCTCGTGGGTTAAACGCAAGAAAATGTCAGAAGTTGAACTTTGATTACAACTTTGAAGAACTTCGTATCGTTGAATGTCCTTCTATGAGAATCGAGCTCACCATGTCAATTGGGTCATATCCCTCGACTCAAGACAACTTGCTTTGGTCTTCGACATCATGGGTTAGAGGAAAATAAATCCCCTTGCCCCCTGTTAGACATTGTTTTATGATAACCTGAATCACTGGCCCTCGAGATTCTTGAAATGGTCAGTGGAAATGATATGGTATGATGTAATGATGCGTACGCTATGCACCAAGCAAAAGTGTAAGGTGGTGGCTACAAATAAGCCCTGCAAGAAATTCAAGTTTGATCAGATATTTAATACAGACAAACCCTACAAGGAGTTCAAGTTATCAAATCATAAATTCAAAAAAAATCACACAAGTAACCCTAAGTTCAGGCTTGCATGGGGTTTATAGGTAAGTACCCTCTTGAAGTTTTAGTTGGTTCAATCTGTCCTATAAAGCAATCGGGTTCCAAGGAATATCAATATCATTGATCTTTCTATATCGGGCATTGTTTCAGCACAAGCCTCTTTATTGGCGACCAAAATATCTTGAAAGTCCAATCTCAATGAGCGTAGCATCTAGTATCAACCAGTCTTTAGCTCTACACTAAATTCAGCTATCTCACTACTTCCTAATGGCCAAGTTCTTCAACTAAAGGTTCTATGGTTAGTTAGTGCTTCATGATACCACACAGCGGCCATGTATTCTCCTCGATTCGCCATAAGGGATATCGGTACCAACAAATGTGTCACACTAAAACAATCATCGCTTCAACCATATCGGTCTATGTCGTACAATCTCCATGGTCTATTGCTACTTACCTAAAAATGTTCCCAGATCTGAGTAGATGATCTATAAAAACACAAACATAACCCATAATGTAAAGCATACAAGTCAAACAATGAAAGCATTTTAAAGGTGATCTAATCTCTAAGGTAAACCCACTTTTACAATTCCCCAGCAGAGTCACCAGTTATGTAATACGGGGGAGAACTGACTTGGGTGTTTTGCGTTTTATCACAATTGTTGCAGATAGCACGAGTCACCACCGACTTTTCTTTTATCCAATAAAGGAAAGGGTGAAAAGAACATGAAATACCTTTTGAGATATTTTCTTGAGTTCGGGGGGTAGGTTATGAAAAGAGAAGGTGTTAACACCCTTTTTTTCCGTAGTTATCTACGGGCTCTTAGTTGCCATCTCACTTTGAAATGCTTTATAAAAAATTTATTTGTGTGGGTTTGAAAGTATTTTTGAAAAATGCCTTTGTTTAGGAGAAATTTGTAATGATTATCGTCTCTATAAGCATGTATACCAAGTGTTGACTTTTTAAAATATTTCGTGGAAAGTGTTGGTGTGTTTGAAAGATGTTTTGTTTTGAAATGTTTGTGAGCAAGCAACTACGAGCGTTCTACTTACTCAAAAGAAAGTCTTTGTTCTTTTCCTCCTCCTTTAGATAGTGCTTGTCTACCATTGTTTGGTAGAGAGCCTTATCATTGGATGTGAAGGGGCAGGTGTGGGTCATCGAACAGTCATAGAAGGCAACATTATAGGATGCTTTAGCAATTTATCGTAAGGGACTAAGATTGTTTACCAAAGGCAACTTCGAAGGGTCATCGAGGGACTACGGTCTTGTAATCGAGGGTCTTTGCTAAAACATCCCACGCTCGAGGGACATGACTATTTATTTGAAGGCAACAAGTGGAGTATATCCTAGAGGTGCATGGGCGAAAAGTGTTTTGGTTGCATGTATTTTTGTTTTGAGATTAGGATTTTCTAAGATTGATTTTATCTTTCCGTACAAACTCTAATTACTAGCAATAATGGAAAGCGATAAATTGCAGAATTTAAATGTCCTACGCTATTACATCATTTGGGGGGTATAAATTACAAATGAGGATGAAAGCAATTAAAACCTAATTACTATTACAACCATATTGAATATTATAAAATAAAATATACAAGAATATGAAGATAATGTGCAAGAACATAAAAATGTATTTGTTTGAGTTTTTGTATGGAATGGTTTTAAACTAATTAGCTAAATTAATAGAAAGAAAATAATTAATTAGTCTAAGTTGATTTAATAAAACTAAACCTAAATAAATTTGAGAAAATGAATTAAATTAATTAAGAAAATAATTTTTTAGGCTTTTTTATGAAAAAGTTTTAAAGTTAACCTATTTAAACTTAATAAAAAGAGATTAATTAAAATCTCTAAATTCTAAGTTAACTAAATTAGCAAAGAAAATCAAAATAAACTAAGTCTAGATTAAATTGATTAAGAAAAGAAATTTAAGTAGTTAAAAAAATATTTTAATGTTATATCTATACAAAATAAAATAAGAAAATAAAAATGAAAATTAAATGGAAAAGTTTTAATATAATTTATTTAGAAAAATATATTTGTATATATTTATATTAAATAAAATAAAAAAAGCAACATAAATTAAAAAAATGAAAAGAAATAAAAAGTAGAAATATAAATTAAAGGGTGTTAAAAAGTAAAAGAGGATGTTTAAAAAAATAGCAAAAAGAAATAGGCCCAAATAGATTTTTTGTAACCAGAAAGTAAACAAAAACAAAAACAAAAAAACTGGACTTGGTGTTGTTTATAAACTAGGGGGTGTGCAAAAGGAAACTGGCTGGATGGGAGTTTGGTTTGAGGCCCAATGAGGGTTGTGGACAAGAGAAATATTGGGGTGTGTCAAGGTAAAACGAGTTTGGGCTTTAGATATGGTTTTGGATTGGGCTTGGCTGTTTGGTTGTTAGCAGCATAAGTGGAAATGAATGGTGGTGTAAACAAAAATGGGGAGGTGGTACGTGAGCGAATGAGATTGGGCTTGGAAATGGGCTTAACCCATTGTAAATAAAACAACAGACCAAAGTGTTGTTTCATTCAAACAGTAGAATTTTCTCTCTTACTCTAACATTCCCTCTCGTTCTCTCTGTGTGGGCTCTCGCTGGAGAAGAGCAAGGCGTCGCGCTGGAAATCGCCCTTGTGGTAGCGACGGCGGCGGCGAAGCTCAAACCTTCATTTTTTTTACAGATTATGTTTCGTCTCCTTATCCTGATTATTAATTTGTAGTTGATTTTTGCAGATTATAAATGATTCCGTGTAGATCTTGAAGGGGGTTTGGAAACCCTAACAGTTCCGATTCATCTTTTCTCGCATGGCCTCAGTGATATCTTTCTTTTCTTCTTCTTCTTTCTAATTTCTGAGGTGTTATGGTTTTGGAAAGTGATTAAGCACAATTAGGGTTTTGTATTGTGTTACGGTTCTGTTTGTTTTGTGTTTGACTTTTCAGAAAGGTTTTTGTTTTGGAAAGTGATGAGCAAAAGATTATGGAGTTTTCGGTTCTGTATATCTCTCTTTTTGTCCTCTCTTTGTTGTATGAATTGTGTTTCTTTTATATTGTGAACTCTCTTTGACTTTGTTGGGAGAGAACTGCCTTGAGCCACTAGTATGAGACTTGTCACTTCTGATATCTTATTTTTTCTGATATTTTTGAAATGTCAACTTTGTACTTTTGCTAAGCTATGCTGGTTTTGTGGTTTTCCTGTTGCTTGTTGGCTTTGGACTTATCATCTTTTTTCTGATTTTCTGATATCAATTATGTGGTACTTTTCTATGCTGCCTTTTGATTCTGTATTTGTGTAGTACAATATCTTTTGAGTTTTTTTCTTTTACTGTGAACCAAACAAAACCTTTTATATATTTGTTTGAGATTTTGCAATAGAGTTTTTGGCCTATGACTTTGACATTACAATTCTGATTTTTGATTGAAACAAACACAACATGAGGCCTTTTTTGAATCTTTTGCGTGAAAACATGATGTTAATTCTAACTTGGACCCTTTGATTTATTTTTTATTATTGTGAACCAATCTTTGTTTTGTGATTTGTAGTAACAATGCCCCTATCCAAAGATAAAATCTGAAACAAAATTTTATGAGGCTTGTATGATGTTGAGTTTGAAATTCTGTTGTCTTTTTGTGAACCAACTTGGATTGTGATTTGCAATAGACTTAGGCCCTAAAATCTGATTCCTTGACCAAACCCTAATGATGAATTTTGAAATGATTTCTTGAAAACTTTCTTGTTCTCATTTGATTATTTTGCTAACTAAATCTTTTTCATTTGTTTCATGTGAGTACCAATGGAGAAAAGGCAAGGAAACGGTGGCATGGCTTGAGGTGGAGAGTACAAAGGTCAATTCACAATATGGATAGCATTAGATATAGGAGTTTGTTATTAGGCCATAAAATGAATGCCTTTGTAACATTAGGAAGTATTTTTTGGAACTTATGTACATTTAGGATTTCAAATGCCATTTAAATTCTCTTTTTGTAACTCATTTGGCAATCTTTAAACAATTTGGAATAAACATGAAGTTTTGTAATCCTTTGAAATGTCAAATAGAAAGCTCCCCATTTTTGAATTTGATTCCAAATGGAACTTGTATGAAGAATGTATTTTAGTTTCTTGAATTTGAAGTAACAAGTGAAGCTTCCATATTTGTAATTGAAAATAAACAAAATCAAATTTTTGCTCATTTGTACCAAGTCTAAAACTCTTCTTAATGTCAATTATGTAATTGAATTTGATCACTTCTACATTCCAAACAAACATTTGAATGCCCACTCAAAGTGATGATGCCTTAGTGAATTTTGAAGATGCGTGAGATTTGACATAAAGTTCCAGTAAATCCCCCATTGATAATTATCAACAAAAGAGAACCAAAAGAGGAGCAAACCCCAATCTCAAATCCAACTTCGGTTAACTTTCTTCTCAATCAAACAATGTATCATCAAAGAGTCCTCAAACTCAACATCTTTTATCATGAATCAAAACCTTAACTCAACATAAACTCAAATGTAAACCCTAATATTGAAACATGAATCTTGATCTTAAAAGGTGTCACACATTCAAAAGTCAAAACCCTAGTACAAAACCAAAGGATATGAAAAATACTATTCTCTTTTGAAATACTTGTAAACCTGAACCCTTGATGAAACAAAGAGATCAATTGACATGTATTGAGGCCTGATAAGCTTTTGGTAGCCTTGAATAATTAAAAACCCTAAGAGAAAGTCTTAAAGAAAAGGGAGGGCAAATTTTTGGGTGCAACACTCCCCCTCAACAAAACACATATTGTTCTTCTTTAAAGATCTCTAAGGTGACACATTCCAATATTTTGTACATGTTTCTTGAAAATAGATGTAGGAAGTGCCTTTGTAAAGATATCTGCCACATTATCACTTGAACGAATATACTGAATATCAACCGCTATGTTTCTTTCAAGTTCTTGTGTGAATGAGAAACACTTGGGAGGGATATGCTTGGTTCTATCACTTTTTATGTAACCTTATTTCATCTGGGTAACACATGCAACATTATCTTCATACAAAATTGTTGGGTTATTATCAATTGGTAAACCAAATGCTCCTTGGATATGTTGAGTTACCGATCGTAACCATCTACACTTTTTGCTTGCTTCATGAAGGACAATTACTTCAACATGATTTGAAGAAGTTGCTACAAGTATTTGCTTTTGCGATCTCTATGATATTGCAATGTTACCATATGTAAATATATATATCTAATTTGTGATTTAGCATTATGTGGATCTGATAAGTACCCTGCATCTGATTAACCAAGCAAAACTGGTTTTGAATTGTTAGAATAAAACAAACCAAGACCAAATGTACCTCTAAGATATCGAAATATATGCTTTATTCCTTTCCAATGTCTTTTTGTAGGACATGAGTTGAATCTTGCTATCAAGTTCACTGCAAAGGCTATATCAGGTCTTGTATAGTTAGCAAGGTACATGAGTGCCCTAATGGCATTTAAATATGGTACTTCAGAGCCAAGATCTTCTTCATTACCTTCCTTAGGTCTAAATGGATCATTGTGAACATTAAGTATTCTACCCATCATTGGAGTACCTAAATGGTTTGATTTGTCCATGTTAAATATTTCCAATACCCTTTCTGTATAATTTGATTGATGTACCAATATACCATTTTAAGTATACTCAATTTTTAAACCAAGATAAAACCTAGTGTTTTTTCCCAAATCTTTCATATCAAATTCTTTCTTTAAGTAATCTCTTGCTCCCTTAATTTCTTTATTAGTTCCAATTATATTTAAATCATCAACATAGACAACAATTATTATAAAACCAGATATTGTTTTTCTTATAAAAACACAAGGGCAAATATGATTATTCTCATAGCCTTCTTTAAGTAAATATTCACTTAATCTATTATACCACATGCGCCAGGATTTCTTTAATCCATATAATGATCTTTGCAACTTAATTGCATACATTTCTCTAGGTTTTGATGTCTCCGGCATTTTAAATCCTTTTTGGATTTTCATGTATATATCAATGTCAAGTGAACCATATAAATAAGCAGTAACAACATCAATAAGATACATATCAAGATTGTTAAATACTGATAAAACAATTAAATAACGAAAAGTAATGACACCCATAACAGGAGAATATGTTACCTCATAATCAATTCCTGGTCTTTGGTAAAAACCTTGTGCAACAAGAAGAGCTTTGTATTTGACAATTTCATTTTTCTCATTTTGTTTTCTTACAAAGACCCACTTATATCCAACTAGATTCACATCTTTTGGTATAGCCATAATAGGGCCAAATACATTTCGTTTTTTAAGAGAATTTAATTCAATATCTATAGCATCCTTTCAATTTTTCCAATCATGTCTATTTTGACATTCATTCATAGATCGGGGTTTGGGATCATCAGTTTTATTCATAATTTCACATGCAACTAAGAATGAAAATATTTCATCAATATTCACACCTTTTTGGTTCAACAAATTTCCTATATTAACATAATTAATTAAAATCTCGAGATCATTCTTGATTTCAGTTTCATTATCAATGATCTCATTATCATCATCTTGTGTTTCTTCGAGAGCACACTTATCAATCGTGGATTTATTATTATTATCCAGTGTCTTTTCAAAGCCACTTTCAATCAAATTCACCTTTTCTATTACCTTTCTTTTTCGGGGATTTTTTTCTTTGGATCCCATAGGTCGGCCACACTTAAAGTGTGCCATAGATGTACTTTCTACATCATTTAGATTTAAAATCCCAATTTTATCTAGAACATTTATTGCTGGTACATGTGACTTTGTCACTCTTTTCAAATCAATAAATGAATCTGGCAATTGATTTGCTAAATCTTGTAAGTATACTATTTTCTTTACATTTTCTTCCCACGATCTATTATATGGGTCCAAATCTAATAAATTAGGTACATACCATGTTATGTCATTTTCTATCTTTTTATTCTCTTCCCCAAGCGTTGGAAATTTTGTCTCATCAAAATGACAATCATCAAATCTTTCCTGAAAAACATCATCTGTTAAAGGTTCAAGATATTTAATAATAGATGATGATTCATACCCGACATATATTTCTAACCTCCTTTGAGGTCCCATCTTTGTTCTTTGTGGTGGAGAAATTGGGACATATACTACACAACCAAATATCTTTAAATGAGAAATATTTGGTTCCTTACCAATTGTAAGTTGATAAGGGGCATGTTTATGATCAACACTTGGTCTTAGGCAGATGAGTGCTGCAACATGTAAAATTGCATGACCCCAAACTGTAACTGTTAGTTTAGTTCTCATTATTAATGGTCTAGCAATATGTTGGAGACGTTTGATTAAAGACTCGGTTAAACCATTTTGTGTATGCACATGAGAAACATGATGTTCAATAGTAACTCCAATTGACATGCAATAATTATTAAATGATTCATATGTAAATTCACATGCATTGTCAAATCTAATTTTCTTTATAGTGTAGTCAGGAAATTGAGCTCTAAGTTTAATTATTTGTGCAGGAAATTTTGCAAATGCCATATCACGACTTGATAGTAAGCATACATATGACCATCTACTAGATGCATCAATTAATACCATAAAATACCTGAATGGTCCTGATGGTGGATGGATAGGTCCACATATATCTCCTTGAATTCTTTCAAGAAATGTCGGTAGGTCTGTCTGACACTTACTTGGTGAATGCTTTGTTATTAGTTTGCCAAGAGAGCAAGCTTCACATAGTCTATCTTCTTTTGTAAGTTTTAAACTTTTCAATGAATGACCATGCATACTTTCAACTATTTTATGCATCATTGTTGAACCAGGGTGACCTAAACGGTCATGCCATAAATTCATAATTTTTGGATCTTCTTTTACTATTAAATTACATTCAATTTCATGTATATATGTATAATGTAACCCAGAAGGTAATTTTGGCAGTTTTTCTAAAATTTTCTTCTTTCCCAAAATATTGACAATAATATTAATGTATTTCATATTACTTTCAGTTGTAGTTTCAGTATCATATCCTTGATGATATATGTCATTAAAACTCAATAAATTTTTCTTGGATTTTGGAGAGTATAAAAAGCATTATTAATGACAAATTTTGTCCCATTTGGTAATATGAATATAGCATTACTTGTTCCTTTAATCAAATCTGCAAGACCTGATATTGTATTATTACACCTTTAGTAGGATTTATTTCAGTAAAGAATTTCTTACTTTTGAGGATTGTATGAGTAGTCCCAATGTTCGGAATGCAAATGTCTTTGACATGTTCCATGTCTAACCTTCTTTAAAATAAAAATAAGTTTAAATAGAAAGTAAATTAATAACATATTTAACATTATTATTTCATGTAAAACATAAAATACAAATACATATTCCAAATATAAAATAATACAAACACATCACACATTATTCAAATAGTTCTTAATCCATTGATCCTTCAACGAAGTCGGAACTTTAAAAATAGGTATTGTCCTTTCTAGGTTCAATCTCATTAAAATTCACTTTTTTTTCCTTTTTCCTCTACAGATTCCATTTGTCTTTTACACAAATGATCTGGTGTTCTACACACCTTAGACCAATGGTCTTTCTTTCTGCATCTGAATCATACATCCTCATAATTTCTCGAGCGACCTTCTTGGGTATATTTATTCTTTCTGTGATACGGTGGCCAGAACCGGACTATTTGAAAATGCTGGTTTGCATTTTGCGTTTGTGTTCGCAAAATGTCGCGGTAAGCAAGAGTCGCCACCGATTTTTATTTTATCCAACTGGAAAGGACAAAAGCACAGAAAAATTCCTTTTTTCGAGATTTTGAGTACGGGGGGTAGATTATAGAAAGGGAAGGTATTAGCACCCTTTCTATTCGTGGTTTTCCACGGGCTCTTAGGTACTTGCTCATCATTTTCAAAATTTTCTTGTGTGTGTTTAGTTTGAAAAAAGTTTTTGTTTTACTTCGATTTAATCCTTGCTTCTGTCTTCAAGGGTGTTACGAAGTCGTTTTTGATAAAAACTTTATTTAAAAAGAGTGTAAGTGTGGAAAAGATTGTTTTTGAGCAAGTACTTAAGAACTAATCTACCTACTCGAAAAAAGAGAATGTTTCTGTTCTTGTTTCCTTTAGACAGTGCTATCCCACTATTAGTGAGTAGGTAGCACCGTCGTTGGAGTTTTAAGGGTCAACTCGAAAGGGACATACGATCACTAAAGCAATGCTAGGACATCTTAGTAATAACCCTAATGTCTTGAGATCAATATTCGAGTCAACAATATCCGAGGCAACCATTCCGAGGCAACAATATCCGAAGCAACCATTCCGAGTCAACTTTTCCGAACGGGACTTTGATCTTTGTTTAGACAAGAGAGCGACCACTAAAGTATCCTATACTTAATGACCGTTTACCGAAGGCAACCGAAGTGGAAGTGTACCCTAGGAATGCACATGTGCGAGTGATTCAATTTCAAGTTGTTATCTTTTCATATTTAGGGTTTGCTAACCGTTTTAAATTTAACATACATTCTTGTCATGCAACCATATTATCATACATCTAACAGTTAATATTGTGCGGAAATTAAAATGCGGAAAGTAAAGCTACGCTATTACAAGGCTTCGAGTATTAATTTACATAGCCAAAAAACCCGCTAAAACGATAAATGAAAAGAAAAAGTCCTAATTAATCTATTACATCCCATGAACAATTACATCAATATGGTAAAAACAAATAAAGCGCGCGCGATGAGTTAAGAACGAGAAAAGTTAGGGTTTTGGCCCCGTCTAAACTAATTAAAGGAAAACTAATTTTTGATTATTTTGATTATTTTAAGGAAAAAGAATAAGGTTTTAAATTAAATACAAACCTAATTACTAATTAAATTAAATAAAATAAAATAATTAATCTTTGACCTATTTTTGTGTTTTTGGTTATTTTTTTAAGAAAAAGAAAATAAAAATTAAATTGGACAAAAAACCTAGTTTCTAATTTATTTTAATTTTACAAAAAGAATTAAAGTTATCTAATAAATTAAATTAACTAGTTAAATTAATTTTTGATTAAAAATAAAACCTAAATCTAGTTTGGGTGAAAATTATTTTTATGACTATTTTGATAAAAAGAATTAATTTTTATGTTAGTAAAAATAATTAAATAAATCAAATAAAAGAAAATATAAAAGAAAAAGAAAAAAGAAAATGGGCCTGTGATCAACAAATTTGGAAGGGTGCCTTTAACAATTCTGGGCCCAAAAGAAACTGATCCACGTTGACTTTCCATGATTCCATGCTGCACTTGGACTGGGATGCATGATGGACCATCACATGATGACCTTTGGATTGAATCTGCTTCAGATCTAGTGGCTGCAAGCTAATGGCACACGATGGGGTCTTGGCCTGTACAAGCACATGATTACGCAAGGCAAAATATTATTAAAGAATATGGGAGACCTGGGATTCAAACCCAGGTCCTGTAGCTTTTTCCAACTGCCTTGTCACCAACTGAGCTGCGCGTATTTGTTGTATATTGAATAACAATCATTGATAATATTTAAGAATGCAAATTAGTGGGGGGGGGAAATAAAAAATACGCCAGAATTCAAATGGACGAATGAGATGGAGCCACGCATGTCATCTTCTTCCTCTCTCTGTTGGTAAAAGTCATAGACTTTTACCTACGGATAAACGTCCGTCACTACAAACCCTGCACATTTCAAAATCACACACAAGCATGATAAATGGAATCTAAGGGTGTGAAACAAGTTACCTTGGCCCACTGAGCATCATAGTTCCCTTCTTGTGGACCAATTTCACCTGTACAAAAGATCCTAAATCGAGACCAAGAACCCTAGCAATGGTGGATTCTGATATAGCCAACGAAAATGCAATTGATTACCACCACAATCTTGCAAACATGTTAGGGATTCAGAATATTCTATTGAAACATGATAAATATGCAAGAATAACAAGATTCGATTATGAAAATAATGGCAAACCGTGTACCACTTACAATGAGTTCTAGCGCGCGAGGATCCTTGTTTCTGATTGCTATGGCTTCCTTGCAATCCCAGGAAATGAATGGGATGGCTTATGAGTCTTGAAAACGTCTGGAAGTGTGAAATCAGATCACCACTTTCTTTGAATTTTTTCAAGTTTGGTTCTCTTTCTACACGCCTCTCAAACTTGTTGTTTTTTACTGCCATTGTACACTATATACCACTGATTGAATTAGGGTTGCAATTGTGATCTCAATCTTTGTCCATTATGATTTGTGATCTTGATTTGATTTCCATGAAATTCCTTCCAAAATAGGCCAAAGTCAATCTTTTTGTGCCCACCTATGCCTTGCACGAATTGATTCACTTGCTAGCTGGATATGGGACCTGAAATATGCACAAAATCTTGAGGTTTGAATGATTTGGATATTTTCATGATTTAATTAGATTTAAATTGATTTAATTGGAATAAAAAATCAAAATAAATAGTAAAAATAAGATAAAGACAAGTGGAAAGAGCTAGGGCTCGCGGACCATGCTACCAACTCAAAACAAGTGCAAAAGATTGGGCCAATTTAACAAAAAATGCAATTTGAGGCATAGTTGACTTTTGGCAATTTTGCAAAAAGGGTCAACTTCACCAATGCATAACTTCCTAAATGTTGACTCTTTGAAGGTGTTCTTGGACTTTTTAAAAATCTTGAGATTTCCTCTAAGCAACCCTTTTGGTCTCATCTCAATTGATTCTACCATGTTCATGTATGAAGCTTTGACAAAAAAAGTGTTTTTGTTGACTTTTTAAAGTGACCTATAATGTCCAAATTCATAACATCTTGTGAGTGAATATTTTGAACTTGGGAGATGAATATAGATTGTATAGAATTGCGTCCTCTTCAAAATGAGCTTTGGATGGGTCATTTCTCATAAAGTATGAGAAAGTTATGCTTAGTCAAAGTTGAGTTGACTTTTCCTACAAAACCCTAATTTAGCAACTTTTGGTTCTTGATGAATTGTGAGCAATCCCTGATGAATCATGATCAAAACTTGATCAAATGATGAATGATACTTCAAAATGATGATTTTGACCAAAAATCTTGAAGTTTGACTGTATGTGGGCCACAATTGACTTTTGCCCTAGCATAGCCGATTTCTAGGCCTTTGAACCATTAACTGAGAAAACTTCCTCTGCAAGGCTTGAAACTTGACATGGATGATCTTGATAACATATTAGGACAATAGTGAGCATTTGGGATCCCTTAGACTCAAGTTTCTTGATGCAACATGAAACCCTAATTTGAGGTAGACTGCCTTAGGAGAGAGTTTGTCTGGTCAACCCTTGGACTTCCTTGAGTAACTTGAGGATCTTCCTTGAAATGTTTTGAGAAATATGGGAGGGAAAATTTTGGGGTACAACACTTTTCTTGGAGATTTCAATTATTTTGGTCATATCTGTGAGATCTAAAATTATTCATATGACCTATTCCACGTCCTCTACCACGAAAAGGATTTTGACCATGGAAAAAGTTTTGACCATGATATCCTCCTTAACTGTGACCATCAAAACGAACACGACCATTATTACCATCAAAACGAGCATGACTACCACGTCTCTTAAAATGATTAAATCTACCACGCCCACGATTAAAGGTTGTGGCATTAAGTTCAGGATATGTTATTGTTCCCGTGGGCTGTGACTGATGGTTTTTTCATAAGGAGCTCTTTATTTTGTTCTGCCACTAGAAGGGCTGCAACTAAATCAGAATATTCAGTAAATTCCCTCATTCTATATTATTGTTGCAATAATACTTGGTATGCATAAAAAGTTGACAAAGTTTTTTCTACCTTTTCTTTTTCAGTTATAATTGTGCCACAAATTTTCAATTGTGCTATAATCTGGTGCATAGAAGAGTTATATGCAACGACACTTTTGTAATTTTAGAACCTTAACTTATTCCACTGATCCATTAATGAGGGTAACAAAACTTTTTTCTGATGTCCAAATCTTACTTTAATTTTATCCCACAAAAATAGTGGGATCTTAAGCATTTGAATATTCTGTTTGCAATCCATCATCAAGATGATGCTTGATTATTCTATTCACTTTTGATTTTCTCTTTTCCATCTCATATGGGTCGTCTATTGATTTTCCAGAATTGTCTCATTCTAGTATTTTGTTTAGTCCCTTACGTGTAAGGTACTCAATTAGATTGTTGTTCCAGGTTATGAAGTTGTCTCCAATTATGCTTAGAATTTTGAATTGATGCTTAAGATTTGACATGATTATATCTATAATTGAAATGAGCATAATCAATATTTAATGCATAAACAAAACAAAATCAATTTATTCAATTACAAAATCCATGACTACATATTATTTAAAAACCTTTACTGATAAACCAAGCTATGACTAGTAATGGTAAGACGATAATTATCATAAAAACTACAAAATCATTACCTAATTCTTCACGCCCATAAGAAACAAAATAATGGCGAGCAGAGTGATGACCAAAATAAGAAATTTAAGCATTTGAAAAATATGGATAAATATTTTGAGAATCATGTGAAAGTTATGAAAGAAGTTGAAGTATTTATAGAAATAATTTTGTAAAAAATGGCCGTTGTAGTTACTGTTGGGAAAAAAGAAAAAGAAAAAGAAAAAAGTTAAGTGTGTTACAAGTTATTTAGCCAAATCTTAAGTGTGTTAAATATCATCTAATAATTATAAGTGATAGAGAAAATTATGAGATAATATGAACACATATGATTAAAAAAAATATGCATATGAGATTTTAGACCTCTATTAAATATAAAATTTAGTAACAACATATGAGGTTTTAAACCTCCCACTAAACATAAAATTTAGTAACAGTATATGGGATTTTAAACCTGCACTAAATATAAAATTTATGGGGGTTTTAAACCTCCACTAAATATAAAATTTAATAACAATATATGATATTTTAAATCTCTATTAAATATAAAGGTTAGTAACAACATATGGAGTTCTAAACCTCCACTAAATTTAAACATTAATAATTACAGTCTTGGACTTCCATTAACTATAAAAGTTAGTAATTACATATGAGGTTTTAAACCTCCACACAAAATTTATAATAAGAATAACCATACTTATTATAGAGCACTTGACAAATTGCCAATTTTCTATAACCGAGACAAATAACAGTAATAATAAGATTAAAGAGATAATTATAGAATATATATCTAGTGTAGTAAAAACTTTCGATAGAAACGATTGTGCTGATAACGTGTTAAGAAAAGATAGATATTTAAATCTAACTTAGTTGAAAACTACATATAATATTTATGATACCCAAATGAGAAAATGATGAAGAAAGTAGAATCATATTTTTCTATCTTTTAAAGTAAAATTTGGTGTCCTTTACATTTATCAAAATAGTGTATTTATACTAGTAGAAATATTATTATTATAATTGTTATTACTATTATATCTTTGACAAATTATACATCACAAATAATTTGTCATTAATATTTGAAGTTTAACTATTAGATAAAAATTTCTAAATAATTATAATAATACTCTTCATTATTATAACAAAAATAAATAAATGACTATTTTTTCCATAGAGAAAATCAGAGATATTGTCCATTCATGTTCATTTAACTCTTCCGTAGACCACCTTCCTAAAAAAATAGACTGAGCCCTAAATATTTTATTCTCTCCATCGTTCAATATATTTCATGGCTCCCCTAAAATCGTTGAGTTGTAGAACAAAAATTGGGGGAAACCCTAAATATTAATTGAACCAAAATTAATAAATTTGTTTCTATAAATATATTGAGCCCCCAAACTAATTTGAATTAGTGTTTCTATGATAACAAAATGAGAAGGAAAAAATTATAATAGGTATCATACTTTTATTTTCCCCTTTTCAGATTTTCATTTATAGAAGGAGAAGTTCATGTTAGATGAATAAGGGATTTGTAAGTTAATAGCAGCAGGTTGGTAACTCTTATACTTTTACAAGGTCCTCATTTTCTCAGCTAACTTTTACCAATTGTAATTGTTCTATCATTTTTGTTATGTCATAGTAATATTTTTCTAAATTGGAGCTGATATGAGCATTAAGACAATGGTGTCAAATTGTTTTCTAAAATAGTTATTAACTTTGTTTATGCTTAGGAATCATGTTTGAGATTGGTTTTGGGTTTGGATTTGGAGGGAAATCTCTGAGACCATTTGATAGGAACCATGGATCAGAAGTTGATTTGGGCCTTACCCCTGTAAGGCATATTATTTGGAGGGTGTATTCTAGAAGAAATAGGAGAGAGAAGGTTGTTAGTGAGGTGGCAGGAGCCCCCATGTGATTCGGTGAGAAGAATATATCATGAGGTACGGAAGAGGAGTAGGGTATCATGGAAAATGGCTAAAAATGGTTAGACGGAGAAAATACTTTCTCTAGTGAGGAGAAAGGGCTCGAGTTATCCTTTTATCATATTGTTTTAGGAATTGTACTCTCCTATCAATTCTATTTATACAAATATCCATTCATATTTAAATTTCTTTACGGTTAGCTTTTATTTGTTATATACACTGTTATATTTTTTTGGTTTCCATCATTGGTCCGATCTACCGGATAAGGAGTAAGAACCAACGAGAAATTTAGTTGTCTATGCCCCTGAAAATGTCAGAACAAGTTGATGTGTTGGAAGAAAGATTTGACTCGTTTCAGGAATCCCTTCGTTTCATGATGGAGGATTTCAGAAGACGATAATCGCAGAATTTGCGAAATTGTGAGATCGACCAACTCAGGAGAATTCTTTTTCGGTTTCAGATGAGACAAACTCTGAGTTCAGAATGGCTGTGAAAAAGGTGGAGCTGCCGTCATTTGATGGTGATGACCCAATTGGGTGGGTTACTCGAGCTGAGACCTAATTCGAAGTGCAAGGTTTGTCAGAGGATGTAAAAGTGCAATTAGTGAAGGTGTGCATGGAGGGTGCAACCATACACTGGTATAATCTGCTCCGAGAAACTGAAGATGAACTAACATGGTCGAAACTGATGAAAACCCTTATGAGAGATATGGAGGAATGAAGAGCGATAATCATTTTGAATAATTGAAATATTTGTAACACACCGGCGACGTGGAAGAGTATATCACCAATTTCGAATATATCTCATCACAGGTTGTTCGACTCCCGAGAGATCAGTATCTTGGTTATTTTGTGGGAGGTCTCCTGCCTGAAATACGGTTGACGTTGAGAACTCTTAACCATCGTTCACGAATTTAGGCCATGAAAGTGGCTCGTGATATTGAGTCTAAGTTACGTGGAGTTCCAAGTTATAGAGCTGGTGGAGGATTGTGATTTGGGAGAAATTTTAAGGAGTCGGGTCTTGGGTCGGGTGGTAAAGGAGGAATTATGTCGGGTAATAGAAGTGGAGTTCAGTCGGGTTTTAACCCTAGTTAAAATAAGGTAAGTTATAGATCTGGGTTAGCAAGCACCACAAACTTAAAATCGGTCTAATCTGGCCCCAATACAAGCTCCATGGCAAGCTTTGGTATTGTTTATGGTCGAAAAGATGCAGAACAAGAGGGAGGGTTCTGAAACAAGGGAATTTGACACCTTCCCTATTCTAAACTCATGGAATGCAAGGCCAAGAGATTTTTTTTCCGTTGTGGAGAGAGATTTCATCCATTTCATCAATGTTCAAAGAAGCAATTTCATTTGGTGATTTTGGGTGACGATGAAACAGTGACGAAGACGGCGAATGATTGTGAATGAGGTTGGAGCCGTCTGTGGGAATTTAAAAGGGTTGCAAAATGATGATTTAACAGATCAACAAGATGCATAGCTTGAGCATGTTTTAGATCATTTACCTAAGGTGTTCAATGAGATAGAAGGTTTACCTCTGAAGAGAGATACAATGCATTCAATTGTCTTGCAAGCAGAATCAATTTAGGTTAGTGTAAGACTGTATATATATCCGTATCATCACAAGGATGAAATATAAAGGCAAGTTCAAAGTATGTTGAAATAAGGAATAATTAGAAATAGTTCTAGTTCATTCTCTAGTCTGGTAATATTGGTAAAAAAGAAAGATGATACATGGAGAATGTGTGCGGATTATAGGAAATTGAATAAAGTAATGATTCCCAATAAATATCCAATTCGAGTTGTGGAAGAGTTGTTGGATGAGCTGCATGGGGCAAGATATTTTTCCAAAATCGATTTGAAGCGGGATACCACCAAATACGGGTGAGGGAGGAGGATATGCAAAAAATGGCCTTTCAGACACATGAAGGGCATTGCGAGTTCTAGGTATTGTCATTTGGGCTTACCAATGCACCAGCCACATTTCAACACACCATGAACCAAATCTTCAAACCTTATATAAGGAGGTTTGTTTTGGTATTATTTGATGACATTATAGTGTATAGCAGAGAATGGGAGGACCATGTGTTGCATTTGAGCTGAGTATTGGAAGTTCTAAAAGATTAAGGATTTGTGGAGAATAAAAAGAAGTGTACTTTTGGAAGCAAGAAGGTGGATTATTTTGGACATGTCTTTTCGGATAAGAGAGTGGCTATTGATCCAGAAAAGATAAAAAAGTGTTGTTGAATGGCCCATCCCTTATAATGTTAAAGGGGTGAGAAGTTTTCTGAGGTTAACTGGATACTATTGAAAAATCATTAAAGGTTATGGGAAAATATCCAAACCGTTAACCGATCTAACTAAGAGAGAAGCTTTTAAATGGGGAACCAAAGCGACACAAGCTTTTTAGGAGCTTAAAAGGTGATGACCACTCTCTGATTTTAGTGTTACTGGATTTTTCGCAACCATTTTAAATTGATTGTGATGCATCGGGAAAAGGTGTTGGGGAAGTGTTGATGGCTCTTGTGTTGGTGGTACTGCATTGAAGACCCTACCTTTTAGGTAGGAATTTTGGGGTTTACTCAGATCAAAAAAGCCTTAAACATTTGTTACAACAAAGAATCACTACTGCTGATTGTTGATATTTGTAATTATATAATATTAAGAATATTTATATGTAGAATAGTACCACATCGATTATATAGTCTAATTAGTTGTAATCTCTCTATATAATAAAGTCTCCATAGTGCTTTTAAAACACATGATTTAACCTAAATGTCTCTTAGTTTCTCCTAATTCAATATGGTATTTAGAGCCTTCTAAGAGGAAATTCTTCGCTGTGTTTTATCCGGTTGACCCACTATCTTCTGATGAGAAATTTTCTTCTGTGAACCGTGTCATCATTCTGGTTTGCCTCACCTTTTTTTTAAAATTTTTTTCCAGCGACCTCCGCCGCCGCACTGCCCACAAATTTTTTTTCGGGGGCTACGGTTCACCGCCACTTTTCACCGTCGCCGCTACTGTTCAAATTTTTTTTACCGTAAAAATTCTTTCCTCCCCCGGTTCCAGACCCTCCCTCGGTTTCTATTTCGACTCCCAGAAAGTTATACTCTTGTTCAAACAACCCCAATTGTTGTGTTTTAAGCCATGGGCGATGCTGATTCTATCTCATTTACTAAAGTTTCGCTTATCCCATGTGAAAAACTAATAGGATCAGCCAACTATAACATACGGGTTTGTACGGTCGAGATGTGGTTTCATGGTCAACGATATGAAGAGCATCTAACCACCCAATTGAGTGACGTTGTAGCCGTCAAACTCGCTAAATGGAAGAAAACTGATGTCTCTTTGTGTATTGTGTTGTGGTTTTCCATAACACCTAACCTCTAAGTGCAACACCAAGCATTCTCCACTTGTTATGAGGTGTGGTGTTGTACCCCAAAATTTACCCTCTCATTTATCAAGTAATCTCTCACAAGATCTCCTTCAGTTTAATACTGCATTAGGTTTGATCAGCTCAAGACACCTCCTTAAGCACTGATGACCAAAATTAGGGTTTGAGATTGCACAAGGATAATTGAACTTTCAATGCTTCATATGACTTTCATGGATTATTATGGACCCCCAAGATTACTAATGTCAAGTTTCAAGCCTTGGATCACACTTTTGCTCAATCAATTGAGTAGTTGACCTAAAAATCAGTTGTATTGGGGGAAAAGTCAACTATGGCCAATTTACAGTTAAACTTCCTAATTTTTGATCCACATCAATATTATAAACTCATATGTATCATTTGATCAAGTTTGTACCACAATTCCTCAAGAAATTTGATCAAATCATCAAAAGGGCAAAATGGTTAAAATTAGGGTTTTGACTAAGAAGGGGCAATTTCTGATTTTTGACCTAGCAAATGATCAATTGGATTGAAGCATGATCTCAAGAGTTCAATTTCATCTTTTGGACCTAATGTCATTACCTAAAACATTGCTCAAGATCAATTGGATTGATAGTGAATTCTCAGTCAACTATTCAAAAGTCAACTATACACTGAAAAGTCAAACTTTGACTTTTTGGTCAAAATCCAATGTCAAAGATCACAATTCACAAAAACATGTCAAAATATGAAACTTATTCATCAAGAAATCAAAAAGTCAAGATTTCATTTTGAAAAGTCAAAGTTTTCTAACTTAGAAATTTTTCTAAGTGTTTAAAACTTCATGTTTTTTCATAACTTTGAGCCAATTTTTCACCATGATGCAAAATGATTCAAAAGAAACTTTAAACATGAAAGTTTTAGATCTCCATGATATATACAACATTACTTTACACAACTTCTTCTAAAATTTCTTGGATCTCAAGTTATTAATTCATAAAGTCATGGTCTTGAAATTGAACACTTTGTGAAATTTTGCCCTAGTTTTGGTCAGGATTTTGACTTAACTTCATGGCACTTTTTCATATAGTTCCAAAGAAAATTTTCAAAATTTATTCAAAGAGGGGTTGTAGAGCATATTACAAGATTTCCAAAATGTCAATTAACTCCTTGAGATCATTTGTAATCAAGGAGAATCGAAGAGATGAAGTTAGGGTTTTCAAATATAAATTATAAGTCATTTCATGATGAACAAAAATTCAAATCCAAGCCTAGGCTGCATAATATTTGCTTTGCAGGCCTCAAACTTGTTTGTAACTCCATAATTAAATGTTTACACAGCTGATAGAGCTTTAATCCAAGATCTTGAGTCTTTATCCAAGTTACATTTCCATTTATGGCACAAAGTTGCCATTTCCATTTTGATAAAGCACTACTTTTGCAATTGTCAACTTCTTGAGCTTTGAACTTGTTCTTTCTACACACACAATCCCTATAAAACAAAATCAATGTGTCTAAAGCCTCTTTGAGCTCAGAACATGCTTGTACAACACTTTGAGTTTTGTCCTCTCACTTTTCTTCAAAAGTAAGTCATAGAGCCAAAAGGCTAGAACTCAGAAACCTTGAGTACATTTGATCTCTAACCTTTTCCATACATATACACAAGTCTATTGCAACATAACACACGAATGCTAAGACCTAAAAACACTCCCAAGCACTCTGCAACTCAGAATCTTCCATAACTTGACAGTTTTGAACCTCACATATCTATCTCTAAATCCACTCGTGCGTATTGAGTTTTAACCATCCAAACACTTAATATACATCATATCAAAGTGATCTAGACCCCTATTTCTTGACTGTAACTCCTTCATCACTATCCACCATTTCCAAATTTGAAGCTTGCAACTTGATTGAGTTGAGAGTTTCAGCCATCGTCAAAGCAAAGTAGGAGTTGGAACACATTCAAGGAGGTCCAAGCAAGCTACAAAAATCATCAGGCCATCACAAAGGTTGCTCAAACTCCATACCTGACTCCAGCTGCAAGAGGTAAGTTTTCAAACTTATATCTCTTCATACAAGCATCATTTGAGTTTGATTTGTGAAGATAAAATATAGATTCCATTATCGCGAAGTTGTACATATCCATAATTTGCATTTATATGGCCTAAGCTTAGATGATTTTAGAGTTAAAGTTTTCTGAAATTTTTAGGTTTTAAATCAAGGCCAGAAAAATTCTCATTCATCTTTGACTGTTAGCTTAAGTTATTTACATGGTTGGATTCGTGGAAAGAAATGCCACAAATTTCATGTTTGAACTTTTCATTTTTGTTGAGAGATGAAGAAGATACATGTCCTTTGGCTGGAGGTTGAAGATGAAGTGTAATCAGGGCATGTTTTGTATTATGTATTTATCCTTTCACACAAGTTAACGAATGTATCACCACCCCAGTGGTTAAAGCGTGCGCCTGTCTCCCTTAGGTCTTGGGTTCAAGCCCCAGCGTGACCTTTTGTTATTTTTCACTATTTTCTGACTTTTTGTGCTTTTTTTAGCAGTGCCTGGGCTTTATTGTGGGCCTAATCCTTTTTTTTCTTCACAACACCCCTTGTATTAGTAATCCACCTCCGTGACTTATTTTTATTTTTATTTCATTTTTTTATTTTATTTATTATTGTTATTATTATTATTATTATTATTATTATCACTATTATTATTTTCATAAATCATAAAAAAATCTAAATTTATTTTCATTTATTATTTATACTTATATATTTAATTTTTTTCCATAAAACAAAAAGACAAAAAAATATTTTCTTAAAACAAATTAATTTCTTTTTTTTCTTAAATAATTAATTTTTTGACTTAGGTTAAATTAGTATATTATTTTATTTTTTTAGTTAAAATTAATTTAGAACTTAGGTTTATTTTAATTAATTAATCTTCATTTTACTTTCATTAATTTAAAACCTTTTCATAAAAAACCCTAAAAATCCTTTTCAAATTAATTTCTTTTCTTAATTAGTTTAAGTTAATTTTATTTAATTTTAATTAATCATATTCTTTAATTAGGTCAAGACAAAATCCCTTTCATAAAAAACAACAAAAATCATTTTTTTTTCCATTTATATTCTTGCATTTTATTTTCAATTTTGTATAATATTCAATATGGTTGTAATAGATAGTTAGGTTTAATTTTCTTGCAATCCCCATTTGTAAATTAGTACACCCCCTCCCCTAATGATGTAATAGCGTAGTAATTTTACTTTTCGCAATTTATCGCTTTATATAAATGCTAGTAATTAGGGTTTGTATGAGAAGATAAAATCAACAAGTAGCAAACCCTAATCAAAGACTAAACAAAGCATGAAAATCAATGCACTTGCACATAAGCACCCCTAGGGTAAAATCCACTTGGTTTCCTTATAAAAATTGCCATATTATGCATGTGAGGTATCTTAGCAAAAACAAGCAAAAATACAAGATCATAGTCCCTCGATGACGCTATCTATGTTGCCTTTTCAAAATGATCTTAGCCCCTAAAGAAAGATGCTAAGATACCTTGCAACATTACTAATCATGGTTATACGATGACCCACGCCCGTCCCGTTTACATCCAAAGATAGGGTTACTTACCAAATCAATGGTAAGATAACAATGTCAAAGGAAAAAGGAAATGAACATGAAATACTTTTGAGTAGGTAGATTGTTCCTAGTTATTTGCTCAATTTCAAAACAAAAACATCCTTGCTATTTTTCAAAACAAACACCAACACTTTTAAAACCTTTTTCAAAACTTGAAAACGTTTTCAAAAGATCAACATCTTCGTATACATTCTTACGAACGAGAATCATACAAAGTTTTCCTAAACAATGGTCTCTTTTCAAAAATACTTTCAAAACCACACAAAGCACAATTTCAAAAAAAGCAAGTGATCTATAAAGTTACTAAGAGCCCATAGATAACTGTGGATGAAAAGGGCGCTAATACCTTCCCTTTTCATAATCTACCCCCCGAACTCAAGAAAACATCTCTAAAGGTCTTTCCTGTTCTTTTCAGCCTTTCTTATTGGATAAAAGAAAAGTCGGTGGAGACTCTTGCTAAACCACAACATTTGCGATAAAACGCAAAACAACCAAGTCAGTTCTCCCACCGTATTACAGAACTGGCGACTCTGTTGGGTTAAATTCTAAAAGTGGGGTTACCTTAGGGCTAGATCACATTTATTTACTTTCTTTATTTGACTTGTGTGCTTTACATTATGGTTCTTTGTTCGGGTTTGAATCCTCTACCCGGATTTGGGATACCTTATAGGTAATTAGAAATACGTTGTGGAAATTGTGCGGGGTATACCAACACGGTCTAAGCAATAACTACGTTAGTGCGACATATTTGTGGGTACCGGTAGACCTTGAGTAGTCAAGGAGAATACGGGGCCGCTGAGTGATGTCATGAAGCACTAGTGAACTTTTAGAACCTTTACTTGACCAACTTGGCTATTAGGACGTAGTCAGATGACCGACTTTGGTATAATTCGAAGTTGGTAGATACTCGATACTACACTCATTAAAGTTTGGTTTTTTGGGATATTCCAGTCGCCATTTAAGAGGCTTACGCTGAAACAATGCCCGAAGAAACAAACCAGTGATATTAAGCTCCTTAGAATCCGATTACTATTATTAAGACAGGTTTGAGCCAACTAAACTTCAAGATGGTACTTACCTATAAAACTCCATGCAAGCCTAAACCTAAGGATTTGTTTGCTTTGTTTGTGTATAGATACTTGTACATAACATCATAAACATCATACTCATATTCACTAACCATTTCAAGGATCTTGGGATTATCTTTGTTCTGTTTTGTAGGACATGGATTCTGTTCACAGGAAAACCATTCAAGTTAATCTCGTAAGGATCCCTCCGCAATTTAAAGAGCTAGCATCAAGGATTCCTGAAAATTCTCCATTTACCGAAAGACATGGTCGGCTACTAAACTTGGTTACCTGGAACACTGATGAAGACATGATGAAGGTGCTCTTTCAGTTCTTTGATCCTTTACACCATTGCTTCACATTTCCTAATTATCAACTTGTGCCAACTTTGGAAGAATTCTCACAACTCTTGAGGATTACCATCCTCAATCAACTACCTTTCAATGGTATAGAAATAGATTCAAATCCATAAGATATTTCTCAAGCTTTACACTTGCAATCATCTGATATCATAACTAATTGGGAAACAAGGAGTGGTGTTAAGGGTTTCTTAGCAAAGTTCTTGTTTGAGAAAGCCCAAAACTGTTGGATCTCTTTGGATTTTCAAGCTTTTGAGTAAATTGTGGCTCTCCTCATCTATGGGATGGTTTTGTTTCCAAATCCTTACCAACTCATAGATGTTAACACCGTAAAAATCTTCATGTCTCGTAACCCGGTGCCTACTTTGTTAGGAGACATCCTACATTCTTTTCACTCTCGCACTTTGAGGAAGAGAGGTATCCTCGTGTGTTGAACTCCTATCTTGGCAAGATGGTTTATTTCACATATTCCCCAATCTGTGTTGAAAAATGATCAAGGTTCAAGATGGTCCCATAGGTTGATCACGCTCAGACTTTCGGATATTCATTGGTATCCCGCTCTTTGGAGAATGTTACTATCGTCGACCGTTATGGAGAATTCCCTAATGTACCTTTGCTTGGCATTATAGGAGGTATCACTTACAACCTCTGCTTATCCATACGACAGTTTGGTTACGCCCGGAGGGATGGTCCCCATGAGATTCTTATCCAAGGATTGATATTCGACTACGAGAATGACAATCAAGGTTACCGTCAGAGGTTTATCCGAGCATGGGGGATGGTGAACAAGGTGGATAGCAAGACAGTAGGATACAAGAATTCCATTCCCCTCGAGCCTTACCTTAAATGGGTACGAGCTCATGCTCAGAAACTTGTGACTTATCCCTCCATCTTACCAGTCATCGTGGAGCCTGTGGTCGAAGGAGATGTTTCCTACACTATCCTCCATCTCGACATGCCTACCTCTCTCGAAGACTTGCAAAAGGGTTGGATTCATCTTAAGGAAGAATGAGATACTTTCAAAGCTCAACTCTATTCTAGTGAGAAGAGGGTCTTGGATATTACGAAGTAGCTACAAGTAGAGCAAAGTGTGAATGCCTATCTCGCACCGAAGAGGATGCGTTCAATCTTTTTATCTTAGAAAATTATTTTGTAAGCCCGAGAGGCATGATGTAATCTTTCTTGTTTTGTTCTAATGAGAATTAACGTTTGTTCATTCTTTTATCTATACAAATTTAAATTTCATTAATCCTTGAAATCATTTGCATGTACATATTCTATGCATCATAACATGATAGGTTTTCTTATAACAGGTTTCCTTATCTTTCTGCTGTTTATTTCAGCAAGATAGATCTAGAGAAAACTGTGAA
Organism: Vicia faba; assembly: GCA_948472305.1. Lineage (NCBI taxonomy): Eukaryota > Viridiplantae > Streptophyta > Magnoliopsida > Fabales > Fabaceae > Vicia > Vicia faba. The sequence continues at coordinate 1,505,891,076 of OX451735.1, read as the reverse complement.
GGATTTCCAAACCCAAAATTCTCAGTTTCAGGAGACTCTACTAGCCCTAGCCAAGGGGCAGCAAGATATGATGGCTTTGCTGGCCGTTAAGTAGAAGCCAAAGAAGAAAGCTCTACTCAACATGGGTAGAAAGTTCAAGGAGACAGTCTGTCAAATCCCAGTAGGAGGAGATTCATCTAAAGAGGACGAGAACCAAAATGGTGAGGTCAAGAGTACTCAGGCTGACTGTATCAATGATCAAGTATCCGATGATGATTATTTCAACGAGCAATATCCACCCGCTGACATCAAATACAAGTAGTTAGAAGACAGATTGAAAGCTATTGAAATCCAAGCCATCCCCGATTTAAATTTTGATGATTTGGGTTTGATCTCTGGGGTAGTCATTCCCCAAAAATTCAAAATACCAATCTTTGCAAAGTACGATGGGGTTTCTTGTCCAAAACTCCATTTGAAATCTTATGTGCGCAAGATACAACCGCACACTGTTGATAAGAAGCTCTGGGTTCACTTTTTCCAATAGGGCTTGGCTGGAACATAACTTGAATGGTTTCATCAGTTAGATGATTCTCGTATCAATACTTAGGAGGATTTAGCTACTGCCTTCTACCATCAGTATCAGTACAACACCGACTTGGCGCCAACGAGGGTTCAGTTGCAAGATATGACCATGGGGAAGAATGAATGATTTAAGGAACATGCACAAAAGTGGAGAGACCTTGCTAGTAGGGTCTAAACTCCCTTGACTGATAGGGAGCACATCAACATGTTCATGGGCACTTTATTTGGTCCTTTCTTTAATCTGTTGGCTGACTGCTCTTCTTCTGGTTTCACCGAATTGATCTTAACTGGCGAAAGAGTTGAAAGTGGCATCAAAAGTGGGAAGATCTTTGTGGAATCTATCTCCACTCCAAATCCTATCAAGAAACCTTTTGCTGCAAAGGAGGAAGTTAATATTGTGTACGGGGAAAGGGCCCATACCAAGAAGAACGATCACCCGTCTGTCAATGTTGTCTGAATCCCCAATCCAACTCCTACTCCAAGACCATCTGCAAATCATCAATGTTTTGAAACTCCAAGAAGACAATTTATGAGGTTAGGCATGTCACTGTCTCAAGCCCTTCAACATTTGCTCAAGGCTAATTTAGTGACATTGCACGATCCTCCCGCCAACTCTGACACCTCGTCACCAAAGTATAATCCAAACGCTAAGTGTGCTTACCATTCAAGCAGCCCCGGGCACGAGACTGACCAGTTTTGGGCCTTGAAGATCAAAATCCAGGATTTGATTGATAACAAAACTATTGAATTTGATCCTCCTCCAACGCCGAATGTATTCACCGTCCCAATGCCGAAGCATGACAAAGGTGTTAATGTTGTCGAAGATGCAATTTTTTTCGCCTCTATGGAAGAATTGACTACTCCGCTGAATATAATAAAAAACATCTGTTGAAAGCTAGGATTTTCCCTGGCTGCGTAAAGGATTGTGTGTGCTGTATAAGACAACTCAATGGATGTGAAGGGCTGAATAAAGGCATACAACGCCTGATGGATAGCCACGAAATTCTATTCGAGAAGACCCTATTTGCCAAAAGTTTGACTAACAAATGTGAAGACCTCTCCATTATTACCATCTTAAACAAGCCTCTTAGGATCACCTCCAAAGGTCCTATTAGGATTTCAAATGAACCCATTATTGCTCCCTTAATAATTACCAGTCCCGGACCGATTCCCTACTCTTCAAATAAGGTGGTACCATGGAATTATGGTGTTGAGGTATTCTATCATGGGATTAAACAAGACGTCTGAATCGAAGAAGGAAAAGATGACAAAGTTGGTAACATATCTGGCTCAAGCAAAGTAACTAGAACTGGGAGAATATTTTCACCCAATATCTCACCACCAGTTGTTACAAGGACACCCATCCGCATTACTGCTGCCAAGCCAAGCACCAATACAAGAGAGAAGGAGAAGGTTATTGAGCCTGATGTGATTGAAGTACCCTCCAAGGATATTGCTGATGAAGAACCCTCCGCTCGCGAGATAAACGAGATTTTGAAGATCATAAAAAGAAGAGACTTCAAGATTGTAGAACAGTTGGGCAAACCCCTTCTAAGATTTCAATGTTGTCATTGCTGCTTTGCTCTGATGCCCATGCTCGAACATTAATCAAGTTCCTAAAAAAGGCTCATGTCCCCCATGAGACAACAACATACCAATTTGAGAATTGCGTGGCTAGCCTGACAGCTGATAATGACTTAACACCTCTCGGGAATAATCAAAATAAAGCTTTACATGTTTCTATCGAGTGCAAAGGGACTACCTTAGCACATGTGCTAGTCGACATTGGTTCTTCTCTGAGTGTATTACCCAAGGGGGCGTTAGACCATCTAGACTATGAAGGTTTAGTATTGAAGCCAAACGATATCATTATAAGGGCATTTGACGGATCAAAGAGGACTGTTCATGGGGAGGTAGATCTTCCAATCAAAGTGGGCTCCAAAATCATCAACTCCACCTTCTATATTATGGATATTCGTCATGCCTATTCTTGTCTGTTAGGTCGCCCGTGGATCCATAAAGCTGGCGCAGTAACCTCATCCCTCCACCAGAAACTCAAATATCCAGTCAAGGGCAGAATAGTCACCGTCTGTGGAGAAGAAGAGTTTATGGTGAGCCACATTAACTCTTTCAAGTACTTAGAGATGGGTGGAGAACTCATTGAGACCCCGTGTTAAGCCTTTGAGGTTGTACCACCGATGATTGCTGCTACCAAATGTTTTTCTGATGAGTCTAAAGCTGTTAAGGCCATGCCAAAGATGGTTTCAGTCAAAGACGTCCGTGCAGCAATTGAAGAAGGAAACTGCGATACTTGGGGGCAACTCCTCGATATCCCATTTAAAGCGGACAAGTTTGGTTTGGGCTTCACCGTCAAAGCTCAGAAGGAAGTGAGGTGTGATCGTGCTAGAAAGCCATCTCTCTGTATTGGAAGCCATGAAGTCAACACCGTGGGCGATTCTGAAGAGGGAGCTGCATTTAAAGAGTGGGTGTATCCAACTACAACGAAGCTGAAGAATTGGCATACAAAGGACTTTGTGCCCATCTCCTTCATTGAGGAGTAATCTACTTGTTATTTCTTTTCTTTCAATTCAAGAACATGTTTTCTGTAATATTTTAACAATGACTTTTCAGCCATTTTTCTGGCCCGGGGCACTTTGGTCCATTTGTCAAGGGTTTTATCTATGTTCATCTAATCATGTGATCATTCAGTACATTGGACTCTTTTGCATTCAAATATTTGTGTTCATTGTCTTTCCTTTCTTGCAAATACATTTTTCAAAAAAAATTTCCATGTATCTTACATGCGCACGCACACACTCTTGCAGGTCCACATCCACTCTGGATCCTATTGCCAATGACTCTACTATTACCGACTATGACTTTGAATGTCCTATCAACCAAGCCGAAGATGAAGGCGAGGAAGATTGTGACATATCGGGAGTACTAGCTAGACTTCTATTACAAGAGGAAAAATCTATTCAACCGCATGGAAAGTCAGTTGAAGTTATCAACCTGGATACTGAGTCAGATAAGAAGGAAATCAAGATCGGCGCTAATTTGGAAAGTAGTGTCAAGAGCAGGTTGGTTCAAATGTTGCATGATTATGTGGAAGTATTTGCTTGGTCTTATGAAGATATGCCTGGGTTGGATACCGACATTGTAGTTTATCGTCTGCCGACAAAAGAAGAATGTCCGCCTGTCAAACAAAAGGTTCGTCGCATGAGGCCTAATATGTCTGAAAAGATCAAAGGTGAAGTGATGAAACAGTTTGATGCAGGATTCTTAGTTGTGACATCCTATCCCCAATGGGTTGCCAATGTGGTACCAGTGCCGAAAAAGGACAGAAAAGTTCGCATGTGCGTAGACTATAGCGATCTGAATAGGGAAAGCCCCAAGGATGACTTCCCTCTACCACACATTGACGTCTTAGTTGATAATACTGCTCAGCATAAAGTCTTCTCTTCCATGGATGGCTTCTCAGGCTATAATCAAATAAGGATGGCTCCCGAAGACATGGAGAAGACTACTTTCGTTAGGCAATGGGGAACTTTCTGCTACAAGGTCATGCCGTTCAGATTAAAGAATGCAGGGGCAACATATCAAAGGGCTATGGTAGCTTTATTTCACGACATGATTCATCATGAGATAGAGGTATATGTGGATGATATGATTTCCAGATCACAAACCAAATAATAATATCTCGATCATCTATACAAATTATTCGAGAGGCTGAAGAAGTACAAACTAAGGTTAAACCCTAACAAATGCATGTTTGGAGTACGATCTGGAAAGCTTCTAGGTTTTGTTGTCAGCAATAAAGGCATTGAAGTTGATCCTGCCAAGGTAAAGGCCATCCAAGAAATGCCAGTCCCTCATTCTGAAAAAGAAGTCAGAGGATTCTTGGGCCGTCTCAATTACATTGCTTGCTTCATATCTCATTTAACTACTACTTGTGAGCAAATCTTCAAACTCTTGAAGAAAGATCAGGTAGTCAAATGGAATGATGAATGCTAGGTTGCCTTTGACAAAATCAAAGAATACCTACAAGAACCTCCTATTCTCATGCCTAGAGTTGAAGGAAGACCCTTGATCATGTACTTGACAGTATTAGAGAACTCTATGGGGTGTGTTTTGGGCCAACATGACGAGTTTGGCCGAAAAGAGCATGCTATTTATTACATGAGCAAAAAGTTTACCGACTGTGAAACCAGATATTCATTGCTCCAGAAAACTTGTTGTGCTCTGGCATGGGCTGCTCGCCGGCTAAGATAGTATATGTTGACTCATACCACTCTATTGATTTCTAAGATAGACTCATACCACTCTGTTGATTTCCTCCCTAGTGTTCAACCAAGTAAAAAGGGATTGTGACACTAAACACCCTAATATTATCCCTTATAAGGAACTTGTGATATCCCTAATTCCTTACTTCGAAGAGATCACTTTTGAGAACTTCCATAGGGAAGAAAACCAGTTGGCTGACGCTTTGGCAACCATGTCTTCAATGTTCAAGGTTAGATGGGACAACGAAGCCCCTATGATAACAATTGAAAGATTCGATGAACCTGCACATCGCTACGAGCTTGACACCGATGCGTAAAAGCCATGGTACCATGAGGTGATGAGATACCTTGAAGCACAAGAGTATCCAGAGGGGGCATCTATCAATGACAGAAAGTTCTTGCGAAGATTTGCAGCCGAATTCTTCCTAAGTAACGAAATATTGTACAAGCGCAACCATGATTCAACTCTACTCTGATTTGTGGACAAGAAGGAGGCGGAGGAGATCATGGAAGACATGCACGATGGTCTCTTTGGTACTCACTCAAGTTGACATACGATGGCTAAGAAAATCTTAAGAGTCGGTTACTATTGGTCAACGATGGAGACTGATTCCCATCAACATTCAAGAACTTGTCACAAATGCCAAATCTATGCTGACAAGGTTCATGTTCCTCTTATCCCTATGAATGTCATGACCGCTCCGTGGCCATTTTCAATGTGGGGAATTTACATGATTGGAGAGATCAAGCCCACCGCTTCCAACGGACATCGCTTCATTCTTGTTGCTATCGACTATTTTACCAAATGGGTCGAATCCGCCTCATTTGCCTCAGTCACCAAGAATATGGTAGCCAGATTTATCAGACAAAACCACATCTGCCGTTATGGTATCCCCGAAAGGATCATCACCGACAATGGGACTAACCTCAACAATTCTATGATCATTGAGCTTTGCACTCAGTTTAAGATCAAGCATCACAATTCTTCTCTGTATAGATCGAAAATGAATGGTGCAGTCGAAGCGGCCAATAAAAATATCAAGAAGATTGTGTAGAAAATGGTAGTAACCCATAAGGATTTGCATGAGATGTTTTCGTTTGCTCTACATGGCTATCGTACTTCAGCTAGAACATCAACTGGGACAACTCCCTTTTCTCTAGTCTATGGCATGGAAGCTGTTTTTCCAGTGGAAGTTTAGATTCCCTCGCTGAGAATTATGAATGAGGCAAGCCTAGGCGAAGACGAGTGGGTTCAAACGAGATTGGATCAGCTTAACTTAATTGACAAAAAACGGTTAGTTGCTGTTTTCCATGGTCATACGTGCCAAAACGGATGATCAAGGCTTTCAACAAAAAGATCAAGCCTCGAGTATATCAAGTTAGTGACTTGGTGATAAAACGCATCATTCTACCACAAGGAGACCCCAGAGGCAAATGGAATCCCACATATGAAGGGCCATTTGTTGTCAAGAGAGTTTTCTCTGGAGGTGCCATGATGCTGACTACCATAGACGGTGAAGATTTCCCATATCCTATAAATGCGGACATAGTTAAAAAATACTACGCATAAGAGACCCGTTAGGTTGACACACCTAGGCAAAATAAGGGCATCCCGGGAAACCAAAAGGTTTTGGAAAAAACTAGGGATATATGCAAAATATTATACACCCGGCAAGTTGAAAACCCGAAAGGGAAACTTGGGCAAAAAAGGGTATCCTGGTGGGCTGAAAACCCGAAAGGGAGGTCCAGGCAAAAGTTAAGGATTAAAAGTGTATGACTATGTCCCGTGGAATCAACACAGTCAATTTTATCACCAAGTTCCAAGTTCAAATGGTCCAAGATCAATCCAATCAACTTCTATCAATGGCAAGGGACATTCGAAGACATTGGAGAAATAGTAGAGTTGGAAGGCAATGAGATCATTTCACATGGCTATTTGTTTTCATTCACAATTTTGTTTTCCTTTTGACGATTTCCTCTTACTAGGATCTTCGTCTCTCTCTACAAAAATGCTTATTCATGGGCAAAATATCAATACAAATATACTTTGAAGTGCACAATTTCTATCTTTGTTTTGAATGCAAATTTGTCCAATGACTAAAATTGAATGAACATATGCATCTGAATATAATTAAAATTGTTTGGAACATATGACCTAAGCAGTAACAGGAACTTCTTTAAATAAATAGGGAATACCTTCATAGAGTTATTCCATTAACATCCTCCTCAACAAAGTTACTCACAAAGTCTCTTTGCATAGTATAATCCCCGACCAGAGTCTCAATCTCTTGGCAGCTCTCTCTCCAGCTAAGTCGATTTTTACAAGTTGAAGCCTCATGGATCTCTTCCTAAAAGAAACTCACTTCCCCAACAGGGTTTATTTCCCCAACAAGGTTTATTTCCCCAACATGTTTTATTTCCCCAACAACAATCGAAGAACCACAAAATTCCCCAGTCGAGTACATCCTCCTAAACCGAGTCTGTATTCCTCCGGCATAGTCCATCCTCCCCAGCTAAGCCCGTTATTCCCCAACCATGTATATCCTTCCCAGTTGAGTGTATCCTCCGCAAGCTGAGTCTGTCCTACCCGACTGAGTCTACGCTCTCCAGTTTGAATTTTCCTTTCAGATTATTACAAATCATAGGGCCACAACCCCTAATCCCCAGTAAAACAGTCAGCAAAGCCTTTACTATTTCCAAAAATATACTATGAAGCCTGGACCTGACTAGATATTAGCACAATTTTCAAGTTATTACTGAAGCCTGGACCCGACCAGATAATAGTTTGACTTCTTCAATTGCCGAAGCCTGGGCCCGACCAGATAGCAGTTTAATTCCTACAAAATCATTAGCAAAACTCCTCTTCTCTAGTAGAGTGTGCCATTATCCCTAGTGAATTACTGAAACCTAGACCCAACCAGATAACAGTTTGAGTATCTGAAACCTGGACCCGACCATATAACAGTTGATCTCAATTTCAAGATACTATGAAACCTGGATCCGACCAGATAATAGTCTAACCCTTCAAAGATATAGAAGAACCTGGACTCAACCCGACCAAGGTTTAACTTCTTTTCCCCAGTAGAGTTTGCCTATGCCCCAACAAATTACTGTGAAACCTGGATCCGACCAGATATCAGTTTTCAATTTCATCTTTTCAAGCAAGTTATTGGGAAGCCTGGATTCGACCAAATAACAATTACCCTCAGAGATTCGTTGTGAAACCTGGAAACTAGCCAGATAACAACTAAATCCCCAAACAATTTATGGTGAAATATAGACCCAACCAGATATCAATTGACCTCATCAACCTCAGAAATCTGCAAAGCCTGGACCCGACCGGATAACAGTCTTTCAAACATTTTATTGTGAAACCTGGAGCCCGACCAGATAACAACGAACTATGATCCCCAAAGAGATACTATGAAGTCTGGACTCGACTAGATAATAGTATAACTTTCCAAAAACCATGTAACCTGGACCCGACCAGATAGTAGTTACCACTTCAAGTTACTGCGAAGCCTGGATCTAACCAGATAACAGTTAACTTCTGTATCCCCAGCAAGTTGTTGTGAAGCCTGGACCCGACCAGATAACTATTCAATTTCAAAAAAAAAATTTGCAAAGCCTGGAATCCGACCAGATAATAGTTAATTCGTATCTTCCCTCAATAAGTTTCCGTGAAGCCTGGATCCGACCAGATAACACTTGACTACTTCATCCTCAGCAAATTGTGAAGCCTAGATCCGACCAGATAACAACAGACATTCAAGAGATATTCTCCAGTGAAAGCATCCTTTCAACAAAGTTTGAAGATATGCATATTCTTTATCCCCAACGGCAATCAAGGATTCAACCCCCCAGAATTTCCTCAGCAGCAGTCAATGATTTATTTTCCCGGACAAAAATATACATCTCACATTCATACATCATAGCATGTACATACCGTATGCATTTACCATAATACCATATCTGGTGAACGTCATGCAGGCATCTGCCTTTTACTAACTCTTTTTCTCACAAGTAAAACATCAAGTTTTAGTATAAATCAACAAGATATTTGTGATGATACTTCTTTCAGTGTTTACCAACATTCCTCCAAATGGCATCTATAAGCCCATTCACCATCCATCTTCGAGTGCAAATTTTTAGGCACTCTAGTGTTCAATCATCTTTCACCTTCAAGTCAAGAATGGCAGATCCGCCAATCTAACTCTTACGATTTAAAAAGATTGAACAGGGGCAGCTGTTGTACCCAAAAATTTTCACTCTCATTTATCAATTAATCTCTCACAAGATCTCCTTCAGTTCAATATTACATTAGGTTTGATCAGCTCAAGATACCTCTTTAAGCACTGATGACCAAAATTAGGGATTGAGATTGCACAAGGATAATTGAACTTTAAATTCTTAATATGACTTTCATGGATCATTATGGACCCCCAATATTATTCATGTCATGTTTCAAGCCTTGGATCACGCTTTCGCTCAGTCAATTGAGCAATTGACCTAAAAATCAGTTGTATTGGGGAAAAAGTCAACTATGGCCAATTTACAGTCAAATTTCATAATTGTTTATCCACGTAAATATTATAAACTCATATGTATCATTTGATCAAGTTTGGACCATAATTCCTCAAGAAGTTTGATCAAATCATCAAAATGGGCAAAATGGTCAAAATTAGGGTTTTGACTGAGAAGGGGCAATTTCTGATTTTTGACCTAGCAGATGATCAATTGGCTTGAAGCATGATCTCAAGAGTTAAATTGAAACTTTTTGACCTAATTGCATGACGTAAAACATTTCTCAATATCAATTGGATTGATAGTGAATTCTCAGTCAACTGATCAAAAGTCAACTGTACACTGAAAAGTCAAACTTTGACTTTTTGGTCAAAATTCTATGTCAAAGATCACAACTCACCAAAACATGTCAAAATATGAAAATTATTCATCAAGAAATCAAAAAGTCAAGATTTCATTTTGAAAAGTCAAAGTTTTCTAACTTAGAAATTTTTCTAAGTGTTTAAAACTTCATGTTTTTTCATAACTTTGAGCCAATTTTTCACCATGATGCAAGATGATTCAAAAGAAACTTCCAACATGAAAGTTGTATATATACATGATATATACAACATTTATTTACACAAATTCTTCTAAAAGTGCTTAGATCTCAAGTTATTAATTCATAAAGTCATGGTCTTGAAATTGAACACTTTGTGAAATTTTGCCCTAGTTTTGGTCAGGATTTTGACCTAACTTCACAACACTTTTTCATATATTTACAAAGGGAATTTTCTAAAGTGATTCAAAGAGGGGTTGTAGAGCACATTACAAGATTTAAAAAATGTCCAAGAACTCCTTGAGATCATTTGTGAGAAAGGAGAATCGAAGAGATGAAGTTAGGGTTTTCAAACTTAAATTACAAGCCATTTCATGATGAACAAAAATTCAAATCCAAGCCTAGGCTGCATAATATTTGATTTGAAGGCCTCAAACTTGTTTGTAACTCCATAATTAAATGTTTAGACAGCTGATAGAGCTTTAATCCAAGCACTTGAGCTTTTATCCAAGTTAAATTTCCATTTATGGCACAAAGTTGCCATTTCCATTTTAATAAAGTACTACTTTTGCAATTGTCAACTTTTTGAGCTTTGCAATTGTTATTTCTACACACACAACCCCTATAAACCAAAATCAATGTGTCTAAAGCCTCTTTGAGCTCAGAACATGCTTGTACAACACTTTGAGTTTTGTCCTCTCACTTTTCTTCAAAAGCAAGTCATATAGCCAAAAGGCTAGAACTCAGAAACCTTAAGTGCATTTGATCTCTAACCTTTTCCATACATATACACAAGTCTATTGCAACATAACCCACGAATGCTAAGACCTAAAAACACTCCCAAGCACTCTGCAACTCAGAATCTGCCATAACTTGACAATTTTGAACCTCACATAGCCATCTCCAAATCCACTCGTGCGTATTGAGTTTTAACCATCCAAACACTTAATATACATCATATCAAAGTGATCCAAACCCCTGTTTCTTGACTGTAACTCCTCTATCACTATCCACCATTTCCAAATTTGAAGCTTGCAACTTGACTTGAGTTGGGAGTTTCAGCCATCCTCAAAGTAAAGTAGGAGTTGGAACACACTCAAGGAGGTCCAGGAAAGCTACATAAATCATCAGGCCATCACAAAGGTTGCTCAAACTCCATACACGACTCCAGCTGCAAGAGGTATGTTTTCAAACTTCTATCTCTTCATACAAGCATCATTTGTGTTTGATTTGTGAAGATAAAATGTAAATTCCATTGTCACGAAGTTGTACATATCCATTGTTTGCATTTATATGGCCTGAGTTTAGAGAATTTTCGAGTTGAAGTTTTCTGAAATTTTTAGGTTTTAAATTAGGGCCAGAAAAATTCTCATTCATCTTTGACTATTAGCTTAAGTTATTTACATGGTTGGATTCGTGGGAAGAAATGCCACAACTTTCATGTTTGAACTTTTCATTTTTGTTGAGAGATGAAGAAGATACATGTTCTTTGGATGGAGGTTGAAGATGAAGTGTAATCAGGGCGCGTTTTGTGTTATGTATTTATCCTTTCACACAAGTTAACGGATGTATCACCATCCTAGTGGTTAAAGCGCGCGCCTTTCACCCTTAGGTCCTGGGTTCAAGCCCCAGCGTGACCTTTTGTTATTTTTCACTATTTTCTGACTTTTTGTGCTTTTTTTGGAAGTGCCTGGGCTTTATTGTGGGCCTAATCCCTTTTTTCTTCACGACACCCCTTGCATTACTAATCCACCTCCCTGACTTATTTTTATTTTTATTTCATTTTTTATTTTATTTATTATTGTTATTAATAATAATAATAATAATAATAATATTATTATTATTAATACTATTATTATTTTCATAAATCATAAAAAATCCAAATTTATTTTTATTTATTATTTATACTTATATATTTTATTTTTTCCATAAAAAAAAAGACAAAAAAATATTTTCTTAAAACAAATTAATTTCTTTTTTTTTCTTAAATAATTAATTTTTAGACTTAGGTTAAATTAGTATATTATTTTAATTTTTTTAGTTAAAATTAATTTAGAACTTAGGTTTATTTTTATTAATTAATCTTCATTTTATTTTCATTAATTTAAAACATTTTCATAAAAAACCCTAAAAATCCTTTTCAAATTAATTTCTTTTCTTAATTAGTTTAAGTTAATTTTATTTAATTTTAGTTAATCATATTCTTTCATTAGGTCAAGACAAAACCCCTTTCATAAAAAACAACAAAAATCATTTCTTTTTTCCATTTATATTCTTGCATTTTATTTTCAATTTTGTACAATATTCAATATGATTGTAATAGATAATTAGGTTTAATTTTCTTGCAATCCCCATTTGTAAATTTGTACACCCCCCTCCCCTAATGATGTAATAGCTTAGTAATTTTACTTTTCGCAATTTATCGTTTTATATAAATGCTAGTAATTAGGGGTTTGTATGAGAAGATAAAATCAACAAGTAGCAAACCCTAATCAAAGACTAAACAAAGCATGAAAATTAATACACTTGCACACAAGCACCCCTAGGGTAAAATCCACTTGGTTGCCTTATAAAAATGGCCATATTATGCATGTGAAGTATCTTAGCAAAAACAAGAAAAAATACAAGATCACATTCCCTCGATGACGCTATCTATGTTGGCTTTTCAAAATGATCTTAGTCCCTAAAGAAAGATGCTAAGATACCTTGCAACATTGCTAATCATGGTTATACGATGACCCACGCCCGTCCCGTTTACATCCAAAGATAGGGTTACTTACCAAATCAATGGTAAGATAACAACGTCAAAGAAAAAAGGAAATGAACATGAAAGACTTTTGAGTAGGTAGATTGTTCCTAGTTGTTACTTGCTTCATTTTAAAACAAAAACATCATTGCTATTTTTCAAAACAAACACTAACACTTTCAAAACCTTTTTCAAAACTTGAAAACATTTTCAAAAGATTAACATCTTTGTATAAATTCTTACGAACGAGAATCATTACAAAGTTTGCCTAAACAATGGCCTCTTTTCAAAAATACTTTCAAAACCACACAAAGCACAATTTCAAACAAAATCAAGTGATCCTAGCAAGTAACTAAGAGCCCATAGATAAATATGGATGAAAAGGACGCTAATACCTTCCCTTTTCATAATCTACCCCCGAACTCAAGAAAACATCTCTAAAGGTCTTTCCTGTTCTTTTCAGCCTTTCCTTATTGGATAAAAGAAAAGTCGGTGGCGACTCTTACTAAACCATAACATTTGCGATAAAACGCAAAACAACCAAGTCAGTTCTACCACCGTATTACATGTGGAAAAAGGCCAAGAAAGTCTTTTCCAACAACGTTCATTCTCTATACAGTGTCATCCATAAACTTAACACACTGAAGTTGGAAAATTTGGTTGTGCAAGCTTATATAAGTAAGCTTGATGCCTTGAAAGCAAGTTACGCAACCCTCATGCCTTACACAAAATATGCAATAGCTCATGTCGAACAACAGAGTAAATATTTCATGGTTATGGCACTTCAAGGACTACCGTTAGAACTCAAATCCGTTTGTAACCAGATTTTATCAGGTACTACTATTCCTAACTATGATACATTTAGTAAACAACTATTGGGCTTGGCTACACCTCATGCATTTGGCCCTATTTCTCCTCCATCTATTGTTATTCCAACACAAGGTGACACTGCTACTCTTACATCTCTTGGAAACAATAAGAATCACCTTCGAGGAGGGTCGTCCAACTTCAGACCTTGTCCTAAGTGTTACCATTGTATCCAGCTTAGACATATTATCGATCGTTGCTGGAAGTTCATGGCAAACCTCCACGGTAGGTAAATGCAGCTCAAATTGATAACCCATACACTTTGCAGACTTCACCTTCTCTTCAGAATCCTACGCCAAGCTACTAGGATTTTCTCAGGTGGTATCAGACTAACCAAACCTCTGGTTCCACGGCTTTTATTGCACACACTGGTAATTCATCTGTTTACGTCTCTCAATTATCTCTTCTTGGTCCTTAGGTCCCTGACTCTGGTGCGTCTGATCATGTTACCGATAATAAAAATCTTTTCTCTTCCCTTTCTACCTCTGGTTTCTTACTGAGTATAACTTCCACAAATGGTTCTCAAACCTGATCCCAAGGGATCAGTACTGTTAAAATTCTACCATCTCTTTTTGTTACTTCTGTCCTATATGTACCTAATTGCCCATTTAATCTACTGTTAATCAGTCGTTTAACTTGTTCCCTTAATTGTTCTATCACTTTTACTAACAATGATGTTATTCTGCAGGATCGAAGTTCAGGACAGACGTTTGGCGTCGGATGTTAGTCTCAAGGAATCTTCTACTTCTCTTTGTAATCTACCACATGCTCCACCACTCATTATACTTGCGCAGTTAGGTCGTCCAAGTCTTCCCAAGCTACAAAATTTGGTGCCCAGTTTATCTAAATTATCCACTATACATTGTGAGTCTTGTCAATTAGGGAAACATACTCGTAGTCACTTTCCCGATCGAGTCAATAAACGGGTTGCATCCCCTTTTGCTTTAGTTCACTCCGATGTTTGGGGTCCATCTCGTACCGTGTCTACTTTTGAGTATAGGCATTTTGTAACATTTATTGATGATTTTTCACGTTGCACGTGGCTATTTTTAATGAAAAACAGATCTGAATTGTTTTATATTTTTGAACAATTTTATCGAGAAATAATAACCCAATTTGATTTGTCTATTCGTACCTTAAGAAGTGACAATGCACGTGAATATTTATCCCAACAATTTCAAAATTTTATGTCATCCAATGGTATTCTGCACCAAACATCTTACCCTCATACACCTCAACAAAATAGGGTAGCCGGGCACAAAAATCGACATCTCCTAGAAACCACTCAGACTCTACTTCTCCATGGTAATGTCCCTCTCAGATTTTGGGGTGATGTTGTGCCCACGGCGTGTTATCTCATTAATCACATGCCCCCATATGTTCTTAATAATAAAATCCCTCATTCAATCCTATTTCCAAACTCTCCTCTTCACCCAATTCCTCCCCGAGTCTCCGGGTCTACATGTTTTGTGCATAATCTCTCCCTTGATCTTGATAAACTATCAGCTTGATCACTAAAGTGTGTCTTTCTTGGTTATCATCGATCCCAAAAGGGTTAGCGTTTCTACTCACACACTCTGCAACGGTACCTGATATCAATCGATGTTACCTTCTTCGAGTCTGTGCCATATATTGCATCCACCCAAGTCACTCCAGAACCCCTTAAGGAAAGTACTTTCACACCTCTTTCGGAAGTCTCATATCCCATTATCTCCCATCATTCTAGGGAACCTTTCCCCCGAGAAACCCCTATGGTTGAACCCCCCCCCCCCCCCCCCCCACACACACACACACACTTCTCGCATACTTCAAACATATCAGCATCGTAAACCAACATCTGACATACCTGTCCATGAGGTTGTACATGTTCCCGAGGTCGTACCTATCCCTGAGGTCATTGCAGACACTCCTCCGACGCTATAGGCATCATTATATTCTATCCTGCAACCTGATTCTGATCTTCTGATTGCCCTTCGTAAAGGTATACGTCAAACACGAAATACTTCTCCACATTATATTGATTTATGTTATCATTGTCTTTCCCTTTTGCAGTATACTTGTTTGTCCTTTTTGTCTTCTGTTTCTATTCCTAAATCTCCAAATGAAGCATTATCTCACCCTGAGTAGAGGCAAGCAATGATTGATGAAATATGTGTTCTTCAAAGCAGTTGTACCTGGGAACTAGTTCCTCTACCCACTGAGAAATCTTTAGTAGGTTGTCATTGGCTTTATACAGTAAAGGTTGATCCATATGGTAAGATTGATCGTTTTAAAGCTCGCTTGGTAGCCAAGGGATACACTCTGATTTTTGGGTTAGATTATAGTGATACCTTATCGCCTGTAGCCAAGTTGGCATCTGTTAGACTTCTTCTAGCCATTGCAGCCATTCGACATTGGCCTTTTCATCAACTTGACATCAAAAATGCATTTTTACATGGTGATCTTGAAGATGAAGTATATATGGAGAAACCACCCGAGTTTGTTGCTCAGGGAGAGTCATCGAATATGGTTTGTAGGCTACACAGGTCATTTTATGGTCTTAAGCAATCTCCGAGAGCTTGGTTTGGCAGATTCAACACTGTAGTACAACAATTTGGTATGGTCCATAGTGAAGCTTATCATTCTGTCTTTTATCGTCACTCAGTCCAAGGGTGTATTTATCTTATTGTGTACGTAGATGATATTGTCATAACTGGTAGTGATGAGTCGGGAATACTCCAGTTGAAACAACATTTTTCGAATCAATTTCATACAAAGGATCATGGTAAACTCTGATATTTCTTGGGTATTGAGGTAGCTCAATCTAAAGATGGTTTGGTGATTTCTTAACGGAAATATGCTATAGATATTTTGGAAGAAACATGTTTGTTGAACGCTAAACCAGTTGATACTCTTATGGATCCAAGTGTCAAACTACTACCCAATTAGGGGGAGCCTCTATCAGATTCGGGAAGACATAGGAGATTGGTTGAAAAGTTGAATTATCTCACAGTCACTCGTGCAGACATTTCTTTTGCAGTCAGTGTGGTAAGCGAGTTCTTAAATTTCCCTTGTCAGAAACACATGGATGCTGTTATCCGAATTCTAAGATACATCAAATGTGCTCCAGAAAAATGTTTAGTGTATGAAGATAAAGGACATACTCAGATGATTGGATACTCTGATGCTGATTGGGCAGGGTCACCAATTGATAGACGATCCACCTTTGGGTATTGTGTACTTGTTGGAGAAAGCCTTATATGCTGGATAAGTAAGAAACAAAATATAATTATAAGATCAAGCTCCGAGGTAGAGTATATGGCCATGGCAATGACAACATGTGAACTCATTTGGTTAAAACAGTTGCTCAAAGAACTTAAAATTGAAGAAACAAGACCAATGACAGTTGTATGTGATAATCAAGTTGTATTGCACATTGCTTCAAATCTAGTCTTCCATGAGAGGACCAAACATATTGAGATAGACTATCAATTTGTCAGAGAGAAGATTGAATCTGACGACATCATCACAATCTCTGTCAACTCTAATGATCAATTGACAAATGTGTTTACAAAATCTCTGTGAAGTTCCAGAACGAATTATATATGTGGCAAGCTTGGTGTATTTGACTTATATGCTCCAGCTTGAGGGGGAGTGTTGATATTTGTAAATATATAATGTTAAAAATATTTGTATGTATAATAGTCCCATATCGATTATATCCTATAATTAATTGTAATCTCTCTATATATAATAAAGTCTCCGCAGTGCTTTCAAAACACAAAATTTAACCTAAATGTCTCTTAACCTTTCCTAATTCAATATTGATCAACAAAACTAGATTTCCAAGACAGTTTGAAATGGATTCGGTCTTTGGAGATAATCTATAAACCGGTCCTAAAAACAAAGCTGCTGATTCCTTATCAAGACAGTTTGAAGGAGAGCTGAATACTCTTAAGTCCTTCCCTATATGGTAACAAAACCCCAAGTGCAACAAGAAGTTAAGGAGGATAAGCATTTGAAGTAGGTGGTAGAAGACTTTTTGCGAGATCCAAGTTTCTGTAATGGATTCAGTATTCAACAAGGAGTGTTGTTGTACCAAAATAGGACGGTGTTGTCTTATAAATCCTCTTGCATTCCCCTAATTTTGCAGGAATTTCACCAGTGGGAGGACATTCTGGTTTCTTAAGAACCTATAAAAGGGTGGCAGGGAACTTATACTGGATTGGAATGAAGAGAACTGTGCAGAATTATGTGAAGAGTTGTAATTGGTGTCCGCGACAAAAGTATTCTGCAGTGTCTCCTGCGGACCTGTTGCAGGCCCTACCTATTCCAGAGAAGATTTGGGAAGATATATCCCTTGATTTCATCATGGGGTTTCCTAAATCGCGAGGTTTTGAGGCAATATTTGTTGTGGTTGATAGATTATCTAAGTACAGTCATTTCATCCCATTGAAGCATCCTTACACGGCGAGAAAAGTGGCTGAGTTGTTTATGAAAGAAGTAGTGCGATTGCATGGAGTACCTTAATCCATTGTCAGCGACCGCGATCCTCTACTGTTAGCTTTTATTTGTTATATACACTGTTATATTTTTTTGGTTTCCATCACCATCTACCTCTTGGATTCCATTCCTAGATCTAATTTCCACAATTTTCAAAAATTTGCCTATGTCTGATATTGTTTTCTTTATGTATTTCCTTATTCTCAATGTCCATTTTTTATTGAAATGAGTATGATTTGCTTTGTTCACTCTTCAACGATAGGATGCCGTGGAGTATGCTAAATGTGAAACTGTTGTAAAGGACTTCCCTTCAAGCTTAAGTTTGTAATTGTGGAAAATTAGAATCACGAGCTATTATACAATACACAATATTAAGTTGTTTCAAATTTATGTCTAAACATTATTTGTTCAATTGTCACTCATAATTTTGAGCTTTCTAATGTAATTTTATTTTTTCAGTTTTGTCATCAAACATAATTGTAAAACACTTAAAAGCTTTTAACCTTAACATATTGTCATGTGTTTCATACCTATGTTTTCTCAAGTCTTTGGAGTTATTTGAGTTGAACATCACTAAAAAAACACTTAGTTGTGACGTGATTATCACGTCACAAAGTGAAAAATCGCATTACAACATGTTATTCGCGATGTGAATTTTCGCATAGTAAGAGAACGTGTGGCAACTAAGTTGTGACGTGATTTTCACTTTACAAATTTTCCACGTGAAAATTACATCGCAATACTTTGCACAGATATCAATCCAACATTCAAAGGACAGAGCAAATACATGTTTTCATGTGGCAAAGTTGTGAAGTGAAAATCACATTATCAAATTTTAAAAAATTACGACGTGTTTTTCACTTCACAACTCTTTCACGTGAAAATCACGTCACTAAACTGTTTTTTTAAAAATAAAAAACTGAAAATATTAAAAGTTATTTTTAATATTTTCAATTTATTTTTAAATAAAATAATTTTATTAAATAACATATAATTATTTTTAATACTAAATTAATAAATAAAGTAAAATAATTAAATAAAATATGATTATTTTTAATACTAAATTAATAAATAAAATATCACTACATAATAATAAATAAAATATAATTAATAAATTAATAAATAAAAACTATAAATAATAAAAAAACTATAAATATAGTATTAGTAAATATAATACACTAAAAAGATTTCATTAATATCTTACAGAAATTAAAATTTAAAAGTAACATAAAAATAAAACAAATCCTACAGGTCAGGAAATTCGTCAATGTTAAGATCATCGTCATTCTCCTCATCCATCGATTCTTGACCACCAACTCCTTCATTTCTACCAAACGCTTGATTATCGCTCCTTCTTTGAAATTGCATAAATTGTCGTATTTTCTCCTTCATATCACAGTGTCTCTTCATCATTGCCTCCATTTGCCGCTGTTGCGCCTCCATTTAGGCCTTTAGACCCACCTCACATTGCGCTGACTCGAGACTCGCCTCAATTAGCGCCAGTTGTTTTACTATTTCTAACATTTCAGGTGTCAATTGTAACACCCTTCTAATTCCACATGTATTTCTCATATAATTTACAAATTTAATCAAATAAGATTCACCACTCAAGGGTGCCACACTTCACAGGAAACATCATAATAACAATTCTGCTCCGTAACACGGGTTACATCAATGTCAAACATACATATGTTCATAATTCATCATATTATTTAAATTTACCGCAGCAGAAATCATCGTCATAATGAATTTCTTTATGAAAATAAACTAATAATATTTGTAGTCTCATCAAAAGTCAGAATTAAAACTAATCCCATATCTTCAAAATACTCATAAAATGCATTAACCATAAAAAAACATAAAAATTCGTATAACAAGCATTCCCAACCCGATGTTACATATCAGAGCAAGACACCACTAATGTAACAACCTAAATAAAACACTCAAAAACTTTCCTCAAAACTTCTATGAACTACTCCTAGTCACCCGCGTGTTACCCACGTGGAGGCAACATTCAAACAAAAAGGGTGAGTAATTACAAACCATTATAAAATATATAAGAAAAGGATGAGTAGTTACAAACAACCTCATCATATAACTGCACATTTTATTCATCAACACGTCATACTCACAGATATATCACAATAGCACTTAGACATCTTTCATTATCAAATCATCATATACGCACATAGTTCACCATTATCATCACACCACAACTCATCATAAAATCATGCAATGTCTCATAGAATGTTAATGCACATCACTAACTCAATGCATGTGGTACAAAATTTTTATGAACACCTGGTTCATCATCCTCCAAAGATCCCTACCATAGGATTGATTCCCTCTTTAAATCGGAGCACATCATAAACACACTCAATCAATACAATGGGATTGAGGCTTGTCACAAGCGGACCATTGTCCAAAAGTAGCAGACCACCGTCCATAAATAATGCTATGAATGTATGATGCACAATAATATCACGTAAAATTCGATCACAGCTAGTTAATTGAATCATCATTCACATAATCATCATCACGTAGCATGTAATCCACATTAACATGCACATCATTAAAACATTATCACAGATAACATCAATCATATCATAATAACAACATCATATTCATCATTAAAACAACTAGAACCTCATAGCATAACAAACATGTAATAAATTAATTTCATCAACATAAAGGAACTAGAATCATGCATCAAACAACTCATACAACCCTGTCATAATATAGTTATGCGCGTCAGCTTTCCAATACTTTGAACGACGCATCAAACAGAGTCCTGAAATCAATTACGACCTTTGAAAGTTAATGTCAGGTCTTCATGCCTGAGGCTCGCCCGGTGACGCTAGAGGCACTCTGCTTTCCTGGTGTTGGCCCGACAGAAGGCACGATTGGGATCATCGCTGCCTTGATCTTCCGACGATGCTGGGGTGACAAGCCCCTCCCATACATTTTCCAAGAGCTCATTTTTCTACCAATCCCCTCACTGCTTGTCTCACCCGACGATGCTGGGAGCGCTCTGCTCGCCACCTCTTCGCCTGACAACATCCTGGTGATGCGTCCCACTCCATATATTTTCCAAGAGATCACCTTTTTCACCATCTCTCTCGTCAGCTATCTCTCCTGATGACAGTTGGGAACTTTGCTCACTACCACGCTCGTCGCTGGCTCGCCAGGCGATGCTTGCGAAACAACAACTTCTCAATTGCGATTTCTACACTGTTCAGCCTCATTCCAACATCAATTACAGTACCAAACATAATCCAAAATGCATTAGAAATCCCACATATCACATAGCAACATCAAAATACATCATCTACACATTATAGGTCTAATCATGGAATTACTATTTCATCACAATACCAATTTTATCATGCAATTCATCATATTTTCACCAAATCAATATACAAGCAAAACCCTAAATTTATCCTAACCCTCTATTAATCATAATAAATCGGATTAAACCCCTTACCTTAATTTTTAGCGATTAATTTTTCGAACTCTGAGAACTGATTCTCTTCTCCTCTTCACTTTGTGCCATAACCTTCTCTTTGCATTCTCTCGAATTCCCTGATCGCACAAAATAAACTTTCTCTTCCTTATTTTCTATTTTTTACTTGTTTAACCCTTGAATCCTTTCTATGGTATTCCCCTTATGTCCTCACTTATCACCATATATTACCACCATGCCCTTAATATCTCTACACACCAACCATTCTATTTAATTATTAATAAATCCAAATAATATAACAAAATTATTTAAATCTAAATAATTCTAACTAGCACCTTAATTCACACTACCTCACAATATACCACACACATCATAAAGATAATCACCAATAATTCATAAAGAATCAGTTAAATAACTAATTCTAAATCCGGAGTGTTACATCAATTGTTGCGGATGTTACGTTCCTTCCCCATCTCTAACTCTTTGAAATAAAGTTTTATCCCTTCTTTTCAAAGTGCCCGCCAAATTTCCACCATAAAACACCCATTAGATCTCTTTCCACCATTGAATAAACTCCAAATATAAAAATACGCATGTGGATTAAGAGGCTTTGAACCTCTCGAAGTATATTGAAGATTTTCAACCAAAAATTATTCGAGCAATGTCTGATAATTCTCCTACACATACAAAAAAAATTATGTCAAATATATTTTAAACAACTTAGTTATATACTAGAATTAAATTATATAAAATAATAAATGAAATATAGCAACGTGACTTTCACGCCACAATATCTCAGTTGACACGTGAAAATCACGGCACAAAGTTGTCATATATATATATATATATATATATATATATATATATATATATATATATATATATATATATATATATATATATATATAATTTAAATAAAATAACTTACCAAAATTTTTTTGGTACGTTCGTCAATAAAAACCTCTGATTTTTTATGAGTCTTTATAACCCACTTTGTCATTAGTGGTGGTCTCTCTAAACTCTTAGTCTACATAATGAAATTAACATTAATAAAAAGTATATATAATAAATTCAAAATATAACTTAAAAGTAGTAGTAATTACCATGTGTCGAGCATGCGCTCATCTCTACTTATACTTCCAACTATATTAAGACAACCTCCTTTTTCAGATGGTCTCATTTTCTTTGCTTTTTCATATCTAGTCTTAAATTCAAGTGAATCCCAATAGACAAGAAGTTCATTAATACTTCTTTTCCTATCCAGTTAAGACGGATATTTTCACGTTCCCAACACTTTCTAGCACGCCGTAGTATGTCAGAAAGTCAAATTGATGTTCTTCCATAATAATTTTTTTAACGTCTCTCTCGTCCATTTGTTCCCATGTGCATTTTTCCTGCAATGTTGTATGATATTCAAATAAATATTTAGATAATTATAAAAAAAATTAATTTAAATAACAATAACTTAAAAAATAAATTAGTTATACCTTAAATTTTCTAAACCAAGCTTCTTTTTCTTTCTTGTCAACATCTTTAAATCTCTTCCAAGTTGTTTTATACATTTGCTGAATTACATAACTTATACATTGGGCAACAATCCGACTCGGTCAGAAACTAAAAAACAATCATTTGAATTAGTATTAAATATAAATTTATATAAAAAATGGAAATGTATACTTAAATAAAAATTTATAAATTAGACACTTACGAATTTTCGACGGACCAAATATAATATCTTTCGCAAATGATATGAATCTCACTCGGATCATCCAAATAAAGTCATCCTTCTCCTCCTAATTATTGTCGTCCCCATCCAACTTGTAACACCCCAAACTACCAGACGAATAAATAAATAAATATCAGAGTAATTTCAAAGCAATTTAGGATGCTACATTTTCACAACATACAAAAATCTGCTCATTTTAAATACAATATATATAACACAAATAATTGATGAACCAAAATACAAAATCATAGTCTTTAACATTAACTTTTATTAATACAACATAAATGAATCATATTCAAAGTCAAACAAATCTCTTAAAAAATAAATCAACAATTATTCCAATTCATAAAGAGTTCTTAAGACTCCAAACAATGACTAAAACAATAAAATAACTAGCATTCATCCCCCTAGTGTTACGCATCATAGCAATGACACCGACTCTAAAGTAAATAAAGAGCAACCTCTTCTGATCCTTGCAGTCTCAGACTACTATTGACTATCTGCATGATGCCGTATAAAGCATCATAACAACAAAAGAGTGAGATATCACAAGAATATAAAGAAATATATAATAACGAGTATACAACAATTATAATCATACATAATTATATTTTTCACATCTCCCACCTTCGCATAATATACAACAAATATACTACAAATTACTTATACAATCACACACAATCATCTACACATGGCAAGCATCATCATGTAGTACTCACACTAATCATACAACTCAATCATCATGTTAACATTAATGCAATGCAATGCAATAAGACCTACTCACAAACTCAATGCATGTGGTACCAATATCGCTCCTTGTAATACGGTGGCAGAACTGACTATTTAATACTGGTTTGCGTTTTGTATTCGCAAATGTGCGGTAAGCAAGAGTCGCCACCGACTTTTCTTTTATCCAACAAAGGAAAGGGTGAAAAGAACAGAAAAAGACCTTTTTCGTGAGTTTTCTGAGTAAGGGGGGTAGATTATGGAAAGGGAAGGTGTTAGCACACTTTCCATCCATAGTTTTCTATGGGCTCTTAGAGGTTTTCTCATTTTAAAATACCTTTGTGCTTTGTGTGTTTGAAAATTCCTTAGTGCGGTAATTTTCTTTGTATTTAACTCTTGTATCAGTCCTCAAGAGTGTTAACAAAACAAATATTTTGAAAATTGTTTTTTTGAAATGTTTTTTGTGTAGGTGCAAAAAGTTGTTTTGAGCAAACTTCTAACAACTATCTACTTTTATATTCGAAAAAGGTTTGTTCTTTTCCTCTTATCCCATAGTTGGATGTTTGAGGGACAATCGAAGGGACATTTACAGTCATAAAGGCAACATGTAGAGACAATTTAGCAATTTTATTTAGGGACTAGATCATTTACCGAAAGGCAACTATAGGGTCATTGAGAGACTATGATCTTTTTGATTTATGAGTCTTTACTAAAGTGTCCCTGTTTCGAGGGACATGAATGTTTTTCCGAAGGCAACCAAAGCGGGGATACCCTAGAGGTGCAAATGTGCATGTGTGTTAAATTCGGTTATTTATCTTACATTATTAAGTTTGCTAACGTGTTAATTTTCAGTCTTATCATGCACACCTAGTTACTAACAGTTAATATTTACAGAAATTTAAAGTGCAAAAATTTAAGTCCTAGACTATTACAACGCTTTAAGACAATTATATAAAAAGTGCAAAAATAAAATACATAATTTTAAACTTAAACTATTACATCCCATACAACAATTACAATAATATAAACAATGTGAAAGGAAATAAACGCGCGAAAAATTGAAAGTACGCCTAGACCTAAAGCAAATCTAAATGAAATAAGAAGAATCTTTTTGTTGTCTTTTTTGATTTAAGAAAATAACTAAATTAATTATTCTAAAGTCTATTTAGAAAATTAAATTAAGAAAAATAGTCTAAGCTTTTTTTTAAAAATTTTTATTACGAAAAGAAAATAATTAAAATTAAATTAAATCCTAAATTCTAATTCATTTTAAATTAAGAATAGTTAAAATTTAATTGATTAATTAATTAAAGAAATTAATTATTTAATTAAAAAGTATAATCTTAATTTTTTTGTGAGTTTTTTTTTATCATTGTTTGTTTAATTAAATAAAGAAAATAAAAGAAATTAAAACAATACAAAAAATGCTAATGGGCCTAGGTATGAAAAAGAAAATAAAGGGGTGTTGTTGATGAAATTGCCAGGCCCAAGACGAATATTGAGCCCAAACCATGCTGAATCAGGTAAGGGGAAACTCTAAGGGCGCATGATGGATCTCCAGTTAAGGCTCTTGGATTCCAGCTTGATTGTGATCTGATGGTCAGATCTGGTGGTGCATGATACACTTTTGGCCATGTGGAATACTGGATCTTGTATGAAATATTATGAAAATGGAAAATGTTGGACCTGGGATTCGAACCCAGGTCCCTTCCTTCACATACATACTCCTTTACCAGTTGTGTTACTACATCATTCATTTGCATAAAGCAAATAATAACATTATATTAGAAAACCATCGCAATTATTTGAAAATTCAAAAAAACATGCCCGCTGCTTTGACTGGACAATGGGGAATTGACACACTTCGCGTTGGAGCCAACAAGTCCAGGGTGCCGGAGTCAACACTCCGGTCACCATCTCTGGCCAACTCAAAAAGTGATCTTGCAAAATAAGCAAGCTAAAGAAAAAGCAAGAACCCTATCCTTCATAAAATCATGCGCTGATTTCAAATTTGGCCTTGGATTTTCCTGAAAACCACTATATCACTAAGAACAAGCTTCATCTAAAACTTTGCCCTAACAATGGCAAAGTTCCAATCTCACGTCAAACCTCGCATGTAAAGGTTCCAACCTGCCTAAAACTCCAACACTAGCACGAAGAAACACATGAAATCTATTAAATATGTTTAGATCATCAAATTGAATTTTGAGAAATACTTACAATCAGTGTACTTGAATCTACAGTTTCGGATGTGGAATGGCTTGAGTAATGGCTGGGTTGAGGTCCTGGAAATCTCAGGAAGATGTTTGAACCCTTGGTTTGGCCAAATGATGCACAAAACTTTCTTTTTCAAAATTCACGATTCTTGGCAATTTTTGCAAATTTGTGTCGCTCTTTTCAGGTTTTGTCTCCGTATGTTTAGCTTGCACATGAGTTGTATTTATAGGGTAGAGGGAGGAGACAAGCTTGAATGGAATGAATCAATCATTAACTTATGATTTTAAAACAAAAAACACAATTTGAAAAATATCAATTTTTGTGTGGTTCTTGCCATCTTTGTTTGGTACATGAACCTGGACACATTTTGCACGAAATTATGGGCCCAAGGCTGACCTAACACATTAGCCCAAATGTCCAACACAATAACCTATTATTTTATGCATTTATCTTGTATTTATTTAATTTTAAATTGAATAAAAATAAAAATAAATGCAAATAAAATTTAAGGCATGCAAAAGTGATTTTAGAGGCCCTTCATAATGTCATGAAAGTGTTTGAAGTACAACAAGTGTAACCATTCCCTTAAAAGTTCAAGTTTCCACATTGCACATTTCTTGAAACTTTCCCAACTCGGGCAAGCCATAACTTGCTCAATTTTTATCTCATGATGATGATCTTGGACTTTTTGGAAATCCCAAAATGTCTACTTAAATACTTATTTCGATAAATTTTGCATTTGAGTATTTTATCTTGATGTAAAAGTCTTGGAAAAAAGTGGCTTTTGTTGACTTTCTGAAAATGACCTGTAACATCCGAGCTTATATCTTTCAAATGGTTAATTTCTTGGACTTGAGTGCTGAAGAGAAATTGTAGGGAATTGGATTCTATTAAAAATGAGCTTTGGTGGAAAAATTTCTAATAAAACATGAGAAAGTTATGCCTGGTCAAAGTTTGGTTGACTTTCCCTATAGAAACCCTAATTATCAATTTTTGACTTTTGATGAATTATGAGCATTTCTTAAGGAATCATGATCAAACCTTGATCAAATGATGGATATTATTTCAAAATATTGATTTTGACCAAAATTCTTGAATTTTAACTGTATATAGGCCACAATTGACTTTTTACCTAATGTAGTTGATTTTCAGGCATTTTAGCAGTTGACTGAGCAAACTTATTATGCAAGGCATGAAATTTGGCATGGATAATCTTGAGGACATATTAGGACTATGGAAAACATTTGAGACCACTAGAGCTCACATATCTTGATGAAAATTGAAAACCTAGTTTGAGGTTCATTGCTTTAGGAGGAAAACTTGTCTGGTCAATTCTTAGTCATCCTTGAGCAAGTTGGGGACCTCAATGGGCATGCCTTGAGTAAAATGAGAGGGAAAGTTTTGGGGTACAACACTTCTGAATCCATGCCATCTAGTACCAGAGCCACCAATATCATGAACAATTTAGTTTACATCACTCCCGATCCACGCCCTCTAGGATCAGAGCCAACCCACATCATGAACGATGAGGTTCACATCACTTCCGTTCCACGCCAACAAACAGGACTAAAGTCCATAACCTGAAACGCATACAACACAACCATGAAACAAAACACAACAAATTGATATCTACATACATTAATGCGATACTCCAATACGGTCACCATCTTCCCACATATACTACATACCAATCATACAGTCCAGACAACATCATACATCATTATTATACATGAGTACATGCACATATCTCAGTATAACAAGAAAAATTTCATATAGAAGATCCTACAGCCCAACACGTAATCACTTAATGGGTTTTAAAGTATTTTTATATGATAGAAAATATGTTTAGCTTCCCGTAGGTTAAAACGGTGCGTCAAACGGAAACCCGGGTCAAAATTATAAATTTATGAAGTCTCAAAAAAAATTCTGCCCAGCCTACTTCGCTTGAGGCTCGCCCGATGAATAGGTCTGTCGCTTGAGGGTCGCCCAGTGAAGCACACACGAGGCCACCCCTCCATACAAATTCTAGGAGAACCTCTTTTCCACCCTTCCCTTCACCCGCTCCCTCTTCCGATGAGGCTTGGGCGAATGGTCTCTGCCGGCGACAAAAGAGGCTCGCCCGATGAAGCATTCCTGACAGCAACATTGTTATTGCAATTATTGCACAGAACCAGTCCCAAATTGAATACGATTCCAATACCAGTCCATTATAAAACTTATATAATTTGACACATAACCATCATACAATAGTTGCATATCAATATGCATGTTACGGGTATCAATTCATGGCATTATAACATCAAAATTTGTCAAATTAGACATAGACTCGTCATAACATAACATTCCATAAAACCCCAAATTAAATCAAAATAGGAACATACAACAACCATGGCAATCATAACCCTGACATAATTATCATTATACAACAGTTACACTGAACCAGTCTCACTTCTACACTTCAACTTCTCTCAGAGAGTGATTGTTCCAAATGATACGATTCACTCTTTATTCATTCTTTTTACTAGAATAACCCTTAGACCCCTAGTATGGTCTTCCACTCTTACCCTCACTAAACCTAAAGCATGACCATATTGCTCTCATTATTTCTACTCATATGGTTCTAATTAATTATTAAATAAATTCTAAACAATTATTCTAATAATCCAAATAATTCCAACTAAATTATCTAAATATAAAAATAATTTTTGCTACTACTATAATCTGAAACTACCCCACATATAATATCACCAACCTATCTATTTCAAGAATAAATCACAGACAAAAGGCTTATCAACACATATAAATACACAACATCAAATAAATAATTTATTAAGATAATTCAATAAATAATCGAGGTGTTACACAACTCATGATTGTCCTCATTCGGCTCCTCATGATCATCCTCACACGCAGGTATATGTGTGGTAGGTGAGGTGCGGGATCCTCTAGTCATCATGGTAGGTGAGGTGGGAGATCTGCCAGTATGTTGGAAGGATGAGGGCACGTGTGTGAGATATGGGGTAAAAGATCCTCCAATCTGTTAGAAGGATGAGGGCACATGTGTGGGATGTGGGATACCCCAGTCTACTAGAAGATGGAGGAACCCGTGTAGGAGGTGGAAAGCTAGATCCCTTAAACTGCATGAAGGATAAGGGTTCCCGTGTGGGAGATGGAAGATGGACTCCCAGATGGGAACATAGGATACTCATGAGGTAGAGTAATGGCGTATGAGGTTGAGTATTGACTATGGATATAAGATCTATCTGACTCCGCGGGAGAGGACACATAGCTGAATGAGGTTCCTGACATACTATTACCCTCGGGCGATATTGATGTTGGGTCTTCTTACCACCACCACCACTACCCTTACCCTTATCAGATCGGGGTGGAATTTTATCTATTTATAGAGAATACACATGTAATATATATTCATCAACACAAATAATAAATTTAAAAACACATTCTTATCAATATATATTCATTAACACATTCAATACATGGTTAATTAAGTAAAATTACAAAAACACATTCTCATCAATATATATTCATTATTCAAAATCTTCATGATCTTTATGATCTTCCTCCATATCATTCTCATCATCTTATGTGATATTGTCCCCGGATCCAAACTCTTCATGCTCTTTGTCCACATTATTTTCAGTAATATAGATGCATCAACTTGATACCACTCAACCACTGTATCATATAAACTTATAATTTGTTCAACTGCAATCACATCATTAATTTGTTCAAATTCATCGACTTGGTAAGCTACATCTTCCACTAGACAACCATATTCAATATGAACCAATGGTTTTGTTTTGATTACAACACAACACCCTTGTTTATGTGGCATAAATGAAGGATAAGGAACATACTAAAGTTGTCTAATAATACGTGACATTATGGAAGGGTCATACTCTTTGTATCTTTGGTCCATTCGAATCTCAACAATACCACATGTCTTATCTATTTTTGTGCCTCTGACAGATAGATCGTACCAATCATAATAAAACAAGACAAGTTTATTTTTCGAGTCCGTGTAATTGTATACCAACTCGTAGATATATTTAACAAAGCCATAAAAGTCATCTTCACCACCATCTGTAACTCCATTTACAAATACACCACTGCTTATGGTTTTTTCCCCTTCAGACCATGTTTCAGTGTAAAACTTATATTCATTCACGAAGTATGTGTGCCATTCATTTTCACTTTGAATAGGTCCTTCAGAAAAGTTTCACAAATGGAGTATTTCTTGAGTCAGTGCAACAACGTATACAATTTCTCCTTGAACCTTGCTGGAAAATGAGCATGTATGTCACCAGAGGTTTCTTGTACACCGGTGCTATGAAAATAGAAGGTGTTAAATTCCCTAAAAAGAAACACACTATAAGTTTTATATTCACACTGTAAATAAAATTAAACAGTCAGGGTATGAAACAACCGGCCGAACCATCATCTGATAATTAAAATCAATGAAGTCGTCATCGAACGTATTTTATCCCGCCGAATGGGAAAGGTGAACATCGAGTAAAACTTAAGGGGTGAAATCACAGTCTTGGAACCGTAGAGATCGGGTAAGGAAGTCGGTTATGCGAGGGGAAGGTATTAGCACCCCACAAAATCGTAGTAATCTACAATATCCACTCTTGTTGTTCTAATCAAAGGGTGTGGTCAAAATATATGTCTAAAGCTTAAATATGAAAAAGGAATGTGCTAAAGAAAATTTGGGGGAAAAGAAAGGAATATTTACAAATATATGCTCGATTAGGCCCCATAAAAATCCTCTTCCTACATATCCCTTTTAAGGAATCAGAGCAACCGTAGTTCAACTCACATATTTTGGTTTGTTGGTGTTTTTTAGTTAAAAAGACAGAAGACAACAAGAAAGATGGCAAAACATCAGACAAGATGACAAAACATCAGATAACGATGACGAAACATCCGACAAGATGACAAAATAATTAGCAATGATGACAAAACATCAGTAACAATGATAAAACATTAAAAAAGGATGACAAGACATCACATGGCAACACAAACTCAGATAAGATGATAAAACATCAGTATGATAACAAAATATCAGATAAGATGATAAAACATCACACCTAATAATGATATCCAAAATCAAAGTAGAATAACGAACATATGCGATGGTGAAACATCAGCAAAAAGATAGTAAAATATCATGGAAAAGATGAAAATACGTCAAAACTTAGATGATAAAACACCACACCTAACAATGATATTGAAAATCAAAGTAGGATAACAAACATACGCGATGGCAAAACATCGTCACCTAGATGGTAAAATATCATGGCAAAGATGAAAACTTAACAAGATTTAAAATAGAGCCTAAAGGCGCACAAATAATTAAGATTGATTTGTATTTTTACCTTGAAGAAGGATTTAAGTTCATTAAAGATGTTTTATGACTTTCCAAGAAAAAGAAAGTTTTTGTTTTAAGATGCAATATGCAAAGAAAAGGAAACAACTAAGGGAGACTATCCTAAATTTCTAGCCCTAGTGTAATCATACAATGATGGCCCTATAGTTTAGTTTTGAAAGGAAAATATCTACCCTATGTTAGCATGCATGGACAAGCCTAAGGTTTATTTAATTCGTACTTAGAAAAGAGTGTATTGAAGATCCTATGGAGAGTATGGCAAGTGATAACACCTGATCGCACTGCAAATTTGACTCAAATAACACATGTTTTTCATAATTTTTAGTACTATTTTCTTGCTTTATGCTTGTATTTGTCTTGTTTTCAGGCAACATGCCCAATTGGAGCTCTTTTTAAAGAAACCAAGCGAAAAGGCCAAGAAATCGAGATTTTCAGTGAAATCCTACACATGGCGTTCAACTCAGCAAACGCTATAGGGAGTGCCGTGATATGTCCCACTTCACCCAGGGGATAATTTCCAAGTCCCCCACGATCTCTCTATTGGCTCACTCAGCGCCCGCGGAGGGGCCTCGGCGGCCGCAATCTTTGGGAAGCTTTTTCCCGCCCAAAAGGAGTTAGGGGGAATTTCTGTCAAAGCATAGCCTGGAGAAATTCTATAATTAGTAGTTTTCATTTCATTTTCCATCATCCAACTTAGTATTGCAACGCTAAGCCTATACTCACTTGTGTAAAAGCAATAATTCGCCACATCGGAGCATTATTGCACCATAGCCTTGATTTGGTTGGAGCATCTCTTTTATTTACAATCTTGTTGCCATTTTACTTCAAGCATTTATTTTCCAGTTGTACCAAGACTTAAAGACTCCGATTTGGAGCAGGTTTCTATTTAAGTTTTTTTTATTCAATTGCTTTGTCTTGCACTTGCATTACTTATTTTATTACCTTGCCTTGCCTTAATTATTATGTTTATTTCGATCAACTTTAATATGCTTGCTTTTATTTCTATGTTTGGATAAATATTTTAAGGTTGGAATGTAAGGATAATTGTCATGATAGCATTTCAACACCGTATCAGTAGAAACACTTTAGGGGTTGTTTTAACTTTTAACACAAGTTTTCCGTACTTAATATTCTTGGATAAGATCGAAATCTGTCCATTTCAAAGAGTAAACTTGGTTAGTTTTTAACCGTTCAAAAAGGGCGAAAGCATTTTGATTGGTTAATTAGGGATCTTTGAAACTTTTAGAAAACGATTTTGAAACTATTTCCGGACGCGTTTATAGGTTTACAATCCGATTCTCGAGCGAAAGCCAAGAATCTCTTTATGTCAATCATTTTGAGTTGAAACTACTTTTTTACTAAGTTAAGAAACTAATTTCTTAAAAATAGGTTTTCTTCTTTAACGTTTGAAGCGCCATTTTTTAAATGACAATAGAAGGATTTTATTAGAGAGTAAACTCGGTTCTTAGTTAGCGAAAGTGACAAGTTCCCATCAAATTATTCCTTTACAAGAGTGGGAAATATTTCCCCATGAGTAGTTCTATTAAATAGATATTGAAATGTTATTTGACCAATGTGATTTACATTCTAGCATGTCTTTTTCTGAATTTACTTTATCTATTTATTTCCTTTGCGTTATACTCCCTCAACTAAATTGATTCGTCTTAGATAAGCACCTTAATATTATAGTTGATAGATTGACAATTGATCTATGTGGTTTGACAATCCTTTATATTACTTTGATAGGATGTGCACTTGCGGTTAGATTTTAGACTCTATAAACACACCGAACAAGTTTTTGGCGCCGTTGTCGGGGACCAAACTTCGTCAAATTTCGTACCCTATTGTTATCCTGTTTAGACTAAGGATTTATTAGCCGATAAATGCGCAAGAATTAAAGTACCGGAAAATTAGTAGATCCTTTAGTGGAGCCTGAATGTTACACTCGAGCATGTGTTTTTCTCCGTAGGATAAAGAGAACTATGGCCAAAGGTTGTAACCGAAGACCTCTTAAGAAATTTTCCCAACCATCATACGAGGAGCCTAGTTCGAGTATAGTAAACCCTGCTGTTGTACCCCAAAATTTTCCCTCTCATTTTACTCAAGGCATGCCCATTGAGGTCCCCAAATTGCTCAAGGATGACTAAGCATTGACCAGACAAATTCTCCTTCTAAGGCAATGAACCTCTAGTTAAGGTCTCAATTTTCATCAAGATGTTTGAGCTTAAAAGGTCTAAAATGTTTTCCATGGTCCTAATATGCCTTCAAGATTGTCCATGAAAAATTTCATGCCTTGCACTACAAGTTTGCTCAGTCAATTGCTCAAATGCTTGGAAATCAACTATATTAGGTCAAAAGTCAACTGTAGCCCATGTACATTCAAACTTCAATATTTTTGGTCAACCTCAACATTTTGAAATTATATCCATCATTTGATCAAGGGTTTATCATGATTCCTCAACAAATTCTCCGAATTCATCAAAAGTCAAGAATTGCTAAATTAGGGTTTCTATAGAAAAAGTCAACCAAACATTGACCAGGCATAACTTTCTCATACTTCATCCATTTTTACCCAACGAAATCTCATTTTGAAGATAATTCAATTCCCTACAACTTATCTTCATCCCTCAAGTCCAAGAAATGCACCATTTAAAATATACAAGCTCATACATTACAGGTCATTTTCAAAAAATCAACAAAAGCCACTTTTTGCCAAGACCTTTTACATCAAGATAAAATCTCCAAATGAAAAATTAATCAAAAGAGGGATTGAATTAGATATCTTGGGATTTCCAAAAAGTTAAATATCATCATCATGAGATGAAAATTGAGCAATTTATGGCTTTCCCAAGTTGGGAAAATTTGGGAATTTTCAAGAATTATGCATTGAGCAAACTTGAAAATTTAAAGCAAGGGCTCAATTTCTTGGATTTCATACATCTTTCTAAGATTATAGAGGACCTCCAAAAACACTCTTACCATGCCTTACATTTTTTACTTATTTTGTACACATTTATTTTAATTTATTTCAAATAAATATAAAATAAAATATATAAAATGATTGGAAATAAGTTTTGGCATTTGGGCTGGTGTTTTAGCTTGACTTGAAGCCCAAGATTTCGTGCAGCCATGTCCACATTCATTAAAATTAAAAAATGACAAGTTTCCTTGTTTTTGGCCAATGTTTCAAATTTCATTCATGGCTTTGAAACGTTTGCTTTAAGGTTGTTTAAACCTTTGTTTTTTTGTCTCCTCATTCCTCTCTATATAATCAAGCATATAGCAAGAATTTAAACACACCTACACATCCTAGAGAGAGCTCTACCATTTTTGCAAAATTATCAAAAGCGGTAAAAATTCGAAACCCACTTTGCAGGTACTTTTGGTCCGAACTAATAATCATACATTGCTCTTGAGGTTCCCAGGGACTTGTTCCAACCATCCTCAAAGCTTGCAAGGTCCCAGATCACCAGATCCAAGCTATCACCATTTTGTTATAATCTCAAATTCGAATCTCTATTTTTATTAATTGTTGAATGTTCTAATGTGTGTATACGAGTTCCTGGATATCCTTAGAGAAGGTTAGGGGAATTACATGGAATGCATGACATCTAGAATATGAGATACAATGTACCATCATGTACTGCCCACACTGGATCCAAGGATGGACCTGGGCCTCACAATCGGGACTTAGCGAAATTTCAATTGCACCCCCCTATTCTACTTCAACTGTCAAGTCCAATTCCTTTTCTTTGTGCTTTATTTAATTATTTCATCTTTTAATCATTTTAATTATAATAATAAAAAACTTACAAAAAAATTTAGGCTTAGACTTTTCTAATTAAATAACTATTTTTTTAAATTAATTAATTAATTAAAACTTTAACCTTTTTCTTAATTAAAAATGAATTAGAATTTAAGTCTAATTACTTTCTTTTCATAATAAAAAAAACCACAAAAAAGGCTTAGTTTATTTTTCTTAATTTAATTTTCTAAGTAGACTTTAGGAGAATTAATTTAATTAATTTTCTTAAATCAAAAACAACAAAAAAGATTTTTCTTATTAGGTTTTAGACGAACTTTCACCCTTTTGCGCGTTATTTATTTTTCTCATCTTTATATTCATGTAACTGCATACTGGATGTAATAATTAATAGGATTTTATCTGCTTTCTTTATTTTCCTTCTCCAAATTTTTGTACATTGTAAATATCCCCCTCCCCGAAAGCCATGTAACAGTTTAGATTTACACTTTTTGCACTTTACATTTCTGTATATGTTAACTGCTAGTAACTAGGCGTGTATGAAAATAATGAAATCAAACGTTAGCAAACTTAATAAAAAGACAAAAATAACTGAACATAACACACTTGCATATATACACCTCTAGGGTACCGCACTTTGGTTGCCTTCAAAAATAAAATAGTCACGAGGCAGGAACGCTTTAGCAAAGACCCATAAATCAAAAGATCATAGTGCCTTGATGACCCTACAGTTGCCTTCTCGATAAATGATCTAGTCCCTAAACAAAATTGCTAAAGCGTCTTCTCAAGTTGCCTTCGTGACTGTAACGTCCCTTTTGAATGTCCCTAATACATCCAACGATAGGGCTACCTACTCACTAATAGTAGGATAGCACTGTCTAAAGGATAGGAGGAAAAGAACGACCCTTTTCGAGTATAAAAGTAGATAACTGTTAGAAGTTTTCTCAAAAAACATTTTGCACTTACACAAATACTACTTTTCAAAAGCAATTTTCAAAACATCTGCTTTGTTAACACTGTTGAGGACTGATACAAGAGTTAAACACAAAGCAAATCGCCGCACTAAGGCATTTTCCAAACATTTTCAAAACACACAAAGCACAAAGGTATTTCAAAACGAGAAAACCTCTAAGAGCCCGTAGAAAACTACGGATGGAAAGGGTGCTAACACATTCCCTTTCCATAATCTACCCCCTTACTCAGAAAATTCTCGAAAAGGTCTTTTTCTGTTCTTTTCGCCCTTTCCTTTGTTGGATAAAATAAAATTCGGTGGCGACTCTTGCTTACCGCAACATTTGCAAACACAAACGCAAAACCATTATTAAACAGTCGGTTCTGCCACCGTATTACAGAACTAGCGACTCTGCTGGGGATATATAAAAAGTGGGGTTACCTTAGGGCTTAGATAATTTTAATTGATTTCCTTGTGTGTTTTGCTTGCTTTATTTTTAAAGGGTTTGTTTGGGTTGTTACTATAGATCCTACACCCGGATCTGGGGCACCTTATTAGGTAAGTAGCAATAAATCATGGAGGTTGTACTGCATAGACCGATACAGACAAAGTGATGGCTACGTTAGTGCGATACTTTGGATTATACTAATGTTCCTTGAGTAAGTTAAGGATAACATTAGGCTTCCTCATAGTGTCACTAAGCGCTAACTGAACTTTAGAACCTTTAATTGACTCATCCTAGCCATTAGGAAGTAGTGAGATAACCGACTTTAGTTCCGATCGAAGATTGGTTGATACTCGATACTACACTCATTGAGACTAGACTTTCGCGATTTTTTGGCCGCTATACTTCGGTACGTGAGGTGAAACAATGTCTGACGGAAAGGTCAATGATATTGAAACTCCTTAGAACCCGGTTACTATTAATAGGACAGGTTGAGCCAACTGAACATTCAAGAGGGTACTTACCTACAAACTCCATGCAAGCCTGAACCTAAGGCTACTTGTGTGACTTGTTTTCTTTCATTATCTAAACACTTGAACTTCTTGCAGGGTTTGTTTTCATTATATAACAACATGATTTCCTTGTAGGATTTATTTATATTCATTAACCTAGATCTCTTGCAAGTTTCACTTGAATTTATCATCTTACCCTTTTTCTTTGGTACATAGCATATACATCATAACATCATACCATAGCATTTCCTTAACGGTTTCAAGGATCTCAAGGGCCTGTGGTGCAGGTTATGACGAACCATACGTCTAGCAAGGGGCAAGGGGATTTATTTTCCTCTAACCAAATGCCTTCAAAAGACCAGAACACAACAACTTGGGTCAGGGGATATGACTCACTCGATATGGTGAGCTTGACTCTCGTAGAAGGACCTTCAAACCATACGAAAGTTCTTCAGTCAAAGTCGTAGTTAAACTCCTAACATTTTCTTGTCTACCCTGCGAGATCCTTGAAAACATTGCATGCATGCCATTTCATAACAGGTCTTCCAGGTACGAGCTTCTTATCCCTTTGCTGTTTATTTCAACAAGAAGAAATGGCTCTTGAACAAACAATCAAAGACCTTCAGGCTCACAATGCTCAGTTCCAACAAATGTTCCTGACTCTGACCCAGGGGCAAGAAGACATGAAAGCTCTGATCGTCAAAAAGAAGACTAAGAAGGAAAAGAAACCAGTTTGTGTTTTGAGTGTGGGAAGAATAAGACCAGCTAACTGAGCTTTAGATTTCGCAACCCCATCAAAGGGAGGGGATAATCAAGAGGAAGATGACGAGGAATCAGAGGAAAGAGACAACAATTCAGTGTCTGAAGAAGATGAACTTAACTATTCTGAGGAGCAATAACCCCCTGCTAACGATAAATACAAACGACTGGAGGATCGGCTCAATGCCATGGAGATCCAAAGGGTGCCCGGTCTGGATTTTGAAAAATTAGGTTTGGTTCTAGGGGTGGTCATACCACCTAAGTTCAAGGTCCCTATCTTTGCAAAATATGACGGTGTTTCCTGTCCCAAGCTTCACTTAAGGTCATATGTTAGAAAGATCCAGCCTCACACTACTGATCGGAAGCTATGGGTCTATTTCTTCCAAGAAAGTTTGGCTGGCACTCAACTGGATTGGTTCTATCAGCTAGAAGGAAATTTGAATCTTTGGTACCACCAAATTGCTTGTCTGTGCCAGTAGTATCAGATGGTGTTAGTATCATGTCTTCGAATCCTTCCATGACAGTTCTTAGAAAAGATACCTAGGAAATTCAAGACTATCAGAAACTTGATCAAACATCAGGTGCACCAGATTCATCCTGAAGCAACCTCACATAGGCTCCCACGTATGAAAGGGCACATGCGATCACATAAATTTTTTATGGCATTTCTACAACACTTGTTGTTATAGACGATGACAACTCTTCACATCCTATGAGCACGGACATAGTCAGAAAATACTACGCATGAAAAAGACCTGCTAGGTTGACAGGCCTAGGCAAAAATAAGGGCATCCCGAAGAACCAAAAGAGTTCGGGCAAAAATTAGTGATATATACAAAACAATTGTACACCCGGCAAGTCGAAAACCTGAAAAGGCGGCTTAAGCAAAAAAAGGTATCCCAGTGGACTGAAAACCTGAAAGGGTGGTTCAGGAAAAAGTTAGGGATTAAAAATGTACGACTATGTCTCGTCATCTTGTCATTTGTTTATCAGTAGAAGACTTATCATCCTGATCAACATTTACCAAGAACCCTAGGAGTTGGGATGACACTCAAACCATCCACAAAGTCTCCACAGGTACTTTCTCCAGCAGGTACAGAGGCAGGGGCATCTTACTAAAAAGTCACTGCCATATCCTCAGCTTACAACCTAGTGATGTCAAGTTTTCTTGTATCCCCGGCAGATTAGGAATTTCCAACTACTGCTCCGATATCAGGTTTTCAAGTCGTCAAACTTCTCAGGATTCCCTAATAGGATTTCACAAAATCCTCAGGCAGTGTACAAAGATTTCCTTCCCCAACAAAGTTTATTTCTCTAACAACGGAAGATAATCTCCCAGCAGTTCAACTTTAACAAAATCTGAAGACTTACATTCTTCATCTCCGCCTGCAATCAAAGATTTATTTTCCCTAATTCAACAGTGCTGCAATAGAACAACTGATACATTCGCATATTACATTCATACATCATTCTACAAATGTCATAGAATCTGCAATACAAATGCATACATCCCAATATCATTTATTTTGAGAACACCATTACACAATGCATTTCATACATCATGACATTGCATACAGCTAACACTTTACCTTTTCAGGAAAGATCAATCAACAGATATTTATCATTAACAATTTTCAACAGGTCTAGGATTAGCTCCTGAAACAAAATAGAGTAATTATCTGTGCGACAAAATACAACTTTACACGGGCTTACCATGAAGCAATCTTACACGGGTTTCTTATGACTTCCAAATACAGCTTTACATAGGCTCAACATGAAGCAATCTTACACGGGTTTCTTCTAACTTCCAAATACAGCTTTACACAGGCTCATCATGAAGAAATCTTACACGGGTTTCTTCTGACTTCCAAATACAGCTTTATACGGGCTCTTCATGAAGCAATCTTACAAGGGTTTCTTCTGACTTCCAAATACAGCTTTACACGGGCTCAACATGAAGCAATCTTACACGGGTTTCTTCTGACTTCCAAATACAGCTTACACGGGCTCAACATGAAGAAATCTTACACAGGTTTCTTCTGACTTCCAAATAAAGCTTTACACGGGCTCATCATGAAGAAATTTTACACGAGTTTCTTATGACTTCCAAATACAGTTTTACACGGACTCATCCTGAGGCAACCCTACCCAGGTTCCTTCTCACAATCTCCAGATGCAGTTTTACACGGACTCACCCTGAGGCAACCCTACCCAAGTTCCTTCTCACAATCTCCAGATGTAGTTTTACACGGACTCATCCTGAGGAAACCCTACCTAGGTTCCTTCTCTTGAATTTCCAGATGCAGTTTTACACAGACTCATCCTGAGGCAACCCTACCCAGGTTCATTCTCTTGAATTTCCAGATGCAGTTTTACACGGACTCATCCTGAAGCAACCCTACCCTGGTTCCTTCTCACAATCTCCAGGTGCAGTTTTACACGGACTCATCCTGAGACAATCCTACCCAGGTTCCTTCTCTTGAATTTCCAGATGCAGTTTTACACAGACTCATCCTGAAGCAACCCTACCTAGGTGTATCGATAGAAATGTTTAAGACTAAGCAATTGGATTGACTAGACTTACACATATCAAAATAAAAATCGCCACCATGCTTTATTGTTTCCAAAGGAATGGGGAAAGAGCGAGTAACCCAAAAAGAGGGGGAAAGATTCAAGGTAAGGGGGTTGGTTATGCAAAGGGAAGGTATTAGCACCATAAACATCTATGGTACTCCGCAAGAACCTCTTTGAAAAATCTGTATATTTTGGCTATAAAATGTTGTGTGTAAACTAGATGGTGGAGGTGAGAAAAGAAATATATTTTTTATGATTTTTTCACCCGCCGCGGTTGCGAACCTTTAGTGCCTACGTACCACCTTTCATGCAATAGAGGATCATGGTACACGTAGTTCCTATTTTTAAAAATTTTAAAACACAAATGTGTTGGTTAATTTTATGAGATAAGACATCATCGTCATTGTCCGTGTTGAAAACATACTTACTACCTACAATAATGAGAAAGGAGAATTTGCATCATCTCAAAGTGGAGGATATGGCTTGGATTTTAAAGTCAACAATGCCTCACTCAACACCCAAGTGGAAAATATCTCTCTTCACTACATGTCGTAAAAGTATAGTTGTTTGCATCATTACAAGGATTGATAATTGTCTAATCTTTTGAGAAAGGTTTTAAAATAAATGCCAAAGTGGCAAAATGGTTTGAAATGAGATTGATTGACTTTTAGTCTTTTTCACAAAAATGTCAAGGTATTATTAAGTTGATTGAAGTTTATTTATGAAAAGGTTTTGAAAATGCATGGACCTAAGTTGAAGTTTATTATGAAAGTGGTTCAAGTTTAAAAACAAGAAGAATTTTCAAAAGGAGGAAGAAGATTTTTGAAATTAAAGAAGATGGGAGGAGAAGAAGTGACTATCCTAAAACATAAGGTAAAAGCTAGGGATAGGAACCATCTAACCGAGAAGAAGCCAATACTTGACATTATGAGTCAAGATAGAATTCCCATTCTTTGGATTAAAACCAAGCAAGAAAAAATACTAGACCTCTTGAGAGAACCAAACTTCAAGTGTATTAAGTCTTCACAAAAATTGGTCAGAGTAATGGCTGTATACGGGTGAATTCCAGATTACAGACAAAGAATGTAATCACAATAACCTGCACACAAAATAAACAAACAACTGAATGTCTAGAGGTAAACCTCAAGAACTCTAGACAAAATATCAATTAAGGTCACAAGATCTCCAATATAGGCCAAGGTTTCTAACCCTAAGTCCAAGAAGTCCAATGCTCCATAATGCCAAGGATAGTAACCAAATAGTCCAAGTATAATTACAAGTTTTTATGGTTCATGTTGATTATTAGGTGTCTTAGAAGAGAAAAGAAAAACTCAAGTGAGCAAAAATAAAAATGACATGAAATGTAATGCTTAAAGTAAATGGAACATAAAGCATAAAAAATAAAAGCATAAAGTAAAAACAATTTAATAATTAATGGTTAGTTGGATGACCATCTTGAAACTTGCATTTGGAACTCATTAGAGGATTTGTAGAACCAAAGCCTCCACACAACAAGTTGCATTTGCTTTTTGTCAGTATATTATCCATTTGGAATCCTCACAAGTACCATTTAATGATCAACGATGTTTAAGTGATCCGCGTTGACCAAAAGTGTTGTAGATCCATTAGAGGATTGGTAGAACTAAAGCCTCCACATAATGAATCTCAAAGTTATTGGATCAAAGGGATCAAATTAACATGCTTGGGCTTGCAAACATATGTTTGGGCCACAAATGATCATTTATTCGATTCGGGATAAAATTTAGCGCTATGTTAAGCAATCGTAAATGGACTTATATAGAAGTCGCACCTATTTTGAGGTCGGTCAATAACAATCTTTGCACCATTTGTTTTGAGACATGATATAGAGATCATGCTCCAATAACACTTAGTGCAATAAGAAAGGGATAAGACGGAGAAGGGTGGGAAAGAATATACAAACCACATTTGAATTAAAATTTAATCAAACTATTATTAAAATCATTCATCAATTTTTGTGGAGTTAGACTCAACACCATGGATCCAATGATGTTAATAAAGTTCATGATCAAAAATTCAACTCAAGATCATCCAGAAAATATATAAAAAATAAATTGTATTTTAAAATAAAAGAATTAGGGTTTAAAAATGATTAAAAAATGAAAATAATAGAGAAAAAAAGAAACTATGTTCAAATTAATCAACAAATATTAAGTAAGACCATAGAAAAATCAGAAATGAACTCAAATTTTTTTATAAAATTTTTGGTAATTTTTTAAAGTCAGAAACTATTTTTAAAATTAAAGGAAATGGGCAAAATAAACTAAAAAATGATAAAAAATGACAAAGTCAGAAATAAAAAATAAATGAGGTTACCAATATTTGTCACAATATCATTGGATCATTCCATATTTTTTTCAGCATTTAAAAATGCATAAAAGTATTTTTAAACATTTAAAAAAATTCAAATAAAGTGAAAATTTGTAAAAAATATCAAAACAAAAAATAAAATTGTGAAAAAATAAAAATTAGAAATAGAAAAATCAAAAATATTTTTCATAATTTTTTCAGATTATTTGGACTAAAAATGAATTTTCTATGATTTTTTGAAATTTAAAACAATTAAATATAAAAATTAGAAAAGAAAAATAAGGTCAAAAATATGTGGACCATTGGATGAGAGTCAAAAAGCGTTAGTAATCAAATCCAAGGGATCTGGCGCACTGTGCATATCATGGTCATTAGTGAATAAAGCACTGAATCATTAATTAAATCAATTTTCAAAAAAACAGATGGTGCGCCTTCATTGGTTGGAAGATGACACGTTGGTCATCTTCAACCTCCAACCAACGTGAATTGCAGGTCTCTCAAACTGTAAAATCAGAAGCTCAAACCTATGCCATTCGCTTCGTCTCTTCAAGACGAAGACAACCACACCTTCGTGACAAATTTATATAAACTTTAGCTCAAGCAATTTGGAAGAAATTTTTTGAAAAGGCATTTGAAATTTGATGGTCAAAATGTGTTTCCAGATTAAAGTAAGTGTTGCAACTAGAACCAGGGTGTGATCGGTGGGAATTGAGAGCTGACTGTTTTGGAATGCTGGTTCGCGTTTGCGTTTGTTTTTGCAAAATGTCGCGGTAAGCAAGAGTCGCCACCGTCTTTTGTTTTATCCAACAAGGAAAGGACAAAAGCACAGAAAAATTCCTTTTTGAGATATTTCTCGGGTTCGGGAGGTAGATTATAGAAAGGGAAGGTGTTAGCACCCTTTCTATCCGTGGTTATCCACGGGCTCTTAGGTACTTGCTCATTGTGTTTTCAAAAGTTTGCTTTTCTTTGTGTTTGTGGGTTTGAAAAGAGTTTTTGTTTTGAAGAGAGTGTAAGTGCGAAATTTTTTGTTTTGTTTTAAAAGGAGCAAGTACT
Source organism: Vicia faba (assembly GCA_948472305.1). Classification (NCBI taxonomy): domain Eukaryota; kingdom Viridiplantae; phylum Streptophyta; class Magnoliopsida; order Fabales; family Fabaceae; genus Vicia; species Vicia faba. The sequence continues at coordinate 1,505,847,126 of OX451735.1, read as the reverse complement.
TAAGAACCATCTACCTACTCGAAAAAGGAATTAAATTGTACAAATGTCCTTTAGACAATGCTAGCCCACTATTGAGGAGTAGGTAGCATCGTCGTTGGAGTTTTCGGGTCAATTCGATTAAGGGACGTGTGGTCACTAAAGCAATGTTAGGACGCCTTAGTGGTAACCCTAATGTCTTAGATCATTTTTTCCGAGGCAACTTATGATCTTTGGACAGGAGGGCGACCTCTAAAACTTCCTATACTCAATGACCACGTTCGAGGCAACCAAGTGAGGTGCACCCTAAGAGTGGCATGTGCAAGTGTGTTATTTCGGTTAATTTTATCTTTGTACATGTCATGGGTGAGCTATGTTGATTTTAAGTTCATACATTGGATCTTGTCATGCATTCCCTATTATCAAACATCTAACAGTTTATAGTTGCGGAAATTAAATTTGCGAAAATTAAATCTAAACTATTACAAGGCGTCGGGTATTTACATCGCCAAAGGCAACCCTTTAATTTAAATTGCGGAAAGTAAAATAAAGCGATGAATAATTAAAGTCCTAATTAAAAGCTATTACATAACGGAAGCAATTACAACATTGGAATCAAATGTATCATGTGCAAGAAATTAAATCGGCGCATTTTTTAGGGTTTTGACCCTTTTTGAAAGAAAGCATGTTTTTTTTTGTTTTTTTTTGAAATTGAAAAGAAATTAAATTTTATTTAATTAATTAATAAAAAAAATATTTTTGGGTTTTTTATATTTAAGGAAGTAAAATAAAAATGATTAAAAGTTAGTAAAACCTAGTTATTCTAAATTAATTTTAATTTATTGCAAAAATATTAATGTTAAACCTATTTAAAACTAAATTACTTGATTAATATTTATTTACGAAAATAAAACAATGAAATTAGTTTTAATAAATAAAAATAATATTTTTTTTTTGTTTTTTGATTTTATAAGGAAAATTATTAATTAGTTAATTAACAATAAAATAAAAATTAGAACAAAAATAAATAAATGAAAATGTAAAGAGTAAAAGAAATAACCCAGGGGGTGTGGGCCTTATTTGAAGGTGTGATTTGCAATTCCAAGCCCAAAATGTCTAAGCCTGCTTTGAATTTTCCAACTCCCTATGCGCTTGTTAACTAAAGTTCATGGTGAACCTTCAATCCTGGCCTTCAGATTTGGCCTGAAGGCCATCTGGCGCCTGGATCTATGAGGCATATGGTGGACTATATCTTGAGCGTTGCATGAGAGTACCTGAATAAAAATTACACAAAGGTATTGGGGGACCTGGGATTCGAACCCAGGTCCCAAGGGGTTTTCCACTAGCCTGCCTGCCAACTCAACCAACACGTTTATTTGTTAATGGGACACAAAACAAATATTATATTGAAAACTCAATTATTATGCTGGAAATAAAAAAAAATTAGCGCGAGATTTAAATGGACCAATCAGGGGAAGACACCTAGTCGTGTTCTCCAACGAAACCCTAGTTTATTTCCTGCGGATTTGAGTCCGTAGCAAAATCCCTAGGGCCATCCTAACATGAGTTATAGGCCATATAAATGCAAATGGAGAACATCACTGTGTTCGTCTCCCTTCCCTGAAGACAACCATGTCCATGGTTTGTCTTGATTTTGCCTGGATCAAAAATGCCTAAAAAACAAGAACACAAACCCTAGCTTCGGGTACATGGTTATAGGCCACAAAAATGAAATCAAACAATACAGAATGTTTAGAAATCGAATGGCAAGCATGATTATACAAAAAAATTGGCAAAAGAATGAAAGAAAATGGATTCACGATTTCAAGTTCAGAGCCATGTTCGTGGACACTTACAGCGTGTTGTAGGGAGGGAGAAGGCCTGGTTTTGATTCCAATCGCTTCAGGGGATAGCAGACAAGGAAGCTACGTTGAGATTTTGGACTGAATCGTGCTCTAGGGTGGATTTCAGTTTTCAATTTTTCAAGCTTTTTCTCCAATTTGGTTTGGCCATTTTGGGTAGCTTCAGGTCGTGTTTTTGATATGTATGGCTTGTACTAGTAATAAGGAGTGCATTAGGTTAAACTTTGGGCCTCCAATCCTTGTGCATTGATGATTCCAAGATATGATTTTGCCACCATTACAAAGCTTCCATATTTGTATCAAATCAAATATTTTGTACACAACATGGCATAATTCGAATTTGATTTGGTGTATCATGTAAATTGAAAGCTGTAATGATCAAAAAGATATCATTCCATCAATTTTTGGATTTTATTTGAATTAATATTGATTTAAAATGAATTAAATCAATAAAAATTAAATAAAATAGAAAATTTAATAAATGGACATGAAACTGAAGATGGGACACGTGTGTGGTGTGAAAAGACCAAATCAAGTGGAAAAAAGTGGTCCCTTTTATAAAAAATTGGAGTTTTGAGGATAGTTGACTTTTGGCAATTTTGGAAAAATGCCCAATTTCAATAATGCATAACTTCAATTTTGAACTTTTGGAGGTGTTCTTGGACTTTTTAGAAACCTTGAGATGTCCTCTAACCAACCATTTTGGTCTCATCTCATTTTGATATTCCATGCTCAAGTTATAAGCTTTGGAAAAAATGTATTTTTCTTGACTTTCAAAAATGACCTATAATGTCCAAATTTGTAACTTTTTGTGAGAGAATTTCTTGATCTTGGGGTGTGAATATGGATTGTAGGAAATTTCATCCTATTAAAAATGAGCTTTGGATTGGTCATTTCTCACAAAGTATGAGAAAGTTATGCTTGGTCAAAGTTGAGTTGACTTTTCCTACAAAGCCCTAATTTAGCAACCTTTGAATCTTGATGAATCTTGAGCAATACTTGATTAATCATGATCAACCCTTGATCAAATGATGAATTATCCTTCAAAATGAGAATGTTGACAAAAAATCTTGAGGTTTGACTATTTGTAGGTCACAGTTGACTTTTGCCCTAGCACAATCGATTCTTGGACCTCTTGAGCAATTGACTGACCAAACTTTCTCTGCAAGGCTTGAAATTTGACATGGATGAACTTGAGAACATATTAGGACATTGGGTAGCACTTGAGGTCATTTGGATCTAAGGACCTTGATGCAACACAAAATCCTAATTTTGAATTGACTGCCTTAGGAGGTGATTTGACTGTCCAACTCTTGAGCTATCTTGAACAACTTGGAGATGATTCTTGACATGTCTTGAGAAATATAGAAGGGCAAATTTTGGGGTATAATAGTTTCCCCTGTTCAATCTTCTTAATCCTGAGGATATAGATTGGCGTTCGGGCCTTTCGTGATCCGAAGGTGGAAGATGATTGAACACTAGAGTGCCCAGAAATTTGCACTCGCATGAAGTAGCATCAGCATTGTGATGTCGGGAATGGGCTTACAGATGCCATTTGGAGATTGTTGGTAGGTGGTTTTGTCTTTGCTTACGGGATGTCTCTATTGACGGGTTGTCTCCATTGACAGGTTGTCTCCATTGACAGGTTGTCTCTATTGACAGGTTGTCTCCATTGACGGGTTGTCTCTATTGACGGGTTATCTCCATTGACAGGTTGTCTCCATTGACGGGTTGTCTCCATTGACAGGTTGTCTCCATTGACGGGTTGTCTCCATTGACAGGTTGTCTCCATTGACGGGTTGTCTCTATTGAGGGGTTGTCTCCATTGACGGGTTGTCTCCATTGACGGGTTGTCTCCATTGACAGGTTGTCTCCATTGACGAGTTGTCTCCATTGACAGGTTGTCTCCATTGACAGGTTGTCTCCATTGACAGGTTGTCTCCATTGACAGGTTGTCTCCATTTACGGGTTGTCTCCATTGACGGTTTGTCTCCATTGACAGGTTATCTCCATTGACGGGTTGTCTCCATTAACAGGTTGTCTCCATTGACGGGTTGTCTCCATTGATGGGTTGTCTCTATTGACTGGCTTTGCCTCAGAAAAATCTTTAGGAATTGATTTACCTAATTTTGTCTCTATTGACTTGGTTGAGAGTTTAACTGCATCCTTCCTGAAAGGTAAATGTCAGTCATATGCAATGCATGATATGGATCAAGCAATGATGTTCTCAACATAAATGAGATTGTATGGTATGATGCATATATTCATGTATCATGATGTATGGAAATGTAATGTTTTAGCTGGGGAAAATAAATCCCGGAGCTGCTGGAGAATAGAGTTGAATTCTTCGTTTCCGTTGGGGATGGTGAACGAAGGTGATTGCGAGAATAGACCTGCGGGAGAAGGGAACTCCGGTGGGGAATAAACTGATGAAGAGATTACTCTGTGGGGAATTACTCTGTGGGGAAGAGATGTTCTGCTGAGGATTTTAACGATAAACTCCGCTGGGGCTTCCGCTGATAAACTCTGTTGGGGATTTTAATGATGAACTCCGTTGGGGATGGATTACTGTTGCTGGTGACACTGAATCTGTTGAGGATTGAACTCCTGCTTGGGGAAAGGAAAGAACTTCGTTGGGGATGATCTTTCAGTTGCGACTTGCTAGGGATAACCCTGTTAGACTCTTGTGGGGGATAACCTCTGAATTTGTTAAGAAGACTTATTTGTGCTCTGCTGGGGGTAAGCTTACAAAGTCTACTGGGGATGATGATTCGACTCCGTTGGGGAAGCTTTTTAGACTGTGCTGGGAAAATTGACTCCACTGGGGTATCTTGTATTCTGCCAGGGAACATTCTTATACCCCGTTGAGGAAAATTAATACTGCCGGGGATACTCTGATACTTGCTGGAGAATATTCTTGTACTCCGCAGGGGAATATTAAGACCTTCTGGGGATACCAAGCCTTTTTAGGGCTGATGGTAGACTAACTCTGCTTGGGGAGAGTATTGCTGATTTATACATAGCGGCAAGTCTCAGCTGGGAGAGCTACCATTACTGCCTTATTCTGCGGGGAGTGAAGGTATCTTATCCATATTCTTCAGCTGAATGTACCTTGGTTCCTGGTGGACAGAGCAACTTGTACGGTTCGGATAATTCTTATTTGCCCCTGTTTCTATTATTACCAGTAACTCATCTTTCGTTTCGCATGTAAATATTTATGATCAGAAATTAATGTCAAATGCATATATCAAAAATGAACATTGGACGTTCTTTGCAAAACAAAACAGATAAAGGAACAACAACTTGAAATTTCTGAAAATGAATTTGTATTGATTTTGAAGTTTGGCCTGAAAATAGGCGTTTTTGTACAAGAGGCTGACGTCCTAGTAAGAGAACGCCGCCGAACAAATAGAATTTATACAATTTGTGAAAAGGAAACAAAAATGTGAATAATCCCACTGGGTTCTAACTCTGCTATTGCCCTTATATCTTCAAGCATCTCATCACTTTGCTGCTTAGTTGAAGATGAATATGATTGATTAGTGTCGTCCGAGCTTGATAGTCGATACCGAAGTCTGGATACGAGGTGATCCAATGAGACATAGTGTTACAATTTGATCCCTAACTTTTTCCTGGACTGCCCCTTCGGGTTTTTAGTCCATCGGGATACCCATTTTTGCCCAAGCCGCCTTTTCAGGTTTTCGACTTGCCGGGTGTACAGATTTTTTATTTTCATCCCTTATTTTTGCCCGAACCATTTTGGTTCTCTGGGAAGCCCTTATTTTTGCCTAGGCCAATCAACCTAGAGGGTCTTTGATTATGTGTAGTATTTTTTTACTATGTCTGCATTGACGGGGCGAGGAAGGTCGTCACCATCCATGGTGGTTAGAATCATAGCTCCTCCTGAGAAAATGTTCTTAACCACAAATGGCCCTTCATAAGTAGGGGTCCATTTGCCCCTAGGATCCCCTTGAGGTAGGATAATACGCTTGATTACCAGATCCCCAACTTGATACTCTTGTCGTCTAACTTTCTTATTAAATGCCTTGATCATCCGTTTTTGGTACGTCTGACCATGATAAATAGCAGTAAGTCTCTTTTTGTCAATTAGGTTCATTTGATCAAGTTGGGTTTGAATCCAGTCGTCTTTTCTCAAACCTGCATCCTTCATGATCCGAAGAGAGGGTATCTGAACTTCAATAGGCAAGACTGCCTCCATGCCATAAACCAAGGAATAGGGTGTTGCCCCTGTTGACGTCCGTGCTGAAGTACGGTACCCATGAAGAGCAAATGGTAACATCTCGTGCCAGTCTTTGTATGTCACTGTCATCTTCTGCACAATCTTCTTAATGTTCTTATTTGCTACTTCGACAGCCTCATTCATCTTCGGCCGGTAGGGAGAAGAGTTATGATGCTGTATCTTGAATTGCTCGCAGAGCTCAGTGATCATTTTGTTGTTGAGATTGGTACCATTATCCGTAATGATCCTTTCTGGTATACCGTATCGACAGATCAGATTATGCCGAATGAACCGTGCCACGACGTTCTTGGTTACGGTAGCAAAGGAAGCTGCTTCAACCCACTTTGTAAAGTAATCAATTGCTACCAGGATGAAATGATGCCCGTTAAATGTCGTAGGTTTGATCTCGCCGATCATATCAATGCCCCACATTGCAAAAGGCCAAGGCGTTGTCAAAACATTCAGAGGAACTGCAGGTATGTGCACCTTATCAGCATAGACCTGGCCCTTGTGACATGTCCGAGAATGCTGATAACAATCGGCTTCCATTGTGGACCAGTAATATCCTGCCCGGAGGATTTTCTTTGCCATGGTATGTCCACTAGAATGAGTTCCGAAAGTTCCTTCATGCAGTTCTGCCATGATCCTTTATGCTTCAATCTTATCCACACAACGCAGTAAGGTTGAATCATGGTTACGCTTGTAAAGAATGTCATTGCTGATGAAGAACTTCGCCGCGAATCTCCTCAGAAACTTCTTATCATTAACAGATGCACCCTCGGGGTATTCCTGAGCCTCAAGGTACCTTTTTACTTCGTGAAACCAGGGCTTTTCTGTTACCTCTTCAGTCTCAAGATCACAACAATGTGCAGGTTCGTCCAATCTTTCAATAATGATCTGGGGAGCCTCGTTGTCCCAATTGACTTTAAACATAAAAGACATCGTAGCCAGCGCGTCCGCCAATTGATTCTCCTCTCTAGGGAAGTGTTCAAAGGTTATCTCCTCAAAATGGGGAAGCAACGTCAATACATACTCCTTGTAAGGAATACAATTAGGGTGTTTCGTATCCCACTCGCCTTTGATCTGATTGATCACGAGAGCGGAATCTCCGAAGACACTTAGAAACTTAATCCTTATGTCAATTGCTGCTCGAAGACCCATAATGCACGCTTCGTACTCCGCCATGTTGTTGGTGCAGTTGAAACATAGTCGGGCGGTAAATGGAGTATGAGATCCTTTAGGAGATATGATCACGGCGCCAATGCCATTACCCAAAGCATTTGAAGCTCCATCAAAGTACATAGACCATCAGGATCCTTCCTCAGGTCCTTCATCCGGTCCAGGTGTCTCACAGTCAGTTATCAACATGATATTCTCATCCGGGAATTCAAAGTTCATAGACTGGTAATCATCCAATGCCTGATGTTCCAAATGGTCTGCCAACACACTTCCCTTGATAGCCTTTTGGGTCGTATAATGGATGTCATACTCAGTCAAGATCATCTGCCATCTTGCAATTCTTCCGGACAAGGCAGGCTTTTCGAAGATATACTTGATTGGATCCATCTTCGATATCAACAGGGTAGTGTGAGTCAACATATACTGTCTCAGTCGGCGAGCAGCCCATGCCAAAGTGCAACAAGTTTTCTCGAGCAGTGAGTATCGGGTCTCACAGTCGGTAAACTTTTTGCTAAGGTAATAAATAGCGTGCTCTTTTCGGCCAGGCTCGTCATGTTGACCCAGCACACACCCCATTGAGTTATCGAGCACTGTCAAGTATAAGATCAAAGGTCTCCCTTCAACTAGTGGCATCAGGATGGGTGGCTCTTGGAGATTCTCTTTGATCCTTTCAAAAGCGGCCTGGCATTCATCATTCCACGTACCACTTGATCTTTCTTCAGTAGCTTGAAGATTGGCTCATAAGTAGCAGTTAGGTGCGAGATGAATCGGGAAATGTAGTTTAGTCGTCCCAGAAATCCTCTGACCTCTTTCTCTGTACTGGGAGCTGGCATCTCTTGTATAGCTTTCACTTTTGCAGGGTCAACTTGAATACCTTTTTCGCTCACGACGAAACCAAGTAGCTTACCAGATCTCACCCCGAAGGTGCACTTGTTCGGGTTCAACCTTAACTTGTACAACCTCAACCTGTCAAACAGCTTCTGTAGATGGTCAAGGTGTTTTTCCTCAGTCTGGGACCTTGCAATCATATCGTCGACGTATACTTCAATCTCATGATGGATCATGTCATGAAACAAAGCAACCATGGCACGCTGATATGTTGCCCCAGCATTCTTCAACCCAAAAGGCATGACCTTGTAGCAAAAGGTACCCCACTGAGTAACAAAAGTTGTCTTCTCCGTGTCTTCGGGAGCCATTTTAATCTGGTTATAACCGGAGAAACCATCCATAAAGGAGAATACCTTGTGTTGAGCGGTGTTGTCAACCAGAACGTCAATATGAGGTAGAGGGAAGTCATCCTTAGGGCTCGCCCTGTACAAATCCCTGTAATCAACACACATTCGGACCTTACCATCCTTCTTCGGCACAGGAACCACATTGGCCACCCACTGGGGGTAAGAAGTAACTGCTAGAAAACCAGAGTCAAACTGTTTTATAACTTCAGCCTTGATTTTCTCATACATCTCTGGGCGCATTCGGCGAACCTTCTATTTCATGGGAGGACATTCTTCCTTGGTAGGCAGGCGATGAACCACAATATCAGTATCCAAACCAGGCATATCTTCGTAAGACCAGGCAAAGATCTCGACGTAGTCATGCAGCATCTGAATCAACCGTTGTTTCACACTAAGCTCTAGATTGGCACCAATCTTAACTTCCTTCTTGTCTATCTCAGTTCCCATATTCACTGACTCTACCGGCTCTTCATGTGGCTGAATAACCCTCTCTTCCTGGAGTAACAGTCTTGCAAGTTCACCAGGCACTTCGCAATCATCTTCACCTTCGTCTTTGGCTAAGTTGATCGGATTTTCGAAGTCATAACTGGCAGTAGCAGAGTCGTTACCAGTGAGATCCAGAGTGGATGTGGACCTGTATATGTGAGTGTGTGTAAAATAACTGTTTTGCAATATATAATAAAGAAAGACAAGGAGCGCAAAATTTTGAAATGCAAGAAACTTCCAATTCTTTTATTGATGATATATGAAAATGACACACAAAGGCCCTCACAAATGAAGCCACGATGCCCCGGGTAAGACACCGGGCCATAAAGTTTCAAAACATTGTCTATTACAAATTCAAAACAAAAGTTTCATTACTGGGTGATAACAGAAACGGGCATAGAATCCTTCGTTGTCCAGTTGCTTAATCCACCATTGGCAGTCAGGTAGATCCAACTGTCAATATCAAACTCTTCATCATCATCATCCCTGATAGCATTTACCCCTGCCTCTTGTTTAGGCTTCTCTGGTGCTCCAAACTCGATCTCTTTCACATCAATCAAGTCTTGTACCTTACTTCTCAAAGTACAACAATCATCTGTATCATGCCTCAGGCTATCAGAGTGATAAGCACAGCGGGCATTAGGGTTATACTTCGGTGACTTTGTATTTGAATTCTTTGGGGCTTCCCTTAGAGTCACCAGATTAGTCTTCAGCAACTGTGGCAGAATCTGAGATAAGGTCATGCTGAGACGAGTGAATTGCCTCTTAGGTCTCTCGTCCTTTTGTTGATTGTTGTACTGAGGAGCACCAGCAGGTTTAGAAATAACAACCGCGTTGACAGCTTGGCGGTGTTCAGGTCTATTCTGTCTTCTTGCACTGTAGACAACACTGGACTCTTTCTTAAATGGCTTCTTCTCGGTGCTTGATGAAGCACCCTTATGTATCTTCCCAGCCTTAATACCAGCTTCAATCCTCTCACCAGTCAAAATGAGATCTATAAACCCGGATGAAGAGCTTCCAATCAAGTGGTTGAAAAATGGACCAAACAGGGTCCCCAGAAACATATCAACAAGTTCCCGATCAGCTAAGGGTGGTTGTACTCTTCCGGCGAGGTCCCTACACTTCTGAGCATAATCTTTAAATCCTTCACCCGTTCCCATTGACATACCCTGGAGTTGGGTACGCGTAGGAGCGAGGTCGGAGTTGTACTGATACTGCCTGTAGAATGTAGTAGCCAAATCTTCCCAACTGCGGATACTGGCTCCGTCCAACTGATAGAACCACTCAAGCTGAGTCCCTGAGAGACTGTCTTGAAAGAAATGGATCCATAAGTTCTTATCAGTAGTGTAAGGCTGGATCTTCCTCACATATGACCGGAGGTGCAACTTCGGACAGGAAACTCCGTCATACTTGGAAAAGGCTGGTGCCTTGAATTTATGGGGAATCACCACCCCAAATGATAGACCTAGATCTCTGAAGTCCATATCGGGCACCTTCTGAATTTCCATAGCGCTCAAACGATCTTCCAGTTGTTTGTACTTATCCTCAGCAGGAGGATACTGTTCTTCATCGTAGTCCCTCTCGTTGTCGGAGACCACAAGGCTAGGAGCCCTCCTTTCTTGTAGACTATATTTCCCTCCAGATGAGGTGGTCAGATCAACTTCATTTTGTATCCTGTTCCCAAACCTGTGTCTTGTGTTAAACAGGATGGTCCTCTTCTTCTTCTTCTTCTTCTTCTTCTTCTTCTCTTTCAGAATTAAGGTCTTCAGGTCCTGCTGACCCTTAGCTAGATTCATGAACAACTCTTGAAATTGGGCATTCTGGGCCTGGAGGGCCTTGACAGCCTGCTTAGTTGAAAGTTCAGTAGACATGATGATCGCTGAAATAAACAGCGAAGAAGATAAGAGACCTGTAAAGGGTACCTGTTTATGAAGTGCATGAGATGAAATGCGTATGATTTATGATTTCAAAGACAATCGGGATTCAAATTTGTAAACAAGAAAGGAAACACACTTTATTAGATTTAAACTTCAAAATTTAAATTGTTCAACAAATTTCCCTTAAGGCGTTACAAGAATGGAAATACTGAAAAGTAAACAAAAAACTGGAAAGGAAATCATCAAAGGTCCATCAATGCTCCCATGGTCTCTTCTTATCAGTGCGGACATAGTCGTTGAGAATCCGCTCGTTCTCCAACTGCCTAGTCAACCTCTGGATCTTTTGCTCTTGCTCGTTGAATTTCTCTCGGTAAGAATCTTGTTCCTTCCTCAACTGCATCCAAGACCTCTTCAGTGCCCCAATGTCAGTGGGCATATAAGGATGGAGAATGGTTGGAAGAACCCCTTCTTCATTAGCAACTTTAAGAGTGACAGGCCGGACGACTTCATATGGCATACCTAGCTTCTGGGCACGGATGCGGACCCATATGAGATATGGCTTCATTGGCAGAGAAGTCTTTGGGCCCAGCTCATGTGGACCAGATTGGTGAACTCTATCCCAAGCCCTTATGAATCTACGACGTTGCTCGTCACTATCCCCTTGAAAATCAAAGATGATATGAGGCATTAGCATCTCATGAGGTCCTTCTCTTCTGGATCTTCCAAACTGACGGAGAGCTAAGCATGGGTTGTAAGAAATTCCTCCATGGATTCCTAGTAGGGGAACATTGGGGTACTCCCCACATAGATCAATGATAGTCACCTCATCCATACCTTTGAGAGTCCAAATGATGTCATTATGAGAGAGAGACATCACCCTATAAGCCCAGTCCATTCCTTCTTTGTTCTTCAACACTGACTTGGGGAGGTGCAAAATAAACCACCTCGATAATAAAGGAGCACAGCACATCAAGGTTCCCCGCTTTCAGGCAGTACGAGCATAAAGATGATGAAGCATGTCACCCAAGAGAGTGGGTATAGGATTCTGAGAGATGAAGATCTTTATCGCATTCACATCAACAAAAGTGTCAGGATTTGGAACAATACCAAGCCAAAAATTAGAAGATCCAGAATATCCTCGAAGGCCTTAAAGTCTAGACTATCCCAGAAGTAGTTAGCCTTGCCAACCAAGAACTTAGTCAGAAATCCTTTTGCTCCACTCCTAGTCTCCCAATTAGCCATTACCTCCTCTTTAGTCAAATGAAGGGCTGCAGCAATTTCTTCAGGCCTAAGGGTCTTCTCCCAACCAGTAAATGGAGTCTGCTCCAAAACAGAGATACCGAGAAGCTCAGAGAACTCTTCTAGGGTAGGGACCAGCTGGAAGTCCTGAAAAGTAAAACAATGGTACAGCGGATCATAGAATTGGACCAGGACACTCATCATCTACTCGTCCAATTTGGAGGTGACCAAACTGAGAAGAGAACCATGCCTCCTGATGAAGGAAGTAGTGTCAGGCATCTTGGCAACCAACTCTTTAAGCAAGGTAGGGACTTGGACAAAGTTGATCTGGATAGTATTCTTACGCATAGGCATCATGATGACCTACAAAACAGAGTAAAGATGAAACCCTCCTGTCTTTGAAATAGGTTAGTCTTATGCAAGATGTATGCAATGTTATGATGTCATGATAGTAGGCACACCACAAGTATCCATAAATAGCAAACATGGTAAAGGCACACAAGTCACACTGAGAGCCCTTAGATTTCAGGCTGGCATAGAGTTTAGGCACTACCCTCTTTCAGTTCAGTTGGTTTAAACCTGTCCTAAAAATAATAACCGGGTTCTAGAGGATCTCAATATCATTGACTACTCTCAATCGGTCATAATTCCAGTTTAGCAACCTTTTCTTGTGGCCGGAATCATCGCGAGAGTTTAGTCTCAATGAGTGTAGCATATTGCTACTGTTCTATGGCCAAGTTGGTCAATTTAAGGTTCTAAGGTCAGTTGGTGCTTAATGACCCCTTAGAAGACCCATATTCTCCTCGTTCCAACACAAGGGATATCGGTACAGACTAAAGTGCCACACCAACGTAGCTATTGCTTCATCCGTATCGGTCTACGCCGTACAAATCCCTCACAATTTATTGCTACTTACCTAAAGGGTGCCCCCAGATCCGGGTTAGGATCTATAGAACTCTGATACAAGCCCACAAAATTAAAGCATACAAAACATACAATTGAAAACACAATGATCTAATCCTAAGGTACACCTCACTTTACATATTTCCCCAACAGAGTCGCCAGTTCTGTGATCGGTGGGAATTGAGAACTGACTATTTTGGAATGCTGGTTCGCATTTGCGTTTGTTTTCGCAAAATGTCGCGGTAAGCAAGAGTCGCCACCGTCTTTTGTTTTATCCAACAAGGAAAGGACAAAAGCACAGAAAAATTCCCTTTTGAGATATTTCTTGGGTTCGGGAGGTAGAGTATAGAAAGGGAAGGTGTAAGCACCCTTTCTATCTGTGGTTATCCACGGGCTCTTAGGTACTTGCTCATTGTGTTTTCAAAAGTTTGCTTTTCTTTGTGTTTGTGGGTTTGAAAAGTGTTTTTGTTTTGAAGAGAGTGTAAGTGCGAAAAGTTTTGTTTTGTTTTAAAAGGATAAAGTACTTAAGAACCATCTACCTACTCGAAAAAGGAATTAAACTGTACAAATTTCCTTTAGACAATGCTAGCCCACTATTGAGGAGTAGGTAGCATCGTCGTTGGAGTTTTCGGGTCAATTCGATTAAGGGACGTGTGGTCACTAAAACAATGTTAGGACGCCTTAGTGGTAACCCTAATGTCTTAGATCATTTTTTCCGAGGCAACCGTTTCGAGGCAACTTATGATCTTTGGACAGGAGGGCAACCTCTAAAACTTCCTATACTCAATGACCACGTTCGACGCAACCAAGTGAGGTGCACCCTAAGAGTGGCATGTGCAAGTGTGTTATTTCGGTTAATTTTATCTTTGTACATGTCATGGGTGAGCTATGTTGATTTTAAGTTCATACATTGGATCTTGTCATGCATTCCCTATTATCAAACATCTAACAGTTTATAGTTGCGGAAATTAAATTTGCGGAAATTAAATCTAAACTATTACAAGGCGTCGGGTATTTACATCGCCAAAGACAACCCTTTTAATTTAAATTGCGGAAAGTAAAATAAAGCGATGAATAATTAAAGTCCTAATTAAAAGCTATTACATACCAGAAGCAATTACAACATTGAAATCAAATGTATCGCGTGCAAGAAATTAAATCGGTGCATTTTTTTAGGGTTTTGACCCTTTTTGAAAGAAAGCATGTTTTTTTTTGTTATTTTTGAAATTGAAAAGAAATTAAATTTGAGTTAATTAATTAATAAAAAAAATATTTTTGGGTTTTTTATATTTAAGGAAATAAAATAAAAATGATTAAAAGTTAGTAAAACCTAGTTATTCTAAATTAATTTTAATTTATTGCAAAAATATTAATGTTAAACCTATTTAAAACTAAATTACTTGATTAATATTTATTTACGAAAATAAAATAATGAAATTAGTTTTAATAAATAAAAATAATATATTTTTTTTGTTTTCTGATTTTATAAGGAAAATTATTAATTAGTTAATTAACAATAAAATAAAAATTAGAACAAAATAAATAAATGAAAATGTAAAGAGTAAAAGAAATAACCCAGGGGGTGTGGGCCTAATTTGAAGGTGTGGTTTGCAATTCCAAGCCCAAAATGTCTAAGCCTGCTTTGACTTTTCCAACTCCTTATGCGCTTGTTGAGTAGAGTTCATGGTGAACCTTCAATCCTGACCTTCAGATTTGGCCTGAAGGCCATCTGGCGCCTGGATCTATGAGGCATATGGTGGACTATATCTTGAGCATTGCATGAGAGTACCTGGATAAAAATTACACAAAGGTATTGGGGGACCTGGGATTCGAACCCAGGTCCCAAGGGGTTTTCCACTAGCCTGCCTGCCAACTCAACCAACGCGTTTATTTGTTAATGGGACACAAAACAAATATTATATTGAAAACTCAATTATTATGCTGGAAATAAAAAAAAAGTGGCGCGAGATTTAAATGGACCAATCAGGGGAAGACAACTAGTCGTCTTCTCCAACGAAACCTTGGTTTATTTCCTGCGGATTTGAGTCCGTAGCAAAATCCCTAGGGCCATCCTAACATGAGTTATAGGCCATATAAATGCAAATGGAGAACATCACTGTGTTCGTCTCCCTTCCCTGAAGACAACCATGTCCATGTGTGATCGGTGGGAACGAGAACTGACTGTTTTTGGAATGCTGGTTCGCGTTTGCGTTTGTTTTTGCAAAGTGTCGCGGTAAGCAAGAGTCGTCGCCGTCTTTTATTTTATCCAACAAGGGAAAGGACCAAATCATAGAAAAATTCCTTTTCGAGATGTTTCTCGGGTTCGGGAGGTAGATTATAGAAAGGGAAGGTGTTAGCACCCTTTCTATCCGTGGTTATCCACGGGCTCTTAGGTACTTGCTCACTGTGTTTTCAAAAGGTTTGCTTTTCTTTGTGATTATGGGTTTTGAAAAGAATTTTGATTTTGAAGAAAGTGTAAGTGCGAAAAGTTTTTGTTTTGTTTTTAAAAGAGAGCAAGTACTTAAGAACCTCTACCTACTCAAAAAGGAATTTAATTGTGCAAATGTCCTTTCGACAGTACTATCCGACTATTGAGGAGTAGGTAGCACCATCGTTGGAGTTTTCGGGTCAATTCGATTTTAGGGACGTGTGGTCCCTAAAGCAACGTTAGGACGCTTTAGTGGTAATCCTAATGTCTTAGATCATTTTTATCGAGGCGACCATTTCGAGGCAACTTATGATCTTGGGACAAAGGACAACCTCTAAAACATCCTATACTTAATAACCACGTTCGAGGCAACCAAGTGAGGTGTACCCTAAGAGTGGCATGTGCAAGTGTGTCGATTTTAAGTTATTTTACTCTTGAATGTCATGGTGAGCTATTGTTGATTTTAAGTTAAGAGTTAATCTTGTCATGCAATCCTAGTTAGCATACATCTAAGCAATTAATATATGTACAGGAATTTAAACTGCGGGAATTGTAAATCCGACGCTATTCCAAGGCTTCGGAGAGGGGGATTATTTACATGTCCAAAAATTGGAGGAATAAAAGCAGTAAAGTAAAAGTTTAAGCTAAACTATTACAAACCAGTAAGCAGTTACAATAAAATAAACGCGCGCAAATCTGAAAATAAACTCTAAAAATCCTAAGAATAAAATCTTTTTGTTGTTTTATTTTATTTTGGGAAAATGATCTAAATCTATTTAATTTTAGGTTTTTGAGAAAATGTTAAAATAATTAAGAGATTGATTGACAAAGTTAATTTAATAGAAAAAACTAGCCTAATGTTTTTTGTGGTTTTTTTTTATTTTAATGTTAATTAAAAAAGATAAAAAGATGTCGATGAAAACAAAAAAATAAAATACAAAGGGGATCCTTCGATCCAGGAGTTTCGACCCAGGGGGGGAATGGAAGCTTCGATCCAGACAGGGTCATGGTCCTTTCGATTGGTCCAGACAGTAAGGCGTGAGTAGCCTTCGATCTAGGGAAGAGGGTTGTCTTTTGATCATGGAGGTCATGGCTTTCGATTCAGGAATGAGATGCCTCCTTCGATCGAGCATGCTAATGGGTTCGATCCAGAGAAGGACTCTCCTTCGATCTGGGATGTTATACCTGCAAAAGCATGTTAGCAAAATAAAATGCAGGGCCTGGGTATTGAACCCCAGGCCCTTCGATCCTGCGCTTTCTGGGTCTCTTCAGGCTATGTCTGCAACAAGTGTTAGCAAACGAAAAACATGACCTGGGTGCCAAACCCAGGCCTTTCGATCCTGTCTAGGATGACAAATCAAAGGTAACAACAAGTAATAATGTGTTATGCAAATGCAAAGTTGGACAATTTACCCTCTCTTACCAGTAGATTGGACCTTCGATTTGGGCACTTCCTGGATGTAGGCACCTTCGATTTGGGGCTTATGGGCGTGGGTGCTTTGGCTTATGCAAGGATTTGGTATGACTTCCTGGAAGTGCTGATGACTTTTGGCAGCGTAACTCCAATGTTTTTTGTTCTCCTTTTGAGTTTTGTGTGTATAATTTTTGTGTGATTTTCGTGTAATTTTCGTGTGTTGGAATGTGTCACTGGCCTCCTATTTATAGGAGTGTGGGAGTGCACGAAAATGGTAAGGGACAGCCATTAAAACAAACCTTTAACGCTCTGGACAAAAATCAAACACATTAAATTATTGCCTTTTTTGAAACATTCGTGTCCCTTGAATGAACCTGGACGCTTTTGGATTTCGAATGCTTTCAGGCCATGCTCTTCGATTGGTCCTGATTTGCCTCCTTCGAATGGACTTCCTGCGTACCCTTCGAATGGGCCTTCTGAATGCTTCTTCGAATGGTCTTGAGTTGCACAAAATGACTCTGGTCGAGTCAGCTCTTTAGGAACAGAAAAGGCAAGAATTTGGCCTTTAACTCAGGAATTAAATCCACAATCAGCATCTAATTACTTCTATATCTGTAAGGGAAACATGCCATTTTCTCATGTTCAGTGTACCTGGACATGATTGAGTGCCCTCTTGATGGCCTCTTTTGAATGGCCCTTGTCCAAATATCAATCGAAGGATTCCAATTGAAAGACTCTGTTAACAGGCCAATCGAAAGGTGTTGTTTCATGCTAATCGAAGGATCCCTTGGCATGCCAATCGAAGGCCTGGCCCAGGGTGCCAATCGAAAGGCTCCTTCAGAATCCCAATCAAAGGGTCTTTTAGAATGCTAATCTAAGGGCTTCTTCAGAATGCCAATCGAAATGCTCCTTCAGAATGCCAATCGAAGGGTACTTTCAGAATGCCAATCGAAAGATACCTTCAAGTACCACTCAAAAAATTTTCTTTTTCCTTAGGCAAGAGTTTGTGATCAACCATGCAAGGGGAAGACTTTGGAAAACATGAGAGGGAAAATTTTGGGGTGCAACAGTTGCCCCTGTTCAATTTTCTTAAACCTGAGGATATAGATTGGCTTTCGAGCCTTTCGTGATCCGAAGGTGGAAGATGATTGAACACTAGAGTGCCCAGAAATTTGCACTCGCATGGTGTAGTATCAGCATTGTGATGTCGGGAATGGGCTTACAAATGCCATTTGGAGATTGTTGGTAGGTAGCTTTGTCTTCATTGACGGGTTGTCTTTTTTGACGGGGTGTCTACTTTGACGAGTTGTCTCCATTGACAGGTTGTCTCTATTGACAAGTTGTCTCTATTGACAGGGGTGTCTCCTTTGACGAGTTGTCTCCATTGACAGGTTTTGCCTCAGAAAAATCTTGAGGAATCGATTTAACTGATTTTGTCTCCATTGACTGGCTTCGCCTCAGAAAAATATTTAGGAATCGATTTAACTGATTTTTGTCTCCATTGACTGGCTTCGCCTTAGAAAAATCTTTAGGAATTGATTTAACTGATTTTGTCTCCATTGACTAGCTTCGCCTTAGAAAAATCTTTAGGAATCGATTTAACTGATTTTTGTCTCCATTGATTGGCTTCGCCTCAGAAAAATCTTTAGGAATCGATTTAACTGAACCAGAGGAGGTCTTGGAATCTCCAACTGGATCTGCATCAGGATAATCTTTAGGAATCGATTCAACTGGACCAGAGAAGGCCTTTGACTGGATCGACATTAGAAAAATCTTTAGGAATCGATTTAACTGGACCAGAGGAGGTCTTGGAATCTTCAACTGGATCTGCATCAGGATAATCTTTAGGAATCGATTCAACTGGGCCAGAGAAGGCCTTTGACTGGATCGGCATTAGAAAAATCTTTAGGAATCGATTTAACTGGACCAGGCAAGGTCTTGGAATCTTCAACTAGATCTGCATCAGAAAAATCTTTAGGAATCGATTCAACTGGACCAAAGAAGGCCTTTGACTAGATCAGCATTAGAAAAATCTTTAGGAATCGATTTAACTGGACCAGGCAAGGTCTTGGAATCTTCAACTGGGTCTGCATCAGGAAAATCTTTAGGAATCGATTCAACTAGATCAGAGAAGGCCTTTGACTGGATCGGCATCAGAAAAATCTTTAGGAATCGATTTAACTGGACCAGGCAAGGTCTTGGAATCTTCAACTGGATCTGCATCAGAAAAATCTTTAGGAATCGATTTAACTGGACCAGAGAAGGCCTTTAACTGGATCGACATCAGAAAAATCTTTAGAAATCGATTTAACTGGACCAGGCAAGGTCTTGGAATCTTCAACTGGATCTGCATCAGAAAAATCTTTAGGAATTGATTCAACTGGACCAGAGAATACTTTTGACTGGATCGACATCAGAAAAATCTTTAGGAATCGATTTGACTGGACCAGGTAAGGTCTTGGACATAGCTGAGAACTTAATTGGATCTTTCCTGAAAGGTAAAGGTCAGTCATATGCAATGCATGATATGGATCAAGCAATGAAGTTCTCAACATAAATGAGATTGTATGGTATGATGCGTATATGCATGTATCATGATGTATGGAAATGTGATGTTTTAGCTGGGAAAATAAATCCCATAGCTGCTGGAGAATAGAGTTGAGTCTAGATGATTGTCAAAATTGCGTCCGCATATAGAGCGTATCTGAAATGTATTTGAATGAGTGACATAATGACATCCGAATTTGGATCGTATCTGGACTGTGTTTTGAATGAGTGACAGAACGACGTCCGAATCTGGATCTTATCTAGACTGTAATTTGAATGAGTGACAGAATGACATCCGAATCTGGATCTTATCTGGACTGTAATTTGAATGAGTGACAGAATGACATCCGAATCGGGATCGTATCTGGACTGTAATTTGAATGAATCTGGAATAAGTATCAGAATGTCAGCCATATCTGGATCGCATCTGAACTGTCTCTAGAAGGGGTCTGGAATAAGTATCAGAATGTCAGCCATATCTGGATCGCATATGAACTGTCTCTAGAAGGAGTCTGGAATAAGTATCAAAATGTCATCCATATCTGGATCGCATCTGAACTGTCTCTAGAAGGAGTCTGGAATAAGTATCAGAATGTCAGCATATCTGGATCGCATCTGAACTATCTCTAGAAGGAATCTGGAATAAGTATCAGAATGTCAGCCATATCTGGATCGCATCTGAACTGTCTCTAGAAGGGGTCTGGAAAAAGTATCAGAATGTCAGCCATATCCGGATCGCATCTGAACTATCTCTAGAAGGAGTCTGGAATAAGTATCAGAATGTCAGCCATATCTGGGTCGCATCTGAACTGTCTCTAGAAGGAATCTTAGAAGATGAGGATCTTTGCATGTTGATTGATCTTTCCTGAAAAGGTAAAGAGTTAGTTGTATGCAATGTCATGATGTATACATTGTCATGATGTATGCATTGTGTAATGATGTTCTCAAAGTAAAGTGAGATTTGTGTCATATGTATTTTGTATGCATATGTTATGAATGTTGTTGAAGTGTAATTTTGTCTTGGACTTTGCTCAAAATGTTTCCACTGGGGATCCCTGCTTTATTGTTTGAGAAGAACTCCGCTGGGGGATATTGAAAACTCTGTGGGGAGTATGTTTATTTCTGCTTGGGAAAAGAGTTTAGGAGTCTTAGTCGTCTGTTGCTCTACTGGGGAGTCAAAGTTGAACTGGTATCTGGTCGGGTCCAGGTTTCGTAGTAACTTGCTGGGGATTGTAGAGTAGTCTACTGGGGAAGAGGAGCTGTGGTCCTTTGATTTGTAGTAGTCGGAGAGGCAAACTCAAGCTGGGGAATCCTGGCGTTGTTGGGGAAATAAACCCTGTCGTCAGTCCGCTGGAGAGGTGACATCTTCATTGGGGGAAGTCCTCGAGGATTCTTGAGATTGATTCAGCTGGGGAAAGGTTTTCAGAGATTAAACCCTTGCTGGGAGTCATCTTATGAGAAGGATCTGGGGAGATTTGTCATTGCCCCTAGTAGCAGGTGTTTGTGGCACTGCCTGGAAATGTTGGACTGTATGTAACCCTTCACTGAGATTAATGTTCAATGCCCCCAGTGACGGAGATAGAGACTTGCCCCTGGTTACTCTGCACTTCTTCAGAGATTTCTTGAAATCTTGACTGGACTGCCCCAGGTGTGCTGGATAGTGGCATGTCATGCCCCCTTGTTGGAAGTGTCATCCTTTTTGAAGTGATTTTGTTCACTGAGAGGGTTTTCGTTCATCGGATATTCGTCGTGTGAATTTCTCCGCTGTCAAACAAATGGCCATATGCAAACAATGATATTCAAATAATGCAAAGTTTATGCTTGTCTCGAAGTTTTGAAAAATGCGTTTTTTAGCAGAAAACTTTTTATAAGACAAATTCAACACAAGATTTAGGGCAAAGCCTTACAGGAGTCAGGATACCTTTTGTAACAGTATGCTTTCGAACTAACCCATGCTTCAGTTAAGACTTTTGAAGGGTTATAACGTGGCTTGGTTCACGGTTTAAGAAACAAAGGATAAAGGCTCAAAGTATATTTGTACCCACCCGCTCTTCGTGATGTTCTTCAATCCTAAACTCAGTTAATTGTGCATTTGAACTCCAAATGAGTCTGGACCGACGTTTTTGGTGATGGTTCACAAAAGTTGGATTTTTGAAGGCAATCATCATTTTTGCAACATTTTTCATGTTGTCGAGGATTTGTAACGACCTCGTTCTTTTGATTTGTTATCCCTAACTTTTGCCTGACTGTTCCTGTTTTCGAGATTACAGTCAGCGGGATGCCCCAGCTTTCTCAAACCTCCTTTATAGGTTTTGGCTTAGTGGGCTTTTTTTTTTGAGAGATTGACTGCCTACGAAATAAGGAACCACCACTGTCTTTTGATTCCAGAGGAATGCTTTTGATGTCGTTCGTTGTATTATGAACTGAGAGTTTTGCAACTTCAATGCACATCTGAATTAACTGAGAGACTACCCTGCCCCAGGTTTTGATTAAAGGTTTTAATTTGTTTAAAAAACAGGAAACTCCTACTTCTTTGGCTCGAAGGGGTTGACTAGGGATTATCTTCCTTATAACTCCAGTGTTTAGGATTTGAAAGAAATGCCTGTACATCGTCAGCAAGGTCTGTCCAAAAGCATACTGTATGAGATTATGGCATTGTTTTGTCATCCTCCCTCTAAAGGCTTGTAACTTTTAGCAAGAGTTGAATGTCATAAAGTGAGTAAAAAACATAGTTTAAATGTAATGAAAATGATTGGATCAAATCAAGACAAACATATGCAATGCATTAATGAAACAAAGTTTGGCATTAATAGATAATTGTTTGAATAACAAAGAGATTACCACTTGAAAATTCAAATGAACAAAAGTCTTCTCGTCTCAGTACTGATCACTTCAAATGGTGAACCTTGGAGGGATGGTGAAAAACTCAACCTGACCATCTTGTGTGAATTCCAATGCTCCTTCATCAATCAGGTTTTGAATTTTGTACCTCAACTTCCAACAGTCGTCAGTATCGTGCCCCGGACTGTTAGAATGGTACGCGCACCTTGCATCAGGATTGTAGTTGGGTGAAGAAGTCTTAGGATTCGGATTCGGTCCTACTAATGTCACCAGATTCAGTCTCAACAGATGTTGCAAAGCTTGGGACAACGGCATGTTGAGCTTGGTAAACGGCCTCTGGTCAACCCGTTGCTTTTGGTGAGGTTGTTGTTAGACCCTTGAGGTAGTAGCAACTTGGAGAGGTCCATTCTTTACCGAGCCAAACCCTTGTCTTCTTGGAGGCTGATCAATGACTTGACCACCAGCCTTGACCGTTTGCTTCATGTTGTTGTATCTGTCTTGATGAAGCTGGTTGATCATGGTTCTCAGCTCTTCTTGTTCCCGAGCTAAGCCTTGGATAAGAGCCATCTGCCCCAACATCTGGGTTCTCAATGCATCTACCTCAGCTTGCAGATGTTTCAGCCGTTCTTCCTTATTGTCTTCAGGACTTTTCTTGACCAAGTTCCCCATGAGGAGTGTTCTCAACTCTTCCTGCCCCTTGGATAGGTTTAGGAAGATTTCCCTGAACTGAGTCTCTTGAGTATGAAGATCCTGGTTGTCTTGTGGGAAAGCCATTGCTGAAATAAATAGCGAGAACATGAGAGACGTGTATTGGGAGACCTGTTATGCAATGATATGTATGATATATGTATGCAATGTTTTCAAGGATCTCGCGGGGTAAACAAGAAACTTGTTAGAATTTGCATCTGGTAGCTTGATTGAAGGAACTTCATGTTGATGAGAGTCCTTCTTCAAGAGTCAAGCTCACCATATCGAGTGGGTCATCGCCCCTGACTCAAATTGTCGTGCTTGGATTTCTAGACAACCTTGGCTAGAGGAAAATAAATCCCCTTTGCCCCTTGCTAGCCATTTGATTTACCATAACCTGCATCATAGACCCTTGAGATCCTTGAAATGGTTAAAGAAATGTTAAGGCATGATGTTATGATGTGTATGCTATGAGTTTAAGCAAAAGTGTGAAGTGGTGTAAGTAAACCCTGCAATAAATCCAAGTTATTGGATAAGGACTATAAACAAAACCTGCAAGGAACTCATGTTGTCAGATAACAAGTAGTTCAAGTTTGAAGGCACACAAGTCACACATATAGCCTCAAGTTTAGGCTGTCATGGAGTTTAGGCATTACCCTCTTTCAGTTTAGTTGGTTTAAACCTATCCTATAAATAGTAACCGGGTTCTAGAGGATCTCAATATCACTGACTACCCTCAATCAATCATAATTCCATCTTAGCAACCTTTTCTTGTGGCCGAAACCATCGCGAGAGTTTAGTCTCAATGAGTGTAGCATACTGCTACTGTTCTATGGCCAAGTTGGTCAATTTAAGGTTCTAAGGTCAGTTGGTTCTTAATGACTCCTCAGAAGTCCCATATTCTCCTCGTTTCAACACAGGGGATATCGGTACAGACCAAGGTGCCACACCAACGTAGCTACTGCTTCATCCGTGTCGGTCTACGCCGGACAGATCCCTCACAGTTTATTGCTACTTACCTAAAAAGGGTACCCCCAGATCCGAGTTAGGATCTATAGAACTCCGATACAAGCCCACAAAATTAAAAGCATACAAAGCAATACAATTGAAAACACAAGTGATCTAATCCCAAGGTATACCTCACTTATTAATACATCCCCAGCAGAGTCGCCAGTTCTGTGATCGGTGGGAACGAGAACTGACTGTTTTTGGAATGCTGGTTCGCGTTTGCGTTTGTTTTTGCAAAGTGTCGCGGTAAGCAAGAGTCGCCACCGTCTTTTATTTTATCCAACAAGGGAAAGGACAAAAGTACAGAAAAATTCCTTTTCGAGATGTTTCTCGGGTTCGGGAGGTAGATTATAGAAAGGGAAGGTGTTAGCACCCTTTCTATCCGTGGTTATCCACGGGCTCTTAGGTACTTGCTCACTGTGTTTTCAAAAGGTTTACTTTTCTTTGTGATTGTGGGTTTTGAAAAGAATTTTGTTTTTGAAGAAAGTGTAAGTGCGAAAAGTTTTTGTTTTGTTTTTAAAAGAGAGCAAGTACTTAAGAACCTCTACCTACTCAAAAAGGAATTTAATTGTGCAAATGTCTTTTAGACAGTACTATCCTACTATTGAGGAGTATCACCTTCGTTGGAGTTTTCAGGTCAATTCGATTTTAGGGACGTGTGGTCACTAAAGCAACGTTAGGACGCTTTAGTGGTAATCCTAATGTCTTAGATCATTTTTATCGAGGCGACCATTTCGAGGCAACTTATGATCTTGGGATAAAGGACGACCTCTAAAACATCCTATACTTAATGACCACGTTCGAGGAAACCAAGTGAGGTGTACCCTAAGAGTGGCATGTGCAAGTGTGTCGATTTTCAGTTATTTTACTCTTGCATGTCATGGTGAGCTATTGTTGATTTTAAGTTAAGAGTTAATCTTGTCATGCAATCCTAGTTAGCATACATCTAAGCAATTAATATATGTACAGGAATTTAAAGTGCAGGAATTGTAAATCCTACACTATTACAAGGCTTCGGGGAGGGGGATTATTTACATGTCCAAAAATTGGGGGAATAAAAGCAGTAAAGTAAAAGTTTAAGCTAAACTATTACAAACCAGTAAGCAGTTAGAATAAAATAAACGCGCGTAAATCTGAAAATAAACTCTAAAAATCCTAAGAATAAAATCTTTTTGTTGTTTTATTTTATTTTGGGAAAATGATCTAAATCTATTTAATTTTAGTTTTTTGAGAAAATGTTAAAATAATTAAGAGATTGATTGACAAAGTTAATTTAATAGAAAAAA
Source organism: Vicia faba (assembly GCA_948472305.1). Lineage (NCBI taxonomy): Eukaryota > Viridiplantae > Streptophyta > Magnoliopsida > Fabales > Fabaceae > Vicia > Vicia faba. Next base: position 1,505,821,918 of record OX451735.1, on the reverse strand, counting down.
CTAGCCTAATGTTTTTTGTGGGTTTTTTGATTTTAATGTTAATTAAAAAAGATAAAAAGATGTCGATGAAAACAAAAAAATAAAATACAAAGGGGATCCTTCGATCCAGGAGTTTCGACCCAGGGGGGAATGGCAGCTTCAATCCAGACAGGGTCATGGTCCTTTCGATTGGGCCAGACAGTAAGGCGTTAGTAGCCTTCGATCCAGGGAAGAGGATTGTCTTTTGATCATGGAGGTCATGGCTTTCGATCCAGGAATGAGATGCCTCCTTCGATCGAGCATGCTAATGGGTTCGATCCAAAGAAGAGCTCTCCTTCGATCTGGGATATTATACCTGTAAAAGCATGTTAGCGAAATAAAATGCAGGGCCTGGGTATTGAACCCCAGGCCCTTCGATCCTACGCTTGCTGGGTCTCTTCAGGCTATGTCTGCAGCAAGTGTTAGCAAACGAAAAACATGACCTGGGTGCCAAACCCAGGCATTTCGATCCTGTCTAGGATGGAAAATCAAAGGTAACAACAAGTAATAATGTGTTATGCAAATGCAAAGTTGGACAGTTTAACCTCTCTTACCAGTTTACCCTCTGCTGACCAATTCGAAGATTATTTGGCTAGTTTAACAGCTGATAACGGTTTGGGCTTTTCCGATGCTGATCTGACACCTAGAGGGGGGAAACACAATGATGCATTGCATGTCTCTATCGAATGCAGGGGCAATACTTTGGCCCATGTCCTGGTAGATACTGGTTAATTATTAAATGTGCTGCCTAAGAAGGCCCTGGATAGACTAGGTTGTGAAGGATTGCCCTTAAAACCCAGCAACATAGTGGTAAGGGCCTTCAATGGTTCGAAGAGAATAGTGCACTAGGAGGTGGACATCCCCATCAAAGTTGGAACTCAGACCTTCGATTCAACTTTCTATGTGATAGATACTCTCCCTTCCTATTCCTGTTTATTGGGCTGACCTTGGATTCATGGCGCTGGTGTTGTCACCTCTACATTACATCAGATGTTGAAGTACCCAATCAAGGGAAAAATCATCACTGTCCATGGGGAGGAGGAATATATGGTCAGTCACCTGAACTCCTTCAGGTATGTGAAAATGGATGGTGAATTCATCAAAACTCCGTGTCAGCATTTTGAGGAAGTCCCACAAACAGTGGCGGCAACCAAGACTGTTTCTAAAGTCCCGAAGATTACAAGACCTCCGTTGAAGATGGCTTCTCTGGAAGATGCCAAGAAGGTCGGTGTACCATTTGGGGCCAACTTCTGGATATTCCCTACAAATCTGACAAATTTAGTTTGGGTTTTACTTCAGAAGCCCAGAAAGTTGTTCGTCGTGCTCGTACCAGGGGACCACCTTTGCGGATCAGCAACCGTGGAGTCAACACAATGGGAGATAGTGATGACAACTGTGACCTGGAAGAATGGATGTTTCTAACTATCAACGGAGGACTCAACAATTGGGAAGCCAAAGAATTTGTCCCTATTACTTTTATCCAACAATAATTGTCTTTAAATTTTTGTTGGACTTCTAATAATTAAACAATTTAGACTTTAAAGCCTTGTGTCTTACCCGAGGCACAACGGTCCATTTGTGAGGGTAGTTACCTCATTTTCATATGTCATCAATAAATCATGGACGTTTTTGCATGAAAATCTTACGCTCTTTGTTCTTCTTTTTCTACATTTTTATTTTTTCAAAGATAGCTATGCTCTTACACACACTCACATATCAAAATGCAGATCCACATCCACTCAGGATCCCATGGGTAACGATTCTGCTATGGCCTATTGTGACTTTGAAAATCCGATCTACCAAGCCGAAGACGAAGGTGAGGAAGATTATGAGGTGCCAGGGGAACTAGCCAGGTTACTACAACAGGAAGAAAGGACCATACATCCCCATGAAGAGCCGGTTGACACAGTTAACTTAGGTACCGAAGAGGACAAGAAAGAAGTCAAGATAGGTGCCAATATGGAACCTAGTGTCAAGAATCACTTAACTCAGTTACTACATGACCATGTTGAGGTCTTTTCCTGGTCATACAAAGACATGCCAGGACTTGATGCTGATATCGTGGTCCATCGTCTGCCGACAAAAGAAGACTTCCCTTCAGTAAAACAGAAAGTCCGTCGCATACGGCCAAAAATGTCAGAGAAGATCAAGACTGAAGTCATAAAGCAGTTCAACGCTGGATTCTTAGCCGTCACCTCTTATCCACAATGGGTCTCCAATGTTGTTCCAGTGCCTAAAAAGGACGGTAAAGTACGCATGTGTGTGGATTATAGAGACTTGAATAGGGCAAGCCCTAAGGATGATTTCCCGCTTCCCCATATCGATATCCTGGTTGACAACACTGCACAACATAAAGTATTCTCCTTCATGGATGGTTTCTCTGGGTACAATCAAATCAAAATGGCGTCTGAGGACATGGAGAAAATGACCTTCGTCACACAGTGGGGCACATTCTGTTACAAAGTTATGCCATTTGGGCTAAAGAACGTCGGGGAAACCTATCAGTGTGCCATATTAGCTCTATTTCACAACATGATCCATCACGAGATTGAGGTCTATGTGGATGACATGATAACGAGATCTTAAACTGAAGAGGAGTACCTTGGACATATGCAGAAACTGTTTGAAAGACTAAAGAAATACAAACTAATGTTGAACCCGAGTAAATGCACATTTGGAGTGAAGTCCGGTAAACTCCTAGGCTTCATTGTCAGCGGTAAAGGTATCGAAGTGGGCCATGCAAAGGTAAAATCAATACAAGAAATGATTGCTCCTCGCACCAAGAAGGAAGTCATAGGATTCTTAGGACGGCTAAACTACATCGCCAGATTCATTTATCACCTAACCGCAACTTGTGAACCAATATTCAAGTTACTGAAGAAAGATCAAGTGATGGATTGGAACTACGACTACCAGGCTGCCTTCGACAGGATAAAAGAGTACCTTCAAGAGCCTTCTGTTTTGATGTCGCCAGTCGAGGGAAGACCTTTGATCATATATCTGACTGTCTTGGAAAATTCAATGGGGTGTGTGCTGGGGAAGCATGACGAGTCTGGCCGAAAAGAGCATGCAATATACTACCTGAGCAAAACGTTTACCGACTGTGAAACCAGATATTCACTGCTCGAGAAAACTTGCCGCGCTCTGGCATGGGTTGCTCGCTGGCTAAGACAGTATATGTTGACCCATACAACCTTATTGATATCCAAGATGGATCCAATTAAATACATATTCGAGAAGCCCGCCCTCTCTGAATACGACATTCAATACACTACCCAAAAATCAATAAAGGGCAGTGTGCTAGCCGATCACCTTGCTTATCAGGCTGTGGATGACTACCATTCCATGAATTTCGAGTTCCCATATGAAGACATCATGTTGGTAAACAATTGTGAAGAACTCAGACCATATGACGGACCTGAACAAGGATCCCGATGGACCTTGGTTTTTGACAGAGCTTCCAACGCGCTCGACAACGGTATAGGCGCTGTGATCATATCCCCTAAAGGATATCATACTCCCTTCACCGCGAGGCTTTGTTTCAACTGTACCAATAATATGGCAGAATATGAAGCGTGTATTATGGGTCTCAAAACCATCATAGATTTGGGAATCAAGTCCTTAAATGTATTTGGAGATTCAGCCTTAGTCATCAGTCAGATCAAAGGAGAATGAGACACGAAGCATCCTAATCTCATCCCTTACAAAGAACATGTGTTGACATTAATCGCACATTTTGAGGAAATTACCTTACCTTTGAGCATTTTCCACGAGAGGAAAATCAACTAGCGGATGCGCTAGCCACTATGTCATCCATGTTTAAAATCAGGTGGGATAACGAGGCTCCCCAGATCACCATTGAGCGGATGGATGAATCAGCTCACTGTCACGAGATTGATATTGAAGAAGTAGTGGACAAGCCTTGGTTCCATTAAATTAAGAGGTATCTCGAGGCCCAAGAGTATCCAGAGGGAGCTTTAGATAATGATAAGAAGTTCTTGAGAAGATTTTCTGATAAATTCTTCCTCAGTAACTAAATCCTCTATAAACGTAACCACGACTCTACTTTACTTCGTTGCGTAGACCAGAGTGAGGCAGAAAAGATCATGGCTGATTTATATGAAGGTACCTTTGGCACTCATTCTAGTGGACACACGATGGCTAAAAATATCCTACGGGAAGGATACTACTGGTCCACCATAGAAGCGGATTGTTACCAACATTCACGAACTTGTCATAAGTGCCAGATCTATGCTGACAAAGTACATGTGCCTCTGGTTCCCCTAAACGTCCTGACTGCTCCTTGGCCCTTTGCAATGTGGGGCATTGACATTATTGGAGAGATCAAACCCACAACTTCTAATGGACACTTCTTCATCTTAGTTGCCATTGATTACTTCACGAAGTGGGTCGAGGCTGCTTCATTCTCTTCTGTTACCAAGAACGTTGTGGCCCGATTCACCAAACATAACCTTATTTGTCGGTACAGTATCCCTGAGAGAATCATCATAGATAATGGTACCAATCTCAACAATACTATGATTACCGCACTATGCGCGCAATTCAAGATCCAGCACCATAACTCTTCTCCTTATCGGCCGATGATGAATGGCACTGTAGAAGCCGCAAATAAAAACATCAAGAAGATCATACAAAAAATGACAGTAACCTACAAGGACTGGAATGAGATGTTACCATTTGCTCTCCATGGTTATCGTACCATGGCGCGCACGTCAACAGGGGTAACTCCTTTCTCTTTGGTATACGGTATGGAAGTTGTCCTACCAATTGAAGTCCAAATACCTTCTCTGAGAATCATAAAATATGCAGAGTTGCATGAAGATGAATGGATTCAAACTCGACTTGACCAGTTGAACTTGATAAATGAGAAGAGGCTTGCAGCTGTCTGTCATGGTGAGATGTACCAAAAACATATGATCAAAACTTTTACCAAGGTCATACGTCAGGTATATCGGGTTGGTGACTTGATAATCAAGCATATCATATTGCCACAAGGTGATCCCAGGGAAAATGGACTCCTACACATGAAGGACCATTTGTGATCAAAAACATATTCTTTGGTGGAGAAATGATCTTAACCACTATGGATGGCGACGTCCTTCCGCACCCTGTAAAGGCGGACATAGTTAAAAGATACTACGCATGAATAAAGACCCGTTAGGTCGACTGGCCTAGGTAAAAATTAGGGCATCCAGGAGAACCAAAAGGGTTTGGGCAAAAATTAGGGATAAAATACTAAAAATATGTACACTCGGCAAGCTGAAAACCTGAAAGGGCGGCTTGGGCAAAAAAGGGTATCCTAGTGGACTGAAAAGCCGAAAGGGCGGTCCAGGAAAAAGTTAGGGACTGAAATAGTATGACTATGTCCCGTGGGATCACCTTACATACAACCTTTAGTATCGGCTGACAAACTCAAACGGTTCTAATCAATCCAATCGGCTTCGGACAAAGCAGCAGGTGGATGAGACGCTCAGAGACACGAAGGCTATAGCAGAGTGGGAACTCCATGGGATTATTTCACATAGCTATCTTTTCTTTGTATCAGTTTTCATTTCTATGACAACATTCTAGGATGTTCGTCTCTTTTTACAAAAATACTTATTAAAGTTAATACAAAGATATTCCTTTAAAAGTGCAAAACTATCTGTTTTTCTTTTATTTCCCTATTTTGTTTGCAAAAACATCCAATGATTATTTTTGAACATATGCATTTGAACGTGATTACTGTTTACAAATGAGTGCAAGAAAAGAAAGAATAGAAAACAGAAATACAATTACTAATGGCTTTAAGAAATATGATAACATCTATAGGCCAATCCATAAACTCGCCGCAGGTACTTTTTCCAGCAAGAGCGGAAGCAAGGACATCCTACTACAGGATCATTAACTTATCTCCAGTATACATCCTAATGGTATCAGGTGCTCTCACATTCCCGACAAAGCAAAACTTCCAGGTACCGTTCCAAAGATTCCCCAATGAAAGTTACCCAGCTTCTCAGGATTCCTTAACAGGATTTCACGAAGCCCACAAGCAATGCACTGTGTTTTCTTTTCCCCAACAGAGTTTATTTCTCTGATTTTGGAAACCCATCCATCAATGCTTCAACTTCAACAAAGAATGAAGACTTACACCCATCATTCCCAACAGCAGTCAGGGATTTATTTTCCCTAATCAAATAACACTGCAACAAAACAACTTTATTTGTGCATACATTTCATTCATACGTCATAACATCAACAACATGAATGCATACATCACAATCTCATTTATTTTGAGATACATCGTTATGCCATGCATTTCGTACATCATGACATTACATACAGTTAACTCTTTACCTTTTAAGGAAATAACAATCAACAGAACATTATCATCAACGGATTTTTCAAACAAGTCAAGAAAAATATCTATGAACAAATAAATCATAGATCAATTCTCGAAACAAGACTAAATTAACTATCTACATGACAAATACTCCCCTTCAGGTCTCTGTTGGTTCAGTTTAAATCTCTCAATGATTTATTCTGATTCTTTGCCGCAAACATCTTCTTTGGTTCAGATAAATATCTCCAAGATTTATTCTGATTCTTCTCTAGACCCCTGCTGGTTCAGTTTTAAACCTCTCAACGGTTTATTCTGATTCTTTCCCGCAGACATCTTCTCTAGTTCAAATAAATCACTCCGAGATTTATTCTGATTCTTCTCCAGACCCCTGCTGGTTCAGTAGAAAACTCTCAATTATTTATTCCGATTCTTTCCTGCTGACATCTTCTCTGGTTCAGATAAATCTCTCCAAGATTTATTCTGATTCTTCTCCAGACCCCTGCTAGTTCCGTTTTAAACCTCTCAACAGTTTATTCTGAATCTTACCCGTAAACATCTTCTCTGGTTCAGATAAATCGCTCCAAGATTTATTCTGATTCTTCTCCATACCCCTGCCTATTCAGTTTTAAACCTCTCAACGATTTATCCTGATTCTTTCACGCATACATCTTTTTGGTTCAAATAAGTCGCTTCAAGATTTATTCTGATTCTTCTCCAGACTCCTGTCGGTTCAGTTTTAAACCTCTCAATGGTTTATCCTGAATCTTTCCCGCAGACATCTTCGCTAGTTCAGATAAATCGCTCCAAGATTTATTCTGATACTTTTCCAGACTCCTTCCGGTTCAGTTTAAATCTCTCAATGGTTTATTCTGATTCTTTCCCGCAGACATCTTCTCTTGTTCAAATAAATTACTCCAAGATTTATTCTGATTCTTTTCCAAACCCCTGCTGGTTCAATTTTAAACCTCTCAACGATTTATCTCGATTCTTCCCCAGTAGACACTTTCTCTGGTTCAAATAAATCACTCCAAGGTTCATTTTGATTCTCTCCAATAAAAAAATATCCAAGACTTCTTTTAATTCAGTTTAAACCTCTCAACGGCCTATCTTGATTCCTTCCAAATAAGACATTTCCCTGGTTCAGATAAGTCGCTCCAAAGTGTTATCCTAATTCTTCCAAGTTAAAGAACATTCAAGACCTCTGCTAGGTTCAGTTTCAAATCGACCAAAGGATTATTCTGATTCCTTACCCAGCTGAAATCAAGCTTAGACTTAGTCTAATTTTCTATCAGCAGTCACCTTTGGATGGAATCTGTAAGCCCATCTCCGCCAACTCTCAATTATTTCTCCAAATGGAATCTTTAAGCCCATTCCTTAAACCTCAACCACAATATCATCAAAGCGCAAATTTCTGGGCACTCTAGTGTTCAATCATCTTCTACCCTCGAGTCACGAATGGCAGATTCGCCAATCTAACTCTTCAAGTTTAAGAAGATTGAACAGGGATAGCTATTGTACCCCAAAAGTTTCCCTCTCATTTCTCAAAGGATCATCTTGGACCATCGGGTTTTCTTCTATCAAGTTTCAAGTCTTGAATTACAATTTTCCAAGAAAAATCATTCACAAGGGCAAAATGGTCAAAAGTACACTGAAAAGTAAAACTTTGACTTTTAGATCAAAAATCAAGTTTCAACAATTATATTTTATCAAGATATGAAATTGGTTCATCAAAAATCAGAAGTCATAAATTACTTTGAAAAAAAATCAAATTTCTAAAAATTTAGAAAACTTTCTAAGTGTTAAGAGAATATGATACTTCAGAACTTCTTGGCCAACCTTCACGCAAGTGCAATCAAAATTTCCAAATATGGTTTAAAACATGATTCATCAATCAGAACGTGACTCTTCAGTATATGGAGGCTATGTTCTATGCTTCGATCAGAGCCTCACTCTGGTCTTCTACGATCAGAACATCACCAAATCCCAAAACCTCGTTTGAGCAACCTACTACACTGACAAACCCATCTATAAATAAGTTGCTCCATCACACGTTCAAGGGGCTGGCTTTTGAAGAGAGACAGAGAGAATTATCAAAGAGAGAAAAGGAAATAGTGAAAACCTTTGTAAATCCTAAACAAAACATTTGTTCTTCCCTTTGAATCAAAGAACATAACCACTGTTCTGTTGCTCTCGCTGACTCCAGAACATCTGAAGGCAGCAGCTCAAATTCAAAGCACACGCTCCAGATTCAAGGTAAGTATTTCTGACTTTTCATCTTTCCATTCAGAACATCATCAAGTATGTAAATATCATAGTATTGATGCTGTCCATATCATTGCATAAGTAAAAAAAACTATGGGCCATAACTTCTTGAATAAAGCGAGGCTCAGAATAAGAATTAGAACTTCTATAAACTGTTGTGCTTTTATCCTTTTGATTTGCTGTCAAGAACTAAGTAAATTGTTGATATGTTGATTAATATGAGGAAAGAGTTGAAATGCAACATAAAACTTCTGAGTTCCTCACTATTTTAACACGAAAACTTCTAGGATCTCTTATTGTTTCAACACAGAACTTCTGATTTTCACTCACTGTTTAAGACAACATAAAACGTCAGATTTTCACTCATTGTTTAGCACAACACAACTTCTGAGTTTTTATCACTGTTTTAACAGACCAGAATTTCCAGGTTTTTGAACTGTTATGATACGGTAACAGAACTTCTGACCTTTTTACTCAATACTAACACAACTTCTGACTTTTCACCCACTATTTAACACGACACAGAACTTCTGATATTTTGCTCACTTTCTAAACACCACACAGAACCTCTGTTTTCTTTCACTCTAACGTTTCTTGCAGGACCTTAGAGTGTATCAATCCAGAACTTCTGATGCCCACTGACGTTTCTCTCCGAGTCACAATGCGCCTGGCATCAGAACTTATGATCCTTTTTGTTTTGCTTGCAGCAGCACGTTGATTCTATCTCTCATTATTTCCCCCTTTTATCATTTTCAATATCAATACTCTTTTTATTAATATAAAAAGACATAAAAATATTTCCTTTTTATTAATTAATTTATTTCTATTTAAAAAAAAACCACTTTCAAAACAAGTCCTTTTTCTTCTTATATTGTACATTTCAATATGGTGGTAATAGTTAAATAGGATTTAAATTCTTCCAACCCCCCGCTTGTAAATTTGTATCCCCATCCCTAAAATGATGTAATAGCGTAGGACCTTTACATTTCCGCAATTTATTATTTTCAAGTATAAATGCTAGTAATTAAGGTGTGTATGGCAAGACATGAAATCAACACATAGATAACCCTAATCAAGACTAAATGTATGTAAATAAAACACACTTTCACACTAGCACCCTTAGGGTAATCCCATTTTGTTTCCTATCGGAAAACAGTCATGTCCCTCGAATATGGGACACTTTAGCAAAGACCCTTCGATAAAAAAAAGATCGTAGTCCCTCGATGTCCTTCGATGTTTCCTTCGATAAAACGATCTAGTCCCTTACGAAAATTGCTAAAGCGTCTTACAAGTTTCCTTCTATTACTGTACAAATGTCCCACACTCGTCCCTTCACATCCAACGATGGGGTTTCTTACCAAAACGATGGTAAGATAGGAACATCTAAAAGAGGAGGAAAAGAACATCTAAGACCTTTTGAGTAAGTAGATTCGCTCCTAGTTGCTCGCTTAATCACAACAAAAACGTTTTATACACTAACACTTTCATCTTGAAACATTTTCAAAAGACAAACACTTTGTACGCGTTCTTATAGAAACGAGAGCCATTACAAAGAAGACACCTTTCTTAAAATAATTTTCAAAAACACATCCCACAAACACCTCTTTAAACTATTTTTTCGAAACAAAACTTTGTACGCGTTCTTATAGAAACGAGAACCATTACAAAGAAGACACCTTTCTTAAAATCACTTTCAGAAACACATCCCACAAACACCTCTTTGAACTATTTTTCAAAACAAAACTTTGTACGCATTCCCTTTTCCAAATCTACCCCCCGAACTCAGAAAATATCTCGAAAGGTCTTTCTTGTTCTTTTCAGCCTTTCCTTATTGGATAAAAGAAAAGTCGGTGGCGACTCTTGCTATCCGCACAATTGCGATCAAACGCAAAACAGCCAAGTCAATTCTCCCACTGTGTTACAGTTGGGTTGTATAAATTTGTGCCATGAATTGTTGTCGATTCGGTTATATTGTGATTCTATGAAAATTATCAGTCATGTAGTTTTAGTTGTCAGTGAATGTTCATAATGTGTTGATGAAGTTGTTATGCAATTTATTTAAATCATATTTCTGTTATGATGTTGTTATGGCTATTATTGAGTTATTGTCCTGAGGTGAGACTCGAAAGAACATATAGGCGTGGTGGAAAGACTATGTCATATCTTATATTATTAATAAGTTAATATAATTAGTAAAATAATTTAGTATCAGATTAGATTAAAGAAGTTGTAGGAATAAATTGTAATACTTTAGTCAAATGAATAGCAGGATGTATATGTAAGAGAAGCATCAATAATAGTGTATGGACTAATTTAGCTGAGCATTGTTAGGAAGTATCAGTAGATCTAGAAATTGCAAATTATCATACAAAAAGTATAACGGAGAATTTCAGTAACAGGAGGAATAAGTTGAAATTGGTTTTGGTTTATAACTAATATTTTTCACTGGCAGGAAGTTGTAGTAACTGAAGTTATAGATAGAAAACAAGTATTTTTGGCCGAGACCAATAATAACAGTAAGCTAAATAACAGAGGTAGCATAATTTAGTAGAATAAATTTTATAGTAGCAGTATAAATAAATAGTAGTAATAACAGTATATAAAACAATACCGATTATTCGAATTTGTAGATTTAGGCGGTAAAAGTAGTTAACCGAAATTAGTTGAAATTTTCAGAGTGAGTCGTATATACATATGGGTATTTTTAATTGGTTTGTTTTGTTAGAATTATGTAGAATAAAGTTGATTTGCAGGTGAAGTCGAATTAAGTTGGATGGTTTTGGTTTATGGAATTGTGTTGTATACCTTGTTGAAAAATATGAAATTGCAGGTGATGATGAATTTGGTTGAATTGCCTCTATTTATGGGCAATATTATGTTGTAGGCCTATGACCAATGTTGAGATGTTGTGTTGTTGTGATTGTCTTTGTGAATTCTTGTTGATAATGTGAAGTTGCAGAGATTTTAGGTGATGATGAATTACCTCTATTTACTGGTAATGATGGTGATGTGGGCTTATGCCTTACGATGAATGATGATTGTTGTTAGTATGCGATGGTGCATTCATTGAGTCATATACATTTGCATACTCTGTGATGACCTGTATTGGCAGATTTTGTGAAGGCCTGTATTGGAAAACTGCGAAGAAGGCTTATGCCTTGTTGATGACTCTATTAACTGGCAATTTTTAAGTTGGGAGTTCTGCTCCGATGGTACCACATGCATGTGCATTGTGATTGAGTCACATTTGATGTTGCATATTAAATTGTGGTGAAGATAGATTCGTTATTGCTTTATAATGTTGACTTGTTGTGACAAGTATTATCTAAAAGCTGTGAATTTAGTAGTTATGTCGTGTTGATGTTTTATTGTGATTAAAGTTTATTGTAAGTTGTGAAGTGTTGATTTTATTGATCTGATTTAATATATTATTTATCATATGACTAATTATATAGTTTGATATCTCACCCCTTCTGATTGAATATTTCCCTCTGTTGGTAACGTGCATGTAATCAAGAAGGATAGTTATTACCTCGTTAGTTCGAGTCGGTGTTGTCACTCTGATACGTAGCACTCAGGGGATGAACGCTTGATGTTTAGTTGTTGATTATTATTTCCGTTGCTGAATTTTTAAGTTGATTACATGAAATAATTGTTATCTTGGGGTTGTTTTAGTTGAATAAAAGATGTTAAGTGAATTCAAGTTGAGTATGTAGATTTTGTTGCTTATCAATAAAAAGTTGTTTGATTTGGAATAATAAATCAGATTATTATCGGTTCATCCGAGTTAAATGTTATGTATCTATTTGTATGTGATTAAATGAAGATTGATTTTTAGTTAAAAATGTAGCATCCTAATTATGTTGAACTCTGATTTTCTTATTATCCGCCGAGTAGAAATGGGGTGTTACATAAACTGCATGGAAGCACTAGGAATTTATGCAAGTGTGAAATACCTGTGCAACCAGCTTCAATGGGAGGAGTATGCTGATGATGTGAATGTGACCTACAGAAACCTCACCTTGGAGTTTCTTAGCTCACTCGACTATGAGTCGTACGTGAGTAGTAGAGATGACAGAGAACACATCAGTTTCAGGCTATTTGGAACCGAGTACACTTTCAACATGAAACAATTTGGAGATTTATTGGGTTTTCAAAGTAGTCCAGATGCTATCCCTGAGCTTCCTTTGAGTTATTACATGAATCGGAGCATAGACAGGTTCTGGAGTGAAATCTCTAGTGGCGGTAGCCCAGATCCCTCTACTCAGCTGTCCAAAAAGATTCATAACCCAACTTTCAGGTATTTTCAGATGATCCTTTGCCATATCTTTTTCGGAAGGAGTGATGCTTACGACCTTGTTAGTGTCGAAGAGCTTCTATTCCTGTTCTGTACCAGCCAGTCTCGCTCTATCGACAGTGGCAACTTCTTGATTGAGAGTTTGCACATTACTTCTAGATCTTCCGAGGGATCCATACATGTGGGTGGTAACGTAACTCAGATAGCATCTACTTTAGGCTTGGATAGCAAGTTATACCATTTGACCTATTACTATGGTAGTTCCTTTATGGACATTGACTTTTACTTGGATCATGGCCTATTAAGGCGGGTCTCATGGCCTATTACTCTTTAGAGGGATAGGGAGAGACTGTTGATGGACCTAGAGAGCCTTTTGTTTCTGAGTATACACTTGCTCCAGAGGCACCCTTGACCACTATGTATTCTAACAATTTTGCTTTACATGAACCAAATGTTCATTCACAGCTTGCTGCTATGCATACTGAGTTAGCCTCACTTTGTCAGGAAGTTGCCGATTTGACTTTGCACATTGAGGTCTGTGATGCCACTCATGCATCCGAGTCTGATTTGTTATCTCGAGAGATCGCTGATCTTAAACGCCAACTAGCAGAGGTCCGAGGTCCTGGAAACACTGCCGAGCCTCCATCCCTTTGGTGACACTTTTCCTGCTGATTGAGAGATGTCACCCGTATTATTATTACTATTAAGTTTTTCATTTCCTGACATTTTACTATTTGCTAAGTCTTTACTTTTTGTTGTTTCTATTTTCGCACCACACCTTTTTATTTGTTTTTCAATGACCACTTATAGACATATTTTAATTATTTTATCCTTTATTATTTGTGTGATTATTTTAACTTATTTTCATTATTATTTTATCCTTTACTATATTTATATCATGCATGGAGCAAGAAGAAAAAAATATAAAAAATTTCAGGAGATACTTTGAGCACCCCACCCCCTCCCCCCAAATAGGTAGCAAAATGCAAGATCCAAGACCCAGTCCAAGAAAAACAAAGGCCTAGACCGCTTTTTCAAAGACTGCGGCCGCGGACCTCCCTCAGTGCCCGCGGAGGGGTCTGGAGCTTTAACGACTCTATTTCGTAAAAACCCCATTTTCCCTTCCTCTTCCTCTTCCTCTTCCAAAACCCATTTTTATCCATTTTTGACCACTTTAAAACTCCATTAAAGGCCATAAATTTCCCACTACATTTAAAACCCACTCACATCACCATCTTCCTCATTCCATTTTCACCATTAAAAATCCACTAACACTCATTTTTATCCATTATCACTATAAAAAACCATTCCCATATTCTACCTTCAAAAGCAACAACAATGAAGTTCAATGGGTACATACTTCGCAAGGGGAAGCCGAGAGAGCGACAAAAGAATCTTCTTGAAAAGTTACAAATGCATGAGATTTACTCTACCAGGTATATCGACGAAGATTGTCTGTATACTTTAGGGATATATCATAGTACTTTCTGTTTATTAGATAAAGTAGGTCTGCATGATATATTTGCTCAGAAAGCACCTACCTACCCGAGGCTGACACATGAGTTTTTAAGTTCTCTGATTTATAATGTCAGACCCAACACTGCTAGCACTATAGGCGGAGTGAAATTTAGGCTTTTTAATGTTGAATACGAATACTCCACCGACGAGTTAGCAGAATTGTTGGGGATGCCTCATGGGGATGGTGTAATCTATGAAGCACCCTTGGATTCAAACTGGATATTCAAAGGATATGCCTTTTGGTTTAACTTGTTAAACTAACATGCTAATTCTTTTGACGGCCTTTTAGCTTCGAGTATCCACAACCCGACAATACGTGTTTTCCGATATCTTTTTGCATGCACTATTTTAGGCCAGGAGAATCCTAACAAAGTAAATGCCAATAAACCCATCTTTATGCAAGGGTGTCTCACAAACACTAAAACTAACCCCGTCCCTTTTATGATCGCCCATATGAGCTTCATTTTGAAAAAGGGGGGCCAATTTATTTTGGTGGTCTGGTTACTTCTATTGCTCATGTCCTAGGTTTGGACACTGAGCTTTCTAAACTTGAGCCACTTCCTCCTAGAATTATAAATTTAAACTTTTTAAAGTCTACGCGATTATGAAAAGTGAGGAAGGAAGGAGGTTTTCACCTTATGATTAATGGTATTGTTGTACCCAATGTTACTATTCCCTGCACTCGGTGCACTGATATGCGATTTGAGCATAACTGAACCTATGATTTGAGTGCTCTAACTTTTACCAATCCATTACCCTCAAATTTTACTTTGGAGGAGGGTAACAACACTGATGATGAGTATGATTTTCATGAGCAGTCACCTGTTCACAATGTACCACCTACACACGCCGTACCCTCTTCTTCTAACCCACCTGCAGGTTTTGCTCCAGGTTTCTATGTCACTGAGGACATGTAGAGAGAGCTTATGGATCAAGAGGAGAGGCAAGATTCCCTCCTTTCCTCCATGCAACAATAGCTTGCAGACAACATGGCACTCATGCAATCATCTCAAGTGCAAAATGCTGGCTCCTAACGTACCATTATAGAGACCCAGCTTGCCTTCTAGACCGAGCAGCATCGTCAACAGTCTAGCTTCGCGAGGCATTTTTCTTCGATGAAAGCCTCTAAAGGCACCTTGTTAGGTAGAACCCTCCAGTTGTAGGAAGCAAACACCGCTCTTTCCGAAAGAGTTGGCTGACTTGAGATTTCCAGAGAGATTCAGCATCGTAACAGGAGTCGTCGTTCCAATTTTCCCATACAGTATGACGAGGGTACCAACAGACCCCATTAGCACCATCCAGGTTACTCCTTCCTACTATTTTATCTGAACATTGAGGACAATATCTAGTTTAAGTGTGGGAGGAGATTTTTATCGCTTTTCATTTCTTTATTTTTAGTATCTATCGCTTTCTAGTACTTTAGTTGTTTCGTTTGTTTTGTTTTTGATAAAATTCATGTGCTTTATGAGTCCTTTTCATTTTTTCATTGTGTATCCTTATTTCCCCACTTTTAGCCTTACCCAACAACTTTTTTGTGCCAAAGAAAACAATGTGTTTTAAAATTTTTTGAGCTGTAAGACAGGTTCAGGGTAGGATGTGTTTGACTTAGGAATTCTTTTTGAAAAATCGATATCATTTTAGCACCATAAACTTTGTAAATTTAAGAACTGAACTCGTTACCCCCTATACTTTAGCTTTATTTTATTGTAACAAAGGTCTTTTAGTATTTTATCTTAGCAGTCAGCTCCGGCCTAAGCATGCTCTATGCAGGGGACCAATGAAAATAAGTGAATAATCTATATTTCTATTCTTTAACTGAAAATACAACTCCGGGTTGGGTGACTCTCACACAGTCACTTAACTAAAAATTGTTGTAAAATATTGAAAAAAAAGAAACAAAAAGAAAATAAAAGGTTTATGCCCATTGTTGGTTGGTTCAATGGTGTCTAGTGCTGGACTCGGTAGGTCGGATTACGGTTCGATCCCCCACAACCACATTTGGGTAAATAAAGGTGTTATACCTATTCATATACTAGAACCCCATGCTTGATATCAGAGTCACTAACCAGTTACTTCACTATGAGTAGGTATGAATAACGGGCTTAATGTGATTGCGCCTGAATGAAAAAAGGACCTTATAAAATAAGGAAGCTTAGTCATAGTGGACTAACATGGATGTGTTTTTATAGGAATAAAGTTTATGCCCGCATTTTTGTGCAGAAAGTGTTATCACGACACCCTTGGTTCGATCAGTTAGTACCTATCACCACATCCTTACTTGAACTTAGAAGCCCTTTTAGCTCAAAATCTTGTAAATTTTGTTCTTCTTTTTCATCTACTTCTGAGAGTTTTTTGCTTGAGGACAAACAAAGGTTTAAGTGTGGTAGAATTTGATAACACATGATCGCACTATATATTTGACTCAAATAACACATGTTTTTCATAATTTTTAGTACTGTTTTGTTGCGTTATGCTTCTATTTGTCTTGTTTTCAGGCAACATGCCCATTTGGAGCTCTGCTTGAAAAACCAAGCGAAAATGCCAAGAAATTAAGATTTTCAGTGAAATCCTACATATGGTGTTCAACTCAACGACTGCTATGGGGGCATGTGATATGTTCCACTCCACCCAGGGGATAACTGCAAGGTCCCTCATGATCTCTCTGTTGGCTCACACAGCGCCCGTGGAGGGGCCTCGGCGGCCGCAGTCTTTGGAAAGATTTCTCCCGCCCAAAAGGAGTTAGGGGGCATTTTTGTCAAAGCATAGCCTGGAGAACTTCTATAAATAGTAGTTTTCATTTAATTTTCCATCATCCAACATAGTCTTGCAACGCTAAGCCTATACTCACTTGTGTAAAAGCAATAATTCGCCACATCGGAGGATTATTGCACCATAGTCTTGATTAGGTTGGAGCATCTCTTTTATTTATAATCTTTCCGCCATTTTACTTCAAGCATTTACTTTCCAATTATACCAAGATTTAAAGACTCCGATTTGGAGCTGGTTTCTATTTAAGTTTTTTTTATATTTATTTTATTCAATCACTATGTCTTGCACTTGCATTACTTATTTTATTACCTTGCCTTGCCTTAATTACTATGTTTATTTCGATCAACTTTAATATGCTTGCTTTTATTTCTATGCCTGACTAAATATTTTAAGATTGGAATGTAAGGATCATTATCATGATAGCATTTCAACACCATATCAGTAGAAACACTTTAGGGGTTGTTTTAACTTTTAACACAAGTTTTCCGTACTTAATATTCTTGGATAAGATCGACAATCGTCCATTTCGAAGAGTAAACATGGTTATTTTTTAATCGTTCAAAAATGGCGAAAGCGTTTTGAATGGTTAATTAGGGATCTTTAACACTTCTAGAAAACAATTTTGAAACTATTTTTGGACGCGTTTATAGGTTTACAATCCAATTCTCGAGTGAAAGCCAATAATATCTTTATGTCAATATTCTGAGTTAAAACCACTTTTTTACTAAGTTAAAAAACTATTTCTTAAAAATAGGTTTGCTGCTTTAATGCTTGAAGCGCCCTTTTATAAGTGACAATAGAAGGATTTGATTAGAGAGTAAACTCAGTTCTTAGTTAGCGAAATTGACAAGTTTCCGTCAAATTGTTCCTTTACAAGAGTGGAAAATACTGCCCCATGAGTAGTTCTATTAAATACATATTGAAATGTTATTTGACCAATGTGATTTACATTCTAGCCTGTCTTTTGTTTGAATTTACTTTATCTATTTATTTCCTTTGTGTTATACTCCCTCAACTAAATTGATCAGTCTTAGATAAGCACCTTAATAATAGAGTTTATAGATTAACGATTGGTATCTGTGGTTTGACAATCCTTCATATTACTTCGATAGGATGTGCACTTGCAGTTAAATTTTAGACTCTATAAACAGACCGAACAACAATAAGAGAATCTAATAAAGAAGGCAGAAGGGATGACAAAAATTCATGCAAAGAGATGACAATACATCAAGAAGGATGTATCAATATACGAGAATGAGAGGTAAAGAGAGGTACGATTATACCTAACGGAGAAGGTATGTTGCCTCTTTAATGCGCAAGAGATAAGAAAACTCTACTGAACGAATCCTTAAATTTCCTCCATCAACCAATGATTAGGCACCCGGTTTGCGTCAACAATCAATCACAAAAATCACATCACGAGTATCGGCAAGATAAATGAAATGCTGGGTGTAAGGGAGTTAAATCGGGTTATGATTAACCAAGGGGTGTACTTAATTAATCTCGTGAGAGTAGGTGCTCCTACCCTTAACCATGAGACCCTTTTTGTGAATGGAAACACTTGGTATAAGGACCAAAGTGGTTGATTTGGGTTATGATTAATCAAGGGTAAAATTTGATTAATCTCGTGAGAATGGCCATGCCCAAACTCAACTATGAGACCCTTTATGAAAAGCTTGGTATATGGACCAAGAGGAGAACAGAGAGTTGCTTTGATGCATAAGATAAAAATCAAAATCCCATACAATGTGGCTATATGCATGCTCCTAGAAAGTAGGACTAGCGTGGCACTAGTATTCTAAACGACCAAACAGAATAATTAATCGAATAGTTGTTGCCGTAGAAAGCGCATGACTAAGCTATGAAATATGTGCAAGTGTGCATGTGTAGGTGGATATCTTTTCATTAAAGATGAGCCCAAGAGAAGGATATGTGTTTTATTTGAACAAAATATTCATAATAGCGGTAATTAAAAATATTCAAAGAAATAAAAATCTAAGCTACGAAGAAATAAAATTCTAAGTTATTACAAACCATATGGGGATAGGGGTACAAATTTATGAATGGGGATGTATCAAGTCAATAACACGATTAAATGTCTAATAAATCAAACAATTCAAACGAATTGAAATATTAAACAATTAATTAAATTGAACCATCTTATTTGATACCATTAATTAACAAAATAATTAATGATATCAAATAATATTTTTCAATCTAATTAATTATTTGAAACAAAAGTGTATTTTCTGTTATTATTATTTTTATTATTATCTGCTAACAAAAAATACAAGTAGAAACATAAAGAAAAAAAGATATAATTGGGACTGAAACTAGTAAACAAGGGGGTACTGAAGAGAAATTTGCTAGGCCCAATGGTGCAAGGCCCAAATGCTAGAGAGGAGTCTGCTGATCCTGCGCGGTTATCCAGCGAAGGTACACCATGAAGACGTATTCTTGAGCGCTTGATGGTGATGATGAAGACCTATTCCTGATCTGACAGTGATGATGAGAGACACATGGTGATCATAGAGATATAACTGCACAAAATCATAAAAAATAAGTAAACGTGTGGTGACAAATGTCACCAC
Organism: Vicia faba; assembly: GCA_948472305.1. Taxonomy (NCBI): domain Eukaryota; kingdom Viridiplantae; phylum Streptophyta; class Magnoliopsida; order Fabales; family Fabaceae; genus Vicia; species Vicia faba. The sequence continues at coordinate 1,505,802,120 of OX451735.1, read as the reverse complement.
CGTATTAGTTTCTTAATCTATGATTATTTAACAAAACACATTAGTTATCAAGTTAAACCCTCTCTCTTATCTAATTTTTTCTCCCGCCTCTCTCTATGTTCTCAAAATAGCTCGCCGGAAGAGACGATGAAGCTACCGCCCCAGAAATCGCCTCGCGGCAGCGACTGTGGCGGAGATCGACAATCTTGCTCCGGTCTTCAATTTTCTCACATCAATCTCTTCGTCTTTCTCTCCTCTTTAATAAATTGTGACTTGATTTTGAAGATGTCGAACAATGGCACGTAGATCTTAAAGAGGGTTATGAAACCCTAGTAACTCAGATTTGCGATTTCCGACTTTAAATGAAGAGGTGATAAAGGATCTGAGCTCTGGAACATTGAAACAACCTCTCTAGCGAGATAAAAGGTTTTAATGGCGACGACTCTCCTAGTAATATCTTTCTTCGTCATGAAAACTTCTTTTCCTCTTTTCTCTCTCAATTTGAAAATATGAAGGGTTTGTGTTTGGCAAAAATGATGATAATTTAGGGTTTTGTATGCTTGATAGCTTGCTGAGATTTTGTTATATTTGTGAACAAATTTCAATTTTATGAATACCTCTTTTCTGTTTTTGGAGATGAATTTTGTGGAAGCTTTTCTGTGATTCTTCCAGAAATTGGAGAATGAGGATTAACCGTGTGAAATTCTGTTATATATTTCTCCAATAGTTTGTTAAAGATTGATGAGTTATAGCCCTTGGATCTGAATTCTATTGGAGATTTGGATGGCTAGATTTGAATCTTAAAACGAAGCTTGTTTGAGAAGTTTGTTACTTTGCTGAGCTGTAATTCTGATATTTTTTCCTGCTACGTTATATCTCTGTTTTAATATTTTTTACTGAGATGTGGACTTGCTTATGAGAAACAGTTTGTTTGCTGCAATAATTTCTCGTTGGGCTGGACTATGAGCTCGAATCTTGTTTGTGAAAATTCTGTTTGGGCTTTGGCAGTTTCTGATATAATTAATTTTTGAGATGCTTTGCTTCCTGCTATTTTTTTTGAACTGTGCACCTGTTCCTTGGGCTGCACTGTTGCGATTATGACTTTGTTTTTTTCCTTCTGAATACTGAGTTATAAACTTTGTCTATTTGGGCTTAGAACTTGTAATTATGACTTTGCCTTTTTTTGTGAAAACTTGCTTGAGGTGTGAAACAAAATTCTTACCATTTGGTTTTACTACAAGCTGTGATGTTTTCCTGAGTTTTACAGGTGCAATAAATTGCCTCTTTTTGTCTTTACTGTGAACCAAACTTGATTTTGTGATTTGTAGTAAAGAACTAGGCCCATGATTGATATTGAAATTCTGATTATGTTCACATAACATGAGGCTTTGTATTGCTTTAAACATGATTATAAAAGCAACACCCCCTTATTCTGATTCCTATCACGAAACCCTAATGATGAATTTGTAAAAAACTCTTTGAAAGCTCTTGTTTATGTTTAATGCTTTTGATGATTGCTAACCCGTTCTCTTTCTTGTTTCGTGAACTTGATGGGTGAGCTTGAAAAATAAAGGAGGAATGCTTGAAGAAGGATGTGAGGACAATTTGAAGATGAAGCAAGAAGACTTGGAGGACTTGAAGATTGAAGAAGAATTCACTTTTTCTTTGTATCTTTAGAACAAATAAGAAAATTGTGGATTTATGATCCAAATTTGTAATTAAACTTATAAAGCTTGAAAACTTGGAATTTTAATAAGGAACTTGTATTCTTTTTGCAAATTAGTGCATTACTTAGCCTTTAGAACTTAAATTCTTCTTTGTAACTTTAAAACCTCTTGAATGTTGAATTGGTAACCATGATGTTGAAAGTAAATCCGGGAGTTCTACCTTGTCTGGAACAATAAAGATGTGATGATTTAAACAAAATAAACTTGGGCATTCTTGCATTTTCCATGACAAAACATGGAATCTAAGCCATAGAGACTTGAATCATGTCTGTATCTTGAAAACCAACTTGCCAATTTACAAGATTAAATTTCAATGGAAACTTCTTGAGTCAAACTTGAATGAATCAAAATTTGAATCATCTTTATTTCTCTTTAAAGTTCCAATAGTGAAAGCAATTTTGAGAATCAAATGAAGTAACATCAATCCGTTCCTCAATAGAGCTCTTGAAAAGGAATGAATACAAAACTTGAAAACTTGAATTCTCACGTGCCCAACGATGATGTACTCTAAAAGCCTAACAACTTCAAAAACTATCACATAATATACTTCAATATCCATCCTCAAAATTAATAGTCCAATCAAGTAGCCCAAAAGAAATCGCTTAATTATAAAAACAGATAAAATCTCTTCTAATGAAAATCCATCTGGAAACTTCTCATACTAAGTTAAAGAACAATATCTCGCCTTTAAAGAAACCTTGAAAAAGATAAAAATGGAATAATAGAAGAGAAACTTTAATGAACTTCAGTTGGTGATTGCGCGTACACTGAGATAAAACTCAGGATGATAATGGTTCCGAGATTTTTGTCAAGAAAGACGACACAGATTCAATAATCATCAACCCATACTAAAAATCCAATGGATAGGAGAAGATGTGATTCAGTTTGAAACCCTTGCAAATCTTGAATCCTATGATGAGACAGAGAACCAACTTGAATTGCTTTGAAGGCATGAGAGACCTTGGTAGCCTAAATGATCAAAATAATGAGGATATGAGAGTCTCCTTAGACTGATTGACAATACAACCATTTTCCACAGCTTAATGAAAATCATGAGTGCCAGAGATACCTCGATCCCATCACAGAGAAATAAACGCAATGCAATATGATGATTATGATGAAACATAAGCCTAAATCAAGAGGGTAAATTTTTGGGTGCAACAGGGTATACTTGCTCAAGATATGGTTTAACTTCAACATAGTTAATCAAGACATCAACATTTGCATATTGCATTTCTTTTTGGGTCAATCAATGCACACCCTTCTTTCTATAGGGACGACTTGGAAGCCCAAAGAATGATAAGGTAAAGTGACTTATTTCATTAACATTTACAGGATTCCTCATGGTTCTTGGAGTTAACATCAAGTGATTGAAATAGTGACTGCAAAAATGGGATGTTTCCCGATGGAAGTAATATGCACATATTGATCCTTCAACTTTAGCTATATTTTTCACTGATAAGTTTGAATCACCCATGAACCTTTCAAATGGATACATCCACTTATATTGAACAAGGCCGCCAAGACAAGCGTCATATGCACGATGCACAAGTAGATGCTCCATAGAGTCAAAAAAACCAAGCGAAAATACTTTTTCTAACTTACAAATGATGACTGGAATATTTCGGTCCAACTTAATGATGTCATCCACTCTTTTAAAGATGATACACAAATATCTCTAAAAAATTGACTAATTTAAGTTAGTATTAAGCACATGATTGAGTAGTGAACTGAACACAATTGGTAGCAATTATTCTATAAAAACATGGCAATCATGACGTTTTATACCATACAACTTCCCAGTGTTAGCGTCAGCACGCCTCGCTAAATTTGAAGAATAACCATCGAGCATTCTCAACTCTCTTAACTGTTAACAAACCGCTTTAGCTTCTTGGGAACTTATACTGTAATTAGCCTTGGATATTAATAATTTTCCATTCGGTTGAGGCTTCAACTCCAACTCTTTCCGATTACACCAAAATTCCATGTCTTTTCTACCCTTCTCATTATCTTTTGTTTTTTCTTTAACATCCATCACTGTGTTAAATATATTTTCAAAAACATTATTCTCAATATGCATAACATCAAGATTATGGCAAAACAAATTAGCTTTCCAATATGGGAGGTCCCAAATTATACTTCTTTTTGTCCAATTATGTGACCCCATATCCTTGAATTCTACATGCTTTACCAGTATCTATGAATTTTTGTAGTTCACAAACTTGGTTTCATACTTCACCTGGTGACAATCCAGGTGGAGGAAAATGTGTTACCCGTTCATATTTTTTGAAATCTATCCTGTTTCTTCTATAGGATTGATTTCTTGGTGGGAATCGGCGGCTGCAGTTAAACCGCAAGCTCCCCCCCCCTTTCCAACATAAACGCCTTGGTGTATCCCATGCAATACATACAACCCATTTTGCCATGTATACCCCAACCAGACAACATGCGACATGCAGGAATATCGACAATAGTCCACATCAATACCGCTTATAAAGTGATGTTTTGTTTACGGGATATACCATAAGTCCATTCTCCAATCCACAACCTCTTTAAATCATCAATTAAAGGTTTAAGTACACATCGATTCAGACTTTTAGACTCGACAATCCTGGAATGAGGCACGTAAAAACATGTATGGTTTTATCATACACATATCAGGAGAGAGGTTGTAAGGGGTTACAATAACTAGCCAAGAAGAATATCCAGTTCCTGACGATTGGACATATGGAGTAAAACCATCTGAGCATAATCCAAGCCTAACATTTCTAGGTTCAGCGACAAAATTAGGATGTATCTGATCAAAGTGCTTTTATGCCTTGCCATCAAATGGATGTCGCATGATTCTGTTTACCTTGGTTATTGGTAAACAACCGCTGATCCTCCAAATGGTTACTTATTTGGTTACTCGCAGGATCGATCAGATTGATCCTAGGACATAGGTTGATTTTGAAGTTTTGATTAAATTGGATATTGGTTAAGTGACAATAAAATAAGAGGCTTTAAGTAAAATGCATGAAGAAAGGACTTGGTAAAAGAAATGAAGGCTTAAAGTAAAGGATTTCGACAGGAAAGTAAAGAAGAAAGCAAGTAAATTTCTGGAAAAGTAAATGACTTTGATTAATAAAGTTGGTGTTTCACACATACATTTCTCAACAATTCTTTCTCACACGCTGGGTACTCGAATCTATATGAGTGACTTTGTATAGAATTGTGAACACACGCGAGAAACTGCGTGACTACTACTATTTATACTAAAACATCCCAAGTAACCGTCGGGCAGTTACACTGCTTCGAGATGATTCCACTTGGCACGTTCTCAACGTTCGACGCCCCAGATCTTTGCACGTTACACTTGGTAACCACTGGAAACCGTTTTCCCTCCAAACACTTGAATTTCAAACCGTTCCACTCTGAACCATCGAACACCTTCGTCGAGAAGAATCTTCGACGAGAAACCACTTCGACGTCGAAGGCAACCAACTTCTCCCTTGGAAGAAATCTTCTAAGTACCTTGCCATCTTTCGATGGACATTTCGACGGACCTAGCTGGTCGAAAACATCCTTCAGCTTTAATGGCTGACACTAATGAAACAAGGGTGTCGAATTTAGGAGCCAACAAATTGCCCCCCAAGAATGCCTTATTTCGACTCTGAAAGAAAAAGGCATTCTTTGAAATACCATTCGACACCTGTCTTTTCATTCCCAGTCACAAATTAAATTGTGCACCTTTTGCTGTCTTCTACCAACCACTGACAATCCCAAGAAAAACCATCATTTATCCGTACCTAAGAAGTCACCTCAGTACGGCGTGCAGTGCCAAACGTCATTTCAGAATTTGTCATTATGACAATTCCCAAAAACGAGGGCGCACGCTGCACCCCTCCATTTCTGCAGAACGGCTAAAACAACAGGGGGACGCCACGTGCCCCACTACTTCTGCAACATTAAATGGCATTTAATGTCCTCGGTTTTGGGGATTTTCCCCCACTACTATAAATAGCAGTAAGTACCCATTGTGGGACTTTTTACGCTATCTAACTTCCAGACTTCTCCATTTGCATACAAACTTGCCAACTTTGCAAACCCTTTTTCTTCACTTCGTCTTCATCCTCACCATTAACAATGGCATCTGGTTCCTCCAATGCTCCTAGCGCCACCGCACCATCTGGAAACGTCAAACCTAGGGTGTTCTCGACTGCTCCAGTAGTAACTCCCACGGGCCAACGAAGGGTCCCTGAACCTCTGGACATCGCTGTTCGTGATGCTTACTCACACCACCTTATGATCCCGGTTGGATATTCCAACCAGATCTTTGCTATGTCTGGCCCCTTGTATCCAAGTATTGCTGAGGCCATGAAGATTAAGAGTTATTTTCCGGTAGTTGAGAGGCTCAAACCGGTTGCATGCGCCAAGAAAGATGCAGAGGATAATGAAGACCCTGCTAAAGAGAAAACCGACCTTCGTTTCTTCAACAAAGGTGTTAGGGCTTTCAGATCTGGCCCTAGCCTTACTCCTGATTACGTTGCTTGGCTGGAAAAAATGGAGAAACGCCAAGCTTCGACCTGGAAAGATATGGGAATTTTCGACCTGGTTATGCTGTCGAAGACAGGTCTGAACTATTCTCCAGAGATGCTGATAGCTTCTCTACTCTTCTGGGACTACTCCCACTTCACTTTCCATCTTCCCTGTGGGATGTTGACTCCTACACTCTTCGATGTGGCCGCTATCACTGGCCTTCGACCCACCGGGGACTACTTCGACCCGGAGGAGATGTCGGAGGATCAAATTGGGTTCTCCGCCACAAAGCCAACCTACACCACCTTCATCAATCACTACCACGACAGGTCGACAGATGCTGTGTCGGATGTCGAACACATTGCGTTTCTAGCCTTATGGCTGACACGCATTGTGTTTTGCTCCAAATCCTTGCAGGTGACCAAGAAGATGGTCACTCTCGCCACTCAACTCCATCATGGCCAAAATATCTGTTTGGCAGAATTGATTTTGGCCAGCCTGTATGATTCGATTAGTAATGGAGCGACTCTTCTGAAAATTATCGAGAACAGGGCCAGCTTGCTGCTTGCTGGACCTTTTTGGCTGCTTCAACTGTGGCTCAACGCCACCTTCGAATCTTTCTTGCCTAAAAAGGTTCAAATAAATGAGCAGGCTCCAGAGATAGCGAACAGACGTGTCGAAGGAACCAGACTGGCTCTGTTGACTCCGATGGAAGATGGACTGGAGCTTCAGCAAACTTTCACAAACTTCGTTCTGATGTTTGCTCGAAGGAAAGAGTTTGCTTCGACTATGGCTCCGTTTGCTCGACGGAAGGTAGGCCCAGCGTGGTTCACAAGGCCACATCCTAGGACGTCGAGTGGTCCTCAAGTTGACGAACATACAGCAATGTGGGAGGCGTTCCTCACACCAAGGATCATGCCTCTTCGATTTAGGAGCTCTAAGACTCACCTGAGTCTGATTGCATATCAACCAAACCTGGTGTCTCGCCAGTTTGGTATTATTCAAACCCTACCTTCTCCAATTTTCCCAAGGGAGAAGTCTATGTTATACTTCTGCAACGACTACACCGAAGAAGCTGCCACTAAACATATCGGAAGATATGCTGGTCGAACAGTTCTTTCGTTGTTTGACTACCAGCTCAACTTTCTTTGCTCACCATCCTTCGAGGAGTGGTGGAAAAGTTATTACGCTGAGGAGTTTTTCGACGAGAAGGACTTCGTGGATGAGCTTCAGAAATCTTTTGTCCTTGTTTTGGACAAAATAAAGAAATGTAAGTTCATCCTTTCACATTACTTTGTCTTTCTCTTTCGACTGCTAGCCCGTTAACTATTTTATTTGCCTTCAGTTGTTCGAAAGCCTGCAGCCAAGAAGGCTGCAGAAGGCCAACAGGGAGGAGGCCCCTCAACAAAACCTCCACCACCGGCGAAGACTGTAGCGCCGGAGAAGACCACAACAAACCAACAGGGGGAAGGCCCTTCGAAAAAGCCTTCTGTATCGGTAACCATACTTTCATTATTTTCTTCTGGCTTTCAATTTTTTGACTTTCGATGCAATTGCTAAATCGAATTCCCATTGGTTTTTTAGGCACCTTCGCCCAAGAAACGGCCAGCACTGGTGGTCGAATCTGGGAGCGACGAAGAAGATGATTCTCCCCCTGCTCCTCTAAAAAGGCGAAAGCTGACGAAGGACGCTCCTGCTCCTGCTCCTGAGGGTCGAACAATTAGAATAAAGGTTGCTGGGAGAAAGCCCAGGCCACCTCCAGTGATCATTGAGGAGCCAACGGAGGAGGAATTAAACGTTCTTCTCAATAAGCCTGTCGAAAGCGACAATTCCAGCCCTGGGGCTGAAGCTAATTTACAAGTAATCTCTTAGACCTCTTTGTAACTTAGGTGTAGATACCTGCATTCGATTATGTCTCTTTCGATTTCTGAAGATTCTTCTTCTTTTCTTTTCAGGACACCACTGAAAGCTCACCGCCAAGGACCTCTGAAACACTGGAGTCTGCTGAACTCAGCAGGCCACAAGAAAAAGGCTTGGAAAATGACGAAGCCCATACTGAAATAAATGAGGCCAATGCTGAGACGACAGAAAAACCAGCAGAAGATCCTCAAACAGAAGAGCCACAGCCAAAAGAGATTCAGGTGGTGGATCTGTCGGAAGAGAATCGTGATGAAGGGGGCCACGGCAATGCTGGCAAAGAGAATCAAGATGCCGCTGGCGAAGAAAACCAAGGTGACGCCGGCGAAAGACAACAAGATGACGCTGGCGCTGCCACAGTCCAAGTCGAAGGGAATCCAGTCGAGGCAACTGTCACTCCACAGCCTCAAACCCAAGACAATGCTGTTGCAAGGGCTGTTACCTCAACAAAGCACAGGTCGAAAGAGGACCTGGAACTCTTGAAGCAAACTGACCCCGTTAGCTATCTCAACGCCATCATCGAGAGCAAGAGTTCGTCTGATGCTAGTCAGGAGGTTCCTACCCTGTCGGGGAAGTCCACTGAAACTTCTCCTCTCGATGAAGCTTTGGCGAAGGTTAAGGCTCAGTTTTTCAAGAAGGACTTGATGAAAGCTTTGGAGGGGGATCCTACTGCTCCATCATACTTGAGGGATGTTTTGAATGCTGTCGACTTGTTAGCTGTAGCTCCAGAAGTTTCAGGCTTGATCATGGAGTTACACTCCATTATTGATCAAGTCTCAGCAGATTATAGGCGACAAAGGGGCTTTAATAGCCAGCTTGAGGTGTTATATGGCAAAAGCTCTTCTGCGTGGACTGCTGTTTCGGAGACAACTTCTCGAATTGCAGAGTTGTCGAAGCAAAAAGCATCTACACAGGAAGAAGTTGATGCCATCGATCGAGAGAATGCTTCCTTCAGGGCACAAATCGAAGAAATAGAGGCTAAGATAAATGCCAACACTAAGCGCAAGGAGGAACTTCTCTCGACCGTCCCAGACACCGAAAGTCAAACTGAAATCAAACAAGGCCTAGAATTTGCTGAGAAAGCTTAAGGCTTCGACGATCAGATTGCCAAGCTTGTGCAGGCGAATGCCTGGTGCAAGAAAAGATTGGAGCTGCAGCAAATCAAATACCTTCGACTCAAGGACTCTATTCCCTTTTGATTGATTCTGCTTCTTAACCATATTTTGTAATCTGTATTCGACAACATTGCCATCTTGGCTAAAATTATAAAAATTTTCCATTTTGGCTTTTTTATGGTTAATTTAGTCTTGTTATTTTATTTTTATCTCTTGGAGTGTAGGTTTGTATTTTTTCAAATATTTACCATTTACTCTCAAGAGCCTTTTATCTTCACCTAGCTCTTTGACTTCATAGGCTCCACCAGAAAAAGTCTGGATAACTCTGAATGGTCCTTCCCATTTGGGTGACCATTTTCCCATGCTTCGATCCCTTCGATCCATGGGAAGAATCACCTTCCAAACTAACTCTTCAGGCGAAAATACCTTAGGTTTCACCTTTTTATTATAAGAGTCTTCTACTCTTTTCTTCTGAAGCCTGAGTAGGTCAAGAGCGCGCAATCTTTCTTCGTCTAAATCCACTAGTTCGTCTAACATCATATTCCAATAAATTTCAGAGGGAATATCATAATGTCTCTGAACCCTTGCAGACTGAAGACAAATTTCTGCTGGCAACACTGCATCATGGCCAAAAGTTAGCCTATATGGTGTTGTACCTGTGGCTTCTTTTGGAGACGTTCGACAAGCCCACAAAATCTGGTCTAACGTCTTATGCCAGTTTTTTGGTTTCTTCCCAACATGCTTTTTTATCAAGCCAATCACTACTTTGTTTGCCGCTTCGACTTGACCATTTGCCTGTGCATAATAAGGCGTTGATGTTAGGAGTTTGAAACCTGTTTCCTGAGCGAATTCCTGCATCTTTCGACCAGTGAAAACTGATCCTTGATCAGTAGTTATAGTCTCAGGGATTCCATACCTAAAGATAATGTTCTTTTGAATAAATTCAATGACATTTTCTTGGTCTACATTGACTAAAGGGATAGCTTCAATCCACTTAGTAAAATAATCAATGCCTACCAGTATGTATTTCTGACTCTTTGATGATGCTGGTCGAATCTCTCCAATGAGGTCCAACGCCCATCCTCTAAAGGGCCAAGGCTTCACTATCGAGTGAAGTTCGCTTGCTGGTACATGTTGGATGCCTGTATGGACTTGACATTCTTGGCAACCTTTGGCGAACTCAACACAATCTTTCAGCATAGTGGGCCAGTATAGTCCTTGTCGAAACAACAACCATTTCATCTTATGGCCTGCTTGGTGAGCCCCACATGCTCCAGCGTGCATAGTCGAAAGGGCTATGTATGCCTCAGTTTCACTTAAACATTTCAGCAATACCCCTTCAGGCGTCTTCTTGAATAATTCATTACCCATGAGTACATAACTCAACGCCCTGTACTTTGTTTTTAGTTCTGTCGAAGCTCCTGGATTTTGAAGATAATCCACAATGGGTTTCCTCCAATCTTGTTCTGACAAATTATCTATGAACGAAATTTCGAAGTTACTTTGATCAACATATCCTAGTCTCGTCGATTCCAAGTCTGTTGGTGATAAACAAGTTGCTCTTATCTTTTCTCGGACTTCGATTGCTCTTTGTAATCTCGTTTTTGAAATCTTATACCCAGATGCAATTTGTGCCAAGTCGTTGGCTATTTGATTTTCGACTCTGGGTATATGTCGAATATTGACCGTTTCAAATTTTTTCAATAAACGATTTGCTATCACAAAATACATAATGAGATTTTCTCTTATGCATTTATATTCCTTTGTGATTTGCTTAATGACTAACTCTGAGTCTCCCATTATTTCAACTCGAGTTGCCCCCAATTCCAACAATATTTCAAGGCTAGTAATTAGAGCTTCATACTCAGCCTCATTGTTCGAACAAGAACCTGATATCTTGTACTTGAATGTTGTTGGAATTTTTTCTGGAGAAATGATCAAGACTCCTACCCCTGTTCCATCTTTATGGCTGGAACCATCGAATTAGAATTTCCAAGGCTCTATCTCCACATAATTAATATCCTCAACTTGAATTGAGTGGTCGACTATAAAGTCTGCAACCACTTGTCCTTTCACTGCCTTAAGAGGCATAAAGGTCAAGGAGTATTCAGTTAATGCTAATGCCCACTTGCCAATTCGACTGTGCAAGATAGGTTTCGACAACATATACTTGAAAACATCAAAATGAGACGAAACATACACATCAACTGGTTTTATATATTGCTTGAGTTTTGTACAAGAGAAATACAGACATAGACACAATTTTTCAACTTCACTATATCTAGTTTCTGCATCGTTCAAAACTCTACTAAGATAGTAAATGGGTCTTTCGACTCCATTCTCATCTTCTTGGGCTAACATGCTTCCCAAAGTTTTGTCGGATGCAGCTATGTACAATCTCATACTCCTATTGCTGCAAGGAGGCACCAAAATAGGTGGCTTAGTGAGGTACCCTTTGATTTTGTCGAAGGCTTCTTGTTGCTCTTGCCCCCATTCGAACCCCTCTTTATTCAGTCGAAGTAAGGGTGAAAAGGCCTGAGCTTTCCCACTTAGGTTAGATATGAATCTCCTCAAGAAATTTATCTTGCCTAACAGAGATTGCAGTTCCTTATTATTCGATGGCGCTTTCGCTTCCAGAATTGCCTTCGTCTTGTTCTGGTTGATTTCGATTCCTTTCTTGTGGACAACGAAGCCCAAGAAATCTCCAGCTTTCACACAGAACGCACACTTCAAAGGGTTCATCTTCAGACCATGTTCTCTCATTCTTTCGAATGATTGTCGAAGGTGGTCAATATGATTCTTCCTGGAAACAGATTTTATAACAATGTCATCAATATATACTTGCATAAAAGTGTTAATAAAATCATGGAAGATAGTATTCATTGCTCGCTGGTATGTTGCCCCAGCGTTCTTTAGGCCAAAAGGCATCACTACCCATTCGTAAGTGCCTAGGGCCCCAGGGTATCGAAAAGCTGTTTTCGACACATCCTCTTCAGCAATGAATATTTGATTATATCCTGAATAACCATCGAGCATACTCAGGTATTCATAGCCAGCGGCAGAATCGACTAGCATCTCCGCCACAGGCATAGGATATTCGTCTTTGGGTGTAGCAGCATTCAAATCTCTGAAATCTATGCACACCCTTAATGTACCATTTTTCTTAATTACTGGCACAATGTTTGCAATCCATTCGACATACCTTGTAACGCGTATGAATTTGCATTTCAGAAGCCTTTCGACTTCCGTTTTGATCTTCGACAGTATTTCTGGAGCGAAGCGTCTTGGATTTTGTTTGATTGGCTTCTTCCCAGGTTTGATTGGCAACTGAAGTTCTACCAATCCTCTGTCGAGACCAGGCATTTCATCGTAATCCCATGCAAAACAGTCCTTGAACTCTTTCAACAATTGGATTACTTCCAACCTAAGTTCTGGGTCAATTTTGGCGCTGATGTAAGTTGGCCTTTTCTCTGACCCTTCGCCTAAGTTGATTTCTTCTAAAGGATCTTGCGCTAACATTTTAATGTTGTTCGCCAAGGGGTCCTTTTCGAAGCCCAAAGGCTCATCGTCATAGATGGCATCGAGCCTCTGTTCCTGCATTTCTTCTTGCATGATATCAGGGGGTTCTGGATCGAAATCCTTTCCTGGACCTGCAGCAGATAACTGTTGATCATTGGCCTGTGTGTCCATGTACTTTACTTCGACTTCGAGAGCCGTTATCATCTTAGTTTCGGCTACATAAGCCGAAATTCACTTCAAAGATTGTGACTCAGTCATTATCACTGAATTCACTTCCCCAACCAGTTGGTTGGATATCAGTTAACCCACTGAAGTCTATGTGGGACAAGTCTTCTCTGTCCCATTGGAAACCATGCTCAGGATGCAGGTATAGGGAACAAAAAGTGTTTGGCGCTGGCGCCATGTCGAAGTCAGGTGTTGGACATGGCCCTATGTGAGCCAAGTTCTTGTTGAAATCTGCCAACCCCAGGTGATTCACTTCGCCTAGGTAATAACTTTGATATGCCTCTATGTTTTCGACCATCCCATCTGGACGCCATAGGAGCAGCCTCTGGTGCATTGATGATGGCACAGCTCCAACACCATGAATCCATTCACGGCCCAACAAAAGATTGTAGTTAGGTTTGGCCGATATGACCATAAACATTGTTGGTCGAAGGATAGACCCTACTTTGATATCTAGCTGGATCACTCCCATAGTGGTCCCTACGCCGCCCTCATAGTTCGACAAGACCATATTGTGAGGCTTAATGTCCTCATCCCTTTTGCCAATTTTCCTTAGCATAGAGTGAGGAATGATGTTGATGGTTGCCCCATAATCCACCAATATTTTATTCACAGTAGTTTCTTCGAGTTTAGCCCTTATAAATAAAGGCTTGAGGTGATTTTTCATCGCCTCTGTGGGTGGTTCGAAGAATCCATTTTGTTCCTCAGTAGTGCCATTGTCCATGACGAAATAGCACACTGGCCTATGTTTGGCCATCTCTTGCTCCACTTCCCAGTCACTTGCTTCGACCTCCACCTGTCGGTTGAATTCTCTGGGCAGCACTGAGACTATATTCACCATTATGTCCAAAGTATCATCAGACTCAGAATCGTCTTCGTCCTCGACTTCACCTTGGTTAGGCCAAACTAGCCTGTTAGTTACTGGCTCTCTTTCTAGAGGTTTCCTTTGCTTCCTTTGAGGAACATTCGAACTGGTTTCTGCCTTTGGTTCGTTGGCAGCCTCCCTCTCAGCTTTTCGTCTCCTTTGGTATCTCCTCCATTGAGATCGAGACATGGGATTTTTCCCTTTGTAGTTGCTTGACACTTGCGCAACTTTAGGTGCAGCAACTTGAGGATCTTTCTTTTGAGTTAAAGATGAACCCCTTGGCACGTCGAAAGAGTGCCATCTCTCCTCACTTGGCCTTTTTCGACCAGAGGTTTTGTACCAGGTATCTACCGGCACATTTGTTGGAGGCCTGAAAGTCAATAGCCTCTTTTCTTGGTTTGAACCCCTTTGGGAGGCTCTTCTAGGGTCATGTCAAAGATCAACATTTTCCCTTCTCTTATTTGCTGCTCTTACGCCTTGAATGTGTTCAGCAACTTTTTTATCAAAGATCGAGCTGCATCTTGGACACAGCATCACCTCTGATTTCTTTTTCTGGCATCTTTGTAGAAAATCTGCCAGATTTTCATTTTCCCGAGGGAAAGCAGTCTTATTAGCTTGTTCTTGCCTCATGGCCTCTTCTGATACTTTGGGGTCAGAGAGTTCGACCATGTTGATATTCATTGTATCTTTGCTGGCAAGAGTTAACTGCTTCATTTGTGTCTCCAAATTCTCCGCCTGGCTTTGAACGGTGGCCAAGTGGGAACTGGGTTTTGGTCCAGTTTTTTGTGCTTCAACGGTCTCCAGCTTTGGGCTTTCGACCGCTTTCTGAACTGCTTCAATTGTCTTTCTGGATAAATTTCCAGAAAAACTGCCAAAGATTGGCATGTTGATATGGTCCTTTGAAACTTCGACCATTGTGATTCCTGGCCTCTTCGACTGGCTCCTAGTTGCCTCGATCACATTCACCTCAGAAGGCTCTGCGTAGTGGGCCTCAGCTTGCAACGGATTTGAGTCGACAGCCATGGGGGTCTTGTCAGCAAACTTTAACCTTCCTTCTTCGATAGCGTCTTGCACAAGATTCCTGAAAAGAAAACATTGAGAAGTTTTATGGCCCAAAAAATTATGATATTTGCAAAAACTTCTCTTCTTTCTTTGATCAAGAGGAGGAACTTTTACCCCTGGGGGTACTATCATTTGGCCATCTTTTACAAGCAAGTCAAAGATCTCATCACATTTTGTGATGTCAAAACTATAAGTCTTTTTGGGGAACCTATCGTTGGTCCTTTCTGGACCAATGAGATTTTTCCCACTTGAGGGGACTAACAGTTTACAAGAGTATGGTGGCCCTTGTTTTAGTTCCGCTAAATCGACTTCTCCTTCTTCGACAGTTATAGTATCGTCGAAGGATTCTGGATCTTCGTCATCCATATCAACATACGCTATCCTCTCTCTCTTGTGAGTTTTCGTTGCCTTTGCTTTTTCAGCTTTGAGGCGTTCTACCTGTCAAACTCTGTCGGCCAGTTGGGCCATGTCTCTCAGGTATTGGGTGTCTAGCTTCTTCCTAATGGAATAATCTAAACCGCCTGCGGCTATTTCGACCAACTCATGTTCTGGCACTTGTGTGAAACATCTCGCCTTGAGAAACCTAAACCTATTTAGATATTCGTCTATAGGTTCAGTGAAACGTCTCTTTACACTGGCCAATTCCTTCAGGCTTATCTTAGTTTGCCCCATATAGAATTGTTCATGGAACAATCTTTCCAACTGGGTCCAGTGATGGATCGAATTGGGGGGGAGAGTTGTAAACCAAGTAAAAGCGTTCTTTGTTAAAGAACTTGGGAAGTACTTAATCCTCAGGTTTTCATTATTCGAAATATCTCCTGCTTCGATCAAGTATCTCGCCACATGTTCGACAGTAGATTATGTCGTGTCCCCAGAGAACTTAGTGAATTTGGGGACTTTACATCTAGGAGGTAAGTCCGTTTGCAACACGTATTCTGACAATGGGGATGTAAAGTTGGGCCTTCGAAAGCCCATGTTCATCCCATTTTGAGTCATGATCCTTTCGATCATGGTTGCCAGATTATTTTCCAAACCCGTATTTTGGTATTGGATATGCTGGACTACTTCGTCAGCATTTTGGTTTCTGGCGAAGAAGCACTCACTAAAGGATCTGAAAAAGTGGACGCAGCATTCGTCAGGCTAGCCAAGTCAGAAGTTGGCATGCCATAGAGTGGCATAAATCCTGGGGGAACAAAAGGCCTTGTGCCTAAATTTCCCCTTGGTGGGGGAGTTCCCAAAGGCGCTCTGGGTCCTGTGAACGGAGGTAATGGCCCCGTTGCTGTGACCGTTACTGCTGGTGTCGAACCAACAGTTGTCTCTTCACTTACGGTCGAGGTAACCGTTGCTCCCACATTCGTTTGTGGGATTTCGTTATTGTTTGGCGGATTCGCCATCTCTTCCCTTCTTCTAGCAGTATTGTTATCGTTAGTGTATATTCTACCACTTCTCAATAACATACAACGCTCCTTGAAAAGGATGAGATTATTTTCAACAATCAACACGCGGTCCCACCGGGTGTGCCAATTTGTTTACCTTGGTTATTGGTAAACAACCGCTGATCCTCCAAATTGTTACTTATTTGGTTACTCGCAGGATCGATCAGATTGATCCTAGGACATAGGTTGATTTTGAAGTTTTGATTAAATTGGATATTGGTTAAGTGACAATAAAATAAGAGGCTTTAAGTAAAATGCATGAAGAAAGGACTTGGTAAAAGAAATGAAGGCTTAAAGTAAAGGATTTCGACAGGAAAGTAAAGAAGAAAGCAAGTAAATTTCTGGAAAAGTAAATGACTTTGATTAATAAAGTTGGTGTTTCACACATACATTTCTCAATAATTCTTTCACACACGCTGGGTACTCGAATCTATATGAGTGACTTTGTATAGAATTGTGAACACACGCGAGAAACTGCGTGACTACTACTATTTATACTAAAACATCCCAAGTAACCGTCGGGCAGTTACACTGCTTCGAGATGATTCCACTTGGCACGTTCTCAACGTTCGACGCCCCAGATCTTTGCACGTTACACTTGGTAACCACTGGAAACCGTTTTCCCTCCAAACACTTGAATTTCAAACCGTTCCACTCTGAACCATCGAACACCTTCGTCGAGAAGAATCTTCAACGAGAAACCACTTCGACGTCGAAGGCAACCAACTTCTCCCTTGGAAGAAATCTTCTAAGTACCTTGCCATCTTTCGGTGGACATTTCGACGGACCTAGCTGGTCGAAAACATCCTTCAGCTTTAATGGCTGACACTAATGAAACAAGGGTGTCGAATTTAGGAGCCAACAGATTCCTGGACTTGTTTTTCTTGTGTTGATATTTGTAAATATATAGTGTTAAGAATATTTGTATATAGAATAGTCCCACATTAGCTATATCATGTAATTAGCTGTAATCCCTCTATATATAATAAAGTCTCTGCAGTTCTTTTCAAAACACACGGTTTATTCAAATGCCTCTTAGTCTATCATATTTTTACATGGTATCCAGAGCCTACTGAGAGACAACCCTTAACCGTGTTATATCCGATTAACCCACTGTCTTTCGGTGAGAAAATTTTGGCAAACCACTTCGTAAATTTGATTTCCTTCCATACACTATTGTGACTCATACCGACATCAGTTTTCATATTTCTCCAGTCATTGCCGCTACCATCCTCCGCCGCTACTGTTTCTGGCGACCTTCCGGCAAACTTACCCTACCAGAAGAAGCGCCTCCTCTGATCTGGCCTATCTTGACGATTTTCCACCGCCACACTCGCCACCTTACAAATGTTATAGATCCAGGCTTGGATTTTATTTTCCACTCATGGAAAACTATGATCCAATTCAAACAGATCATTTTTCACCCGGGTCATGTGATATTTTATCTTTTCAGATACTCATGGCTACTCCTCAGAACTTGACGCCAAACTACGATGATTTCCTCAGGTGGTATCAGAATTATCAGAACTCCATTTCTACTACTTGGATTTAACACACTGGTAATTCATCTATTTGCCTCTCTCAATCATCTTCTCTTGGACCTTGGGTCCATGATTCTGGTGCGTCTGATCATGTTACGGGTTGTAAAAATCTTTTCTCTTCCCTCTCTACCTTGGGTTTGTTACCTACTATAACTTCTACCAATGGTTATCAAACCCAATCTGAAAGGATTGGTACTGTTCAAATTCTACCTTCTCTCTTTGTTACTTTTGTTCTTTATGTACCTAATTGTCCATTTAATTTACTTTCAGTCAATCATTTAATTCTTTCTCATGATTGTATTGTCACTTTCACTAACAGTAATGTTACCTCGTAGGATCGGAGTTCGGGACAGGCGATTGACGTCATATGTTAGTCTCAAGGCCTTTATTAACTCTCAGTGTCATCTCAGACATGCTCAGCCAAAGGTTCTCCACTCACTATCCATGCTCAGTTAGGTCATCCCAGTCTTCCCAAACTACATAAGTTGGTGACAAGTTTATTGAAGGTGTCTAATTTACATCGTGAGTCATATTAGTTAGGGAAACACACTTGTACTGTCTCTACTCTTGAGTCTAGGTATTTTGTCACCTTTATTGATAAATTTTCATGTTGCACGTGGTTATTTAATGAAAAATATATCTGAACTATTTTCTAATTTTGAACGATTTTATAAAGAAATATAAACTCAGTTTGATGTGTCTATTCATACCTTAAGAAGTGATAATGCTCGTGAATACTTATCCCTAAAATTTCAAACTTTTATGGCTAGAAATTGTATTCTCCACCAAACATCTTTCCCTCATACACCTCAACAAAACGGGGTAGTTGAGCGCAAAAATCGGCATCTCATAGAAACCACTCGGACCCTACTTCTCCATGGTAATGTTCCACTTCAGATTTGGGGGGATGCTGTGCTAACGACATGTTAACTTATAAATTGCATTTCCTTATCTATCCTTAACAATAAAATCCCTCATTCAATCCATTTTCCCAATTCCCCAATTCACTTAATTCCTCCCCGAGTCTTCGGGTCCACATGTTTTGTACACAATCTCTCTATTGGTCTTGATATACCAGCTCAATCACTAAAGTGTGTCTTTCTTAGTTATCATCGATCCCAGAAAGGTTATCGTTGCTATTCACATTCTCTACAATGACACCTCATATCAGCCGACGTTACCTTCTTTGAGTGTGTTCCATATTTCGAGTCCAACCAAGTAACTCAGAAACCCCTTCAGGAAAATACTCCCACACCTCTTCCGGAAGTGCCATATGCCATTGTCCCCCATCATTCTAGGGAACCTGGCCCACTAGATACTCCTATAGTTGACCCCTCCACTTTCTCACCCACTTTAAACATATCAGCATCGTCAACCAACGCCTGTTGTAACTGTCCCTGAGGTCATACTCGTCCCTGAGGTCGTACTTGTCCTTGAGGTCGTACATGTCCCTGAGGTAATTGCAGACTTTCCTCCGATGCTCTCACCACCATTGGATCTGATTGTGCAACCTGAGTCTGATCTTCTGATTTCCCTTCGAAAATGTATACATTAAACAGCAATCCTTCTTCACATTATATTGATTTATGTTATCATCACCTTTCCCCTTTGCAGTATACTTATTTGTCTTGTTTGTCTTTTGTTTCTATTCCTAAAACTCCAGGTTAAGAATTATCTCACCCTGAGTGGAGGCAAGCAATGATTGATGAAATGTGTGCGCTTCAAAGTAGTGGTACCTAGGAATTGGTTCCTCTACCCCTTGGGAAATATTTAGTAGGTTATTGTTAGCTTTATATAGTGAAGGTTGGTCCAGATGGTAAGATTGACCGATTTAAAGCTCGCTTGGTAGCTAAAGGATACACTCAAAATTTTTGGGTTGGACTATAGTGATACCTTCTCGCCTGTAGCCAAGAAGGAATCTGTTAGACTTCTTCTAGCCATTGTAGCTATTCAACATTGGCCTCTTCATCAACTTGACGTCAAAAATGCATTTTTACATGATGATCTTGAAGAGGAAGTATATATGGAGAAACCATTTTGGTTTTTTTCTTATAGGGAGTCATCTAATATGGTGTGTAGGCTACACATGTCTCTTTATGGTCTTAAGCAATCTCCGAGAGCTTGGTTTGGTAGATTCAACTCTGTGGTACAACAATTTTGTATGGTCTATAGTGAAGCTGACAATTTTGTTTTTTATCGTCACTCAGCCCAAGGGTGTGTTTATATTATTGTGTATGTAGATGATATTTTCATAAATGGTAGTGATCAAAAGGGAATACTCCAGTTGAAACAACATCTCTCAAATATATTTCATAAAAAAGATCTTGGTAAAATCCACTATTTCTTGGGTATTGAGGTAGCTCAATTTAAAGATAGTTTGGTGATTTCTCAGCGGAAATATGCTATGGATATTTTGGAAGAATCAGGGGTGTTGAATGCTAAACACACTGATACTCATATGGATCAAAGTGTAAAACTTTTACCCAATTAGGAGGAGCCTCTATCTGACTCAGGAAGGTATAGGAGATTGGTTGGAAAGTTGAATTATCTCACAGTCACTCATCCAGACATTTCTTATGCAGTCAGTGTGGTAAGCTAGTTCTTAAATTCCCCTTGTCAGGAACACATGGATGTTGTTATCTGGATTTTGAGATACATCAAATTTTCTATAGGAAAAGGTTTAGTGTATGAAGATAAAGGAAATACTCATATAGTTAGATGCTCTGATGCTGATTGGGCAGGGTCACTAATTGATAGACGATCCACCTCTGGGTATTGTGTTCTTGTTGGAGGAAACCTTATATCCTTGAAATGTAAGAAAAAAACATAGTTGTAAGACCAAGCACCGAGGGGGAGTATAGGGCCATGGAAATGATAACATGTGAACTCACTTGGTTAAAACAATTGCTCAAAGAACATCAAATTGAACAAGCAAGACCAATGACACTTGTTTGTGATAATCAAGCTGCATTGCACATTGCTTCAAATCTATTCTTCCATGAGAGGACTAAACATATTGAGATATATTGTCACTTTGTCAAAGAGAAGATTGAATCTGTTGACATTGTCATAAGTTTTGTCAACTTTAATGATCAATTGGCAGATGTGTTTACAAAATCTCTGCGAAGTCCCATAACTAATTATATATGTGGAAAGCTTAGTGCATTTGACTTATATGCTCCAACTTGAGGGGGAGTGTTGATATTTTTGAATATATAGTGTTAATAATATTTGTATATAGAATAGTATCACATCTGCTATATCATGTTGTTGTACCTCAATTTTCGCTCCTAAGATTCCTCTATCATCTCATATCTACTCAATCACAACAAGATCACACTAGGGTTTGGTTCTTCTCCTTATCTCTAGGTTTACTTATGATGAATCACCAAGCACCTTGATTTGTATATTGTGGATCATCTATGTTTTGTATTTATTAACTTTTAACTAATAAATACAATGAATGTTTTCTCTAATTGATGATATTAAAGGTAAGGAAATAACACATTTCATCAGGTTGATTCATAGGTTCATGAGTTTAATTCCATGCCTTCTCCAACAAAATTTCATTGAGATTCAAGATTCATCATTGAAGATACTTTGAAATAATATCATGACAAGGTCTACTATGATTCATCATGCCTCAATTTGTCAAAGAAAGTCAAAAGATGCAAGAGTTGATTGAAGAAGTTTGACCTAATTGGACAAGTTCTTGATTTCATGATCACAAGTGCATAAATCTCTCAATTCTTAACATTTGGAGGTGGTTTTTGTTGCTACTGGTTCTTATTATCATCCACAACAATTTCTATTCACATGTCAAGAGTAATTGTGCAAGAAAGTTTGTCAAAATTGAAAGGGGTTTCCAAGTTATTTTGGTGCTTTAGGAGTTAGGGTTTTGAACTTCTAAGGGCTATATCTTGTTCATATTTTGATATTTTTGAGTGATTCAAAAGACATGCTTCTCTTTAAAGGATTATCAACTAATAATTTCAATATTTTCAAGAAAATATTATGTGGAAGATGCCTAATGATAAAGAAAGATTACAAGTCCTCTAAATAGGCCATCAAATTCCCTTATGTGACTTCAAAAGATCATAACTTTGTCAATTTTTATCTCCTTGAGCCCATTATTATTCCACAATGATATTAAGAATGTGAACTTCAACACTTCTTTTAGGTGCAAAGCTTAAAAATGAGTGGAAGATGCCCTAAGAACTCAATAGGTTTTAGGTCATTTCATGGATTTTCACCAACTTCACAAGGTCATAACTTTCTCAATTTTTGGAGTTTTTAAGTGGTTCAAATCTCAAAATGCCATTTAAGATATCTACTTGTTTCCATCATTTTTGGTCAAAAGAAAGTTTTTAGTGGAAGGCCATATTTTGATTCAAAACATTACAAGTCACTTTTAATGCCAAACTTAGAAATCTTTCTAAGTGTGGAAAATCCGTGTGTTTTTGCTGATTTCAAAGATGTACAACTTTTGATCCAAGACACAAAATGCAGCCATTATTTTCACATTGTAAAGATTGAAAATAGATCTCTCCAATGCTTCAAAAATCACATCATATAGTACCCTACATTGTTGGCACGAATGGCTATGAAGTTGGCATCTTGAAATTGAAGTTTTATGTTCAATCAAATTTGAAAATCAGTTTAAACCCAATTACAAGAAAACAACCCTCAATGAGTGTACTATCGAGTATCTACCAACTTCGGACTGCACCAAAGCCGGTCATCTCACTACCCCTAAAAAGTTCAAGATGGTCAAGTAAAGGTTCTAAAAGTCCATTAGTGCTTCATGACATCACTCAGTGGCCCCGTATTCTATTTGATTAACTTAAAGGCTACCGGTACCCACAAATATGTCGCACTAATATAGCTATTGCTTCAACCATGTCGGTATACCCCGCACAGTTTCCACAACGTATTGCTATTTACCTATGAATGTTTTCCAAATTCAGGTAGAGGATTTCAAACTCAAACAATAGAACCAAATGTAAAGCAAATAAGTCAATCAATATAAGCATGTAAAGGTGATCTAAAACCCTAAGGTAACCCCAATTTTAGAAATATCCCCAGCAGAGTCTCCAGTTCTGTGATGCGGTGGGAGAACTGACATGAGGTTTTGTGTTTGTGTTCGTAAATGTTTCGGTTTAGCAAGAGTCGCCACCGACTTTTTATTTTATCCAAAGGAAAGGTCAAAAAGCACAGGAAAGACCTTTGAGATTGTTTTTGGGTTCGGGGGGTAGATTATGAAAAGGGAAGGTGTTAGCACCATTTTCATCCATGGTTTTCCATGGGCTCTTAGTTACTTGTTTTAGATCACTTGCTTTTGCTTTTCAATTGTTTGAAATGGTGCTTTTGTGTGTGGTTTTGAAAGTATTTTGAAAAGAGGCCTTTGTCTAGGCAACCTTTGTAATGATTCTTGTTTGAATGTATATAAAGGTGTTTGTCTTTTAAAAAATGTTTCAATGTTTGAAAGTTTGTTTGGAAAATGTTTTGAAATTGTATTGTGTGTTTTTGAAAATAGCAAGGATGGTTTGCAAGTTTGATCAAGTAACTAAGAGCATCTACCTACCTACTCAAAGATCTTTCCTACACATTTTTAACCCTTTTAAATTGTTATTTTACCATTGTATTTGGTAAACAACCTTGTTTTTGGATGTTAAACGGGACGGGCGTGAGTCATCGTATGACCATGATAGCAATGGTGCTAAGTATCTTAGAAATTTTTTTGAGGGACTAGATCATTTTTGTATAGGCAACCAAGATAGCGTCATCGAGGGACTATGATCTTTTTGTTTTGATTTTGTTTTGCCAAGACACCTAGCATGCATACCATGGCCATTTTAAAGGCAACAAGTGGATGAAACCCTAAGGGTGCTTGTGTGCATCATGTTGTCAGTTTTCATGCGTTTTTGTCTTGTGTTTAGTCAAGCAATTTTGTTTGATTTTTGGTTATCATACAAACCCTAATCTTACTATCATGCACATTTGAAAGCAATAAAATGCGTAAAAGTAAATCTACAACTATTACAACATTGATATGGGGAGGGAGATACAAGTTTGAATAGGGGATATTTTGCACAAAGTAAAAACCTTAATTCAACTATTACAACCAAATTGAATTCATTGTACAAATAATAAATTGAAAAATATTTAAATGTGCAAT
The DNA here is from genome assembly GCA_948472305.1 of Vicia faba. Classification (NCBI taxonomy): domain Eukaryota; kingdom Viridiplantae; phylum Streptophyta; class Magnoliopsida; order Fabales; family Fabaceae; genus Vicia; species Vicia faba. Next base: position 1,505,778,038 of record OX451735.1, on the reverse strand, counting down.
TAAATATAAGTATGCAAAAATGTTTTTGTATTTATTTTATGTATGTAAAATAAATCATTTTTTGTCTAAAAATAATAAGAAAATAAATGATTATTTTTGAAAGTGTGGAAACCCTAATTTGGTTTAAGAAAATATATATATTATATTATTTATTTATGTACAAGAAAATAAATAAAATATATACAAAAGTGTTAAAAAATTAAAATGTGTGTGAAAATATTATTTAAGTGTATAAATGATAAAAAATAAAAATATATAATATTTTTATAATATTTACAAGTTTTTTATTTAAGAAAATAAAAGTATATTATTATAGTAATTATTTCTATGTCCAAAAAATAATAAAAAATAATAAAATAAAATGTGAAAATTTAAGAAAATATTTTTGGTGATTTTTTATATTTAGAAAAAATAATAAAACTCAGAAATGAAAATAAAAATGGAAATTATAAACAAATAAAATCAATGGGCCAAGGGGGTGCAGAAAGCAAACATGGGGGTGAAAAAAGTAGGACAAAGCCAGGCCCAACCCATTTCCACTTTATCCCCGTCCTTTGAATCAGAAAATACGCGCGCTATGTACAAATCTGGAACTCCTGCATACGTGCTCAAAAACAAAAACTTGCAACATGAAAATTATGGCTCTTGATCATACGATTCTAACCATGTAAAAAACTTAATTTAAATCTCAAAGATCAGAGAGAATGTCATTGGCCCTAAACCTTGACCTAGTTTTTTCAGAAAGTTCAACTATCAAATACTCCTAGCTCAGTTAACATAAATGAATTCTATGCATATGTACAGCTCAAGGAGAATGAGGACTACATTTTTGCTACACAAACCTAAGCCTAATGATTCCTAAATAGAGAGATAGAAGTTTGAAATTTACCTGTTTCAGTGAAGCTCGAGTATGGCAATGCAGCAACTTTCAGTGAGGCCTGAGGTTCTTTTGAGCTTGCTTGATGTTCCCTTGACCTTCCCCAATGCTTGGCTTGCTTTGAAATGGCTTGAATATGCTTATAGAACTCAACCTGCAAACTCAGAATTGGAAAATGGTGAAGTGTGTAAATGGAGTTACAGTGACTTGGGAATGGTTGGGATAGTTTAGGTATGTTGTATGGAGTGTGTTGGAACTGGTTGCAAGTAAAATGCACGAGTGGATTTTGTTTTGGAAGTCAAAATGTAGGACCTGCCCTGTTTTGACAAGAACTTGTGTTTTGGTGTTTTAGAGGGTTTGAGAACTTGCTAGCTCGTTTTTCTGGCTTGGTATGTTATGCTGATGTTGTTTCAAATGTTCACAAACTTTGGTTTTAACAGATACAAGAGTTGTTTACCTTTTGCAAGGTTTCTTGTTTTTGAAGCAAAAGTTAGAATTGACAATGCAAAGGATTGTACAATCTAGCTTAGGGTATGCACATAGTTGGTACCAAATTCCTGATATTAGTGAAATTTTTTTGCATAAAGAAATCAGGTCCATGGCTCAAGATACACAATTTGACATAAAGCATGCTTTATCAAAGTGGCAATGCTACCTTTTTGCCAAAACTGAATTAATTCTTTGTATAATGCTTCATAGATAAGAACAATGCCTCTAACCAATGTGTTTTCATTTAATTTATGAGTGTGGAAGGGTTTAAGGACCTTTAAACCAAGTACAAGCATGGTTGGACAGAATTTTCAACTTGTATCAATGTGCAAAATGCCTTGGCCAAAAGTGATATTTTTTCATTTTCAATCCTTCGATTCTCCCTAACCACAAATGATTTTGGAGAGTTATTGGACATTTTGGAAAGCTTTTAACATGCTCTACAATCCATATTTGAAATGAATTTTGATATTCCACTTGGAACTATGTGAAAAATTGCCATGAAGATAGGTCAAAATCCTGCCTAAACTAGGGCAAAATTTCACTAAGTTAAAAGTTTCATGGACCCTTGTTCACAAAATCATAACTTGAGATCCAAGCATCTTTTTGGAAAACTTTGTGAATCAAAGTTGTAGATTTTGTGTGGGACTACGACTTTCATGTTGGAAGTTTTGTTTAAATCCAATTGCATCATGGTTTCAAAGTTGGGAAAAAATAAGAAATTTTCATAACTTAGAAAATTTCTAAGTTATGAAAATTTTCCATTTTAAACCCTAATTTTCAAAATTAGGTTTCTTGGTGAACAAGTTTTATGTTTTTACACATCTTGATGAAAAATGACCCTTGGCACTTGATTTTGACCAGAAAGTCCAAGTTTGACTTTTCAGTGTATAGTTAATTTTTGATTAGTTGATTGGAAAATTCATTTGTCAATCCAATGCATTTGAGATCTTTTGAACCTTGTGAATTGGTCAATATGATGCCATTGAGTCCTTGAATCCATGCTTGAACCCAATTTTCCATTGGCTAGGTTAAAAATTAGAAATTGCCCTTCTGCAGTCAAAACCCTAAAAATGACCATTTTGCCCTTTTGATGATCTAATCAAATTTCTTGAGGAGTTGTGGTCCAAACTTGATCAAATGGTTCATATGAGTCTATAATGTTGATGTGGATAAAAAATTATGAGGTTTGACTGTAAATTGGCCACAGTTGACTTTTTCCCCAATACAGCTGATTTCTAGGTCAATTGTCCAATTGACTAGGCAAAAATTTGATTCAAGGCTTGAAACTTGGTATCGGCAATCTTATAAGTCCAACATGAATTATGAAAGTCATATTAAGCATTGGAAGTCCATAAATACTTGTACAAACTCAAACCCTAATTTCAGGTCATCAGTGCAAGAAGATGTCTTGAGCAGAGCAAACCCTAATCCTGTCTGGAGTCCAAAGAGCCTTGTGAGGGGAAATCTTGATAAAATGAGAGGGAAAATTTTGGGGTACAACAACTTCCCCTGTTAAAACTTCTTGAACCTTAAGAGTTAGATTGGCGAGTTTGTCGTTCGTGACTCGAAGGTAAAAGATGATTGGACACTAGAGTGCCCGTAAATTTGCACTCATCAAAATGTAGTTGAGGGAATGGGCTTAAAGATGCCATTTGGAGATGATTGAATCTTGCTGTAGATGGGCTTAAAGATGCCATCGAAATTTTTTGTTGAATATCAGGAGAATGAACATTAGAATGGTATCCGTATCTGGAATGTATATGAGTTGTATCTGGAGATTGGATCTGTATGAGCAAGGGAATGGCATCCGTGTCTGGAGCGTATCCGAGCTGTAACTGTATTTGATTCTTAAATGAATAACAAAATGAATGTCGTGTCTGGAGTGTATCTGTATTGTATCTGAATCTGAAATCTGAATAGGCGAAAGAATAACATCTGTGTCTGGAACATCTTTGGGCTGGGGAATAGGTCTGAATGAGTGACATAATGGCTACCGTGTATGGAGTGTATCTGGATTTTATCTAAAGTTGAGATCTGTATGAGTAGCAGAATGACTTCCTTGTCTGGAGTGTATCTGAACTGTAATTGGGATCTGAATAAGTGACAGAATAACTTTCGTGTCTGGAGTGTATCTGAACTTTGAAATTGATAGTTGAATCTGGATGAGAAATAGAATGGCATCCGTGTCTAGAGCGTATCTAATCTGTATCTGATTGTTGAAGTCTGAATGAGTGACAGATTGGTATCCGTGAGAGTATCTAGACTGTATCTTGACTTTGAAATTCTGAATGAGTAATAGAATGGCCTCCATGTCTTAGAGTGTATCCATACTGTATCTTATTGTTGAAGTCTGAATGAGTGACATAATGGCTTTCCGTGTCTGGCGCGTATCTGGATTGTATCTTGACTTGAAATTCTGAATGAGTAATAGAATGACCTTCGTGTCTGGGGTGTATCCATATTGTATCTGAAATCTTCGAATATTTGTTAAAGATAGCTTTTAATCTTATCCTGAAAAGGGTAAAATGTTAGCTGAAACACAAAGTTAAATTGCATGAAATGTATGATGCAAAAAAATGTGTTTTATCGATGTTTATGATATATGAATGTTATGTATGCGCATGTAAGCTGATTAGTTGTCTTGCTGAGGAAAATAAATCCTTGATAGCTGGAGATAATAAAATCTTTGACTGCTGTCGAGGAAAGTAAATCCTTGACCGCTGTTGGAGATTCAAAATCTTTGATTGCTGAGGATGAGAAATCCTTGGACCACTGTTGGGGATAGAAAATCCGTGGCAACTTGTGGGGATTAACAAGAACTTTGAAAACTTATGTGGGGATGTGAGAATCCTTGATGACTTTCCTGGAGACATAGGGATCCTTCAAGACTGCTTGAAAAACCTGCTTGGGGAATCCTGAGGACTTTGATGACTATGGCTAGAGATTACACAATGGGAATCCTTGCTCGGCTGGGGCATAAGGAAACTTCTAATGATCTCTACCGGGGATTAAACAAAGGAAAACCTTGATCTGCTTGGAGAATAAGGAAGACTCTGATGGCTTATGCGGAGAATTAAGAATGAGAAACTTCGATCTCCTGGGGAAATTGAAACCTTGGGGGCTTCACTGGAGAAGTGAGAATGAGAATCTTCAATTTGCATGGGATTAAAAATTCTGACAAATTCATGCTGGGAGTAATGAAAACTCTGGCAACTTCATTGGGGAACTGAGAATGAGAATCTTCAATCTGCTAGGGGAATTTGAATCCTAGGGGACTTCAAACTGGGGAGTTGAGAACGAGAATCTTCATTCTGTTGGGGAGTAAAAACTCTGTGGGGAGTAGCTATATTGCTGGAGAGTAAGCTATCCTGCTGGAAAGTAAGTTCAAGACTCTCTGGGGAGAAAGCTTATTCTTGTTTGGAAAAAGTTTAGGAGTTTGGGTTGTATGCCAATCTACTGGGGAATTATCCGGCGGTTTGGGATAAAACAAAAGTTAACTGTTACTTGGTTTATTCTCAGATTTTAAGACAACTTGTTGGTGAATCTGGGGAAAACTGAATGGTTTCCGCTGTGGATTGGTAGTTGGAAATTTGACTTTGCTTGGGAAGAAGGTTTCATCTTTGCTGGGGATTTATGACCTAAAGTTTTTTGCTCCGCTGAGGATTGGGAGTTTGAGGTTTAACTCTGATGGTGGATTAAGGGTTTGAAATATAACTCCGCCGGGGACTGGGAGTTTGAGGTTTAACTCTGGCGAGGATTTTGAATTTTAATTCCGCTGGGGGTATGTATTTCAAGGTTTTAGCTCCGCTGGGGGTCCATATGATGTACTGCAGGGGATTTCTCTTGGAATAGCCTAAAGACGTTTTCCTATCCTTTCAACCTGTCAGTAATTATTCTTTCATATTTCGTTTATTTGTAAACAGTGATTATATTCAAATGCATATGCTCATTTAATAAGTCATTGGACGTTTTCAAATAAAACACAAGTGTAAAGAAAAAGAAAAGGCGAATAGTTTTTTGCATTTTGAAGTATCTTTGTATTAACTTTGTGTAAGTATTTTGTACAAAGGAGACAGACATCCTAGTAAGAGAATGTTGTTATAAAAAATGAGAAAAATTTATACAAAGAAAGATGGCTATGTGTAAAAATTCCATGGGGTTCCCATTCTGCTATAGCCTTCGTAACTCTGGATATCTTGTCCATTCGTTGCTTCGTCCGAAGATGATTGGATTGATCAGAAGCCCGAAGTTTGTCTGTGAAGAGATTGTCCTTAAAGTGATCCGACGAGACATAGTCATACGCTTTAATTCCCTAACTTTTGCCTGGACCGCCCTTTCGGGTTTTCAGTCCACCGGGAAACCCTTTTTTACCCAAGTCGCCCTTTCGGGTTTTCAACTTGCCGGGTGTACAAATTTTTTTATTTATCCCTAATTTTTGCCTGAACCGCCCTTTCGGGTTTTCGATTAACCGGGATGCCCATTTTTTCCCAAGTCGCCCTTTCGGGTTTTTAACTTGCCGGGTTGTTTATGCGTAGTATCTTTTGACTATGTCGATGTTCGTAGGGTGCGGCAGGTCATCGTCGTCCATGGTGGTCAGGATCATTTCCCCGCCAGAAAAGATGTTTTTGATCATAAATGGTCCTTCGTAAGTAGGAGTCCATTTTCCCCTGGGATCACTTTGCGGCAAGATGATCCGCTTGATTACAAGATCCCCGACTTGATATACCTGGCGCCTGACTTTCTTGTTGAATTCCCTGATCATCCGTTTTTGATACGCCTGACCATGACAAACAGCAGTAAGTCGCTTTTTGTCAATCAAGTTAAGTTGATCAAGCCGGGTCTGAATCCAATCTTCTTCACTCAAACCAGCATCCTTCATGATTCTCAAGGAGGGAATCTGAACCTCGATAGGTAAAACAGCTTCCATGTCGTATACCAAAGAATAGGGTGTTGCCCAAGTTGATGTCCGTGCCGTGGTACGGTATCCGTGCAGAGCAAACGGTAACATCTCATGCCGGTCCTTGTAGGTGACTGTCATCTTTTGTATGATCTTCTTGATATTTTTGTTTGCAGCTTCGATAACACCCTTCATCTTTGGCCGTTAGGGAGATGAATTGTGATGTTGAATATGGAACTGCTCGCACAAAGCGGTGATCATAGTATTGTTCAGGTTTGTACCGTTGTCAGTAATGATCCTGTCGGGGATACCATATCGGAAAATGAGGTTCTGCTTGATGAAGCGGGCAACAACATTCTTTGTGACGGATGCGAAGGAAGCTGCTTTGACCCACTTGGTGAAGTAATCAATGGCCACCAGGATGAAGCGGTGTCCATTGGATGTTGTAGGATTGATCTCTCCAATCACGTCGATTCCCCACATCGCGAATGGCCAAGGAGCTGTTAAGACATTGAGAGGAACTGGAGGTATATGTACCTTGTCCGCATAGATTTAACATTTGTGACAAGTACGGGAATGTTGATGGCAATCAGCTTCCATGGTAGACCAGTAATAGCCTGCCCGTAGAATCTTCTTAGCCATCATATGTCCGCTTGAGTAAGTGCCAAAGGTACCATTGTGCAGTTCAGCCATGATTTGCTCAGCTTCAACCTTGTCCACACAATGGAGCAGGATGCAATCATGATTGCGCTTGTATAGGATACCATTGCTCAAGAAGAACTTGGCAGAGAACCTCCTTAAGAACTTTTTTTCGTTGACTGAATCTCCTTCAGGGTATTCTTGAGTCTCGAGATACCTTTTGACGTCATGAAACCACGGTCAGTCCACTACTTCTTCGGTATTAATCTCGTGACAATGTGCAGGTTCGTCCATCCTTTCAATGGTGATTTGAGGAGCCTCATTATCCCAGTTAAGTTTAAACATGGATGACATTGTAGCTAGAGCATCTGCTAGCTGATTCTCTTCTCGCGGGAAGTGCTCGAAGGTGATCTGCTCGAAATGTGGTAACAATGTTAAGACATGTTCTTTGTAAGGGCTGAGGTTAGGATGCTTAGTATCCCACTCTCCTTTGATTTGACTGATAACCAAAGCTGAGTCCCCAAATACAATCAACGATTTGATTCCCAAGTCAATAGCAACCTTAAGACCAAAGATACAAGCTTCATACTCGGCCATGTTGTTGGTACAGCTGAAGCAGAGTCTGGCAATGAAAGGTGTATGGCAACCTTCTGGAGAAATAAGTACCGCGCCGATACCGTTGCCAAGTGCATTAGAGGCACCATCAAAGTATAGGGTCCATCGGGATCCTTGTTTAGGTCCGTCATATGGTATGTTCTCTTCAATGTTGCTCAAAGTAATGATATCCTCGTCGGGGAAGTCGAACCTCATGGATTGGTAATATTCTACAGCTTGATGGGCCAGATGATCGACTAGTACACTCCCCTTTATAGCTTTTTGGGTCGTGTACTGTATATCATACTCTGTGAGGATCATCTGCCATCTAGCGATTCTTCTGGGTAGAGCATGCTTCTTGAAGATGTACTTGATCAGATCCATCTTAGAGATCAACAAAGTGGTATGAGTCAACATATACTGCTTCAGCTGGTGAGCAGCCCATACCAAAGTGCAACAAGTTTTCTCGAGCAGTGAGTATCGAGTCTCATAGTCGGTAAACTTTTTGCTAAGGTAATAAATGGCATGCTCTTTTCGGCCAGACTCGTCATGTTGGCCCAGTACGCACCCCATTGAATTCTCCAGTACGGTCAGATACATGATTAGTGGCCTTCCTTCGACGGGTGGCATCAAGATAGGAGGTTCTAGCAAATACTCCTTGATTTTATCGAAAGAAACTTGACAGCCATCATTCCATTTAACCACATGATCTTTCTTCAACAGCTTGAAGATTGGCTCACAGGTAGATGTTAGGTGAGAAATGAACCTAGCAATGTATTTTAGGCGTCCCAAGAAACCTCTAACCTCCTTCTCAGTGCAAGGGGCAAACATTTCTTGTATAGGATTGACTTTGGCAGGATCAACCTCGATGCCTTTGTTGCTGACAATGAAACCCAAGAGTTTACCGGACCTGACTCCGAAAGTGCACTTATTAGGGTTCAGTTTGAGCTTGTACTCTTTCAACCTGACAAACAGTTTTGCAGATGGTCGAGGTATTCTTCTTCAATTTGTGAATGGTCTATCATATCGTCTATGTAAACCTCTATCTCATGATGTATCATATCATGAAACAAAGCTACCATGGCGCGCTGATAGGTTGCCCCGACATTCTTCAGTCCGAATGGCATCACTTTATAACAGAACGTACCCCAATGTGTAACAAAAGTAGTTTTCTCCATGTCTTCATGGGACATTTTGATCTGGTTGTACCCCAAAAATCCGTCCATGAAAGAAAATACCTTGTGTTGAGCTATATTGTCAACCAAGATGTCAATGTGCGGTAGTGGAAAGTCGTCTTTAGGGCTCGCCCTATTTAAGTCTATGTAATCCATGCACATTCTCACTTTGCCGTCCTTCTTAGGCACGGGCACAATGTTAGCAACCCATTATGGATAGGAAGTAACAGCAAGAAAGCCAGCATTGAACTGCTTCATCACTTCAGCTTTGATCTTTTCAGACATGTCGGGCCTCATGCAGCGAACTTTCTGTTTAACTGGTGGACAATCTTCTCTTGTAGGGAGATGGTGAACCACAATATCTGTATCAAGCCCCGCCATGTCTTCACAGGACCAGACGAAGATCTCAACATATTCATTCAACAGCTGAACTAAGCGCTCTTTGACACTTGGCTCTAGGTTGGCACCCACTCTAACTTCTTTTCTGTCTTCCTCTGTTCCCAAGTTGATTGTCTCTAACAACTCCTCGTGAGGTAGAATAGCCCTCTCTTCCTGTTGTAGTAGTCTAGCCAACTCTCCATGCACTTCACAGTCTTCATCACCTTCGTACTCGGCATGGTAGACCAGATCTTCAGAGTCACTGAAGGCCATAACAGAATTGTTACCCATGGAATCCGGAATGGATGGGTACCTGCATTGGTGAGTATGGGTGTGTGTAAGGGATAGCCACCTTTAAACAAATAAAATGTAAAAATAAAGACAACGAACACAAAAGTTTATATGTGAAAACGTCCATGATTAATTAAAATGGCATATGAAGATGAAAAGTCAAACCCTTACAAGTGGACCTATGTACCTCAGGTAAGGCACAATGTTAAAAGTGTACGAATTGTTTAGGAATTATTACAAACCAACAGAAATGTTTGAAAGATAAATTACTGATTGATGAAAGTAATGGGAACAAAGTCCTTTGCCTCCCAATTGCACAATCCTCCTTCAACGGTAGGGAAAATCCAGTCTTCCAGGTTGCTCTCCTCTTCACCATCCTCCAAAGCATTGACTCCATGATGGGTGATCTTCACTGGTGGCCCTCCAGCCCGGGAGCGACGCACAGCCTTTTGAGCAGAAGTAGTGAAACCCAAGCCGAATTTATCAGATTTGAAAGGAAAATCGGGAAGTTGCCCCCCAGATTGTGCTTCCTCCTTCTTCAATCACAACCTTTGCATCTTTGAGTGATGACATCCTAGGCGGAGGTCGAGTAATCATGGGCACAGAAGGCACTGTCACAATCTCTTGAGCTACCTCTTCAAAATGCTGAAAGGGGGTTTCGATGAATTCACCATCCAATTCCACATAGCGGAAATAATTAAGATGGCTTATCATGTATTCCTCTTCGTCGTGAACAATTACAATTTTCCCCTGGACAGGGTACTTGAGCTTTTGATGCAGAGTTGAGGTGAAGGCTCCAGCATGATGAATCCAGGGTCTTCCCAACAAGCAAGAATAGGAGGGACGAATGTCCATTACATAAAATGTGGAGTTGAAGGTTTCAGTTCCCACTTTAATCGGGATGTCCATCTCCCCGTGGACCATCCGTTTAGAACCATCAAAGGCTCTGACAATGATTTTGTTGGGCTTCAAGGTTAAGCCTTCACAATCTAGCCTATCCAATGCTTTCTTTGGTAAGACATTCAGCGATGAACCAGTGTCTACCAGAACATGTGCCAGAGTAGTCCCTCTGCATTCTACCGAGACATGCAAAGCGTCATTATGTTTTCTCCCTTTGATTGTTAGACCAGCATCGGAGAATCCTAGACCATTGTCTGCTGTTAGGCTAGCTACACATTCCTGGAACTGGTCCGTGGAGATTTCCTGGGGCACATGGGCTGTCTTAAAGAATCTGATTAAAGCTTTGGCATGAGCTTTTGAACAAAGTAGCAAGGCCAGCACAAAAAATTTTGAGGGGGTTTGCCCCAGTTGCTCCACAACATTATAATCGCTTTTCTTGATTATTTTCAAAATCTCTTCCATTTCTTTTTGAGAGGTTTCAGGGATGATCAACGGCTGAGCCCTCGTCCTGACGGACTCTTCTTGGATCCCTTTCCCTCTATCATCAGCAACAATAGAGGGGACAACCACAGGAGTCACAACTTCTTCAATAACTGGAGTTCTCGTAGATATGTTGATCGGTACAGGGGTAACCTTAGGAGCTACTGAGGGTCCGAAGATTGCCTTTAGAGGCGCAATCTCCGGAGAGAAAATTCTTCCACTACGGGTGATTTTACTCGTTCTGGAAATGTTTCCAATGTGGGAAGTCTCTTCATCAGAACTCTCTTCAGTTGATTCAATTTGTTTAACACCATGGTAAAAGATCTCTCCCCTATAGTTCCACGGTATTGATATGTTGGACTTGTATGGGATAGGCCCCAACATGGTTATCTTCAAATGTACAATCTTTGGATCGGATGTAATCTTAACAGGTCTTTTGGAGACCTTAGAAAGATTGGCGGATATGGTAATTATTGAAATATCATTGACAGGAGTCGGTGTAACAGGAGTCTTATCAAAAAGGATCTCTTGGTTATCCATTAGGCGTTGGATGCCTAACTTCAACAATGGACATTCAGTTGGTAAGGAGGAACAAAGGCAGCAATCTTATTCACAACCTGGGAAGATCCCAGCCTTCAGCAAATTCAACTTGATTATCGGTAGCAGAGTCATCAAATCATCAACGGTAGCCACAAAAAGATCCTCTTTAACAACATGAGCATTGTGGCCATGCTTTGGCATTGGAGCAGAGATCACATTAGGCTTTTCAGGAGCGTCGAATTCAACTTCTTTAGCATCTATTAAATCCTGAATTTTATTCTTGAGGGCCCAACAATTGTTGGTGTCATGCCCCAGGCTGTCTGAATGATAAGCACACTTAGCATTTGAATGGTAGTAAGGAGAAGAGGTATTCGGATTCTTCGGTTCCTCTTTCAAACTGGCAAGGTTTAATTTCAATAGATGAGGGAGAACCTGAGCAGGTGTCATATCGATCCGGGTGAATTTCCGTGCAGGCCTTTCCACCCTTGCTTGGTTGGTTCTGGGTTGATTGTTTCTAGGCTGATCAGTCGCAGACTTCTGAATCATTAAGGCCCCCACCGCTGGCCGACGCTCAACTCTTCCTTGACTTCTTTGGGAGTAGACAACTGAGACTTCTTTCTTTTCTAGAAAGGTCTTTTTGATGGCTGCGGAAGCAGATGCATCCTTTTGAATTTTTCTGCTCTTTATGTCGGCTTCAACTCTCTCACCAGTCAGAATCAACTCGGTGAACCCCGCAGATGAACTTCCAATCAGGTGATTGAAAAAGGGACTTGACAGTGTAGCCAAGAACATATCTACCAGCTCCCTCTAGGATAGAGGTGGTTGTACTCGTCCCGCCAAGTCTCTCCATTTCTGGGCATACTCTTTGAAACCTTCATTTGATACCATGCCCATACTCTGTAATTGAGTACGGGTTGGTGCTAAATCCGCGTTATATTGGTACTGTCTGTAGAAGGCATCAACCAAATCCTCCCAATTGTGCACATCAGACCTCTCTAGCTGGTGGAACCAATCTAATTGCGTCCCTGAAAGACTGTCCTAGAAGAAATGAACCCACAGATCCTTATCAGAAGAATGAGGTTGGATTTTTCTGACGTAAGACCGCAAGTGAATCTTTGGACAAGACAAACCATCGTATTTAGCAAATAGAAGCACCTTAAACTTAGGGGGAATAACAATCCCAACAACCAAACCTAGCTCCTCAAAATCCAACCCAGGCACTCTTTGTACCTCCATGGCAGCCAGACGCTCTTCCAGATTATTGTATTTATCGTCTGGAGGAGGGTACTGCTGTTCTGAATATCTTCATCCTCTTCATCTTCTTCTTCCTCGGACTCAGATTGCACTGCAGTTCCTTTACCCTTTCCTACCCCTTCATCAGATGTTGAGGGGAAATCCAGGACTCTTCTAGCTTGACCTTCAAATCTTTTACCCATGGTAGCCACACCAACTCTCTTCTTTTTCTTTTTCTCCTTTTCCTTTTCCAGTAAAGTTTTGAGCTCCTCCTGACCCTTTGCCAAGGTCATGAGTAGCTGTTGGAACTGTGAATTCTGCGCTTGTAAGTCTTTGACCGTCTGCTCTATATTCATCTTGCTGAAATAAACAGCAGAGAGATAAGGAAACCTGGTGTGAAGACCTGCTTATGCATATGATGAATGATATGTTATTCATGTAATGCATTCAAGGATTCAGAAATTCAAATTTGTTTTAAACCAAAAAGAACACACGTCATATTAATAAGATAGAATTTGTTAGTACATAAATGGCCCATGGGAAAAATAATACAAAATTCTAATGTAAAAAGACGTTGCGCATCCTCTTTGGTGCAATGTAGGTGTTGAGAGTCTGCTCTTCGTGAAGTTGACGAGTAAGTTCCAAAACCTTCTTCTCACTGGCGTAGAATTGGGCTTCAAACGTATCGCGCTCTCCCTTGAGCTGTATCCAACTCCTTTGTAAATCTTCAAGTGATTTTGGCATGTCAGGATGTAGGAGGGTGTATGGAACCTCTCCTTCCATAACAGGCTCTTTGATCACAGGAAGTATGTAGGGGTAAGGCATCATAAGACTTTGGGCGCGGGTTCGTACCCACTTGAGGTCAGGCTCAAGGGGGATGAAATTCTTGTGTCCCAAGGTCTTACTGTCCACCTTGTTGGGTATCCTCCAAGCTCGGATAAACCTTTTTCGAAGTCCTTGATCGTCGTTGTCGAAGTCAAAAACCAAGTCTGGAATCAGCATGTCATGTGGGCCATCCCTTCGGGCATACCCAAATTGTCTCAGAGCCAAGTACGGGTTGTAGGTAATGCCTCCCCTAATGCCAAGTAATGGGACATTATGCAATTCCCCACAACGATCAATGATGATAACATTTTCTCTGGATCGAGAACACCAATGAACATCTGAATGTGTAAGAGTCATCAATCGTTGTGACCACCTCAAACCTTGCTCATTCTTCAAAACTGATTGGGGAAGATGAGAAATAAAACATCTTGCCAGAAGAGGAGTACAACACGTGAGAACACCTCTTTTCCTCATTGTTCGAGTGTGAAATGAGTGGAGGATATCCCCAAGCAATGTAGGCACCGGGTTGCGAGCCATGAAAATTTTGATATCATTGACATCTATAAGCTGGTCAGGGTTTTGGAACAAGACCAACCCATAGATGAGAAGAGCCACAATCTCCTTAAAAGCTTGTAAGTCCAATGAATTCCAGCAGCTTTGAGCCTTCTCAAACAGAAACTTTGACAAGAAACCCTTGACACCGCTTCTGGTTTCCCAATGGCCTATGATATCAGATGGTTTCAATGTAGGGCTTGAGAAACATCTTCAGGCTTTGGATCTCTTTCTGTACCGTTGTAGGGTAGTTGATGGAGAATAGGAATCCTCAAGAGTTGAGAAAATTCCTCCAAAGTAGGCACAAGTTGGTAGTCAGGAAATGTGAAGCAGTGGTGTAGGGGGTCAAAGAACTGGAAGAGAACTTTCACCATGTCTTCCTCAGTGTCGGTGTTGACTAAGTTGAGAAGACGACCATGCCTCTCGGTGAATGGAGAATTCTCAGGAATCCTTGAAGCTAGCTCCTTTAGTTGAGGAGGAACTCTCACAAGGTTAACCTGAATAGTTTTTCTGCGAAGTGAATCCATTACCTACAAAACAGGAACAAAGATGAAGATCAAAATCCTTGAAATGGTTAGTGGATGCACATGATGCTTTATGATGTTTATGATGTTATGCACAAGTATATATGTACAAACAAATCACACAAGATCCTAGTTTTAGGCTTGCATGTGGTTTCATAGGTAAGTACCCTCTTGAAGTTTAGTTGGCTCAACCTGTCCTATAAATAGTAACCGGGTTCTAAGGAGCTCAATATCACTGGGTTATTTTCTATGTTCATTGTTTCAGTTTAGCCACTTTATTGGCGACCGAAATATTCCAAGAAAACAACCCTTAATGAGTGTAGTATCGAGTATCTACCAACTACGGACTGCACCAAAGCCGGTCATCTCACTGCCCTTAAAAAGGCCAAGATGGTCAAGTAAAGGTTCTAAAAGTCCATTAGTGCTTCATGACATCACTCAGCAGCATCGTTTTCTCTTTGATTAACTCAAAGGCTACCGGTACCCACAAATATGTCGCACTAATATAGCTATTGCTTCAACCATGTCGGTATACCCCGCACAATTTCCACAATGTATTTCTATTTACCTATGAATGTTTCCCAAATCCGGGTAGAGGATTTCAAACCCAAACAATAGAACCAAATGTAAAGCAAACAAGTCAATCAATATAAGCATGTAAAAGTGATCTAAAACCCTAAGGTAACCCCACTTTTAGAAATATCCCCAACAGAGTCGTCAGTTATGTGATGCGGTGGGAGAACTGACTTGAGGTTTTGCGTTTGTGTTCGCAAATGTTTCGGTTTAGCAAGAGTCACCACCAACTTTCTATTTTATCCAAAGGAAAGGTCAAAAAGCACAGGAAAGACCTTTGAGATTGTTTTTGGATTCAGGGGGTAGATTATGAAAAGGGAAGGTGTTAGCACCCTTTTCATCCATGGTTTTCCATGGGCTCTTAGTTACTTGTTTTAGATCACTTGCTTTTGCTTTTCAATTGTTTGAAATGGTGCTTTTGTGTGTGGTTTTGAAAGTATTTTGAAAAAAGGCCTTTGTCTAGGCAACCTTTGTAATGATTCTTGTTTGAATGTATACAAAGGTGTTTGTCTTTTAAAAAATGTTTCAATGTTTGAAAGTTTGTTTGAAAAATGTTTTGAAATTATATTGTGTGTTTTTGAAAATAGCAAGGATGGTTTGCAAGTTTGATCAAGTAACTAGGAGCATCTACCTACCTACTCAAAGATCTTTCCTACACATTTTTAACCCTTTTACATTGTTTTTTTACCATTGTATTTGGTAAACAACCTTGTGTTTGGATGTTAAACGGGACGGGCGTGGGTCATCGTATGACCATGATAGCAATGGTGCTAAGTATCTTAGCAAGTTTTTTGAGGGACTAGATCATTTTTGTATAGGCAACCAAGATAGCGTCATCGAGGGACTATGATCTTTTTGTTTTGATTTTGTTTTTCCAAGACACCTAGCATGCATACCATGACCATTTTAAAGGCAACAAGTGGATGAAACCCTAAGGGTGCTTGTGTGCATCATGTTGTCAGTTTTCATGCGTTTTTGTCTTGTGTTTAGTCAAGCAATTTTGTTTGATTTTTGGTTATCATACAAACCCTAATCTTACTATCATGAACATTTGAAAGCAATAAAATGCGTAAAAGTAAATCTACAACTATTACAACATTGATATGGGGAGGGGGATACAAGTTTGAATAGGGGATATTTTGCACAAAGTAAAAACCCTAATTCAACTATTACAACCAAATTGAATTCATTGTACAAATAATAAATTGACAAATATTTAAATGTGCAATTAAATATAAGTATGCAAAAATGTTTTTGTATTTATTTTATGTATGTAAAATAAATCATTTTTTGTCTAAAAATAATAAGAAAATAAATGATTATTTTTGAAAGTGTGGAAACCCTAATTTGGTTTAAGAAAATATATATAGTATATTATTAATTTATGTACAAGAAAATAAATAAAATATATACAAAAGTGTTAAAAAATTAAAATGTGTGAGAAAATATTATTTAAGTGTATAAATGATAAAAAAATAAAAATATATAATATTTTTATAATATTTACAAGTTTTTTATTTAAGAAAATAAAAGTATATTATTATAGTAATTATTTATATATCCAAAAAATAATAAAAAATAATAAAATAAAATGTGAAAATTTAAGAAAATATTTTTGGTGATTTTTTATATTTAGAAAAAATAATAAAACTCAGAAATGAAAATAAAAATGGAAATTATAAACAAATAAAATCAATGGGCCAAGGGGGTGCAGAAAGCAAACATGGGGGTGAAAAAAGTAGGACAAAGCCAGGCCCAACCCATTTCCACTTTATCCCCGTCCTTTGAATCAGAAAATACGCGCGCTATGTACAAATCTGGAACTCCTGCATACGTGCTCAAAAACAAAAACTTGCAACATGAAAATTATGGCTCTTGATCATACGATTCTAACCATGTAAAAAACTTAATTTAAATCTCAAAGATCAGAGAGAATGTCATTGGCCCTAAACCTTGACCTAGTTTTTTCAGAAAGTTCAACTATCAAATACTCCTAGCTCAGTTAACATAAATGAATTCTATGCATATGTACAGCTCAAGGAGAATGAGGACTACATTTTTGCTACACAAACCTAAGCCTAATGATTCCTAAATAGAGAGATAGAAGTTTGAAATTTACCTGTTTCAGTGAAGCTCGAGTATGGCAATGCAGCAACTTTCAGTGAGGCCTGAGGTTCTTTTGAGCTTGCTTGATGTTCCCTTGACCTTCCCCAATGCTTGGCTTGCTTTGAAATGGCTTGAATATGCTTATAGAACTCAACCTGCAAACTCAGAATTGGAAAATGGTGAAGTGTGTAAATGGAGTTACAGTGACTTGGGAATGGTTGGGATAGTTTAGGTATGTTGTATGGAGTGTGTTGGAACTGGTTGCAAGTAAAATGCACGAGTGGATTTTGTTTTGGAAGTCAAAATGTAGGACCTGCCCTGTTTTGACAAGAACTTGTGTTTTGGTGTTTTAGAGGGTTTGAGAACTTGCTAGCTCGTTTTTCTGGCTTGGTATGTTATGCTGAAGTTGTTTCAAATGTTCACAAACTTTGGTTTTAACAGATACAAGAGTTGTTTACCTTTTGCAAGGTTTCTTGTTTTTGAAGCAAAAGTTGGAATTGACAATGCAAAGGCTTGTACAATCTAGCTTAGGGTCTGCACATAGTTGGTACCAAATTCCTGATATTAGTGAACTTTGTTTGCATAAAGAAATCAGGTCCATGGCTCAAGATACACAAATTGAAATAAAGCATGCTTTATCAAAGTGGCAATACTACCTTTTTACCAAAAATGGATTAATTCTTTGTATAATGCTTCATAGATCATAAAAATGCCTCTAACCAATGTGTTTGCATTTAATTTATGAGTGTGGAAGGGTTTAAGGACCTGTAAACCAAGTACAAGCATGGTTGGACAGAATTTGCAACTTGTATCAATGTGCAAAATGCCTTGGCCAAAAGTGATATTTTGCCATTTTCAATCCTTCGATTCTCCCTAACCACAAATGATTTTGGAGAGTTCTTGGACATTTTGGAAAGCTTGTAAAATGCTATACAATCCATCTTTGAAATGAATTTTGAGATTCCACTTGGAACTATGAGAAAATTGCCATGAAGATAGGTCAAAATCCTGCCTAAACTAGGGCAAAATTTCACAAAGTTAAAAGTTTCATGGACCCTTGTTCACAAAATCATAACTTGATATCCAAGCATCTTTTGGGAAAACTTTGTGAATCAAAGTTGTAGATTTTGTGGAGGACTACAACTTTCATGTTGGATGTTTTGTTTGAATCCAATTGCATCATGGTGATTAAGTTGGGAAAAAATAAGAAATTTTCATAACTTAGAAAATTTCTATGTTTTGAAAATTTTCCATTTTAAACCCTAATTTTCAAAATTAGGTTTCTTGGTGAAAATTTTTCATATTTTGACACATCTTGATGAAAAATGACCCTTGGCACTTGATTTTGACCAGAAAGTCAAAGTTTGACTTTTCAGTGTACAATTGATTTTTGATTAGTTAACTGGAAAATTCATATGTCAATCCAATGCATTTGAGATCTTTTGAACCTTGTGATTTGGTCAAGATGATGCCATTGAGTCCTTGAATCCATGCTTGAACCCAATTTGCCATTGGCTAGGTTAAAAATCAGAAATTTCCCTTCTGCAGTCAAAACCCTAAAAATGACCATTTTGCCCTTTTGATGATCTGATCAAATTTCTTGAGGAGTTGTGGTCAAAACTTGATCAAATGGTTCATATAAGTCTATAGTGTTGATGTGGATAAAAAATTATGAGGTTTGACTGTAAATTGGCCACAGTTGACTTTTTCCCCAATACAGTTGATTTCTAGGTCAACTGTCCAATTGACTGGGCAAAAATTTGATTCAAGGCTTGAAACTTGGTATGGGAAATCTTATAAGTCCAACATGAAGTATGAAAGTCATATTAAGCATTGGAAGTCCAAAAATCCTTGTACAAACTCAAACCCTAATTTCAGGTCATCAGTGCAAGGAGATGTCTTGAGCAGAGCAAACCCTAATCCTGTCTGGAGTCCAAAGAGTCTTGTGAGGGGAAATGTTGATAAAATGAGAGGGAAAATTTTGGGGTACAATAACTATAAATAAGGATCATCCCTCACTCATTTTATCAAGCTTTTGATAGCCAATTGACCCCTGTTCAGATCCCACACGAACTCTGAATTAGAATTTCTGATTTCTTGCATTCCCAGTACCAAACACCAAAAGCTCCATTCAGTTAGCTGCATTGAACTTCTCTGAAGCCAACCATACTCTTACCTTCAAGTATTGTGACCTATATTGATCTATAGAAGTCCAGTTTCAGAGCCAACTTTTTCTACTTTGCTCAGGTAGATTTCTTGGCCAAATCGATCCAAATAAAAGACTAATCTACTCTCCTCATCCTTCTGCTTCTCATGCTTTTTACAATTTGTAATTTCATTGAGATCTGAGTGAGATATTCCAGAATTACGTGCTCGCTATTATTTCTGCATTTTCTCAATTTAAGCCTTGCTCAATTTATATAAATTTGGCGTGATGGTACCATTAGAATCATCTTGGAGAGACAAATCTAATAGTACTGGTCTGGTTTGCAAATTTTCCAGCTTGTGGGATTCGATTTTAGGTTTGCTGAAGGTTGAAGATGATGACATGTCCGTCTTCAACCAATGATGTTTAGTCACGTTATTTTTTTGAAACAAATTTGGTGTTTAACTTTACCTTGTGCGCGTGTTGTGAGCCCTTGGATCTGATTACTTTAGTGAGTAAGACTCCATCCAACGTGCCACATTTTAAGTTGTTTTTATTTAATAAAAAATGATTAGATGCGATATCCAATAAATTCCATGACATTCATAGTGCGCCAGATCCACTAGATCTGTTTACTAACGCATTTTGACAATGATCAGATGGTTCACATTTTTTTATTGTTATTTTATTTTCTGATTTTTTGTTTTAATTGATCTAAACTTCAAAATTTCATAAAAAAATCATTTCTAACTCAAAAAATCTAAAACAATTCTTAAAAATATTTTGGATTTTTCTCTTTCTGATTTTTATTTTTCACAATTTTATTTCATGATTTGATATTTTTTAATAATTTTTTCACATTAATTAGCTTATTTTAATTGATTAAAAATATTTTTCTTAATTTTTAAATCCTGAAAAAATTGTGGAAAGGTCCTTTGGACTTTTGGCAATTTTTGGATAACCTTGTTTTATTTTTATTTCAAACTTTATTATTTTTTTTACATTTTTTGGTTTGTTTTACTCAATTCTTTTATTTTAAAAAATGATTTCTGACTTTAAAAAATTCTAAAAAATTTTTGTCAACCTTTATTAATTCATGTTTGACCTTTGAATTTTTTTTGGGATTTTTATTTGGTATTTTAATACACTTTGAGTATTTTATAAATTATACTCCTTTTATTAACAACTTTAATTTTATTTTATTAAATATTATTTTTATTATTTTTTATTTTGGTTCTGACTTGGATTTCATTTGGTGACAAATTCCTTAACCTCATTAGATCTTAGGTGTTGATAGGTTGAGAAACCAAATCCACCAAAATGGATGAATGATGTTTATGATATTTGAAACCCTAATTTCATACATTGCATCCCCTCCCTCTGCATCTTATCCCTTTCCCTTTTGTGCTACATGTTGTTAGAGGATGATTTACATATCATCACTCCAAACATATGGCACATAGATTTCTATTGACCGGCCTCAAAATAGGTGTGACTTCTACATAAGTCCACTTACAATTGCTTAACATAGCGCTAAATTTTGTCCCGATTCGAGAAATAATCATTCATGGCCCAAACCTATGTTTGCAAGCCCAAGTATGTTTAATTTGAAACCTTTGATCCAATAACCTTGAGGTTCATTGTTAGGAGGCTTTGGTCTTATCAATCCTCTAATGAACTTTCATAAAATTTGGTCTAAGTGAATCATTTAAACATCTTTGGTCATTTATTATCGCCTCGGGATTTTGAAATGAATTATATACTTAACAAAAAGCAAATGAAACTTGTTGTTGAGAGGCTTTGATTTTATCAATCTTCTAACGAGTTTTCAAATGCAAGATTCAAGATGGTCATTCAACTAACCTCTAATTTCTAATTCATTAACAATTGACTTTTATTTTTTACTTTATGCTTTTACCTTAAACACCATTTATCTTAGCATTTTCATTTCATGCTATTTTCATCTTTGCTCACTTGAGCATTTATCGTTATGTCATTTTTATTTTGCTCATTTGAGCTTTTCATTTTCTTTTTTTAAGATACCTAATAACCAACTTGAACAATAAAAAAAGGCTTTAATGACACTTGGACTATTTGGTTACTATCCTTGGCATTTTGGAGTTGTGGACTTCTTGGACTATTTGGTTACTATCTTGGCATTTTGGAGTTGTGGACTTCTTAGACTTAGGATTAGAGACCTTGACCTACCTTAAGACCTTGTGACTTCTGTTGTTCTTTGGTCTGGAGTTCTTGGGGTTTACCGCGAGACATTGGGTTGTTTGTTTTCTTTGTATGTATGTTATTCTAATTATATGCTTTGTCTTTAATCGAGAATTCATCTGTATACAGTCGTTTCTCTGCCCAATTTTTGAGAAGACATAATGTATTTGAATTTTGGTATTCTTAAGGGGATCATTTTCTTTGCTTGTTTGGTTTCAATCCAAGGGATTGAAATTATACATTTGACTCATTATGTCAAGTGTTGACTTCTTGTTGGTTAGATGGTTCTTTTCCCTAGCTTTTACCTTATGCTTTAGGATAGTCCCTTCATCTCCTCCCATCTTCTTTAATTTCAAAAATCTTCTCCCTCCTTTTGAAAACTCTTATTGTTTTCTAACTTGAACCGCTTTCACAATAAACTTGGACTTAGGTCCATGCATTTTCTAAATTATTTTCTTAATCAAATTTTAACCAACTTAATAATACTTTGACATTTTTGTGAGAAGACTAATAGTCAATCAATCTCATTCAAACCAGTTTGCCACTTTGGCTTTTTTTATACTTTAAAACACTTTTCTCAAAAGATTAAACTCTTGTCAGCCCTTGTAGTGATGCGAACTACAATACTGATACGATATGTAGTGAAGTGAGATATTTTCTACTTGGGTGTTGAGTGAGGCTTTTTTAATTTTAAAATCCAAGCTATATCCTCCACTTTGAGATGATACAAATTCTCCTTTCTCATAATTGTGGGTAGTAAGTATGTTCTTCTACTCGGATAAGACGATGATGTCTCATCTCTTAAAATTAACCAACATATTTGTGTTTTAAAAATTTTAAAGGTGAACTACGAGTACCCTGATCCCCTATTACACGGAAGGTGGTACATAGACACTAAAGGTTCACAACTGCGGCGTATGAAAAAATTATAAAATATACTTCTTTTCTCATCTCCACGGTATATTTTTATACAATATTTATAGCCAAAATACATAAATTTTCAAAGAGGTTCTTGTGGAGTACCGTAGATGTTTAGGGTGCTAATATCTTTCCTTTGCATAACCAACCCCCGAACTTGGATACTCTCCTCCTTTTTTGGGTTATTCGCTCTTTTTCCATTTCTTTGGAAACAACAAAGCGTAGTGGAGAATTTTATTTTGATATGTGCGAGTCAAGCAATCAAAGGTCTTAGTCTCAACATTTCTACCGCTACACATGTAATTTGTTGTAATCTCTCTATATATAATAAAGTCTTCGTAGTTCTTTTCAAAATACATAGTTTATTCAAATGTATTGTGGTCTCTCATATTTTAACAGTTCATATGATGCCATATCATTTGACTTACACTATGCATTGAAGCAAACACTCTTTTTAACCTTGGTAATATTAGATGATAAAACATGGACTTTACTACTACACATTTTTGCTTACAACTAATGTATTTACTGTGAACTTGATATCTTGGACTCTTACATAACTTACATTCATCCAACTATCCATCGTTAGTACCAAAATAATTGTCATAAAACAACATGCAACCACTAATTAAATAACCAATCTTTCTTACTTCTAAACCCAATTTCGACACCAACTCCTTTGCATCATAAAAACTTGTAGGCAAGTTGTCTTTCATAAGAGTCACATCCAACATCATTTTTGCAAAGAACTCCAAACACTGATCATAAACATTCCAATTTAACTTGGCAGCCAATAATCTTACACATATTGATAATTTAGAGTTTGATGACCCCTCAAACAACAACGTATTCATCTTAATCAACAATTGATATAATATTTGTGCTTACTCATTCGGTAACTCTTCCCCATCAAAATCCCCAGGTTCATCACAGGTCACCTTCACACCAAAAACATCTCCAACTATCTCACCAATCAGATTAAAGTTTTCTCCATATTCCATATGTGATTGACTACTTTAAGCATGTGTATTACTAGTCTCTGGTACGTTACTCAACATTTCTTCTCTATTATATGTCCAAACCCAATAATTTCCAATCAAACCCCCTCTCTTCAAATTCTGTTATGCTTCCTTTGAGTCACTAATTATAGGTCTACATTTCCATTTAAGACAAGGACATCTAACTCGTCCTTTGCTTTGACAATATTTATGAGCAAATGCCCATGTGATAAACCCTTTAACTCCTTTCTCGAAATTTAGTTTAAATCCACGTCTTCTTAAATACAACCTATCGTACATCCAACTACGATAATATTCCATACTACACATTCATACAATCATTGCCTTTTTAATTACAAATGTGATTTTAATATATCCAGGACTTTAATATTTCATTTTAACTAAATACTTTTCATATAAATAAATTTTATACTATTTAATATATAATATATGCTCACTAAATATATTAACTGCACAAAATTTTTAGTTATTCTTAATATATTTACTACAAATAAATTTGATACTACTTTTTTAATAAAGTTATATCATATATTCTTTAAGACAAACATACAATATTTTATGTTTTTAATAAATAACTATTCTGCTCTATTTTAAAACAAACATATTACAAATATATAACATGTAATATAATACATATAGTAACCCTATATTTTGTTTTTAAAAATAATATTATTATGTTTTAAAAAAACTATTTCAAACTATTTTGTTTTTAAGAAAAACATTATTCTTTTAATAAACATATATTATAAATATTACATTAAATTTTGTTTTAAATAAATCTAAAATATGCATATAAACTAAAATACATATAATAATCATATATTCTAGTTTTTTTTATAAATATTATTATGCTTTAAAAATAACTATTTTGTTTTTAATCAATATATCATTCTATATATAAACATGTATTATAACTACTACATTTAAAATAATATATAAAAATACATTATAACTGAAATTCTTGCATAGGTAATACAGATGTCTAGACAGAAGTCTCAACATACAAGCACAATGTCACGATATATGTTATGATATCTGCAGACTAACATAACTTTTACCAAAATAAAATTATGTAGAATTTAAATGCAGAAGGTAAAAGAACACGTGAAATTGTTAACCAAGTTCGGTGTAACTCACCTACTATGGGGGCTACCAAGTCAGGAAGGAAATTCACTATTAGTAGTATTAATTTTATGCCTAAACAGTCCCAGTTTCAACTTATCTCTTAATCACTACCCAATGTAACTTCTACCTAAAAAACTCTTAGATATGAGAAATCACTATCTCACTTCCAATCACTGTAGTGATATCTACAGTCACTATCCCAGTGACTAGAAACTACAACCACAAGCTCTTAGACTAGAAATAAACTACAACTGAAGACCACACTTCAATTAGAAAAGTTCAAACTCTCTTGCTTACAAGCTTCAAGAGTGAGACAGTAACTCGATAAACTATCAAGTAACATTCAGTCAACTCAAATACATCAAAAGATACATGATGGCATACAAAAAAAACATAGAAACTCCCTTGAAGAACTCTCAAAAGCTAAGACTAAGAAAAAAAACGGTTTCCCCTTATTTTTTTACAAAGTTCTTAATAAATTTAGATCTAGGTAGTTTCTTTAAATACTCTTCAGCAATCCTCAAGGCCTTGAATATGCACCCATATATTCCTTATTGCACACACTGAGAGCTATACCAATTTGTGTAGAAAAATATCCTTAAATCTTGGAACAAATCCCAAGGTTTCCTAAATTTTCTCAAAGCCAAATTTTGGCAACATGTGTACAGTTGGAGATGAATCAATTATCCCAGATTGAATATTCTTGGCATGCGAAAAATCAGTGAGATAAAACCAAAAGAAATCTCACAGAATCAATTCAAATTTGTCAAGAAAAACAATATAGCTTATACTGATGTTTTGATAAAGAATGTTATAACATCTGTCAGAACTGCCTTCAAATGAACCTGACCAACATGTTAAAACACCTTCTATAATATCGTGCTGCAAACCATGTTTTAGCAAAATTATGTCAATCCTAAAGCCATGGTACTAACAATAACTACTATATTAATATCAATTTACTATATGATAATTTATTATTCTACTTTCTATTTTTATTTAAAATAAAACATAATTTATCCTATATTATGTTTTAATAATTTATTCTTTATTCTATCTTCTATCATTTAATCAATCTGTATTCTGTTTTTTATTGAAAATATTTCTATTTTTAATAAATGTTTTGTTTAAAATATATATTATTCTATTTAAAAAAAATGTATAATATATTCTCTCTCTCTCTCTCTCTCTCTCTCTCTCTATATATATATATATATATATATATATATATATATATATATATATATATATATATATATATATATATATATATATATATATATATATATATATATATATATATATATATATATATATATATATATATATATATATATATATATATATATATATATATATATATATATATATATATATATATATATATATATATAAAATACACTCTATTTTTATTATATACTATAAAATTAAAAATAACAATGATACATATTTTTTAATAAAAATCATAAATAATATTAATAATATATTCAGATTTTTAACACATATATTCTGTTATTTAAAAAAAATGTTTTTAATTAAAATATTGTATATTCGTTTTATAATAAAATAAAACATTATATATATATTAAAATTATAACATAAAATATATCTTTATTAAATCTATAAAATTTTTTTAATAATATATTGTAAAAAAAACATTTTCGGATTTAATTATATATTTGTTGTGATAATATATAGAAAATCTAAAAATATTAAATTTTAAAAACAGAATATATGTAAAAATCTGAAAACAAAATTAACAAATTTAAAAATCAACAACAACCACAATCCAACAATTACATATACAAAAATCTAAAGAAAAAAAAATGAATTTGCAAAAATATCTCAATGAAGCTTGAATAACACTTATGAGATTTTGAAGCTTGAAACTAAGTTTACCTTGAAACATAAAATTAAAATCAGAAAAATCAGAAATTAGTATTAAATTAAAAACGAAAAATTTAAAAAATTAACAAGCAAGAAGTGAGATGGAATAAGTTTTATACCTTTGAGTTAAATCGAACTAATTGAATGGAATTAAATTGTGAAGGTAGCGGAGAAGTGAAGAATTCTGGTGGAGTGAAGAAAAGAGAAGAATTGAAGATATGAAGAAAAAAGGGTTTATGGAAAATGAACAAATTTGGGGATTTATAAAGACTTTAGTGAAATGAAAATCACGTCGCAACTCTCCAACGGTTATAATGTTGTAACGTGATTATCACGACACTAATTAAAGGTTCCAGTCAACCTGTTCCCCATTAATTTCTTATCAGTCAACTTTCCAACTTAAAGTTTTTGATTTTTGAAATGAATGTTGCGACGTGATTTTCACGTTACAACTAAAATTTTGAAAAATTCAAACTTCCCTCTATACAACCCTGAGGTTTTTATTTTTTATTTTAACTTTTATGTTGTGACGTGTTAAACAACTCATAAGTTTCCTTTATTTGCCACATGTTTATCATGTCACTAAATCACGTGGCATGAGAGAGTTTTTCTTGTAGTACATGTTGTTTTCCTTTAATCAATAGGCCAAATCCTTTTATTTTTGAACCTTGTTTTTTTCTAAAATTTAAAATGTTATGGATTTTTCCAGAAACTATAAGCTTACTATAATTTTATGGATTTTTCCAAGTAGGTTTATTGTATGATGAGGTTTGTAACAAATAGATCATAGTAATTCACATTCAAGGATGTCACATCTTCATATAAAACATCATAGTAAAACATCCTGCTCCATGACACGGGTATTCATGATTTTTAACACATATTCCCTTAAGAATATCATTGTTAACTCAACACATTGCAGCAGAAATAATATTTCAAAATATCATTGTTAGTACTCCACAATCAGATACCATTTCTCAACATGGTTCATGAGTTTATACTCCAAAACATCTTAAAACAAAATGAACATTCTCAAACAACATAAAATAAAGAACATATAGTTCAAATCAATCAATCAATCACAAAAACCTGATGTTACATATCAGAGCAAGGCCCTATTATTCAATGGAAAGTAATTAAAACACACTCGGAAGCTATCCTCTAAGCTTCAACGAACTGTTCCTAATCACCTGTAAGTTACCCACGAATAGAGGCAACATTTCCAAGCAGAAAGGGTGAGTAAATCATAATCATTATAAAAGACATAAGAAATAAATATAGTAGACATGCACATAGGCAAGACATCACACATTAGCAAACGTCATGTCAAAAACCCACACTTCACAATGTCATCAATACATAACAACATATCATCATAACACCAATTATTAACAAGCATCATTTAATCAAACCATTGTGCAATGTCACTTATAATATAATGCAACATCATAGACTCATGCATGTGTTACCAAAACTTCACGGATGACTCTATCATTGTTTTCTCCAAAGATCCCCTCCAATAGGATCGGCTCCCACTTGGAACCAAAAAACTTCACAATTGTGCACTCAATCTACACTATGAGATTGATGCCTTTACTAGAATATTGTCCTATCATCTTCACTGGACAAAAGTCCTAACAACATCACTAGACCGAAGTCCTAAACCATGCCATGAATGCATTATGCGCAACAATATAATAAATATGACCACGGCTAGTCAAAATGAATCATCTTTCATGAATTCATCACAACATGATCACATCATCAAAATATACAAAGCATCCCCATAACATCATCATATTACCATAATAAACAAGACATCATTGTAATCCAACACGGGAAGCCTAAATTCTTCCTAGCTTAGGTATTGGGAATATACTTCTTATTTCTCATTTTATTCCATCTAACTAAAGTTCCTTGCGTTAGATATCCAACACTTCGAATGGAAACATCAAACTGAGTTCTAAAACTCAAGTTACGACTCTTTGAACAATCCTACTGCCATCCATCGTTTATAGTCCGACCGACGATGTAGGAGCGACATCACACTAACTCTACTTTGGACACTGTTGTACCCTAAAATTTCCCCTCCCATTTTCTTCAAGCCACCTTCTCATGCTCCTAGAGTTTTCAATTGCTCATGTCAAGTTTTCAAGCCTTGCATCACAAGTTTGCTCAGTCAATTGCTCAGATGATTGAAAATCAATTGTATTGGATAAAAAGTCAATTGTAGTCAACATACAATAAAACCTTAAGATTTTTTGTCAACATCAAGATTTTTGAGTTATATTCATCATATGATCTAGGGTTGATCATAATTCGTCAAGAAAAATCAAGATTCATCAAAAGTCAAAAGTTACTAAATTAGGGTTTTCTTAAGGAGAAGTCAACTAAACTTTGACCAAGCATAAATTTCACATACTTCATCATAAAATTCTCAACCAAAGCTCATTTTGAAGGAATTTCAATTATCTACAACTTTGTCTCTCAAAGCTCAGGGCCAGAAAATGCTTCATTTGAGAGATATGGGCCAAAACATTATAGGTCATTTCAAAACTCAACAAAAAGACACTTTATGTCAAGACAACTTACATTAGGATAAAGTCTTCAAATGAAAAAAATTACCAACATAAAGATTGTAGAGGACATCTTGAGCTTTCCAAAAAGTCCAAGATCACCTTTATATGATAAAAATTGAGAGAGTTATGATTGGTGTAAGTTGGGAAATTTTGAGAAAATGCATAAAACCTGAAGTGACCAAACTTGAACTTTTGGGCTAGTGGGCTTGTGTTTCAAAGTCCATGGGTGTTATAGGCCTCAATATGAACCTCTAAACTTATTCATATACCCCTTGGATTTTTACTCCATTTATTTTTGATTTTATTTATTTAAATTCAAAATAAATGAAATAAAATAAAAGGCTTTCATACAAAGGTCCAAGCCAAATCTTGTTTGACCTAATTCATCACTATATATTCTCACTATTTCAGATAAGACAAGCTACAAAAACTTTGCATAAGATCACCCATTCCAAAATTCCAAAAAAATATCAAAACTAGGGCAACTCGAAACCCTATTTTGTAGCCTCCCTCAAGGCCTAATACTTTCCCCATTCAATTCTAGAAGAACTAAAGGGTAATATTGGATCAGTTCTGATGATCCAAAGGGCATAAAACCAGTATGCATGTATCGTCGGTTTCATTTTTCTCATAAAATTCATATTGTCATTTTCATTTTGTTTCAATGTATACTAACCTTATTAATATGCTTTTGAGATGTTAATATGCATGATTGAACCATTGCATGGCCCCCATGATGGCTTAATCATGTTTGGCCATGTTTGCACCGTTTGAGGTTGTTCACGTTGTATCTCATAATACAGCAAGATTTAGCCCAAACTAAGGGTTTCATTAAAATCGCAAGGCCCAAATTAGGGGGTGGGGTATTATTGAGTCATTAAAATTTTCTATTTTTGCAGGAACAAAGAAAAAGCTCACTGGAGAAGACGACATGTGCTAGAGCTCCGGCCCTTCTTCGGTCCAGACAATTTGGTTTATTTTATGTTTAATCGTTTCCATTAAGGTACTGGATGAAACAGCCACCCCAGTGGCAAGCGTGTGCATGATGAGGCATTCGTATACCAGGGCGTCGGTTCGATTTTTCCTTTTGACATTTTATTTTTCTTATTTTCCATATTCTTGCAGGTTCATTATATATTGTGCTGATTCCATTTTTTAAAGGGGCGGGCCTAATGCAGTGGCAAAGCGTGTTATTGAAAGGGCTAAGGGCGTGGGTTCAACACCCACCCCTGGAATTTTTATGTTTTCTCTATTTTCTAACCTTGTTTGTCATTTTCTCTTAAACCCTATTATTTGGAAAATTTAATCTAATTTTTTTTCACTTAACCTAAAAAAAACAAACCTTTTTTTGTAAACCCTAATTAATTAGGTTTTTAGGTTTTTAATTAACTTTTTTTAATTAAAATTAATTAGATTTCTAGGTATTTAATTAATTATCATTCTTTTCATAAAAAATCACTTAAAAACATTTATTTCCTTTTCCTCTTATTTTATTTACTTAGATAAATTGTGTAGGGCACATTCAATTGTAATAGCCTAGATTTCCCGCTTTCTTTTTTATTATTATGTACCTGCCTCCCGGAATATAATAGTTAGGTTTATTTTTTGCACCTCTATTATGTATTTTCCTCAAAGCCATGTAATAGCATAGGAATTTTACTTTCCTCACTTTACTGTTTTTTATACTTGCTATTACTGCTTAATAACTAGGGTTTGTATGGAAAGATAAAAAAGAAGGATAGAAAACCCTAAATCTCAAGATAAATAAATGAAATAAACACACTCGCACACCTGCACCTCTAGGGTAGCCTCTCTTGTTGCCTTCGGAATAAAACGGTCATGTCCCTCGAAAGTAGGGACACTTTAGTAAAGTCCCTCGAATAAAAGGCCATAATCCCTCGATGACCCTTCGATGTTGCCTTTCGATAAATGATCTAGTCCCTTACGAAATTTCTAAAGCGTCCTTACAAGTTGCCTTCAATGACCGTAGGATGAACCTTCGTTTGTCCCTTCACATCTAACGATAGGGCTTCCTATTAACTAATGGTATGGATACCACTAACTAAACAAGAAGGAAAATAACAAGAACGACCTTGAGTGGGTAAGAAATGTTAAATGCCCGCTCCCAATATTTTCTAAAAAACATTTTTCACGCATCATACTTTCAAAATATTTTCAAACAATTTGTACACATTCTTGAGGACTGATATAAGAACCATTACAAAGATAGACGTACTTTGGCCTTTTAAAAATATTTTCAAACACATGAAAAAGAAAATTTTCAAAGTGAGTTAAGAGATTAAGAGCCCGTAAATAACTACGGATAAAAAACATGCTAAATCCTTCTCTTTTCATAACCTACCCCCTGAACTCAAAATCTACTGAGGTCTTTCCTGTTCTTTTCACCTTTTTCTTATTGGATAAAATAAAATTCGGTGGCGACTCTAGCTATATGCACATTTGCGATAAAACGCAAAAGTCGGTTCTCCCACCGTATTATTGAACTGGAGACTCTCTTGGGGAGTACTTAAAAAGAGGGGTTACCTTAGAGTCTAGATCACTTTATTTTCTTTCCTTGTTTGCTTTGTTTGCTTTAAATTTGAGGGTTTTTTAAGTTTATATTTCTTGCAAATATTCTACATCCGGATCTAGGTAACTTAAGGTAAGTAGCAATAGATCATGAAAATTGTAAGGCATAGACTGATATGGTTGAAGTGATGGCTACGTTAGTGTGACACTTTGGTTTATAGTGGTGTTCCTTGAGTTAGTCGAGGATAACACTAGGCTACCGCGTGGTGTCATAAGCACTAACTGACTTTTAGAATCCTAATTGACCCATCTTGGTCATTAGAAGGTAGTGAGATAGCCAGCTTTGGTGCAGTCTAAAATTGGTTGATACTCAATGCTACGTTCATTGAGATTCAACTTTCACGATATTTTGGTGGCAAGTCAGTTGCTCTGCTGAAATAAAACCTGCGAGAAAGATTGGTGATATAAGACTTCTAGAACCAGGTTACTTTTTAAGGCAGGTTGAGCCAACTTGACTTCAATAGAAAAGGGTACTTACCTACAGACCTCATGCAAGCCTTTAAACCTAAGGCTCTTGTGTGATTTGTTTATGTTTGTTATCTGTTTAAAGATAACATCACGACATCATGACATCATATCATGTCATATTCACTAACCATTTCAAGGATCTCAGGGACCTGTGATGCAAGTTTATCATGAACCAGACTTCTAGCAAGGGGAAAGATGATTTATTTTCCTCTAACCAGATGCCGTCAAAGACCAAAGTACTTTCCATTGAGTCAAAGGCTAGGACCCACTTGACATGGTGAGCTTGATTCTCATAGAAGGACATTCAAAGACGCAAAGTTCTTCATTCAAAGCTGCAACCAGACTCAACTTCTAACATTTCATTTTTGTTTATCTCGCAAGATCCTTGAAAACATTGCATATAAATATTATACACATCATATCATAACAGGTATTTCTCAAGACAAGTTTTCTCATCTTCTTGCTTTTTATTTCAGTAAAAGATGGCTCTCGAACAAACCATGAAAGATATTAAAGCCCAGAACACTCAGTTTCAACAAATGTTCCTGAACTTAACCAAGGGGCAGGAAGAGCAGAAGACACTCATCACCAAAGAGAGGAAAAAAAGACTAGGAAACCGATCGGCATTCTCAACATGGGAAGAAGGTTTATACGTCCTCCCAAGCGAGCTCAAGACTGTGATATCCCATCAAACGAAGATGACAATCAGAGTGAAGATAGTAAAAGTGTGAAGGATGAGAAAGGAAGCCACCTTAGTTCAGGCCAATATTTTGATGAAGATGAAGAAGACTATTCGATGAACAGTATCCTCCTGCCGATGAAAAATACAAATAGCTGGAAGATCATTTAAATGATATGGAGATCCAGAGAGTGCCTGGGTTGGATTTTAAAGAGATGGGTATAATTTCGGCAGTTGTTATCCCTCACAAATTCAAGGTCCCTACTTTCGCAAAGTATGGTGGTGTTTCCTGTCCAAAACTTCATTTTAGGTCTTATGTCCGGAAGATCCAACCCCATACTTCCGACAAGAAGTTATGGGTACATTTCTTTCAAGAGAGCCTATCTGGGACACAATTGGAATTGTTCTATCAGCTGGAAGGGACCAATATCTGTACATGGGAATACTTGGCTACTACTTTTTACAAATAATACCAATACAATACTGACCTTGCACCAACTCGTGGGCAGTTATAGAGTATGACTATGGGCTCGAACGAAGGCTTCAAAGAGTATGCCCAGAAATAAAGGGATCTAACAGGAAGAGTTCAACCTCCTTTGTCTGATAGGGAGCTGGTTTCTATGTTTAAAGGAACTTTGACAGGTCCTTTCTTCAATCATCTGAGTAGAAGCTCTTCATCCGGATTCACCGAGCTGATATCAACAGGGGAATGGGTTGAAGTTGGAATCAAAAGTGGAAAGATCCAGGTGGTTGCATCTTCAAGTACAATGAATAAGACGTTCAACGGTAAGAAAGAAACTAATTTTGTGTATGGCTAACAGGGTCGTACTAGAGGTGACCGCAATCAATCAGTAGAAGTTATGCTAATTTCTAATCCCGCACCAACACAACATAAATAAGGTAATTAGTGTAGGTCAGAAGCACCAAGGAGACAGTTTACCAAAATCAACATGCCATTGTCTCAGGCATTACAACACCAACTAAAGGCTGAGCTGATAACATTAAGGGATCCTCCTCAGAATCCCAACACCTTCTCTCCTCGGTACAACCCTAATGTAAGACGTGCTTATCATTCCAATAGTCTCAAATATGAAACAAATAGTTGTTGGGCATTGAAGAATAAAATTCAAGATATGGTTGACAATAAAGAGATTGAATTTGATCCTCCTGAGACCCCCAATGTGATAACTCCACCTATGCCTAAGCACGACAAAGGCATTAGTGCTATTGATGATGTTTCGTATCTTTTTGCTGTAATTGAATTAACTACTCCCCTCCTAATTATTAAGAAGAATTTGTTGCAATCCAGTTTATTTCTGGGTTGCATTGAAAGATGCTACGGCTGCGCAACCCAACCCAATGGCTGCAAACTGCTGAAAGAAGTTATTCAGCGTCTGATGGACAACCACATAAATCTAGTTGAAAAGACTCCCTCTATGGAGAATTTGTTTCAAGACTCGGAGCTGGAAGAGGTATATGTAATTTCCAGTACTCTTGTGAGAATCACTTCCAAGGGTCCTGTAAAGATTACTGCCAAACCTATAGTTGCTCCTCTGATAATCACCGCAACCGAACCAATCCCATATTCCTCAGACAAGGCTATCCCTTGGAATTATAGGGCCAACGTCTACTAGCATGGCTTAAGAAAGAACCATTGACTATTGAAAATAAAGGTATTGAAGTTATTGATTCCAATGTTGACAATATTATCGGGACCAGTAAAGTTACTAGAAGTGGAAGGGTTTTCTCTCTAAAAATCTCTTCGTAAAATGTTGCCACACCAATTCGTGTCACTACTACCGAGTCAACTACTGAGACTCGGGGTAAAAAAAATGATGGAGCCTGCCTAGATGGAGGCATCTAAAGAAGTTACCGCTAAAGATACATGTAGACAAGAGTTGGATGAGGTATTAAAAATCATCTAAAAAAGTGATTACAAGATTGTTTAACAGTTAGGGCATACCCCATCCTAGATATCCATGTTATCCCTTTTGTTATGCTCTGAAGCCCATGTGCATGATTTGGTGAAGTTCTTAAAATTTGTGCACGTACAACAAGAAATCTCTGCTGATCAATTTGAAAATTATGTTGCTATCCTGAAGACTGACAATGGGATAGGCTTTTCAGATGTCAACTTAACTCCCAAAGGAAGAAACCATAACAAGGCCTTATATGTCTCTACCGAATGCAGGGGAACTACCTTAGTTCATGTGTTGGTTGATACAGGTTCCTCGCTGAATGTCTTATTGAAGGGTGCTCTAGACAGGCTTGACTGTGAAGGGGTTATTTTGAAACCCAGTAGTATTGTGGTCAAAGCCTTTGACGGTTCAAAGAGGATGGTACAAGGAGAGGTGGATCTCCCGGTCATAGTAGGCTCGCAGGTCTTCGACTCTACCTTCTATATAATGCACATTCGTCCAACCTATTCATGTTTACTCAGACGTCCTTGGATTCATGGGGCAGGCACTATCACTTCTATGTTGCACCAAAAGTTAAAATATCTCGTGAAAGGAAACATTATTATAATTTATAGTGAAGAAGAGTACATAGTGAGTGACTTGAACTCCTTCAAGTATGTTGAGATGGATGGCGAATTCATTGAGACTCCCTGCCAGACCTTTGAGGTTATTCCTCGGACAACTACTGTTACTGAAGACGTTTCTGTTCTTCCTAAAGTTACTAGGGTTTCGCCCAGAATGGATTCTTTGAAAGACGCCAGAGCCGTGGTAGAAGAAGGTGGTTACACTACTTGGGGTCAGCTTCTTGACATTCCTTACAAGTATAACAAATTTGGTTAGGGTTTCACTGTAGAGGCTCAAAGGCCTGCTCGTCCTGCTCATGCTGGAAGACCACTATTTTGTGTCAGCAACAATGGAGTCAACGCGGTAGAAGATGCCGATAGTGACTACAACCTAGACAACTGGATTTTTCCCTCCATCGACAACGGGCTCAACAATTGGAAGATTTAAGACGTTATACCGATCTCCTTTAGTCGGTAGTAAATGTTATTTTCTTGTTTTTCTTGCTTTCAAGTTTTGGTTAGGTAATATTTGAAATAATAACTTTAAGCCTAGTGCCTTACCCGGGGCACAACTGTTCATTTGTTAGGGTTGTCATACTCCATTAACATATTTTCATTCAATAAATCATTAGACGTTTGCATTCAAATTTTATGCTCTTTAACTTTCTTTTACTTTATTGCTTTCAAAATAGCTATGTGTTCTTACACACACCTACACAACAAATTGCAGATCCATATCCACCCTGGATCCCATTGATAATAATTTTGGTATTGCCAATTATAACTTCGAAAATACGATCTACCAAGTTGAGGGCGAAGGTGAGGAAGATTGTGAAGTACCTGGAGAGTTTGCTAGACTGTTAGAGAAAGAAGAAAGAGCTATACAACTGCATGAAGAGCCAGTCGAGGTTGTGAATTTTGGTACTAAAGAAGACAAGAAAGAAGTTAAGATAGGTGCCAACCTAGAGCACAATGTCAAAAATAGATTAATTCAGATGTTGCATGATTATATTGAGATCTTTTCTTGGTCATACGAACATATGACAGGGCTTGATACTAATATTGTGGTTCACCGTCTACCAACAAAGGAAGGTTTCCTCCCTATAAAGCAGAAGTTTCATCGTATGCGTCCTGAGATGTCTGAGAAAATCAAAGCTGAGGTTATGAAGGAGTTCAACGCAGGTTTCTTAGCTATTACATCCTATCCTTAAAGGGTCACAAATGTGGTTCCAGTACCTAAAAATGATGGTAAAGTGCGTATGTGTGTAGACTACAGGGATCTGAACAGGACAAGCCTTGAAGATGACTTTCTGCTTCCGCATATTGACGTTATGGTTGACAACACCGCTCAATACAAAGTATTTTCCTTCATGGATGGTTTCTCTGGTTATAATCAAATTAAGATGGCACCTGAAACCTGGAAAATACTACTTTCGTCACACAATGGTTCACTTTCTGTTACAAAGTTATGCCTTTTGATTTAAAGAACGCCGGTGCAACATATCAACGTGCTATGTTAGCTTTGTTCCATGACATGATCCACCACAAGATGGAGGTTTACGTTGATGACATGATAGCCAAGTCTCGGACTGAAGAAGAACATCTCAACCATCTGTATAAACTGTTTGAGAGGTCGAAGAAATATAAGTTGAGGCTGAATCCAAACAAATGCACCTTTGGGGTAAGATCTAATAAGCTCATAGGTTTTGTCGTCAATGGTAAAGGTATTGAAGTTGATCCCGCCAAGGTTAAAGTTATTCAAGAAATGCTAGTTCCACATATTGATAAGGAAGTCAGAGGTTTCTTGGGACGTTTGAATTACATTTCCATATTTATTTCTCATCTAACCACTACTTGTAAGCCAATCTTCAAGTTACTGAAGAAAGATCAAGAAATAAAGTGGAACGAAGACTGTCAGATAGATTTTGACAAGATCAAGGAGTACCTCCAAGAACCTCTAATTCTGATGCTTCCAGTTGAAGGAAGACCTCTTATCATGTACTTAACAGTGTTAGAGAATTCAATGGGGTGTGTATTGGGGAAGCATGACAAGTTTTGTCAAAAAGAGCATGCAATATACTACCTTAGCAAAAAGTTTACCGACTATGAAACAAGATACTCACTACTCGAGAAAACTTGCTTCACTTTGGCATGGGCTGCTCGCCGACTAAGACAGTGTATGTTGACTTATACCACTTTGTTGATCTCTAAGATGGATCCTATAAAATACTTATTCGAGAAGCCTGCTCTATTTGGAAGAATAGTAAGATGGAAAATGGTCTTGACAGAATACATTATTCAGTACACCACTCAGAAGGCAATCAAAGGAAGTGTACTAGTAGATCATTTGGTTCATCAAGCCATATACGACTATCAATCTATGAATTTCGAGCTCCCGAATGAGAATATTATGCTAGTTACAGATTATGAAGAACCTGGGCCGTATGAAGGACCTGAGTTGGAATCCCGATGGACTTTGGTCTTTGATGGAGCTTCAAACATGCATGCTAATGGAATTGGTGCTGTAATTGTCTCTCCCAAAGGTTTCCATATGCCATTTACCGCTAGACTATACTTTGATTGTACCAACAACATGGCCGAATACGAAGCGTGTATCATGGGTATCAAGGTTGCTATTGATATGAGAGTCAAGTTCTTGAATCTATACGGGGACTCAGCCCTAGTGATCAGTCAAATTAAGGGATAATGGGATACGAAACACCCGAATCTCATTTCTTACCGAGATCATGTATTGAAGTTAACTCCATACTTAGAGGAAGTCATTTTTGAACACATCCCGCAAGAAGAGAATAAATTTGAAGGCGCATTATCTACTATGTCATCTAAGTTCAAAGTCAGATGGGAGAATGAAGCTCCTCAAATCACTGTTGAGATATTAGACGAACCTGCATATTGCTATGAAGTTGATACTGATGGAGTAGAGGAAAAGAAGTGGTACCATGAAGTGAAAAGATACCTCGAAGCCCAAGAGTATCCGAAAGGGGCATCTATTAACGATAATAAATTCCTATGGAGGTTCTCGGCCATGTTCTTTCTGAGTAAAGGAATTTTGTACAAGCGTAATCATGATTCGACTCTGCTTCCTTGTGTAGACAAGAAGGAGGCTGAGAAGATTATGGAAGATATGCAGAAGGGGTCTTTGGTACTCATTTCAGTGGGCATACGATGGATAAGAAAATTCTGAGAGCAGGTTATTACTGGTCGACCATGGAAAATGATTGTCATCGTCATTCCAGAACTTGTCACAAATGCCAGATTTATGCTGACAAAGTACATGTGCCTCCGGTTCCTCTGTATGTCTTGACTGCTCCTTAGCCTTTTGCGATGTGGGGCATTGATATTATTGAAGAGATTAAGCCCATCGCTTCCAGTGGGCACCGTTTCATCCTGGTCGTTATTGATTATTTTACAAAGTGGGTTGAAGCATACTCATTTGCCTCTAATACCAAGAATGTCGTGGCCCAGTTCATTAAGAATAACCTCATCTGTCGGTATGGCATACCCGAGAGGATTATCACTGTTAACGATACCAACCTCAACAACACTATGATTACGGAACTCTGCATGCAGTTCAAGATTAAACACAACAGTTCTTCTCTGTACTGACCAAAGATGAATGGCACAGTGGAAGCCGCCAAAAAGAATATTAAGAAGATTTTGGAGAAGATGACAGTGAAATACAAAGATTAGAATGATATGTTACCATTCGCTCTTCATGGTTATCACACTTCAACATTAACATCAACTAGGGCAACCCCATTATCTCTCGTCTACGGTATAGAGGAGGTCTTACCTATCGAAGTCTAGATTCCTTCTCTAAGAATTATGAAAGACGCAGATCTAGATGAAGACGAATAGATTCAGACTAGGTTGGACCAAATAAATTTTATTGATGAGAAGAGGATTGTGGCTATTTCTCACAGTCAGATGTATCAGAAGCGTATGATCAAACACTTTAAGAAGAAAGTCAAAGATTATTTATTTCAGGATGGTGACTTGGTAATAAAGCACATCATCCTACCACAAGGTGATCCTAGGGGAAAATGGACTCCCACATACGAAGGGCCAGTTGTGATTAAGAGGATATTTTATGGAGGTGCTATGATATTGACCACCATGGACGGTGAAGATTTCCCTAGCTCTGTGAACATGGACATAGTAAAAAAATACTACGCATGAAAGAGACCCGCTGGTTGGTTGGCCTAGGCAAAAATAAGGGCATCCC
Source organism: Vicia faba (assembly GCA_948472305.1). Classification (NCBI taxonomy): domain Eukaryota; kingdom Viridiplantae; phylum Streptophyta; class Magnoliopsida; order Fabales; family Fabaceae; genus Vicia; species Vicia faba. The sequence goes on along the minus strand of OX451735.1, from coordinate 1,505,738,565 downwards.
GACGAACCAAAAGGGTTTGGGAAAAATTAGGGATATATATATATATATATATATATATATATATATATATATATATATATATATATATATATATATATATATATATATATATAATATATATATATATATATATATATATATATATATATATATATATATATATATATATAAAGATTGTACACCCGACAAGTTGAAAACCTGAAAGGGCTGCTTGGGCAAAAAAGGGTATCCTGGTGGACTGAAAACCTGAAAGGGAGGTCCAGACAAAAGTTAGGGATTAAAGCGTACGATTATGTCCTGTTGTATCATCTACTTACAACAAGCTTCATTATTAATGTCAAGTTCAAATGGTACAGATCAATTCATTCAATTTCTTTTGATAGCGAGGGATGAGATGCTCGAAGACATATGGGCAATAGTAGAGTTGAAACCCGATGGGATCATTTCCACATAGCTGTTTTTCCCTGTTATTCTTTGTAATTTTATTTTCATTCTACGACAATTTCCTTTTACTAGGATCTCTGTCCCTTTGTACAAAACTGCTTGTTTATAGGCGAATTCTTAATACAAATTTAATTCAAAATTCAAAATTGTTTTACTTTCTCTATTTTGTTTGCAAAAACATCCAATGACTAAATTGAATGAACATACGCGTATGAATGTGATTACTGTTAACTAATATATCCATAAAAACAAGATAAGCATCTACTAAAGATTCTAGGAGTTGGGATAGTGTCCAAGTCGTCCATAAATCCCCACAGAGAAGTCCCCATAGAGTCATCTTCACAAGCGCATCCCCGACAGGGATACGTTCCCCAGCGATTCTAATATGCCTTCTGTTGTACCCCAAAATTTGCCCTCCCTTTTCTTCAAGACATTTCTCACAAAAGATCTCAAATGCTCAAGGATTCTCAAAGAGTTGATCAGACAAGCTCACCTCCTAAGCACTGAGACCACAGATTAGGGTTTTGGTTTTCACAAGGAAAATTGGACTTCTAATGCCTCAAATTAATTTCATGGTTCATCATAGACGTCCAATAATTCTCATGCCAAGTTTCAAGTCTTGCATCTCAAAATTTCTCAGTCAATTGCTCAGATGACTGAAAATCAATTGTATTGGGTAAAAAGTCAAATGTGATCAACATACAATCAAACCTTAAGATTTTTGGTCAACATCAACATTTTGAAGTAATATTCATCATTTGATCAAGGGATGATCGTAATTCCTCAAGGAAAGCACTCAAATCATTAAAGGGGCAAAATTGTCAAAATTAGGGGTTTGATTGAGAATGCCTGATCATTGACTTTTGACCTAATACATGACCTAATGCCTTAAAGAATGATCTCAAGAATTCAAATACAACATCTTTACCTGATTATTTGGCTCAAAACATTTCCAAGGTGCAAGTGATTGATAGTTGAAAATTTGAGATCAACTAATGAAAAGTCAACAGCCACACAAAAGTCAAACTTTGACTTTTTGGTCAACATTGAAGTTCAAAATCAAGAATCATCAAACCATTCAAAATTATCAAGTTTGATCATTAAGAATCAACAAAGTCAACAAAAGTCAAAGATGAAAAATTTTCTAACACTTAGAAAATTCTCTAAGTATTAAGGCTTTATTCTTAATAAATTCACCACTTCATGATCAATTTTCACCAAGATGTAAGATGATTCAAGGAAATCTTTCAACATGAAAGTTGTAGAGCGTGATGAATTCTACATCTTTGTAGTAGAGGGTTGAAGTCCAAAAAATGCTTGGATTAGGAGATATAGGCCCATGTAGTTGTGACATTTTTATCCAACACTTAAAAAAAATTTCAATTAGTTTTGGTCAGCTTTTCATCCAAACTTCTTGACAAATTTTCACCAACTTCCTTGTTGATTTAGCCAAAGTGGTCAACATGAAAGTTGTAGACAATGTTTCAAGCTTTCCAAAATGTCCAAGAACATAAAAAAGACCATGCTTGAGCTAGGATATTCGAAGACATGAAGTTGGCATTTCATTCTTGATTATAGGCCATTTTTGTGATAAGTTCATGACCAAATCTCATAACCTTACCATGCAATCTCACTTTTTAGGCTATGTTGTTTCAAAATCTCCATATAATCAGAGATTTACACGAAACTATGATGTGTTACACAAGGATTTGAAGCTTTATCCACTTGATCATACCATTTTTGGATGATATTACAAAAAGATTCATATCCATTTGCATAAAGATCACTTTAATCACAAAGTCCACTCATTGATCCTCTAACTTGTTTGTCCTGATCACACATAACATGAATGCTCGTAAGCAACATGTTTAAAGTATCTAACCACCCTATGAGCTATTGTACCGCACATTGAAACTTTGATTTCTCAATAAATCACAAGTTATGTTTCAACCAAACCATAACTTCAAACTTGCAAACCTGGTCAGCTCCTTCCCTTAAACTTTTCCCTATAAATGAAGGTCATTTTTGCAAGCTATGGCACGAATTAACAAGCCCTTAAACCCTCTCATACACTCTCAAACTCGAATTCCCATAAAACTCATTTCTTGAGTTTTCAAAATCCATTTCTTTGAAACTCATCACTCTTGCAACTTTTACCCAAAAAAATCATCCAAACACTTTATATACATCATATAGAAGTGATCCAAACACCTGTTTCACTTCTGTAATCACTCTATCATCATATACCATTTTCAAAATCCACCATTGCAACTTGACTTGAGTAGATAAATCCAGACACTCTCAAGGCAAAGTAAGAGTTGCAACATACTCACCAAGGTCCAAGGAAGCAAAATCAAGCATCACATTACTTCTAGAAGTCGTGTAGAGGACATTGAATTTTTGCATCAAGAGGTAAGTTTTCCAACTTTGAAATCTTAATACAAGCATCATTTGAACTTACTTTTAAAAGATAAAATGTAGATATCATGCCTATGAAGCTAACCATATCCTTAAATTTCATTTTAATTGATTGTGGGATAAGAATTTTGAAACTGGATTTTTTTGGACATTTAGGTTTTCGTTTGGTACCAATAGAAAATTCGTGAAAATCTTTGAGTTATAGCTTCAGAAAATTATACCATTAGATTCCTTGCGAAACTCTAACCAAGTTTCATTTTTACATTTTCGAATTTGGATGAGAAATGAGAAAGTTATGTTTTTTTTTTACATTTTGTTATAGTTATAGTAACGATGAATGCAAGGAAGAAGAAGAAGAAGAGAAAAATCCAATTTTTTTGAAAAGAGTTTATTTTATATTTAATAGAACATGTGTCATAATCGGATGAAACAACCACCCTAGAGGTAAAACAAGCGCGCGTTTATTATAGGGACCTGGGTTTGAGTCCTAGCGGTACCCTTTTGGCTATTTTCTCTATTTTCAAACTTCATTTTCTTACTTATTTTTCATCATTTTCAATCAATTCTTTTTGCATTAAAATTTAATTTGTTCAAGATAATTTTTTGCATACTATTAGTGTACCACCTCTATTTTATGAATATTAAAAAATATTAAAAAAAATACTTTTTATTTCTTCATTTTTCTATTAAATCAAAATGCACCTTTTTTAGGGTTTTTAAGAAAACTTTTTGAAGATCTTTTTGATTAAAGTTTCAACTTTGCTCACAATGCTTGATTCTACCATGATAGACCTTTATTACCATAAGGTATCTAGACACTTGAGTAAACATTTCATGATAGCTTGAGTATTCTTTTTAGAAACTTTTCTCAACCAAATTCATACTAAATCATGAAACATGTACAAAAATTAAAACTATGCTCCATGACTTTCATCTTGTTTGTGATTCATACACTTGTTTCAAACATCTAAAAATATTTTCTAAATACTTAGAATTTATTTAGGGTTTCAAATATCTTTCCCTTTTCACCACCATCGCACATTTTACTTTCGCATTAATATTTTCCAATTATTGTAATTGTTCAAAGGTTTGTAATAACTTTAGTTAGGGTTTATTGCTTTTCTCTCCATTCATAAAATTTGTACCCCTATTCCTGAAGCGATGTAATAGTGTAGGATATTTAATTTACGCACTTTACTATTTTGTAATTGCCTCAAATCCTTGTAATAGTGTAGGACATTTAATTTCGGTAATTTACCACTTTACTTATTATTATTAGTTTAATAGGATTGTATGGCAAGATCTTAAAATCAATACTAGATAACCTAATCCAAGATAAATACTTGAATCACAACACACCTGGCACACTCACACCTCTAGGGTAATCTCACGTGTTGCCTCGGATAAAAATAGTTATGTCCCTCGAACGTGTGATGTTTTAGCAAAGACCCTCGATTAAAATATCATGGTCCCTCGATGACCCTTCGATGTTACCTTCGACAAACGATCTTAGTCCCTTATGACAATTTCTAAAATATTATACAAGTTGCCTTTTATGACTGTAGGATGACCCACGCTTGTCCCTCACATCCAATGATATGGCTCCCTATCAACCAATGGTAAAGTAGCACTATATAAAGGAGGAGGAAAAGAACAAAGACTTTTTGAGTAGGTAGATTGCTTATAACTGCTTGCTCACAAACAAAAACCATTTTCACACCTCACACTTTCAAAACCAAACCTCTTTGCAAACACTCTCTTTTCAAACAAATATTTTCAAAAACAAATACTTTGTATGCGTTCTCAATGATACGAGAATGATTACAAAGTTTTCCGTACTAAGGCGTTTTCAAAATATTTCCAAAAATAAATATTTTGTATACATTCTCAATGATACGAGAATTATTACAAAATTACAATCTTCAAAAATTTTCAAACATACACAAACACAAAGTATTTCAAAGTGAGCTAGTAATTAAGAGCCCGTAGATAACTACAGATGAAAAGGGTGCTAACACTTTCCCTTTTCATAACCTACTGTTGTAACCCAAAATTTTCCCTCCCATATTCTTCAAGAATTGCAAAGTCAAAGCTTCAAAATTCCCCAAGGGTTGCACAGTGCAAGGGCCTCCTAAACAGTCAAAATTAGGGTTTTGGTTCTGACAAAGAAAATGAAGTTTCCAAAGGTCCAATGAAGTCTCACATGCCTATAAATATGGTCAAGCATCCTCATACCAAGTTTCAAGACTTTCAGCACAAAATTGCACAGTCAAAAACCCTAATTGCACTACAGTCAACTGTAGGGGCAAAATGGTCATTTGACAGTCAAAAGTTCAAATTTTTGGTCAACATCTCATTTTGAAGCCACAAACATCATTTGATCAATGCTTGATCATGATTCTCAAAGCTTGGCTCAAAAATCATCAAGATGCAAAAGTTTCCATATTTGGACAGTTGAAAAAGTCAACTGTAAATTGACCAGGGCATAACTTTCACATGGATTATCAGAAAAATTCCATCCAAAGCTCATTTTGAAGAGAAAGACATTTCCTACAACTCCTATTCATACTTCAAGTCCAAGAAATGCTCTCACAAAAAGTTATCAATTTCAACATTATAGGTCATTTTCAAAAGTCAACAAAAAGGGACTTTAAGTCAAAGGCCATAACTTGAGATTGGTAAATCAAAATGCCATGGGACCAAAGGAATTGGTTAGAGGACTCAAAGACCTTTCCAAAATGTCCAAGAACATGAGCAAAGCTTAAAAATTGAGCAAGTTATGCCTTGTGGAAGTTGGGAAATTTTTGGATATTTTGAAAAGTCAACATTGATTCAAATGACCTAAAATTGCTAATGGGCCTCTTTTTTCTTCCACAATTCATCATCCAAGGCATGTGCACGACCATTTGGCCCAAAGGGAAGTTTTTATCATTTTTTATTTATTTATTTGGATTTTTTATTATTAATAATTCATTTAATTAATTAAAATACATGAAAAATGTTAAACCTAATGCTTCAAATCTTTTTGTGCATAAAACATCTCCAAGATTTCGTGCAAATCAGATTAGGAAAGAATCAAAGGCAATTGGATGTGATTGGCATCAAAAACATGTGAAAAAGATTGCAAAATAATGGCTTGAAAATCAAATATCTTTTTCATCAATTCATGGATGTTTGGATCAATTTCTTTGACCTAAATCATTCTCACATAAATACCAAGTGCAACCCTAATGCTAAAGAGGTCTAAGTGGCGCCATAGCCAAAGAATCGAACTCACACTTTTGCCTAAAAATTTCAAAACTGACAACAAGGTTACAGGTCGATTCAAGCAAAGAGATTTGTTCCATCACCTTCCTGAGGCTTCAAGGAAGATTTCCAAATAAAAACCATCCATCCTAACCTCAAGAAACGTGAGAACGATGGCCACCTGTACAGAAAATATTTGATATTCTTGCATCTCGATTCATGCATCTTTAGCAATTTTTAATATGTGATTCATGTTCATTATCTAATTCTGAAGCTAACTGTATAATCCAATTGAATTTTCATCACCCATATGCGAATCTGCCATTGTTATTTTCTAGGGTTTTGCAAGCTACGAATTGGGCGTTTCTTAACGCTGTAAAATTGGAATACCACAGTACCATGAATGGACTCAGCACGATTGGACGATTGAGAAACACTCCTCGCGCCTAATTTATGAGGCCATATGGCCTATTCGCTATTTTTTGGAATGATGCATAAGGGAACGGTTCAAAACCGTTGCCCATTCTTTTTTTTATTTCAGGAAAAAACAACGCTATGGAGAAGACGATGCAGTGGCAAGCTATGATTGGGTGATTTAAAAATTCGCGCTAAAAGTCCACCAACGCTTTGGTTTTTTTTATATTAATTGATTGTTATTTGATAAACAAAGAAACAAAGTGGTACGATTGGCAGGCATACACATTGATAACCAACAGGACCTGGGTTAGATCCCAGGTCCCCACCCCTTTCCAATAATATTTTTTCAATTGTTATCCTATGCAGGTTCAGTTCAAAGGAATACCATATGCTCCTCCATCCAACGCGCCACTTGGCCAATCTCATCCATCCAAGGGCTCAGATCTGAAGAGCATGGAGAACCCTAGTCAAAGATCCCACACGTGTCTTGAAAAGGTCAATGGGGCCAGGGATAATTGGGCCTGAATGCTGCAAATACACCTCCAAATTAGGGGGGCAGAACCCCCCTAGGTTTGCAATCTTCTATATTTTTTCATTCTTTTTATTTCAATTTGTATTCTTTTCAATTAATTCTTTTGATTTAATTTTCCATAAAAATACATAAAACACCAAAAAATCAGAAAAGACAAAATTTAAATACATTTATTTAATTGATATTTTTGTAAATAAATTTCATTAAATGATTTTAGTTTTTTAATCTAGGATTCATCTTAATATTTTTGCAATAAAAACCTAAAATTTGTAGAATTAGGTTTTGTATCAATTTTTATCTTTTTTTCTTTTCTTTCATAATAATTAATTATTAAAATATTATTTATTTTTATAAATTGAAATTGCATGTAAATAATTAGGTTAATTTAGGTTTAACTTTAATATTTTCTTCTAATAAATAAAAATTGTAGAATTAGGTCTTTAGTTTCATTAAACACAAAAAAACCAAAAAAATAATTTCTTTTTCTTTAATTTAATTAATTTAACAATTTAATTCCATTAAAAAGGGTCCAACGCCCTCGTTTAAAAAAAAGTTTTAATTCACGTATTTATTCCTTATTTCTTTTAATTATTTATGTACCTCTCCCAAAGCTTTATAAACTCGGACACTTTAATCTTTCGCACTTTACTTTACTCTATTTCTTTATTTTCTGTCAAATCGGGTCCTGGAAATTTTGGCGATGTGGACCCGCGCCTTTTGTAATAGTTTAGAACTTTACCTCTTTCGCACTTTTTTAACTATTAAATAAATGCATGCAAGAATGAATGACAAAAAAATAAAAACAAACGCATAGATCACGTTGACATGACAAGATAAAATAAATGAATCTGACACACAAAATCACACACCACCCCTAGGGTACGCCTCACTGTTGCCTTGCCTCGAAAGGTGATCGTCGAGTAGAGGATGTCTTAGTAAGTCCTCATGATCCGGGAACCTGGCATGAGGGTAGCTTCTAAGGTGTCTTCCCATTGCTCTGGTGATCACCATGTCCCGAACCTCGAATTGACCCGAACACCTCCAACGGTGGTGCTACCTACCTCTCAATGGTGGGATGGCACTACTTTAAAGGACATCTACACAGACGAATTCCTTAGGGTAGGTAGGTTCTCGTAGATACTTGCTCTAATTTCAAAATAAATTCAAAAATACTTTTCACACCAACACATTTTCAAAAGCTTTCAAAAGTAATTTTTCAAACACTCTTGAGGACCGATACAAGAGTCGAACTGAAAATTTTCAAAGAAACTTTTTAAAACCCACAGTTGAAAAGCAAACAAACCATTTTTGAAAACACAATGAGCAAGTATCTAAGAGCCCATGGATAACCATTGATAGAAAGGGTGCTAACACCTTCCCTTTCTATAATCTACCTCCTGAACCGAGAACAATCTCTTTAAGGAATTTTTCTGTGCTTTTGTCCTTTCCATTTGGAGAAAATAAAAGACGGTGGCGACTCTTGCTTCCGCGACATTTCGCGAACCAGCGTTAAACAGTCAGTTCCAGATCCACTGATCACAGAACTGGCGACTCTGCTGGGGAAAAACTATAAAAGTGGGGATACCTTAGGGTTAGTTCATAACTGTGTTTTCAATTGTATTGACTTGTCTGCTTTAAATTTGTGGGTTGCATGGGAGTTACATAGATCCTAACCCGGATTTGGGGATACCCTGTTTAGGTAGCATAAGCTGTGAGGGACCTGTCCGGCGTAGACCGACACGGGTGAAGCAGTGGCTACGTTGGTGTGGCACCTTGGTCTGTACCGATATCCCTTGTGTTGCAACGAGGAGAATATGGGTCTTCTAAGGAGTCATTAAGCACCAACAACCTTAGAACCTTAATTGACACAACTTGGCCATTAGAACAGTAGCAGTATGCTACGCCCATTGAGGCTAAACTCTCGTGATGGTTCTGGCTGCAAGAAAAGATTGCGATGCTGGAGTTATGACCGATTGAGGGTAGTCAATGATATTGGGATCCTCTAAGAACCCGGTTACTTTGATAGGACAGGTTGAACCCACCAACTTCAAGAGGGTACTACCCAGACCCCATGCTGGCCTAAACCCTAAGGGTTTCTCTTGTGTGACTTGTGTGCCTTCCAACTTGACTACTTGCATGCTTGTTATCTGAGACTTGAGTTTCCCTTGCAGGTTGTGTTTATAGTCCTTAATAGGGACTCATAACAGGGTATACTAAGTTTCTTACAGGTTTTGGTTTGTAGTCCTTAATTAGGACTCATAACAAGGTTTACCGAGTTTCTTGCAGAGTTTGTTGTAGTCCTTAATTAGGACTCATAACAAGGTTTACCAAGTTTCTTGCAGGGTTTGTTTATAGTCCTTAATTGGGACTCATGACAGGTTTTACTTGAGTTTCTTGCAGGTTTTGGTTTGCAGTCCTTAATTGGGACTCATAACAGGGTTACTTACATTACCCCATGCATAGCATAACATCATACCATTGCATACACCCTACATAAGGATTAACCCATTTCAAGGATCTCAAGGGCTTGTGATGCAGGTCATGATGAATCAAACATCTAGCAAGGGGCAAAGAGGATTTATTTTCCCCTAGCCAAAGTTGTCAGAGGCTATGACCCACTGGATATGGTGAGCCTTTGACCCTTGAAGAAGGACTCTCAGCAAACATGAAGTTCCCTCAATCAAGCTACCTAGTTCTAACAATTTTGGTTTACCCCGCGAGGTCCTTGAAAACATTGCACGCATATCATACATATTGTTGCATTACAGGTATCCTTGTTGCAGGTCACTTACCTTTCTCGCTGTTTATTTCAGCAATGGCTTCCCAACAAGATAACCAGGACCTTCTTGCTCAAGAGACTCGGCTCGGGGAAATCCTCCTGAATTTATCCAAGGGGTAGGAGGAGTTGAGGACACTTCTCATGGGGAATCTGATCAGAAAGAGTCCTGAAGATGACAAGGACGAGCAGCTGAAACGTCTACAAGCTAAGGTAGACACATTGAAAACCCAGATGCTGGGGCAAAGGGCCCTCATTCAAGGTTTAGCTCAGGAGCAAGGAGAGCTGAGGGCCATGATCAGCCAGCTTCCTCAAGGCATGAAGCAACCAGCCCAAATCAGGGACCAGGTCATGGAACAGCTTCCAAGGGGGCAAAGGTCGGGTCCAATGAATAGACCTCTCCGAGTTGCTACCACTTCACAGGTCCAATCACAACCTCGCCTGGAGCAAAGGGTTGATCAGAGTGAGCCAAACAAGCCCAGGAGGCAATTTACCCAGCTCAACACGTCGCTGTCTCAAGCCCTACAACACCTGTTGAGACTGAATCTGATTACATTAAGGGACCCCCCTAAGAATCAGAATACAGTGTCACCAAAGTATAATCCCAACGCCCGCTGCGCTTATCATTCCGACAGCCCGGGACATAATACAAACGACTGTTGGTCTCTGAAGAACAAGATTCAGGACCTGATTAACGAAGGAGCAGTGGAATTCACCAAAGATGGTCAGGCTGAATTTTTCTACCATCCCTCCAAGGCTCACTGTTTGAAGTAACAAACCCTGAAGAGGAAAAGACTTTTGTTCATTAGGATTTCCAAGTTGTAATTTTCTTTTGTTCAAACATTTACTCATGTTAAACATTGTTATTTCATTAATGCATCACTTATGTCTATTTTGAATTAATATACTCGTATTCACTATATGCAAATTATTTTCATATTTTTTCTGATGTCAACTCTTGATCTAAAATTCTAAGCCTCTTGAGGGAGGATGACGAAAACGATACCATAATCTACAATATGCTTTTGAACAGACCCCGCTGATGAGGTACAGGCATTGTTTCAATTCCTAAACACTGGAGTTATAAGGAAGATAATCCCTCGTCAACCCCTCTGAGCCAAAGAAGTAGGAGTTTTTTTTTTCTTTTCGAAATGTAAAACCCTTAATCATAACCTGGGGCAGGGTAGTCTCTCAGTTAATCCAAGTGCATAACGAATGGCACAAAAGAGATCCTTACAAAAAAGATAGTGATGGTTCCGAATAATCAATAAAGAAAGGCAGTCATTATCTCAAAAAATAAAAAACCCATTAAGTCAAAACCCATGAAGGAGACTTACAAAACTGGGGCATCCCGCTGACTGTAATTCCAAAAAAGGAAACAGTTCAGGCAAAAAAAGAAAGGGATAACAAAAATCAGACAAGAAAGAGGTCTTACAAACCCTCAACAAAAAAGGAAATGAGTGCCTAATCAAAATAAATCGTCAGTATCCGAACCATCACTGGTATATCAAAGCAAAGACTCAACAAGGTCTAACGCACGATTAGCTGAGTTTAGGAGTGAAGAACATCACGAAGAACGGGTGGGTACAAATAATTTGAGCCTTTATCCTTTGTTTCTTGAACCGTGAACCAGGCCACGTTATAACCCTTAAAAGTCCTTGCTGAAGCATGGGTTAGTTTGAAAGCGTACTGTGACGAAAGGTATCCTGACTCCTTAAGGCTCGCAATAAAATAACGAGTTGACATCACGTTTTACAAACAATCACTTGTTTTATGAAAAAAGAATGCATTTTCAAAATCTTAAAGACGGACATAAGCTTTGCATTTTTAACATAACTTTGTTTGCATATGACTTTTTGTTTGAACAACAGGAAAATTCGCACAATGAATACCTAGTGAACAAAAGCACTTCCAATCAAGGGGAAGACGTGATTATTGTCCATCATCTGGGGCAATTCAATCAAGATTCAGAGAATCTCTCAAAGGCCAAATAGCCTGGGGCAAATCTCCGCCTGAGTCACTTGGGGCATTTCAACAACGAATCTTGCCTGATCAAACACCTTCTGGTGGTACGACAAAACACTTCTAACAGGGGCAACTCCCTGCATTCTGAGAGCGTGGACATAGTCGAAAAAATACTACGCATAATCAAAGACCCGCTAGGTTGACACACCTAGGAAAAAATAAGGGCTTCCCAGCGAATCAAAAGGGTTCGGGCAAAATGAAGGGATGAAATAAAAAAATCTGTACACCCGGCAAGTCGAAAACCTGAAAAGGCGGCTTGGGCAAAAATGGGTATCCCGGTGGACTGAAAACCCGAAAGGGCGGTCCAGGCAAAAGTTAGGGATCAAAGCGTACGACTATGTCCCGTCGTCTTATCACCTGCCTACCTGAAGAAGGTTTGACCCTCAACAATTATCAGCATCCCACAGGTGCCTCCCCCATAGAAACAGGGGCAATAACGGGTGGTCTAAGCAATCTGATTGTTTCTGTCCTCCAAGGTATCAAGGTAGGTTACGTGGAAGAACATAACCAATACAGTTCAATACTCCCCCAGTAGAGTCCAATCCAGTCCCCCAAGAAAGTTAGAATTCATCTCCCCAAGCAGTAAGCTTATCCCCAGTAGATTCTGGAAGCTTACCCTCGCAGAGCGCGAACGCGGCTCCTGGCTTTATTCAAAGAGTTATTTCCTTACTAGGATATAACTGGATTATCCTCAGCCAAAAGCCACGGAAAGAGCGCCCTCGACGGAGTCTTCTTATCCCCAGCGAAGTCCATTAACACTTCCAATATAACGATGGTATCCCCAGCAAGTTATTATCAACAACTCAACAAAGTATCTCTCTCCCCCATAGAGTATTGCTCCCCAGCAAGATCGTTAGAGTACTTTTCTCCCCGCAGAGTAATCATTCGCCAAGTTTGTTCCCCAACGGAGTTATCTTCTCCTACCGGTATTCTTGCAACTATCATCCCCAGCGGAAGTAAAAGCTTATTCTTCAACATCAGCCCAGGAGTGACGTCCCGGCACCCGTTAAGGACTTACTTTCCTAGACGAAAAACATAATATTCATAAACATCTTCATACATCATAGCATGCATATACGCATCATATCTTACGAATCTCATTTATGTTGACAACATCATTGCTTGATCCATATCACGCATTGCATATGAATGACCTTTACCTTTCAGGAAAGATTCAGTTAAATTCTCAATCATATTTCAAGACCTAGACCGGTTCAGTTAAATCGACTCCAAAGATTTCTTATCCAGTCAAAGGCCTTCTCTGGTCCAGTTAAATCGACCCCAAACAGATTTTTCTGATAAAAACCCAGTTGAAGACATTTCAAGACCTAGAACGGTTCAGTTAATCGACTCCAAAGATTTCTTATCCAGTCCAAGGCCTTCTTTAGTCCAGCTAAATCGACCCCAAACAGATTTTCCTAATAAAGACTTAGTAGAAGTTATCTATGGTTCTCTCCCCGATCCTGCGGAGTTGGTAATCCCAGGCTTCTCTCAACGATTGCTGTTGAAGTTGAAGTTATCCAAGGTTCTCTCAATATTTGCTGTTGAGGTGGTAATCGCCTATGGTTCTCTCCCCGATCCTGCGGAGTTTGTAATCCCAGGCTTCTCTCAACGATTGCTGTTGAAGTTGAAGTTATCCAAGGTTCTCTCAATGTTTGCTGTTGAGGTGGTAATCGCCTATGGTTCTCTCCCCGATCCTGCGGAGTTGGTAATCCCAGGCTTCTCTCAACGATTGCTGTTGAAGTTGAAGTTATCCAAGGTTCTCTCAATGTTTGCTGTTGAGGTGGTAATCGCCTATGGTTCTCTCCCCGATCCTGCGGAGTTGGTAATCCCAGGCTTCTCTCAACGATTGCTGTTGAAGTTGAAGTTATCCAAGGTTCTCTCAATGTTTGCTGTTGAGGTGGTAATCGCCTATGGTTCTCTCCCCGATCCAGCGGAGTTGGTAATCCCAGGCTTCTCTCAATGATTGCTGTTGAAGTTGAAGTTATCCAAGGTTCTCTCAATGTTTGCTGTTGAGGTGGTAATCGCCTATGGTTTTCTCCCCGATCCTGTGGAGTTGGTAATCCCAGGCTTCTCTCAACGATTGCTGTTGAAGTTGAAGTTATCCAAGGTTCTCTCAATGTTTGTTGTTGAGGTGGTAATCTCCTATGGTTCTCTCCCCGATCCTGCGGAGTTGGTAATCCCATGCTTCTCTCAACGATTGCTGTTGAAGTTGAAGTTATCCAAGGTTCTCTCAATGTTTGCTGTCGAGGTGGTAATCGCCTATGGTTCTCTCCCCGATCCTGCGGAGGTGGTAATCCCAGATTTCTCTCAACGATTGCTGTTGAAGTTGACGTTATCCAAGGTTCTCTCAATGTTTGCTGTTGAGGTGGTAATCTCCTATGGTTCTCTCCGCGATCCTACGGAGGTGGTAATCCCAGATTTCACTCAACGATTGCTGTTGAAGCTGAAGTTATCCAAGGTTCTCTCAATGTTTGCTGTTGAGGTGGTAATCGCCCATGGTTCTCTCCCCGATCCTGTGAAGGTGGTAATCCCAAGATTCGCTCAATGATTGCTGTTGAAGTTGAAGTTATCCAAGATTTTCTCAACGATTGTTGTTGAGGTTAAAGTCACCCAAGGTTCTCTCACCGTTCTTGTTGAGGTAGTAACCACCCCTGGTTCATTCATCACCGTTTGAAGCTCCAGATCCAGCTCCTATAACCAGTCAGGACACATCTATACCAAGCATCTGAAGACCAACTCCTGCAACATATCAGGTACTCATTTTTATTTTGCAGGTACGCAAGTTCTCGCTAAAGAAGCTCTTACGCGATCAACATCCAGATGGCATCTATAAGCCCATCCGCCATCCATCATCTCTTAGCATGGCATCTATAAGCCCTTCATCCTATCCATCAATCTCCAAATGGCATCTATAAGCCCATTCCCATCATCATACTGCTACTATGTGAGCGCAAATTTCTGGGCACTCTAGTGTTCAATCATCTTCCACCTTCGGATTACGAAAGGCACGTCAGCCAATCTGCATCCTCAGGTTTAAGAAGATTGAACAGGGGCAACTGTTGTACCCCAAAATTTGCCCTCCCATATTCTTCAAGAATTGCAAAGTCAAAGCTTCAAAATTCCCCAAGGGTTGCATAGTGCAAGGGCCTCCTAAACAGTCAAAATTAGGGTTTTGGTTCTGACAAAGAAAATGAAGTTTCCAAAGGTCCAATCAAGTCTCACATGCCTATAAATATGGTCAAGCATCCTCATACCAAGTTTCAAGACTTTCAGCACAAAATTGCACAGTCAAAAACCCTAATTGCACTACAGTCAACTGTAGGGGCAAAATGGTCATTTGACAGTCAAAAGTTCAAATTTTTGGTCAACATCTCATTTTGAATCCACAAACATCATTTGATCAATGCTTGATCATGATTCTCAAAGCTTGGCTCAAAAATCATCAAGATGCAAAAGTTTCCATATTTGGACAGTTGAAAAAGTCAACTATAAATTGACCAGGGCATAACTTTCACATGGATTATTAGAAAAATTCCATCCAAAGCTCATATTTGAAGAGAAATACATTTCCTACAACTCCTCTTCATACTTCAAGTCCAAGAAATGCTCTCACAAAAAGTTATCAATTTCAACATTATAGGTCATTTTCAAAAGTCAACAAAAAGGGACTTTAAGTCAAAGGCCATAACTTGAGATTGGTAAATCAAAATGACATGGGACCAAAGGCATTGGTTAGAGGACTCAAAGACCTTTCCAAAATGTCCAAGAACATGAGCAAAGCTTAAAAATTGAGCAAGTTATGCCTTGTGGAAGTTGGGAAATTTTTGGATATTTTGAAAAGTCAACATTGATTCAAATGACCTAAAATTGCTAATGGGCCTCTTTTTTCTTCCACAATTCATCATCCAAGGCATGTGCACGACCATTTGGCCCAAAGGGAAGTTTTTATCATTTTTTATTTATTTATTTGGATTTTTTATTATTAATAATTCATTTAATTAATTAAAATACATGAAAAATGTTAAACCTAATGCTTCAAATCTTTTTGTGCATAAAACATCTCCAAGATTTCGTGCAAATCAGATTAGGAAAGAATCAAAGGCAATTGGATGTGATTGGCATCAAAAACATGTGAAAAAGATTGCAAAATAATGGCTTGAAAATCAAATATCTTTTTCATCAATTCATGGATGTTTGGATCAATTTCTTTGACCTAAATCATTCTCACATAAATACCAAGTGCAACCCTAATGCTAAAGAGGTCTAAGTGGCGCCATAGCCAAAGAACCGAACTCACACTTTTGCCTAAAAATTTCAAAACTGCAAACAAGGTTACAGGTCGATTCAAGCAAAGATATTTGTTCCATCACCTTCCTGAGGCTTCAAGGAAGATTTCCAAATAAAAACCATCCATCCTAACCTCAAGAAACGTGAGAACAATGGCCACCTGTACAGAAAATATTTGATATTCTTGCATCTCGATTCATGCATCTTTAGCAATTTTTAATATGTGATTCATGTTCATTATCTAATTCTGAAGCTAACTGTATAATCCAATTGAATTTTCATCACCCATATGCGAATCTGCCATTGTTATTTTCTAGGGTTTTGCAAGCTACGAATTGGGCGTTTCTTAACGCTGTAAAATTGGAATACCACAGTACCATGAATGGACTCAGCATGATTGAGAAACACTCCTCGCGCCTAATTTATGAGGCCATATGGCCTATTCGCTATTTTTTGGAATGATGCATAAGGGAACGGTTCAAAACCGTTGCCAATTCTTTTTTTTATTTCAGGAAAAAAACAACGCTATGGAGAAGACGATGCAGTGGCAAGCTATGATTGGGTGATTTAAAAATTTGCGCTAAAAGTCCACCAACGCTTTGGTTTTATTTTATATTAATTGATTATTATTTGATAAACAAAGAAACAAAGTGGCACGATTGGCAGGCATACACATTGATAACCAACAGGACCTGGGTTCGATCCCAGGTCCCCACCCCTTTCCAATAATATTTTTTCAATTGTTATCCTATGCAGGTTCAGTCCAAAGGAATACCATATGCTCCTCCATCCAACGCGCCACTTGGCCAATCTCATCCATCCAAGGGCTCAGATCTGAAGAGCATGGAGAACCCTAGTCAAAGATCCCACATGTGTCTTGAAAAGGTCAATGGGGCCAGGGATAATTGGGCCTGAATGCTGCAAATACACCTCCAAATTAGGGGCAGAACCCCCCTAGGTTTGCAATCTTCTATATTTTTTCATTCTTTTTATTTCAATTATTATTCTTTTCAATTAATTCTTTTGATTTAATTTTCCATAAAAATACATAAAACACCAAAAAATCAGAAAAGACAAAATTTAAATACATTTATTTAATTGATATTTTTGTAAATAAATTTCATTAAATGATTTTAGTTTTTTAATCTAGGATTCATCTTAATATTTTTGCAATAAAAACCTAAAATTTGTAGAATTAGGGTTTGTATCAATTTTTATCTTTTTATCTTTTCTTTCATAATAATTAATTATTAAAATATTATTTATTTTTATAAATTGAAATTGCATGTAAATAATTAGGTTAATTTAGGTTTAACTTTAATATTTTCTTCTAATAAATAAAAATTGTAGAATTAGGTCTTTAGTTTCATTAAATACAAAAAAACCAAAAAAATAATTTCTTTTTCTTTAATTTAATTAATTTAACAATTTAATTCCATTAAAAAGGGTCCAACGCCCTCGTTTCAAAAAAAAGTTTTAATTCGCGTATTTATTCCTTATTTCTTTTAATTATTTATGTACCTCTCCCAAAGCTTTGTAAACTCGGACACTTTAATCTTTCGCACTTTACTTTACTCTATTTCTTTATTTTCTGTCAAATCGGGTCCTGGAAATTTTGGCGATATGGACCCGCGCCTTTTGTAATAGTTTAGAACTTTACCTCTTTCGCACTTTTTTAACTATTAAATAAATGCATGCAAGAATGAATGACAAAAAAATAAAAACAAACGCATAGATCACGTTGACATGACAAGATCAAATAAATGAATCTGACACACAAAATCACACACCACCCCTAGGGTATGCCTCATTGTTGCCTTGCCTCGAAAGGTGATCGTCGAGTAGAGGATGTCTTAGTAAGTCCTCATGATCCAGGAACCTGGCATGAGGGTAGCTTCTAAGGTGTCTTCCCATTGCTCTGGTGATCACCATGTCCCGAACCTCGAATTGACCCGAACACCTCCAACGGTGGTGCTACCTACTCTCAATGGTGGGATGGCACTACTTTAAAGGACATCTACACAGACGAATTCCTTAGGGTAGGTAGGTTCTCGTAGATACTTGCTCTAATTTCAAAATAAATTCAAAAATACTTTTCACACCAACACATTTTCAAAAGCTTTCGAAAGTAATTTTTCAAACATTCTTGAGGACCGATACAAGAGTCGAACTGAAAATTTTCAAAGAAACTTTTTAAAACCCACAGTTGAAAAGCAAACAAACCATTTTTGAAAACACAATGAGCAAGTATCTAAGAGCCCATGGATAACCATGGATAGAAAGGGTGCTAACACCTTCCCTTTCTATAATCTACCTCCCGAACCGAGAGCAATCTCTTTAAGGAATTTTTCTGTGCTTTTGTCCTTTCCATTTGGAGAAAATAAAAGACGGTGGCGACTCTTGCTTCCGCGACATTTCGCGAACCAGCGTTAAACAGTCAGTTCCAGATCCACCGATCACACCTACCATTTGAACTCAGGAAAATTCTCAAAAGGTATTTCCTGTTCTTTTCACCCTTTCCTTTATTGGATAAAAGAAAAGTCGGTGGCAACTCTTGTTATCCGTAAAATTTAAGATTAAACACAAAACACCAAGTCAGTTCTCCCACCGTATTACAGAACTTGCAACTCTGTTGGGGAAGTTTTTAACTAAAAGTGGGGTTACCTTAAGAGCTAGATCACCTTTATTGCTTTATTTATTTGCCTAGGTTGCTTTACATTTTGGGTCTATGATTAGGTTTATTTCTTGAAAAGATTCTATAGTCGGATTTGGGTCATATTAGGTAAGTAGCAATAGATCGTGGAAACTGTACGGCGTAGAACGATATGGTTGAAGTGATGGTTGCATTAGTGTGACACATTTGTTTGTACCAGTGTCCCTTGATTAGAACCAAGGATAACACAGGGCCGTTGTATGGTGTCATGAAGCAGTAATTGGCTCTAGAACCTTAGTTGAACAACTTGGCCATTAGAAAGTTGTGAGATAGCTGGCTTTGGTGCATACTGAAGTTAGTTGATACTCGATACTACACTCATTGAGATCGGACTTTCGTGATATTTCGGTCGTAGTTCAATGCTTGTGCTGAAACAATGCCTGATGAAGAAAGATTAATGATATTGAGATTCCTTAGAACCCGGTTACTCTTTTTTTAGGACAGTTTGAACCAACTAAAACTTTAAGAGGGTACTTACCTATAAACCCCATGCAAGCCTAAACCTAAGGCCTTGTGTATTTTATTTGTATATGATTATTTGTTCATAACATCATAACATTATGCCATAGCATTTTCACTAACCATTTCAAGGATCTCAAGGGCCTGTGATGCATGTTTATGTTAAACCAGATGTCTACCAAAGGGCAAGGGGATTTATTTTCCTCTACCCATATCCCATCAAAGATGAAAGCACGTCATCTTGAATCAAAGGCTATGACCCACTCGACATGGTGAGCTTAATTCTCGTAGAAGGACATTCAACGATACGAAGTTCTTCAATCAAAATTGCAGTCAAAATCAACTTCTAATATTTTCTTCTGTTTACCCCGCGAGATCCTTGAAAACATTGCATCTACATATCATGCATCATGTCATAATAGGTTTTCCCCATACAGGTTTTCTCGTCCACTTACTATTTATTTCAGTAAAGATGGCTCACGAACAGACCGTCAAAAATCTCCAAGTTCAAGATGCTCAATTCAAAGAAATGTTCCTGAACCTATCCAAGGGGTAAGAAGAATTGAAAGCACTCCTCACTGAGAGCATGACCAAGAAGAATCCTGAAGACAACAAGGATGACCAATTGGAACAATTCCAAGCTGAGATGGAAACGATGAGAATCCAAATGATGGGATAAATGGCTCTTATCCAAAACTTAGCTCGGGGACAAGAAGAGTTGAGAACTCTCATCAACAAACTTCATCAAGACAAATACAACCGTATGGGATGAACATCTAGAATTGGGTATCAAATCATTAATCAACCTCCGATGAGACATGAAGTTTGCTTGGTTAAAAGTAGGCCTTTCTGGATTGCTACTACATCACAAGCCCAACAACGACTTCGCCAATAACAACAGTGGAATCAATGTAAAAATGATACACCCAAAAGACGATTTACCGAAATCAACATGTCATTGGCTCAAGCACTGCGACACATTTTAAAGGCCAAGTTGGTGACATTGAAGGATCCTCCTCAAAATCCCAATACTTCTTCTTCCCGTTACAATACTAATGTAAGGTGCGCATACCACTGCAACAGTCCTGGGCATGACATTGACAGCTGTTGGGCATTGAAACATAAGATTCGGGACCGGATTGACGAAGGAATTTCCGAGTTCATGCAAGATGGTCAGATCGAGTTCTTCTGTTATCCCCCAAATACCGAGGCTGCAAGGCACACCATCTAAAGTGACATGTTCAGGCGAAGGAGATTTTTGTTCATTCAAATTTTTGTTTGTAATTTCTCTAGTTGATTCAATCTTTATGACAGACTTTTGGTTGTCCTCATTAATGCATTTCATATGTTTGTCTTAAATTAATCCATTTGTTTTCACTATACTTAAAATATGCTTTTACTTCCTTTTGTGATATTTAACTATCGATTAAAAGTTATATGCCTTTAGAGGGAGGATGACGAAAAATACCGTAATCTCTACAATATGCTTTTGAACAAACCTTGCTGACGATGTACATGCATTGTTTCAAATCCTAAACATTGGAGTTATAAGGAAGATATCCCTAGTCAACCCCTTTGAGAGTAAGAAGTAGGATTTTTCTTCTTCACACAAATTGAAACATTTAATCATAACATGGGGCAGGGTAGTTTCTCAGTTAATTCAAACGCGTGTTCAGTCACAAGCTTTCACTTTGTACATATCGAATAGTATTAAATATGTCCTTACAAATAAAAAGACGGTGATGGTTCACCATAAAAAAGGCAGTCATTATCTCTTAAAAGAAAATCCCACTAAGTCAAAACCGATGAAGGAGACTTAAAAAAGACTAGGGCATCCCGCTGACTGTAATCACAAAAGAAAAAATTCAGGAAAAAGGTAGGGATAATAAAATCAAAAAGAGGTCACTACAAATCCTCGACAACAGAAAAATGACTTCCTTCTCAAATAAACTTCCAGTGCCCGAACCATCACCAAAATATCATTCCAGACTTAATTGTAATTTAAACGCACAATTAACTGAGGATAGGGTTGAAGAACATCACAAAGAATGGGTTGGGTACAAATAAAATTTGAGCCTTATCCTTTGTTTTTTAAACTGTGAACCAGGCCATGTTACAACCCTTAAAAGTCCTAGCTGAAACATGGGTTAGTTTGAAAGCATATTGTTACAAAAGGTATCCTGACTCCTGTAAGGCTTACTATAAATCCTGAGTTGAATTTATATTCTTACAAAATTCGGTTGTTTACTAAAAAAATGCATTTTCCAAAACTTCAAGACAAACATAAGATTTGCATTTTAATTACCACTGTTTGCATATAACTAATTGTTCGACAACAGAGAAATTCGCATGGTGAATATCCAATGAACGGAAATCCTCAATGAATATAATAACTTAAAATGGAAAGACACTTCCAATGACAAATCTTCCATAATCAAGGGGGGCATGACATATGTGGAAGTCAAGTCGAGATTTAAAGAATCTCTCATAAAGTCCTGAATAGCCAGGGGAAGATCTCCATCTGAATCACTTGGAAGATGTTACATTGATCATGAGTTTCAACAAAAGCCACTATGAAAATTGAATCTTCGGTATCACCAAATTTCTTGTCTAGTAGTGTCAGATGGTGTCATTCTTCTGTGACAATTCATAGAAAAATACTGAGGAAGGTCGAGACTATCAGAAACTTGGTAATCTATGGTTGATCAATAACCTCAAACATCGGTGTACCAGACTAACCCTTGGGGAAAACAGACTCCCGCATACGAAGGGTCACATATGATCAAGAAAACATTTTCTGGAAGTGCTACAACACTTAATACTATGGATAGTGACGATTCTCCACAACCTGTGAACACAGACATAGTCGGAAGATACTACGCATAAAAGAGACCCGCTTGGTTGGCAGGCCTAGGCAAAAATAAGGGTATCCCAGCGAACCAAAAGGGTTCGGGCAATAATTAGGGGTATATATACATAAAGATTGTACACTTGGCAAGCCCAAAACCTGAAAAGGCGGCTTGGGAAAAAAGGGTATCCCGGTGGACTGAAAATATGAAAAGACGGTCTAGGCAAGAGTTAGGGATTAAATCGTACAACTATGTCCCATTATCTCGTCACGCGTCTATCAGTAGAAGAATTATCACTTTGATCAACGTTTACCGAGGGATCTAGAAGTGGAGATGATGTCCAAGTCATCCACCTCCACATAAGGTTTATCCCCACAGAGCTGTTTCCACAGAATCATCTCTACAAAGCTATTTGCACAAACTCATCTTCAACAAAGACACATTCCCCGCAAGGCTGAATTAACCTAGTCATAATCCCCAGCAGATCCCCCTAACGGATAAAGGAGTATGATCTTTTCCCCGACAGGTCTAATGTGCCTTCAAACAGAAAGTGAGACATCTTCTAGCTATTAACATAATCGTACTCACCTGCAGATCCCCATTACGGATAAAGGAGCATGATCTTCTCCCCGGGAATATCGCCCATCTACGGAGTTCCAATCAGTACAGTTCATGGAAATTCTCTTCCCCAACTGAGTTTGAAAACTGTAAAGCCCCTAAAAATTTCTTCTCTTTAGCAAAATTGAATTTCCCCAAGAGAATTTGTTTCCTCAGCAGAGTATTTCTCTGTCAACAGGGTTTATTTCGCCAACAGATTACTGCTCCCCAGATTGCTATGAATCACCGGCAAAATTCTTCTCCCCAGTGAAATTGCCACTATCTCCATAGAGTTTCTACAGAACCTGGAACCGGACCAGATATCACACAAACTTTAAATTCCCCAGACGAGTCGAAAGGTTATCCGTCTCTTTTATCCCCAGTCATGGTATATAAGAATTATCCTCCCCAGACGAGTCAGAAGGTTATCAATCTCTTTTATCCCCAGTTAGGGTATATAAAAATTAAATTCCCCAAATGAGTCGGAAGGTTATCCATCTCTTTTATCCCCAATTAGGGTATATAAGAATTAAACTCCCCATTAGAGCGATGAACGACTAATGTTCCTAAACTCTTCTCCCTAAACAGAAGTCGACATTCCTCAGTGGAGTTTCCTCAAACAGCAAGTAGGAATCCCCAGCGGAAGCATTCTATACAAGGTTGAAGATTTCACATGTTATTCATCCCCGGCCCCAATTAGGGATTTATTTCCCAGACAAAAATAATGCATGAGTTTACAAATACACTTCAACAACATCTCATATTCATACATCATACCATATGCATACGAAACACATCTAGCATAATGCCATTTATTTTGAGAACATCATTAGGCAATGCATTTCATATATCATGACATTGCACACAACTAACCCTTTACCTTTCCAGGAAAGATCAATCAACAGACGAATATCATCAACAATTTTCAAACAGGTCCAAGATTAATTCCCGAAACAAGACATGACAACTATCTACGTGACCGGGTCAGAGATTAATTCCTGAAACAAGACGGGGAAACTATCTCTACGACCAACAAAAAGCAGGTTCCAGATTAATTCCTGAAACAAGACAGGGAAACTATCTGGATGACCAATCACAGATTAATTCCTGAAATAAGACAGGGAAACTACATGTGAAAAACATATTGTAGATCAATTCCTGAAACAGGACGAGGCGACTATCTGCTTGAACAGGTTGAAGATTAACTCCTGAAACAGGACGGGGAACTATGTTTCTTTCCTTATGGTCAGATAAAGATCAATTAATTGAACAGGACGGGGTGACTATCTTTATCCCCAATGGTATGAACTGTCGAAACAAGACGGGTTTACCAACAAACCGTTTTTAGAACAAATCTCGAAACAGGATGGGGCGACTATCTACATGATGAGCAGCTACTCAAACACCTTTCCCAGAGTTTCATTCTGGAAAGCATGGTTCAGATACAGTCGGGTGATGACTCATTCTGATCCACTTTTAGATACAGTCAGGCGTAGACTCATTCTAATACGTTTTTCAGATATAGTCGGGCAAAGATTCATTCTGATCCACTTTTAGATACAGTCGGGCGTAGACTCATTCTAATACATTTTTCAGATATAGTCGGGCAAAGACTTATTCTGATCCATTTTTAGATACAGTCGGGGTAGACTCATTCTAATACATTTTTCAGATATAGTCGAGCAAAGACTCATTCTGGTCCTCTTTTAAGATACAATCAAGCATAGACTAATTCTAATATATTTTTCAAAAACAATCGAGCACAGACATCTGCTGGCTCATTTTAAATCTACTAAACATTTATTCTGATACTTCTTCCAGTAGACTTTTTTTTGGATCAGATTAAATCGACCAAAGATTTATTCTAATACTTCTCCTAGTTAAAGACGGACAAAAACATCATCTAGCTCAGATTAAATCGACCAAAGATTTATTTTGATACTTCTTCCAATAGACATTTTCTGGCTTAGTTTAAATCAGCCATAGATTTATTCTGATACTTCTCCCAGTTAAAGATTTAAAGACCTATGTTGGCTCAAATTAAATCGACCAAATATTTATTCTGATACTTCTCTCAGTAGACCTTTTCTGACTCAGATTAAATCCACCAAATATTTATTTTGATGCTTCTCCCAATTAAAGATTTAAAGACATCTATTGACTCAGATTAAATCAACCAAATATTTATTCTGATACTTCTCTCAGTAGACCTTTTATGACTCAGATTAAATCGACCAAAGATTTATTCTGATACTTCTCCCAGTTAAAGATTTAAAGACATCTGCTGGCTCGGATTAAATCGAACAAAGATTTATTCTGATACTTCTCTCAGTAGACCTTTTCTGGCTCAGATTAAGTCGACCAAATAATTTTTATGATACTTCTCCCGCTTAAAGATTTAAGGACCTATGTTGGCTCAGATAAATCGACCAAAGATTTATTCTGATACTTCTCTCAGTAGACCTTTTCTGGATCAGATTAAATCGACCAAATATTTATTCTGATACTTCTTCCAATTAAAGATTTAAAGACATCTGTTGGCTCAGATAAAATCGACCAAAGATTTATTCTGATACTTCTCTCAGTAGACCTTTTCTAGCTCATATTAAATCGACCAAAGATTTATTCTGATAATTCTCCCAGTTAAAGATTTAAAGACATCTACTAGATTAGATTAAATCGACCGAAGATTTATTCTGATACTTCTCTCAGTAGGCCTTTTCTGGCTCAGATTAAATTGACCAAAGATTTATTCTGATACTTCTCTCAGTTAAAGATTTAAAGACCTCTGCTTGCTCAGATTAAATCAACCAGATATTTATTCTAATACTTCTCTCAATAAGGCTTCTTTGGCTCAGATTAAATCGAGCAAATACTTATTCTGATACTTCTCCCAGTTAAAGATTTAAAGACCTCTGCTGGCTCAGATTAAATCAACCAAAGATTTATTCTGGTACTTCTCTCAGTAGACCTTTTCTGGCTCAAATTAAATCGACCAAAGATTTATTCTGATACTTCTCCCGGTTAAAGATGGATGTAGATATCTTTTGACTTGGATTAAATTGACCAAATATTTATTCTGATATTCCTTCCAATAGACATTTTTTGGCTCAGATTAAATCGGCCAAAGATTTATTATAATATTTCTCAATTTAAAGTCTAGCGTAGACATAGTTAATTTCTATATCAACAGTTACTTTAGATGGCATCTATCAGCCCATCTTTGAAAAATCTTCACTACCTCTCCAAATGGAATCTTTAAGCCTATTCCCAGCATAATCAACCAACAACATTACTTCGTGCACAAGCGAGTACAAATTTCTAGGCACTTAAGTGTTCAATCATCTTCCACCTTCAAGTCGCGAATGGCGTACATGCCAATCTAACTCTTCAGGTTTAAGAAGATTGAACATGGGAATTTTTTGTACCCCCAAAATTTTCCCTCCCTTTTCTTCAAGACATTTCTCACAAAAGATCTTAAATCTTAAGGATTCTCAAAGAGTTGATCAGACAAACTCACCTCCCAAGCATTGAGACAACAAATTAAGGTTTTGGTTTTCACAAGGAAAATTGGACTTCTAATGACTCAAATGACTTTCATGGTTCATCATAGACCTCCATGAATTCTCATGCCAAGTTTCAAGTCTTGCATCTCAAAATTGCTCAGATGACTGAAAATCAACTATATTGGGTAAAAATTCAACTGTGATCAACATACAGTCAAACCTTAATATTTTTGGTCAACATCAACATTTTGAAGTCATATTCATCATTTAATCAATGGTTGATCATAATTCCTCAAGGAAAGCACTCAAATCATTAAAGGGGCAAAATTGTCAAAATTAGGGTTTTGACTGAGAATGACTGGTCATTGACTTTAGATCTAGTACATGACCTAATGCCTTAAAGAATGATCTCAAGGATTCAAATACAACATCTTGACCTAATTACATGGCTTAATACATTTCCAAGGTGCAAGTGATTGATAGTTGAAGAATTGAGATCAATTGATGAAAAGTCGACACCCACTCTATTCAAACTTTGACTTTTCGGTCAACATTGAACTTCAAAATCAAGAATCATCAAACCTTTCGAAATTTTCAAGCTTGATCAAAGATGGAAAATTTTCTAACACTTAGAAAATTCTCTAAGTGTTAAGGCTTTATTCTTAATAAATTCACTATTTTATGACCAATTTTCACCAAGATGCAAGATGATTTAAGGGAAACTTTCAACATGAAAGTTGTAGAGCACGATGAATTCTACAATTTTGTATTAGAGGGTTGATGTACAAAAATGCTTGGATTAGGAGATATAGGCCCATGAAGTTGTGACATTTTTATCCAACACAGAAAAATTTTCAATTAGTTTTGGTCACCTTTTCATCCAAACTCCTTAACCAATTTTCACCAATTTCCTTGTTGATTTAGCCAAAGTGATCAACATGAAAGTTGTAGACAATGTTTCAAGCTTTCCAAAATGTCCAAGAACATAAAAAGACTATGCTTGAGCTAGGAGATTCTAAGACATGAAGTTGGCATTTCATTCTTGAATTATAGGCCATTTTTGGGACAAGTTCATGACCAAATTTCATAGCCTTACCATGCAATATCACTTTTCAGGCCATGTTGCTTCTAAATCTCCATATAATCAGATATTTACATAAAATTATGGTGCGTTACACAAGGATTTGAAGCTTTATCCACTTGATCATACCATTTTTGGATGAAATTGCAAAAAGCTTCATATCCATTTGCATAAAGATCACTTTAATCACAAAGTCCACTCATTGATCCTATAACTTCTTTGTTCTGATCACACTCAACATGAATGCTCAGAAGAAACATGTTTAAAGTATATAACCACCCTATGAGCTATTATATCACACATCGAAACTTTAATTTCTCAAGAAATCACAAGTTATGTTTCAACCAAACCATAACTTCAAACTTGCAAACCTTGTCATCTTTGCAAGCTATAGCACGAATTGACAAGCCCTTAAACCCTCTCATACACTCTCAAACTTTAATTGTTCATAAAACTCATTTATTAAGTTTTCAAAATCCATTTCTTTGAAACTCATCACTCTTACAACTTTTATCCAAACAAATCATCCAAACACTTTATATATATCATATAGAAGTGATCCAAACACCTGTTTCACTTCTGTAATCACTCTATCATCATACACCATTTTCAAAATCCAACATTGCAACTTGACTTGAGTAGACCAATCCAGACACTCTTAAGGCAAAGTAATAGTTGCAACATACTCACCAAGGTCCAAGGAAGCTAAAGCAAGCATCACATTACTTCTAGAAGTCGTGTAGAGGATATTGAATTTTACATCAAGAGGTAAGTTTTTCCAACTTTGATATCTTGATACAAGCATCATTTGCACTACCTTTAAAAGATAAAATGTAGATATCATGTCTATGAAGCTAACCATATCCTTAAATTTCATTTTAAATGACTGTGGGATGAGAATTTTGAAACTAATTTTTTTGGACATTTTTGTTTTTGTTTGGTACCAATAGAAAATTCGTGGAAATCTTTGAGTTATAGCTTTAGAAAATTAAACCATTAGATTCCTTGCGAAACCCTAAGCAAGTTTCATTTTTATATTTTCGAATTTGGATAAGAAATGAGAAAGTTATGTTTTTTTAACATTTTGTTATAGTTACAGTAATGATGAATGCAAGGAAGAAGAAGAAGAGAAAAATCCATTTTTTTAAAAGAGTTTATTTTACATTTAATAGAACATGTTTCATAACCCTATAAAACAGCCACTCCTGTGGTAAAACAAGCGCGCATTTGTTATAAGGACCCGGGTTCGAGCCCCAGTGGTACCCTTTTCTCTATTTTCAAACTTCATTTTCTTACTTATTTTTCATCATCTTCAATCAATTATTTTTTAATTCAAATATAATTTGTTCAATCTAATTTTTTGCATACTATTAATTTACCACCTCTATTTTATGAATATTAGAAAATATCACAAAAATACTTTTTATTTCTTTATTTTTCAGTTAAATCAAAATGCACCTTTTTTTTTAGTGTTTTTAAGAACACTTTTTGAAGATCTTTTGATTAAATTTTCAACTTTGCTCACAATGCTTGATTATATCATGATTGGCCTTGATTCCCAGAAGGTATCTAGTCACTTGAGTTAACATTTCATGATAGCTTGAGTTTTATTTTTAGAAACTTTTCTCACCAAATTCATACTAAATCATGAAACATGTACAAAAATTAAAACTATGCTCCATGACTTTCATCTTGATTGTGATGCATACACTTGTTTCAAACATCCAAAAATATTTCCTAAATACTTAGAATTTCTTTAGGGTTTCAAATATCTTTCCCTTTTCACCACCTTCGCACATTTTACTTTTGCATTAATATTTTACGATTATTGTAATTGTTCAAATGTTTGTAATAACTTTAATTAGGGTTTATTTCTTTTCTCTCCATTCATAAAATTTGTACCCCCATTCTCGAAGCATTGTAATAGCGTAGGATATTTAATTTCCGCACTTTACTATTTTGTAATTTCCCCAAAGCCTTGTAATAGCGTAGGACATTTAATTTCTGCAATTTACCGCTTTCCTTATTATTATTAGTTTAATAGGATTGTATGGAAAGATCTTAAAATCAATATTAGACAACCTAATCCAAGATAAATACTTGAATCACAACACACTTGGCACACTCACACCTATAGTGTAATATCACTTGTTGCCTCGGATAAAAACAGTCATGTCCCTCGAACGTGGGATGTTTTAGCAAAGACACTCGATTAAATGATCGTAGTCCCTTGATGACCCTTCGATGTTGCCTTCGGTAAACGATCTTAGTCCCTTACGATAATTGGTAAAACATTCTACAAGTTGCATTTTGTGAATGTACAATGACCACACCTGTCCCTCACATCCAATGATATGGCTCCCTACCAACCAATGGTAAAGTAGAATTATCTAAAGGAGGGGTATAAGAACAAAGACTTTTTGAGTAGGTAGATTGCTCGTAATTTCTTGCTCACAAACTAAAACCATTTTCACACCTCACACTTTAAAAAACAAACCTCTTTTCAAACACTCTCTTTTCAAACAAATATTTTCAAAACAAACACTTTGTATGCATTCTCTATGATACGAGAATCGTTACAAAGTTTGTCGTACTAAGGCGTTTTCAAAATATTTCCAAAAATAAACATTTTGTATACATTCTCAACGATACGAGAATCCTTAAAAAATTACCATCTTCAAAATATCTTCAAACATTTTCAAACATACACAAACACAAAGCATTTCAAAGGGAGCAGCAATTAAGAGCCCATAGATAACTACGGATGAAAAGGGTGCTAACACCTTCCCTTTTCATAACCTACCCCCCGATCTCAAGAAAATTCTCAAAAGGTCTTTCCTGTTCTTTTCACCCTTTCCTTTATTGGATAAAATAAAAGTCGGTGGTGACTCTTACTATCCGCAACATTTGCGATCGTATGCAAAACACCAAGTCAGTTCTTCCACCGTATTACACCTTCCAACAGAAATTGGGGCATCTTCCAGCAATTAACATGATCATCTCCCCCGGTAGGTCCCCTAGCGTATAATGAAGTTTTATCATTTCCCCAGCTTATAGTGGAAACTTCCTCGGCACAACCTATGAAATTCCAATCCCCATCAAAGATTATGTCCTCAACACAGTTCACAGGAATTTAATTCTCTAGTAGAGTGTATTTCTCCAACACTGAAATCCATGGCAGAATTCTCTTCTCCATTAGGGTTTATTTCCTCAACAAGGTTTATTTCCCAAATAGAGGTTATTTCTCCAATTATCGCAATTCCCCAATAAAATTCTCTTCTCGAGCCAGATGTCATTTAACTTTGTCCTCCCTAGAAGAGTTGACGTCTATATCTAAAACTTTGCCAGACAACACCTCAGAAGGTTATCCATCTCTTTTATCCTCAGTCAGGGTATATAGGAATTAAATCCTCCAAGAGAACGATGAACGGCCAATGTTCTTGAATTCTTCTATCCCCAAGCGGAAGTTGAACCTCTCTAGCAGAATATCCTCAAAACAGAAAGCAGGAGTCCCGAACGAAGACATTCTAAACAAAATTGAATATTCATATTCCTCATCACCAGCAATAACTAGGGATTTATTTTCCCCAACCAAGGATGTTATACGAGGCTACCGTTGTCGTCAAGCAACATCGTACATCCATACATCATTTACAAAATATCATAGCATATGCATACGAAACACATATGACACTCTCATTCACTTTGAGAAAATCATTACGCAATGCATTACATACATCATGACATTACATAAAGCTAATTTTGTCTTTTAAGGTAAAATTCGCAAACAGATGAATATCATCAGCAATTTTCAAACATGTCAGAGTTTAATTCCCGATACAAGACATGGAAACTATCTATACGACCAAGAAAAGATTAATTCCAAAAACAGGACGGGGCAACTAACTATACGACCAGACAAAGATTAATTCCCGAAATAGGAAGGGGCAACTATCTATATAACCAGACAAAGATTAATCCTCGAAACATGAAGGGGCAACTATCTATATGACCAGGTGGTATGAATTCCAGAAATAGGATGAGTTTATCAACAAAAAATAGACTGTAGATCAATTTCCGAAGTAGGACGGGGCGACTATCTACATGACAAGCAATTCCCTCAGAGACTAAATCTGACAAGCATATCCCTCAGAGACTAAATCTGACAAGCATTTCCCTCAGAGACCAAATATTACAAGCATTTTCCTCATATTTATTCTTAAAAGCATCTCCCTTAAATAGGATCGGTTAAATTCATTTTGAAGAGAATTCTTCAGATAAATTCAAGCGTAGATTCATTCTGATACTCTTAACAACAGTTACTTTAGATGGCATCTATAAGCCCATATACAACGACACTATATCACCTCTCTGAATGGCATCTTTAAGCCCATTCAATCAATATTATCAACCAACAACGTTACTCCTTACACATGTGAGTGCAAATTTATGGGCACTTAAGTGTTCAATCCTCTTCCACCTTCAGATCACGAATGGCGAGCATGCCAATTTAACTATTCAAGTTTAACAAGATTGAACAGGGGCAGCTGTTGTACCCCAAAATTATTCCTCCCATTTTCTTCTAGACACCTTCTCATGCTCCTAGGGTTTTCAATTACTCAATATATTCTCATGTCAAGTTTCAAGACTTGCATCACAAGTTTCCTCAGTCAATTACTCAGATGATTTAAAATCAATTGTATTAGACAAAAAGTCAATTGTGGGCAACATATAGTCAAACCTCAAGATTTTTGGTCAACATCAAGATTTTGGAGTTATATTCATCATATGATCAAGGGTTGATCATAATTCATCAAGAAAACTCAAGATTCATCAAAAGTCAAAAGTTTACTAAATTAGGGTTTTCTTAAGGAGAAGTCAACTGAGCTTTGACCAAGCATAACTTTCACATACTTCATCAGAAATTCTTAACCAAATCTCATTTTGATGGAAATTCAATTATCTACAAATTTGTATCTCAAAGCTCAAGGCCAGAAAATGCTTCATTTGAGAGATATGGGCCAAAACATTATATGTCATTTCAAAATTCAACAAAAAGACACTTTCTGTCAAGGAAAATTACATTAAGATAAGTTATTCAAATGAAAATATGATCAACATAGAGATTGTAGAGGACATATTGAGCTTTCCAAAAAGTCCAAGATCACCTTGATATGATAAAAATTGAGAGAGTTATGATTGTTGCAAGTTGGGAAATTTTGAGAAAATGCATGAAACCTAAAGTGACCAAACTTGAATTTTTGGGATAGTGGGCTTGTGTTTCAAAGTCCATGCGTGTTATAGGCCTCAATATAAACCTCTAAACTTATTCATACACCCCTTGGACTTTTATTCCATTTATTTTTGATTTTATTTATTTAAATTCAAAATAAATGAAATAAAATAAAATGCTTTCATACAAAGGCCTAAGCCTAATCATGTTTGACCTAATTCATCACTATATATTCTCACTTTTTCAGACAAGACAAGCCATGAAAACTTTTCCCAAGATCACCCCTTCCAAAATTCCAAATAAAATATCAAAACTAGGGCAAATCGAAACCCTATCTTGCAGCCTCCCTCAAGTCCAAATACTTGCCCCATTCAATTCCAGAAGCACTATAGGGTAAGATTGAAGCGATTGT
Organism: Vicia faba; assembly: GCA_948472305.1. Classification (NCBI taxonomy): domain Eukaryota; kingdom Viridiplantae; phylum Streptophyta; class Magnoliopsida; order Fabales; family Fabaceae; genus Vicia; species Vicia faba. Next base: position 1,505,705,567 of record OX451735.1, on the reverse strand, counting down.
GATGACCCAAAGGGCATAACACCAGTATGCGTGCATCACCGGTTTCATTTTTTTCATAAAATTCATACTGTCATTTTCATTTTGTTTCAATGTATACTAACCTTATTAATATGTTTCTGAGATGTTAATGTGCGGGATTGAACCATCGCATGGCCCCTATGATGGCTTAATCACGTTTGGCCATGTTTGCATAGTTTGAGGTTGTTCATATTGTATCTCACAATACTGAAAGATTTATCCCAAACTAAGGGTTCTATTGAAATCACAAGGCCCAAATTAGGGGGGTAGGATACTACTGAGTCATTAAAATTTGTTATTTTTGCAGGAACGGAGAACAAGCTCGCCAGAGAAGACGACCGAAACTAGGACTCCGTCGCTTCTCCGGTCCCGACAATTTGGTTTATTTTATGTTTATACCCCATGATGGATCCATGAGCATGATGATGCATTCGTATACCAGGGAGTGGGTTTGATCCTGCCTTTTGACATTTTATTTTTCATATTTTTCATATTCTTGTAGGTTCATTACATATTACGCTGATTTCATTCTTCTAACACTGGCGCGCGCCTGGTGCAATGGCAAAGCGTGTTATTGAAAGGGCTAAGGGCATGGGTTCAACACCCACCCCTGACAGTTTTATGTTTTCTCTATTTTCACCTTGTTTGTCATTTTCCCTTAAACCCTATTATTTGGAAAATTTAACCTAATTTTTTTCCACTTAACTTAAAAAAAACCTTTTTTATAAACCCTAATTAATTAGGTTTTTAGGTTTTTAATTAACTTTTCTTAATTAATTTTTTTAATTAAAATTAATTAGATTTCTAGATATTTAATTAATTATCATTCTTTTCATAAAAAATCACTAAAAAAACATTTCTTTCCTTTTCCTCTTTTTTTATTTTCTTAGATAAATTGTGTAAGGCGCATTCAATTGTAATAGCCTAGATTTCCCGCTTTCTTTTTTATTATTATGTACCTGCTTCCAGGATGTAACAGTTAGGTTTATATTTCACACCTCTATTGTGCATCTTCCCCAAAGCCATGTAATAGCGTAGGAACTTTACTTTCCGCACTTTACTGTTTTTTATACTTTCTATTACTGTTTAGTAACTAGGGTTTGTATGGAAAGATAAAAACGAACGATAGAAAACCCTAAATCTCAAGATAAATAAATGAAATAAACACACTCGCACACTTGCACCGCTAGGGTAGCCTCTCTTGTTGCCTTCAGAATAAAACGATCATGTCCCTTAAAAGTAGGGACGCTTTAGCAAAGTCCCTCGAATAAAAGGTCATAGTCCCTCGATGATCCTTCGACGTTGCCTTTTATGATACGGTGGCAGAACCGATTGTTTAATACTGATTTGTATTTTGTATTCTCAAATGTGTGGTAAGTAAGAGTCACAACTGAATTTTCTTTTATCCAACAAAGGAAAGGGTGAAAGAACATAAAAAGACATTTTTCGAGATTTTTCTGAGTAAGGGAGAAGATTATGGAAAGGGAAGGTGTTAGCACCCTTTCCATCTGTGGTTTTCCACGGGCTCTTAGAGGTTTGCTCATTTTTAAAATACCTTTGTGCTTTGTGTAAATGTTTTGAAAATGCCTTAGTACGGCGAACTTTGTAATGTTTCTCGGGATAGTGGAGAAAGTATACAAAGTGTTTTGAAATGTCCTTTGAAAAGTAGTTTTTGTGTAAGTGCAAAATGTTTGAGCAAACTTCTAACAGCTATCTACTTTTATACTCGAAAAGGGTCGTTCTTTTACTCTTTTCCTTTAGACAGTGCTATCCTACTATTAGTGAGTAGGTAACCCTATCATTGGATGTTTGGGGGACAATCAAAAGGGACGTTACAGTCACGAAGGCAACTTGGCAAGAAATTTTATTAACTGTCCTAAAGTTCTAAGATCACTTTTAACCGAGGCAACGTCGAGAGGATCATCGAGGGACTTGTGATCTTTCAAACTAGAGGACAACCACTAAAGCGTCTCACGTTTTGATAATTATGACCGTTTTTCGAAGGCAACCGAAGTCGGGCACCCTAGAGGTACGCATGTGCAATTGATTTAGTTCAAGTATTTATCTTGTGTTATTAGGTTTGCTAACGTTTGATTATTAGTCTTTCCATACACGCCTAGTTACTAACAGTTAATATGTACAGAAAACAAAGTGCGGAAAGCGTAAATCTAGACTATTACATGGCTTTCAGGGAGGGGGTATTTACAATGTACAAACAATTGGGGGAAGAAAAATAAAGAAAGCGATAAAAAGTCCTATTTATAACTATTACAACCCAAATAACAATTACATCAATAATGTAAAAATGTGAAAACAAAATAACGCGCACGAAATAAAGAAACGTCTAAGAAAACCTAAGAATTTAGCTAAGTAAATTTTTTTGTTTTGTTTTTGTTTTTGTTTATTTTAAGAAAATAATTAAATTAACTTAAATCTAATTTTAATTTAAAAGATAATTTCTAAATGAATTTAAAGCCTAATGCTAATATTTTTGTATTTTTATTTGAGAAAATAATTTAAACACAAATTAAATCCTAAGTTCTAACTTACTTTAATTAAAAACGTTAAATTTAATTAATTAATTAATTTCATAAATTAATTATTCTAAAAAGAAAAACTAATCCTAAGTTTTGTTGATTTTTTTATTTGATTTAAAAAAACTTACTAATTAAATAAAATAAATAAAATAAAAAGAATAAAAATAAAAACAAATGGAGATGGTAGAAACCACCGTCTTCTCCGGCAGCCTTCAATGTCAAACCTGTAAAAACGTGTTAAATTGAAAATGAAAAGGCCCTATCCTACATGAAATTTCACCCTGAGTCCGAATCCGGGGTCAAAACTGGCTGGAAACTAATGGAAAGAGAGTTACGATACAAATGCAAACTGCACAGTTAAAAATGGAAAACAACCATGCATACGCTTGAGCTTGCATGTAAAGACTCATTTCAGTCCTAAACATCACCCTGATCACATCTAGTCACAAAACATTAGTAAACAATGCATGAATATAAAATTTTGGATGCAAGAAGTTTTTCCAAATCAGAGATTGTGGTCTGGCCTCTTTTGGGCGTGTGATCATAAAAGGGAAGTAAGAAAGCTGTTTAAGCATAATGAAAACAAATTAATTCAAGACAACTAATGTGCAATGCATTAATGAAATAACAAAGTTTAACATGACAATAATTGTTTAAACAAACAAATAAAAAAGAACTTGAGAATTCAAATGAACAAAAATTCTCTCAATCTTGACCATGATTTGGCATGGGAGCAGTGATCACGTTGGGAGTCTCAAGAGGGTCGAACTCAATCTCCTTGGCGCAATCATATTTTGAATCTTGTATTTCAATGCCCAACAATCGTTAGTATCGTGCCCAAGACTTCCAGAATGATAGGCACACCTTGCATCAAGATTGTAGAATAAGAGAAGAAGTCTTAGGGTTTGGATGAGGTCCTATCAACGTAATCAAATTCATCCTCATCATATGTTTTAATTCTTGAGACAGCGGCATGTTGATCTTGGTAAATTGTCTCTTAGGCTCATCTTGCCTTCACTGATTACCCCGTTGCTATGGTCGTTTCATGCGTGCCGAATTAGAGACCAGCACTGCCCCTACAGATTGGTGGTAGTATGCCTTATTATGACCCTTTTGGCCATACACAACATTAGCTTACCTCTTACCAACAAATGGCTTCTTCTCAACATTAGAAGATGCAGCCATCGGGATCTTCCCACTCTTGATACCAATTTCAATCCTTTCTCCAGTCAGAACCATTTCTGTGAACCCGAATGAGGAACTCCTAATCAGCAGATTAAAGAACGGTCCTGTTAGAGTTCCCATGAACATGTCTACCATTTCCCGATCATTAAGAGGAGGTTGTACCCTTCCAACTAGATCCCTCCATTTTTGGGCATATTCCTTGAAGCCTTCGCTAGAACCCATATACATGCTTTGAAGTTGTGTATGAGTTGGAGCGAGGTCAGCATTGTATTGGTACTGCTTGTAGAAAGTAACAGCCAAGTCTTCCCAAGTATGAATGTTTGTTATTTCTAGATGATAAAACCACTCCAGTTGGGTGCCAACTAAACTTTCTTGGAAGAAATGGACCCATAACTTCCGGTTAGTCGTGTGAGGCTGGATCTTTCTAACAAAGGACCTTTAATGCAACTTAGGACAGGAGACACCGTCATACTTAGCGAACGTGGGGACCTTGAATTTTGGTGGGATGATGACGCCAGAAACCAACCTTAACTCTTCAAAGTCCAAGCCAGGTATCTGCTGAATCTCCATAACATTGAGACGATCCTCCAATTGTTTGTATTTATCGTCAGCAAGAGGATATTGTTCATCGGAGTAATCAGCTTCTTCTTCATCAGCCTTGGAGTTGTTTACTTCTTCATGATTATCCCCTTCGTTTGATGGAGTTGTGAGATCTAGAGCTCGTTTAACTGGTCCTTTGAGTCTTCTTCCCATATTCAAGATGCTATCCTATTTCTTTGCCTTCTTCTTCTTCTCTTTGATGACGAGAGCTTTCAGTTTCCTGCCCATGGGCCAAAGCCATGAACATTTGTTGGAACTGAGTGTTTTGAGCTTGAAGGTCTTTTACTGTTTTTTCAAGGGCCATTTCTTTTACTGAAATAAACAGCAAAAAGATGAGAAACCTGTATCACAGTATGCAGTGTTTTCAAGGATCTCGCAGGGTAAACAAGAAAATGTCAGAAGTTGAAATTTGTAGATTTGATTGAAGAACTCTGTATCATTGAGTGTCCTTCTACGAGAGTCAAGCTCACCATATCAAGTGGGTCATAGCCCCTGACTCAAGTTGTTGAGTTTTGATATTTTTACGGCATTGGCTAGAGGAAAATAAATCCCCTTGCCCCTTGCTAGACGTCTGATTTATCATAACCTGCATCACAAACCCTTGAGATCCTTGAAATGGTTAAGGAAATGTTGTGGCATGATGTTATGGTGTGTATGTTATGCGTTAAGAAAAAGTGTAAGGTGATGAAGACAAGTGAGTCTAAGAAGTCTAGGTTACTGGATAATGACTGTAAACAAATCCTGCAAGGAGATCATGTTGTTAGATAAAAACCCTGCAAGTAGCTCAAGTTAAAAGAAAACAAATCACACAAGCAGCCTTAGGTTTAGGCTTGCATGAGGTTTGTAGGTAAGTACCCTCTTGAATGTTCAGTTGGGTCAACCTGTCCTATTAATAGTAATCGGGTTCTAAGGAGTGTCAATATCATTGACCTTCCCTACAAGAATTGTTTCAGCTTACGCACCGAAGTATTGCGGCCAAAAAATCCTGAAAGTCCAGTCTCAATGAGTGTAGCATTGAGTATCAACCAATCTTCGGTCGGAACTAAAGTCGGTTACCTCACTACTTCCTAATGGCTAGGATTAGTCGATTAAAGGTTCTAATGGTTAGTTAGCGCTTAGTGATAGTATGAGGAAGCCTAATGTTATCCTTGACTTACTCAAGGAACATTAGTACAATCTAGAGTATTGCGCTAACGTAGCCACCACTTCGTTCGTATCGGTCTATATTGTACAGCCTCCATGATTTATTGCTACTTACCTAAAAGGTGCCACAGATCTAGGTGTAGGATCTTTATAAGAATACCCCAACAAACCCTCAAAGATAAAGCAAGCAAACACACAATAAATCATTTAAAATGATGAACTAAAACTCTAAGGTAACCCCACTTTTTATATCCACAGCAGAGTCGCCAGTTCTGTGATACGGTGGCAGAACTGACTATTTAATACTGGTTTGCATTTTGTATTCGCAAATGTGCGGTAAGCAAGAGTCGCCACTGAATTTTCTTTTATCCAACAAAGGAAAGGGTGAAAAGAACATAAAAAGACCTTTTTCAAGATTTTTCTGAGTAAGGGGGGTAGATTATGGAAAGGGAAGGTGTTAGCACCCTTTCCATCCGTGGTTTTCCACGGGCTCTTAGAGGTTTTCTCATTTTTAAAATACCTTTGTGCTTTGTGAAAATGTTTTGAAAACTCCTTAGTACGGTGAACTTTGTAATGTTTCTCGAGATAATGGAGAAAGTATACAAAGTATTTTGAAATGTATTTTAAAAAGTAGTTTTTGTGCAACTACAAAATGTTTGAGCAAACTTCTAACAGATATCTACTTTTATACTCGAAAAGGGTCGTTCTTTTCCTCTTTTCCTTTAGACAGTTCTATGCTACTATTAGTGAGTAGGTAGCCCTATCTTTGGATGTTTGAGGGACAATCGAAAGGGACGTTACAGTCACGAAGGAAACTTGGCAAGAAATTTTAGTAATTATCCTAAAGTTCTAAGATCACTTTTAACCGAGGCAAGATCGAGAGGGTCATCGAGGGACTTATGATCTTTCAAACTAGAGGACATCCACTAAAGCTTCTCACGTTTCGATAATTGTGACCGTTTTCCGAAGGCATTCGAAGTGGGGTACCCTAGAGGTGCGCATGTGCAATTGATTTAGTTCAAGTATTTATCTTGTGTTATTAGGTTTACTAACATTTGCTTATTAGTCTTTCCATACACGCCTAGTTACTAACAATTAATATGTACAGAAAATAAAGTGCCGAAAGCGTAAATCTAGACTATTACATGGCTTTTGGGCAGGGGGTATTTACAATGTACAAACAATTGGGGGAAGAAAAATAAAGAAAGCGATAAAAAGTCCTATTTATAACTATTACAACCCAAATAACAGTTACATCAATAATGTAAATATACGAAGACAAAATAATGCGCGCGAAATAAAGAAACGTCTAAGAAAACCTAAGAATTTAGCTAAGTAAAATAAAATAAAATAAAATTGGTTTTTGTTTATTTTAAGAAAATAATTAAATTAACTTAAATCTAATTTTAATTTAAAAAGATAATTTCTAAATGAATTTATATCCTAATGCTAATATTTTTGTATTTTTATTTGAGAAAATAATTTAAACACAAATTAAACCCTAAGTTCTAACTTATTTTAATTAAAAATGTTAAAGTTAATTAATTAATTAATTTCAGAAATTAATTATTCTAAAAAGAAAAAATAATCCTAAGTTTTGTTGATTTTTTTATTTGATTTAAAAAAACTTACTGATTAAATAAAATAAACAAAATTAAAAGAATAAAAATAAAAACAAATGGAGATGGTAGAAACCACCGTCTTCTCTGGCAGCCTTCAACGTCAAAACTGTAAAATCGTGTTAAATTGAAAAATAAAAGGACCTATCCTGCATGAAATTTCACCTTGAGTCCGAATCCGGGGTCAAAACTGGCTGGAAACTAATGGAAAGAGAGTTACGACACCCTGAACACATCTAGCCACAAAATATTAGTAAATAATGCATGAATATAAAATTTCGGATGTAAGAAGTTTTACCAAATCAAAGATTATGGTCTGGCCTCTTTTGGGCGTGTGATGGCTTGAATGAGGGCTGGGAATGAGTCTTGGGATCTTTAGGAAGAAGATAGCACGCTTGGTTTGGATGGATGATCGCTGGAAATTAAGTTTTGAATTTCACAACTTTGAGAATTTTGGCAATTTTTATGTGGTTCTTCTCAAGCAATATTTTTGTGTGATTTGTGGGAACTCTCTAACAATGAATTTTTATCCTTTTCTCATGCCTTGGTATTGTATTTATAGAGGAAGAAGATGGCTAGAAAATATGGTAAGAATCCATCCATAATGGCTCTCTTTCAAACCAAAATCAAACACATTAAAAAAGTTCCAAAAATGTAAATTCTTGCCCATTTTGAGGTACAATGCACCTAGCCTCCTTTGCTCGAAATTTTGGAGCCAAAATTAATTCAAACCATCAGCCCATATTGCCATAACCAATATTTACTATTTTATGCAATTTTATTTAGTTTTTATTTGATTTAATTCATATTTAAATGAATAAAAATTCAAATAAATAAAAGTAAAAAAAAATGCATGGATAGATTTAGATGTCCTTGGACACATCATGAACATATTTTAACTCCAAAAAGTTAGGCCCAATAACTTAAAATCACAAATTTGCTCAATGCATCATTCTTGAAATTTCCAAAATTTTACCAAATTGCGCAAGCCATAACTTGCTCAATTTTTATCTCATGGTGATGATCTTTGACTTTTTTGAAATCCCAAGATGTCTAATTCAATCTCTCGTTTGACCAATTTTACATTTGAAGAGTTTATCTTGATGTAAACGGTCATGACAAAAAGTGCCTTTTGTTTACTTTTTGAAAATGACCTGTAATGTATGAGCTTGTATCTTTCAAATAGTGAATTTCTTGGACTTGAGGGATGAAGAGAAGTTATAGAGAATGAGATTATCTTCAAACTGAGATTTGGTTGGGGAAAAATGGATGAATTATGTGAAAGTTATTTATGGTCAAAGTTTGGTTGACTTTTCATATAGAAACCCTAATTAGCAATTCTTGACTTTTGATGAATTAGGAGCATTTCTTGAGATATAATGATCAAAACTTGATTAAATGATGGATATCAATTCAAAATGTTGATGTTGACCAAAACTCTTGAAGTTTGACCGTATATAGGCCATAGTTGACTTTTGACCTAGTACAGTTGATTTTCAAGCATTTGAGCAATTGACTGAGCAAACTTGTATTGAAAGGTATAGAATTTATCATGGATAATCTTGAAGACATATTAGGAACATGTAAGACATTTGAGACCTTTGGAGCTCACACATCTTGGTGAAAAATGAAACCCTAGTTGGAAGGCCAATGCTTAGGAGGAGAATTTGTCGGATCAATTCTTGGTCAACCTTGAGCAATTAAGGACCTCTACGAGTATGTATTGTGTGAAAATGGGAGGGAAAGTTTTGGGGTACAACAGCTTCCCATGTTCAATCTTCTTAAACCCGAGGATTATATTGGCTTGTCTACCTTTCATGATCTGAAGGTGAAAGATGATTAATCACTAGAGTGCCCAGAAATTTGCACTCACATGAAGTATTATTGATGGTTGATGACGTTGGGAATGGGCTTACAAATTCTATTTGGAGAAGATGACTGGAATTCGTCGGAGATGGTCTTAAAGACGCCATCCAGAGAATATGACGGAGAGTCATCGGAGATGGGCTTAAAGATGCCATCCAGAGTAGATGTTGACTTCATAAGAGGTCTCTTTATGGGGATTTCTGTTCTTATAATCTGAGGAGGAGTCCACTGGGGGATGTTGATTTCTGTTGTTTTCCTGTTTGAGGAAAACTATGTGGGGAATAGAGTCTAGGAGCTTCAATTGTCTATGGCTCTACTGAGGGGTTATCTTTGGATTGGAGAGATGAAAGTTTGATGTTTTCTGGTTGAAATCCAGGCTTCACAGTAATTTGCTGGGAAGAATGAAATTAACTGTTATCTGGAAATGTATCAGAAGAAACCTGTGTAGGGCTGTTTCGGGATGAGTCCGGGTAAGACTTCATCTGGAAGTGTATGAAAAGAAACTTGGGTAGGTCTGTTTTAGGAGATATATGAGAGGGAGCCTGGGTAGGGCAGCTTCAGGATGAGTCCGGGTAAAAATACATCTGGAAATTGTAAGAAGGAACCTGGGTAGGGTTACCTCAGGATGAGTCAGTGTAAAAATGCATTTGGAAATTGTGAGAAGGAACCTGGGTAGGGTTGCTTCAGGATGAGTCCGTGTAAAACTGCATTTGGAAATTCAAGAGAAGGATCCTGGGTAGGGTTGCCTCAGGATAAGTCTGTGTAAAACTGCATCTAGAGATTGTGAGAAGGAACCTGGGTAGGGTTGCTTCAGTATGAGTCTGTGTAAAACTGCATCTGGAAATTAAAGAGAAGGAACCCGGGTAGGGTTGCCTCAGGATGAGTCAGTGTAAAACTGCATCTGGAGATTATGAGAAGGAACCTGGGTAAGGTTGCTTTAGGATGAGTCCATGTAAAACTGCATCTGGAGATTGTGAGAAGGAACCTGTGTAGGGTTGCTTCAGGATGAGTCTGTGTAAAACTTCAGAAGGATGGAGAAGGAACCCGTGTAAGATTGCTTCATGAAGAGCCCGTATAAAGATGTATTTGGAAGTCAGAAGAAACCCATGTAAGATTTCTTCATGAAGATCCCGTATAAAGCTGTATTTAGAAGTTAGAAGAAACTCGTGTAAGATTGCTTCATGATGAGCCCGTGTAAATATGTATTTGGAAGTCAAAAGAAACCTGTGTAAGATTGCTTCATGATGAGCATGTGTAAAGCTGTATTTGGTCGCACAAATAATTACTTTGTTTTGTTTTAGGAGCTAATCCTGGACCTGGTTAAAATTGTTGATGATAAATATATGTTGATTGATCTTTCCTGAAAAGGTAAAGCGTTAGTTGTATGCAATGTCATGATGTATGAAATGCATTGTGTAACGATGTTCTCAAAATAAATGATATTGGGATGTATGCATTTATGCTGTAGATGCTATGACATTTGTAGAATGATGTATGAGTGCAATATGTGAATGTATCAGGTGTTATATTATAGTGCTATTGAATTAGGGAAAATAAATCCCTGATTGCAGCTGGAAATGAAGAATGTAGGTCTTCAGATTTTATTGAAGTTGAACTGCTGAGAGATGATCTTTCGTTGTTAGAGAAATAAACTCTATTGGGGAAGGAAAGATTTATGCACTGCCTGAGGATTTTGGGGAATCCTGAGAATTTTGAAAACTTTATTAGGGATAACTAGATGTCGGAGAAGTAGTTGGAAATTCCTGTTCTTCCGAGGATACAAGAACACCTGACATCACTAGGTTGTAATCTGAGGATATGGCGGCGACTTTTTAGTAAGATGCTCCCGCCTCTGTACCTGCTGGAGAAAGTACCTGCAGAGACTTTGTGGATGGTTTGAGTGTCATCCCAACTCCTGGGGTGCTTGGTAAATGCTGATCAGGATTGTTGTACCCCAAAATTTTCCCTCCCATATGTCTCAATACATTTCAGGTGAGGTCCTCAAATTGCTCAAGGGAGTCCAAGGGTTGACTATACAAACTCTCTCCTAAGGCAGTCTACCTCAAATTAGGGTTTTAGTTTGAATCAAGATGCTTGAGTACAAAGGATCCCAAATGCTCACCATTGTCCTAATATGTTCTCAAGATCATCCATGACAAGTTTCAAGCCTTGCAGAGGAAGTTTGCTCAATCAATTGCTCAAAGGCCTGAAAATCGATTGTGTTAGGGCAAAAGTCAACTGTGGCCTACATACGGTCAAACTTCAAGATTTTTGGTCAACATTCTCATTTTGAAGTATTATTAATCATTTGATAAAGGGTTGATCATGATTCCTCAAGGGTTGCTCACAATTCATCAAAATCCAAAAGTTGCTAAATTAGGGTTTTGTAGGAAAAGTCAACTCAACTTTGACCAAGCATAACTTTCTCATACTTTATCAAAAATGACCCATCCAAAGCTCATTTTGAAGAGGATGCAATTACCTACAATACATATTCATCTCCCAAGTTCAAAAAATTAACTCACAAGAAGATATGAATTTGGACATTATAGGTCATTTTGGAAAGTCAACAAAAACACATTTTGGGTCAAAGCTTCATACATGAACATGGAAGACTCAATTGAGATGAGACCAAAAGGGTTGCTTAGAGGACATCTTAATATTTATAAAAAGTCAAATAACACATCTCTAGGGTCAAATTGAGAGATTTATGCATTGGTAAAGTTGACCCTTTTTACAAAATTGCCAAAAGTCAAATATGGCCAAAATTGCAATTTTTGTCAAATAAGCCCAACTTTTTATGCATGCATTGAGTTTGTAACATGACCCACGACCCATGATCCTTTCCATTTGTCATTCTTTTATTTTTGTCATTTATTTTGATTTTATTTCAATTAAATCAAATAAAATCAAAATAAAATAATGAAAATATCAAAAACTAATCAAATCTTGAGATTTTGTGCATGTTTAGGTCTATTATATAGCTGGAAGTGAGATCAAATCGTGCAAGGCTCATATGGACACAAAAGACTGCATTTTTCTTGATTTGGAAAGATTTTCACAAAGGATCAAATCATGAATCAATGATCTTAATTGGAAAATATTTGATACAAGTTTGCAACCCTAATTCGTTCTAGGGTACATATAGAACATTCGTAGATCAAAAACAGGGAGATTGGAGGCGTGTAAAAGCGAGAGCAAGTTTCAAAAAATTCAAGAAAAGTGGCAAACTGATTTCCACTTTTCAGGTCAATTCAAAGCATTATAACCATCCCAATCAATTGCTGGACATCGAAGGATCAATATTCAACCACTAGCAAGCTTCCTAACATCCAGAAACGCACTGTAAGTGTCACACGATTTCTATACTTTCTTGAATTAGAATATCAGAATTTTGGCGCATTTAGCATGATTCATGGATATATTCTTAAAGCTTATGATGTTTGCAAGCTAATGGTCATATTTAATTGTGTTTTCATTGCCTATACAACAAGTTGCCATAGTTAGAGTTCTTGCTTCATTTTTAGGGTTTTTTTGTACAGGGACAATTGGCCATGGATAATGGTACCATGATGCTCGTGAGGTTGCAACGAGTTGATTGGTACCATTTGGAGTGATTTATCATGCTTGTACAGGTTTTTGGAGATGCACAGGGTTATACCTACACCCAAGTAACCGTAGGTAAAAGTCATGAACTTTTAGCAACGGTGGGAGGAAGAAGAAGGATAACGTGGCGCTCCATGACTAGTCCATTTGAATCTGCATGCGTTTCAGAATTTGCTTTTTGTTTTTATCATATTATATTTCTTTGTTATCAATTATACAACTAACCAAGCCAGCTCAGCTGGTAAGCGCGCAGTGTAATTATGTTCAAGGACCTGGGTTCGATCCCCAGGTCCCCATATTACTTCATATATTGTTTCCTTGCATATTCAGGAGCGCTAGCATCCAATGAGCCTACCATACGTCCTCAGCATCCAACCATTCCATCCATCCACACTCCAGATCCTGGGCCATCCCTTGAAGGTCCACCATACGCCCAGTCAAGCAATCAGCATGAGATTGGAAAAGTCAATGGGGCCATCAGCATTTGGGCCCAGATTTGCCATCAACACCCCCTCTTTTGCTATTCAACCACCAGACCCATTCTATTTCTTTTCTAATTTTTTCGTATTTAATTTAATTTGTTTAAATTGTTTTCTAACACAAATAATTTCTTTTTTCCACAAAAAAGTCATAAAATCAATTTTCACAAATTTAGAATTAGGTTTTTATTTTATCAAATTTAATTTAATGATAGTTTAATTTAATTTAGGATTAATTCTAACTTTTTTCATATATTTAAAATCAAATTAGAAAAATTAGGGTTAGCATGTGATTTAATTTTTATTTCTTTTCTCAATAAAATAAAAATACAAAAATAGGTTGGTTTAATTATTTTTCTTAAATTTTAAATTAATTAGTAATTAGGTTTTTATTTATTCAATTAAATCTTATTTTCTCAAAGCAATTGAAAACAACAAAAAATGCTTTTTCTCTTTAAATTGCAATTAGACTTAGGTGGGGTCAAAACCCTAAATTCTCTCGTTCTCGATTCAGCGCGCGCGTTTACTATTTCTTGCAATATTAATGTAACTGCTTACAGTATGTAATAGTTTAATTATGATTTTCTTTTCTTTATCGTTTTACGGGTTTTTGGCTATGTAATTAATCCCCTACCCCGAAGCCTTGTAATAGCGTAGGTTTTATTTCTCGTATTTTAATTCTCGCAAATATTAACTGTTAGATGTATGTTAATAGGATTGTATGACAAGATTGCATGCTAATTTTAAAATGGCTAGAAAACCCTAATGTGCAAAGATAATAACTTGAAATCAAATCACTCGCACATGCGCACTCTTAGGGTATACTCTCACTTCGGTTGCCTTTGGTAAACGATCGTTAAGTATAGGGTGTCTTAGTGGTTGCCCTCATGTCTAAACAAAGATCAAATGTCCCGTTCAGAAAGGTTGCCTCGGAATTGTTGCCTCGAATATGATCTTAAGACATTAGGGTTATTACTAAGACATCCTAACATTGCTTAGTGATCGTACGTCCCTTTCGAATTGACCCTTACAAACTCCAACGATGGTGCTGCTTATTTCTTAATAGTAAGATAGGGCTGTCTAAAGGAAACAAGAATAGAAATAATTCTTTTTCGAGTAGGTAGATGCTAGTAGTTACTTGCTCAAATCAAACTTTTTCACACCAAACACTTTTTTCAAACAAAGTTTTCAAAAACAACTTCGTAACACTCTTGAAGACAGAAGCAAGGGTTAAAACGAAGTAAAAAAAAACTTTTCAAAACAAACACACACAAGCAATTTAAAAGGATGAGCTAGTACCTAAGAGCCCGTAGATAACTACGGATAGAAAGGGTGCTAACACCTTCCCTTTCTATAATCTACCCCCCGTACTCAAAATCTCGAAAAAGGAATTTTTCTGTGCTTTTTTCCTTTCCAGTTGGATAAAATAAAAGTCGGTGGCGACTCTTGCTTACCGTGACATTTTGCGAATACAAAACGCAAAACGCAAACCAACATTTTTCAAAACAGTCGGTTCTGCCACCGTATCACAGAACTGGCGACTCTGCTGGGGATTTAATAAGTGGGGTATACCTTAGGATTTAGCTCATCATAATTTGCTTCTCTTGTTTGTTTTGGTTGCTTTACTTTTAAGGGTTTTGTTTGGGAGTTATTATAGATCCTAACCCAGATCTGGGGACACCTTTTAGGTAAGTATCAATAAACTGTGAGGGAACTGTACAACATAGACCGATACGGTTGAAGCAGTAGCTACATTGATGTGGTACATTGGTTGGTACCGGTATCCCTTGTGGAGAAACGAGGAGAATACGGGGCCGCTATATGTGTCGTTAAGCATCAACTGACCTTAGAACCTTTAATCGACCAACTTGGCCAGTAGGAAGTAGTGAGATAGCCGACCTCAGTGTAAAGCTGAGAACTGGTTGATACTAGATACTACACTCATTGAGACCATACTCTCGAGATAGTTCCGGCCGCAAGAAAAGATTGCGTGAGCTGAAACCATGACCGATGTAGGATGGTCAGTGATATTGAGAACCTCTAGAACCCGATTACTTTTGCTAGGACAGGTTGAAACCAACTGAACTTCAAGAGGGTAATACCTTTGACCCCATGCAAGCCTTAAACCTAAGGGCTTCTGTGTGACTTGTTTGCCTTTGCCATGCCTGTTATCTGATATACCTGTTGTTTGTTTTATCATGACATCATGCATCATAACATAGCATGCATACTTCATTATACTAACCATTTCAAAGACCGAGGGGATTTACCTTTGTTCTGGTTTTCAGATTATGGCTTCCGTGCGTAGAAACACCATCCGAGTTAACTTTGTGCAAATACCTGCTCAACTCAAAGAGTTAGCCTTAAGAGTTTATGAGACTTCTTTGTTCATTAAGAGACATGGTCAGCTTCTTAGCCTGGTTACCTCAAAGTTTGATGAGCAGATGTTGAGTGTGCTTTTCCAGTTCTTCGATCTTGTGCATCATTGTTTCACCTTTCCATATTATCAGCTGGTTCCCACTTTGGAAGAGTTTTCTAACTTATTGGGCATATCCATCCTGGAACAGATCCCCTTCACAGGTATGGAAGAGACTCCTAGACCAGAAGACATTGCTTCAGCTCTGCATCTAAAACGAGTTGATGTAGTATCTAATTGGGAAACACGAAGCGGGGTCGAAGGTTTCTTAGCCAAGTTTCTGATGGATCAGGCTCAGTTATTCTGGGATAATTTGGATTTTCAGGCTTTCAAAGATATCTTGGCTCTCTTTATCTACGGTTTGGTTCTCTTCCCGAATCCAGATTCCTTTATAGATGTGAACGCGAATAAGATCTTCCTGTCTCACAATCCTGTGCCTACTCTGCTGGGTGATATCTTGCATGCCCTCTACACTCGTACTATGTGAAGAAGAGGGACTCTTATGTGTTGTATGCAGTTGCTGTCGAGGTGGTTTATTTCACACCTCCCGAAGTCCGTGTTAAAGAATGAAGAAGGTTTGGGATGGTCTTACAGGATAATGTCAATTGCCCATACAGACATTCTTTGGAGCTCCCGGGTTATGGAAAGCACTACTATCATTGATCGTTATGGGGGATATCCCAATGTCCCATTGCTTGGAATCTGTGATACGATGGGAAAGAACTGACTGTTTTTTGGAATGATGGTTCGCGTTTTGCGTTTATTTTCACAAAATGTCGCGGTAAGCAAGAGTCGCCACCGTCTTTTATTTTATCCAACAAGGAAAGGAAAAAAGCACAGAAAAATTCCTTTTTCGAGATGTTTCTCGAGTCCGGGGGGTAGATTATAGAAAGGGAAGGTGTTAGCACCCTTTCTATCTGTGGTTATCCATGGGCTCTTAGGTACTTGCTCATAGTGTTTTCAAAATTTTCTTTTCTTTGTGTTTGTGGGTTTGAAAGAAGTTTTTGTTTGAAAGGTGTAAGTGCAAAAAGCTTTATTTTTTGTTTTGAAAGAGAAAGTACTTAAGAACCATCTACCTACTCGAAAAAGGAATCAATCTGTGCTAATGTCCTTTAGACAATGCTATCCCACTATTGATGAGTAGGTAGCATCGTCGTTGGAGTTTTAAGGGTCAATTCGATTAAGGGACGTGTGGTCACTAAAGCAATGTTAGGACGCCTTAGCGGTAACCCTAATGTCTTAGATCATTTTTCCGAGGCAACCGTTTCGAGGCAACTATGATCTTTTGGACAAGAGGGCGACCTCTAAAACTTCCTATACTCAATGACCACGTTCGAAGGCAACCAGGTGAGGTGTACCCTAAGAGTGCGCATTTGCGAGTGTGTTGTTTTCAGTTAATTTTGTCTTTGTACATGTCAATGGTTATCTATGTTGATTTTAGGTTTAACATTTGATCTTGTCATGCATTCCCTATTATCAAACATCTAACAGTTTATAAGTTACAGAAATTAAATTGTGGATATTAAACTAACTATTACAAGGCGTCGGGTATTTACATCGCCAAAAGCAACCCTTGAAATTAAAATGCGGAAAATAAATAAAGCGATAAAGATAGTAAAGTCCTATTAAACTATTACATTCCGGAAAACAGATACAATATTGAATACAATGGAACGCGTGCGGGAAATTAAATCGGGCGAGTTCTTAGGGTTTTGACCCTTTTTGTTAAAGAAAAGATTTTTTTTGGTTATTTTGAATTAAAAATAAAATTAGATCTAAGTTAATTGTTAAATTAATAAATAAATAAATTAATTAATTAATGAAAATAAATATTTTTTTGAATTTTTGATATTTAAAGAAATAAAAATAAATTAGTCAAAGTTAATAAAAACCTAATTGTTTAAGTTAATTTTAATTATTGCAAAATATATTAAAAGTTATTCCTAATTAAAACTAAATCAATTAAATTAATATTTATTAACAAAAATAAAATATTGAAATTTAATTTTTGTAAAGAAAATATTTTTGGTTTTTAATTTTATGAGGAAAAAAGTTTTGATTGGTTAGTTAATTAGTAAAAATAATAATAATAAACAATTGAATAAAATAAAAAATGAAATTAGAAAGATTTAGGGGTATATGGGCCTGAAAGGAGGTTTACTCAACAATTTCAAGGCCTAATAGGCGCTGGCCTGGTTAACCCTGTGGGATTCCTTGTGTGCCTTTGACTTGGTTCCATGGTGGACATTCCATCTGGACCACCAGATCTGGCCTAGGGCCATCTGGCAAGCCATTGAGTGAGGGAGTATGATATGCTGCACGCTTGGTATTGCACTGAATAGCCTGTTGAAAAATAAGAACAAATGCATGGGGGACTTGGGATTCGAACCCAGGTCCTATTGGATTTTGAACATACGCCACTACCACTGCACCACTATGCGTTAGTTGTTATTATATTGAATAATAATAATAATATGTTATAACGTGATAATATGCCAGAATTAAAACAAAAACGCACGAATATTTGAATGGAGCAACCAGATGGGGACACGTTGTCGTCCCTGTCCTCAGGTTTACACAGAAATTACCTGCGGATTTAAATCCGCAGCTAAAAGCGAAGGTCGTTTCAAAAACCCATCTCAGACCATATAAACTCCATCCAAGGCCATGGTTGTGCTTGCCTTTCTCCTCCGGTCATGCCTATGTCCATCAATAGGCCTAATTTCACCTATAACAAAAAACCATAAAAAACCTAGGAAAACCTACAATGGCGTTTTGCACCATAGAGCAGATAAATACAATCAAATAATATGGAAAGCTTGGAAATTGTCTAGTGATTGCAAATATGCCATTAGTTTCTTGTAATGATGCATAGATTTTGAAACACGAAATCAAATTCAGAGGGAGGCCGCGTGTCACTTACAGTGCGTTTGAGAGCATGTGAGAGCTTGCTTTTGATTGCAGGAGGTTCAGTGATTGTCCAGCAAGCGATTGGTGTTGAGATTTCCCTTTGAAAAAGCCTCCAAGCTCGATTTCAGTTTTGCACTTTTTTGCAATTTTTCAAGTTTTGTTCTTGATGATTCTACAGCCTCTAGCCCTTGAATTCGTGTGCTTTCACTTGTATATGTATGCTGCAATGTATTAGGTCAACAATTTGGTCTTGAATCCTTGTACATCAACGCTTTGAGATTGGATTTGATCCTCCATTGAAAACTTGCTTAATTTGCCAAAAATCCAATCTTTTTGCACATGGAATGATTGATACGAATTTTATCATAACATTGATGATGATTAGGTCCTGAAAATAGAAAAAGATCTCATGTAATCAAGTTTTGTGATTTTATTTGATTTAAATTGATTTAAAATGAATTAATTCAATAAAAAATCAAATAAAATAATAAAATTGATAAATGGACACAAGGCTGAAGCTAGGACACGTGTGCAATAGGGAAAGTCCAAATCAAGTGGAAAAGAATGGGCCCATTTGACAAAATTTGAAGTTTTGGGGATAGTTGACTTTTGGCAATTTTGCAAAAATGCCCAACTTCAACAATGCATAACTTCTTCAATTTTGAACTTTTGGAAGTGTTCTTTGACTTTTTAGAAAGATTGAGATGTCCCATAACCAACCCTTTTGGTCTCATCTCATTTTGATATTCCATGCTCAAATTATAAGCTTTGGCAAAAAAGGTGTTTTTGTTGACTTTCAAAAATGACCTATAATGTCCAAATTTGTAACCTTTTGTGAGTGCATTTTCTGATCTTGGGGTATGAAGATGGATTGTAGGAAATTTCATCCTATTCAAAATGAGCTTTGTATGGGTCATTTCTCATAAAGTATGAGAAAGTTATGCTTAGTCAAAGGTGAGTTGACTTTTCCTACAAAACCCTAATTTAGCAACTTTTGAGTCTTGATGCATTTTGAGCAATCCTTGATGAATCATGATCAAACCTTGATAAAATGATTAAATATCTTTCAAAATGAGGATGTTGACAAAAATATTGAAGTTTGACTGTATTTGGGTCACAGTTGACTTTTGCCCTAGCACAGTCGATTTTTGGACCCTTTGAGCAATTGACTGAGCAAACTTCCTCTGCAAGGCTTGAAATTTGACATGGATGATCTTGAGAACATATTAGGACATTGGGGAGCACTTGAGGTCATTTGGATTCAAGGATCTTGATGCAACACAAAACCCTAATTTGGGATTGACTGCCTTAGGAGATAGCTTGACTGTCCAACTCTTGAGCAATCTTGAGCCACTTGGAGATTTTTCTTGCAATGTCTTGAGAGATATGAGAGGGAAAATTTTTGGGTGCAACAGAATCATAGGGGGAATAACCTACAATCCTTGTCTAGCTTTGTGACAATTTGGTTGTGCTCGGAGAGATGGTCCTCATGAGCTATTTCTTACGGATATTGCATTTGACTACAAGGAGGACGTTAACGAGCATCTTCGGAGATTTTACGAGCTTGGTGCATGGTGAACAGATATGAACCTTAAGAGCTGGGACCAAGGACTTCCCTTCCTATGCAGCCTTACCTCCAATGGGTCCGATCTCGTTCCCAGAAGCTCGGGATGCCCTATGAAGCAGTATTTCCAGTGATTGTGGAGCCTACTAATGAAGAAGGCATTCCTTACACAGTTCTTTATCCTTACATGCCCACTGATCCTGGGGAATTGCAGAGGTCTTGGATTCAGCTGAAAGAGGAGAGGGACACTTACCGAGAGAAGTACCATACGCAAGAAAGGAAGATCATGAAGCTCACCATGCAGCTCGAAGAAGAAAGAACGATCAATGACTACGTCAGCACAAAGGGGAAGCGTCCATGGGATTTTTTATTTTGATTTTTCTAGATTTAGATTTGTTTTTCATTTACTTCTTTGTAACGCCTTAAGGGCATAGTGGAACCTTTTACAAGTTAATCTAATAAAGTTTGTTTATTTTTGGTTTGCAAATTTAAATCTCCCAAAGTCTTTGAAATCATTACATACGCATCCCATTATCATGCACACCATTATAGGTACCATTACAGGTTTCTCATCTTCTTCGCTGTTTATTTCAGCATGAAATGTCTTCCGATCAAGCCATCAAAGATCTCCAGGCACAAAACGCCCAATTCCAAGAGATGTTCTTGAACTTGGCTAAAGGGCAAGAGGATTTGAAAACTCTCATTTTGAAAGAGAAGAAGAAGAAGAAGAAGGTCCTTCTTCTGAATATGGATAAAAGGTTCGGGGATAGGTTGAAACAGCATGCTGATCTGACCTCTTCATCCAAAGAAGGGGAAAACCAAGAAGAAGAAAAGGGCCCCAGTCCTGCAATCTCTGATGATGATACATATTATGATGATGAGCAATATCCTCCTGCTGAGGATAGGTACAAGCAACTTGAAGACCGGCTGAGTGCTATGGAGATTCAGAAGATCCCTAGGTTGGATTTCGGAGAACTAGGATTGGTGTCGGGAGTGGTGATCCCTCATAAGCCCAAAGCTCCAGTTTTTGCCAAGTACGATGGAGTATCCTGTCCAAAACTCCATCTCTGTTCGTACATCCGGAAAATCCAACCCCACACTGCTGATAGAAATTTGTGGGTGCATTTCTTTCAAAATAGTCTGTCAGGGACTCAGCTTGAATGGTTTTATCAATTGGAAGGAGCTAATGTCCGAAACTGGGAAGACCTTGCTTCCGCCTTTTACAGGCAATATCAGTATAACGCCGACCTTGCTCCCACTCATACTCAGCTCCAGGGTATGTCCATGGGTGCAAGTGAAGGTTTTAAGGACTATGCCTAAAAGTGGAGAGACTTAGCTGGAAGAGTACAACCCCCTTTGTTTGATAGGGAGTTGGTTGACATGTTTCTAGGGACGCTATTTGGTCCATTTTTCAATCATCTGATCGGCAGTTCGTCATCTGGGTTTACTGAGTTAATTTTGACTGGAGAGAGAGTAGAAGCTGGCATCTGAAGTGGTAAGATACAAAAGATACTTCATCAAGTGCAGTAAAGAAGCCTTTCACCAGTAAGAAAGAAGCTAGTGCAGTATATGGATCGAGGAGCCAAAGTAGACCTGAACACCGTCAATCAGTAAATGCGGTAGTGATATCAAGACCAACAGTTTCCCCACAACGCAACAATCAACAAAGGGTGGAAATACCACAAAGGCAGTATACTCGGCTCAATATGACCTTGTCTCAAATTCTACCACAACTATTGAAGACTAATCTGGTAACTCTGAGGGAAGCCCCGAAGAACCCAAACACCACTTCTCCTCAATATAACCCGAATGCCCGCTGCGCCTATCACTCCGAAAGTCTATGTCGTGATACAAACAACTGTTGGGCCTTGAATAATAAGGTGCAAGACTTGATCGAAGCCAAAGAGATTGAGTTTGACGCTTCGGAGAAGCCCAACGTCATAACTGCTCCCATGCCAAACATGGTCATGGAGTAAATGTTATGGATAATGATTTATTTGTGACCTCCGTGGAAGAAATTTCTACTCCTTTAATGACAGTTAAGAAGAATCTATTGTTGGCCGGTTTATTTCTGGGTTGTGGCAAAGGTTGCCACATGTGTTCAAATCTGCCTGCTGGTTTCCACTTATTAAAATCAGGTGTTCAACGCCTGATGGATAACAAAGAGATCATGTTCGAAAATACTATGATTCTGTTGGTTCCAATTGAAGATGTTGCCATCATAACCATTTATGCCAATCCTTCCCAGGTTTCCTCGAGAAAGCCTATTAGGATTACACTCGTCCCAAGAATTGCTCCGTTAATAATTACTGTCCCTAGTCCTATCCCATACACTTCGGATAAGGTTGTCCCTTGGTACTATGGGGCTGATGTGTATTACCATGGATTTAAACAAGACTTAAAGAGTGAGGAAGCTGATGCTAATGTCAGCAATATTGTCGGGGCTAGCAAGGTCACCAGAAGTGGAAGACTTTTTTCTCCCGAGATTTCTCCTCCGATTGTTCACAAACCTGTTATCATTCCATCTGCTGGTACATCAGCTACTATCCCAGTTCCTATTCCAGTTAGCACCCCTGTCGCCGAGCCATCTAGAACTCGGGGCAAAGAAATCATAGGTGAGACTTCCCGGACGGAGGCACCTAAGAAGATCATTGTAGAAACCTTTAAGTAGGAGATATAGGAAATTCTGAAGATTATCAAGAAGAGTGACTACAACGTAGTCGAGCAGCTGGGGCAGACCCCGTCAAAAATCTCCATGTTGTCCTTGTTGTTGTGTTCTAAAGCCCATGCAAAGGCTTTAATTTCTTTCCTCAAGACTGCGCATGTGCCGCAGGAAACTTCAGCCAATCAATTTAAAGACTGCGTAGCTAGTTTGACTACCAACAATGGGTTGGGTTTCTCAGATGCAGATTTGACTGCTAAAGGAAGAAATCACAATGATGCTCTACATGTCTCAATCGAGTGCAGGGGCACTACTATGGCCCATGTACTGGTGGATACCGGGTCCTCATTGAATGTTTTGCCAAAGAAAGCATTAGATTGTCTGGATTGTGAAGATTTGATTCTGAAGCCGAGCAATATTGTGGTCAGGGCTTTCGACGGGTCAAAAAGGATGGTGCACGGGGAGGTGGACATCCCTGTTAAAGTTGGCTCTCAGACTTTTGCATCCACTTTCAAAGTGATGGATATTAGACCATCATATTCTTGCTTGTTGGGTCGTCCTTGGATTCATAAGGCTGGGGAAGTGACTTCTACGCTCCATCAAATGTTGAAATATCCGGTAGAAGAGAAGATTGTCACGGTACAAGGTGAAGAGGAGTACATGATGAGTCATCTCAATTCCTTTCGCTACATGGAGATTGATGGGGAGTTCATCGAAACCCCTTGTCAAAACTTTGAAGAGGTCCCCCAGACCTTGGCGTCAACTGAAGTTTCTACTGACAAACCTCCGATGAAGATGGCTTCTCTCAAGGATGCCAGGGCTGTAATTGATAAAGGTGGGTGTGCAAATTAGGGTCATCTCCCTGATTTCACACACAAAACTGACAAATTTGGTTTGGGCTTTACTACATGGGCTCAAAGGGCTGTTAGGCGCGCACGAATTGGAAGACCTCCTCTGCACATCAGTAATCAGGGAGTGAATGCCATTGAGGACAGTGAAGAAGATTCAGACACCGACAGATGGATCTACCCAACAACCAACGACGGATTGAACAACTTGACGACGAAGGACTTCATACATGTTTCTTTTATTCCACAATAATTGACTTTTGTTTTAAGAGTTGTAATAAACAGTTTGAAACTTTATGGCCCGGTGCCTTGCCCGAGGCACCTTGGCTTTGCTTGTGAGGGCTTATTATTTGTCATTTTCATATATCATTAATAAAGCATTGGACGTTTCTTGCATTACAAATTTTGCTCTCCTTGTTTTTCTTTTTCTGTCTCTCACTTTATCAAAAACAACTATTCTCTTACACACACTCACGTATCATAATGCAGATCCACATCCACTCTGGATCCCGTTGATAACGACTCTGCTACTTCCAGTTATGACTTCGAAAATCCCATAAACCAAGGCGGGGATGAAGGTGAGGATGATTGTGAGGTGCCTGGAGAAATTGCTAGACTGTTACTGCAGGAAGAAAGGGCCATACAGCCTCATGAAGAGCCAGTTGAATCAGTAATTTTGGGTACCGAGGAAGACAGGAAAGAAGTTAAGATAGGGGCGAACCTGGAGCCTAGTGTCAAACAACAGTTGATACAGATGCTACGCGACTATGTTGAAATCTTCGCCTGGTACTATGAAGACATGCCTGGTTTGGACACTGATATTGTGGTACACCGCCTACCAACCAAAGAAGACTATCCTCCGATAAAGCAGAAGGTTCGCCGTATGCTCCCTGAAATGTCTGAGAAAATCAAAGTTGAAGTCATGAAACAGTTCAACGCGGGATTTCTAGCTGTCACTTCTTACCCGCAGTGGGTTGCCAATGTGGTTCTGGTGCCTAAAAAAGATGGTAAGGTACGAATGTGTGTGGACTATAGAGATTTGAATAGGGCGAGCCCCAAAGATGACTTCCCACTTCCTCACATCGATGTTTTGGTCGACAACACCGCGCAACATAAGATTTTCTCCTTTATGGATGGTTTCTCTGGTTACAATCAGATCAAGATGGCTCCCGAGGACATGGAGAAGACAACCTTTGTTACACAGTGGGGAACCTTCTGTTACAATGTGTTGTACCCCAAAATTTTCCCTCCCATATTCTTCCAGATTTGCCAAGATCATGGTTCAAAATATCTTAAGGGTTGCACAGTCCAATTGCCTCCTAACACAATCAAAATTAGGGTTTTGGTTCTTGCAAAGAAAATGAGGTTTTCAAGGGTCCAATCAAGTCCCATATGCCCATATACATTGCCAAGCATCCATATGTCAAGGTTCAAGACTCACAACATCAAATTGCACAGTCAAAAAACCCTAAATGCTTCACAGTCAACTACAGGGGCAAAATTGTCATTTGACAGTCAAAAGTCAAAAATTTTGGTCAACATATTATTTTGAAACCACAAACATCATTTGATCAATTCTAGATCATGATTCTCAAAGCATGGCTCAAAAAGTCTCAAGATGCAAAAGTTGCTATTTTTGGACAGTTGAAAAAGTCAACTGCAAATTGAGCAAGGCATAACTTCTTCATGGTTTATCAGAAAAATCCCATCCAAAGCTCATTTTGAAGATACTGACATTTCCTACAACTCATCTTCACACTTCAATTCCAAGAAATTCTCTCACAAAAAGTTATCAAGTTCAACATTATAGGTCATTTTCAAAAGTCAACAAAAAGGCACTTTAAGTCAAAGACCATAACTTGAGATTGGTAAATCAAATTGACATGGGACCAAAGGCATTGGTTAGAGGACTTCAAGACCTTTCCAAAATGTCCAAGAACATGATCATAGCTTCAAAATTGAGCAAGATATGCATTGGAGAAGTTGGGAAATTTTTGGGAATTTTTAAAAGTCAACTTTGCCCAAAACACTTCAAAAATGCTAATGGGCCTCAAATTCTTCCTTGAATCATTACCCAAAGCATATGCACGACCCATTAAGCTCAAAGGGATTTGTCTTCTTATTTTTAATTAATTAATTGAGTTTTTATTATTATTAATTCATTTAATTGGTTTTAAATATGAGAAAATTATCAAATCATGCTTTTCCAAATATTTTGTGCAGCAAATCAAACTAGGGCAAGGTGGCAAGTCGTTTTATGTTCAAAAAGGGAAGATTCTCCATGATTAGGCAATCGTTTCAATGGAAAAAGATTGAAATTGATATGGTGAAAATCAAATCTTCAAAACATTAATGGATGGACATATGGGCTTGGTTTTTGACCTAATTTCGTTCAGATACAAAGGCATAACCTAACCTAATGCAAACACACACGAGATAGCTGCTGAAAGCTCACAACCACTTTGGAAAATTTTGATAAAAAAGCTTGAAACTGATTTCATACCTAGAGGATAATTCAAAGCTTCTAAAGGATTCCAACACGTTGCCTAAGCATCCAGGAAACTTTTGCAATCAAGAATCAATCAAAACGTGCCAAGAATCATAGAACACAGGCCATACGGTTTGCAACATTTTCTTGAATTCCATATCATGATTCATGCGTATTTGATGCATATTTTTGGTTGTTTTGCATTCACAGGAACATGTTGAAGCTAATGATATGACTCAATTGTATTATAAGGCCCTGTATCGTGATTTGCCATTAACGTTTTTTAGGGTTTCAGAGCTCAAAAATTGAGGCTTTACACATATGGCAAAATCAGACCACCAAACTTGTATGGGTGAATTCGTGGCATCAAGACGAAACAAACTGACTACTCGCGCCCTTTTTATATTACAGCATGTTCTAATCGCTATTTTTTTAGGCTTCATTTAATGGGGGTTTAAAACCCCCGCTATTTGCTTTCTATTTGCAGGAAAAAGCAAGGAAGAAGATGGATGTGGCCTTACATGATTGGGAGGTTTAAATGTTGGCGCGTTTTTCAGCATAATGGGCATCTTTTTTATATTATGTTTCTTTATTATATTATATACAAATGAACATGATAGATCAATTGGCAAGGGATGTGCGTTGCAAGCCTTGGGACCTGGGTTCGATTCCCAGGTCCCCCCATTTAATTCATGAATTTTGTTATACTGTGTTTCCATGCAGCGCTCATTCCATGGCCTACCATACACGCTCATACGCTAGCTTGCCAAGTGGCTTCAAGGTACAATCTGAAGGCTGCAGGATGAGGTCCATGGTACACTCAGTCAACCATCCCACACGCAGGCGCATAAAGTCAAACAAGGCCTTTGTTTCATGGGCCAAACTACTTCAAAAAACCTCCTAAATGGGCCAGACACCCCCCTGTTTGTATATTTAATTTCACTTTCTTTTTTCCTTTTTATTCTTTTTATTGCTTTAATTATTTTCTTTAATTTCATAAAATAATTTTCTATAAAAAATCAGAAACTAAAATATGTTTAATTAATATTTAATTCACTATTAATTTATTTTGTAAATAAACTCTAACCATTAATTTAGTAAATTAGGTTTTAAACTTTAATCTTTTTTAATAAATAAAATAAGTAGAATTAGGGTTTTTGACCTTTTCATCTTTTTTTTTAATAAATAATTTTATCTTATTATTATTATTAATTACTAAATATTTTTGTAAATAAACATGTAAGTTAATTAATTAGTGTAAATTAGGTTAACTTGTATATTTTTCATTAATAATTAAAAATATTTAGAACTAGGGTTTCCTTCTAAGTTTAATTCCTTTCTTATTTTCATAAATACCAAAAAAACATAAAAACATTTTCTTTTCTTCCTTTTCTTTAAATTAAATAATTAATTAGATTTTAATTCAATTTAATTTCAAAAGGGTCAAAACCCTCGGACGTTCTATTTTTATTCCTTTCGCGCATTTATTTTCTTTCGAATATTATGTAACTGCTCAAGGCTTGTAATAGTAATTAGGTCTTTTACTTTCCGCATTTTTATTAAAACGGGTCTTTGTAATAGCGTAGGATTTATCTTTCCGCATTTAAATTTCCGCACTTTTAAATTCTAATTGCATGAAAGAATGTATGGCTAATTAAAAATAAGCGTAGCTCACAATGCCCTGATCAAAGATAAACTCAAATGAAAACAACACATAAATTCACACACCACACTTAGGGTACGCCTCACCTGTTGCCTTCGAAACGTGGTCGTCAAGTATAGGACGTTTTAGTAAGTCCTTATGTCCATGATCCGGTTGCCTCGAAACGGTTGCCTCGGAATAGTTGCCTCGAAACGGTTGCCTCGGATTAAAAAAAGGATCAAGGGCATAAGGGTAGCTTCTAAGGTGTCCTACTGTTGCTCTGGTGACCATATTGTCCCTACAAACGAATTGACCCGAACACCTCCAACGGTGGTGCTACCTACCTCTCAATGGTGGGATGGCACTACCTTAAGGACATTTACACAGCCTAATTCCTTAGGGTAGGTAGATGACTCATAGACACTTGCTCTATTCAAAAACAAATTAAAACTCTTTTCACACCGACACTTTCAAAAAGCTTTCAAAACAATTTTTCAAACACTCTTGAGGACTGATACAAGAGTCATTCTGAAATCTTTAAATGAAACTTTTTCAAACCCACTCACATTTGAAAAGCAAGACATTTTGAAAACACAATGAGCAAGTATCTAAGAGCCCATGGATAACCATGGATAGAAAGGGTGCTAACACCTTCCCTTTCTATAAATCTACCTCCCGAACCGAGAAATATTCTCGAAAAGGAATTTTGCTGTGATTTTGTCCTTTCCTTGTTGGAGAAAATAAAAGACGGTGGCGACTCTTGCTTCCGCGACATTTCGCGAACCAGCGTTAAACAATCAGTTCTAAATCCACCGATCACAGAACTGGCGACTCTGCTGGGGAGACTTATAAAAGTGAGGTGTACCTTAGGACTAAGATCACTTGTGTTTTCAATTATCTGAATTGCTTGCTTTATTATTGTGGGTACTGTCTTGGGAGTTCTATAGATCCTAACCCGGATCTGGGGATACCTTCTTAGAAAGTAGCAACAAGGCTGTGAGGGAACTGTGCGGGGTATACCGACATGGTTGAAGCAGTCTGCTACGTTGATGTGGCACTTTGGTGAGTACCGGTAACCCTTGAGTCCAGTCAAGGAGAGTACGGGGCCGCCGCGTTGTGTCGTGAAGCATCAACTGACCTTAGGAACCTTAATTGAACCATCTTGGCCTCTTTAGGGTAGTGAGATAACTGACTTTGGTGCAGTCCGAGGTTGGTTGATACTCGATACTACACTCAGTTGAGGGTTGTTTTCTTGGAATATTTCGGTCGCCAGTTCAGTGGCTAAATCGAAACGATGAACAATGAAAGCAATCCAATGATATTGGGACCCTTAGAACCCGGTTACTTCTGATAGGACAGGTTTGAGCCCACCAACTTCAAGAGGGTAATACCCAGACCCCATGCTGGCCTAAACTCTAAGGGTTGTGGTGTGACTTGTGTGCCTTATCATGTTTGCTTCTTGTGAATATTTGTGGTGTGTTTTATCATAGCATCATAACATCATACAACATCACATGCATTGACTAACCATTTCAGGGGTTCGAATCTTCATCTTTGTTCTTGTTTTGTAGGACATGGAAACTGTTCGCAGAAAGACAATACAGATCAGCCTTGTAAGGATCCCTCCTCAGCTTAAGGAACTTATATCCAGGATTCCCGAGAACTCTTCATTCAGTGAAAGGCATGGAAGACTCATCAGCTTGGTCAACGCCAACATTGAGGAAGATTTGATAAAGGTCCTCTTCCAGTTCTTTGACCCTCTGCATCACTGTTTTACTTTCCTGGATTATCAACTGGTGCCTACATTGGAAGAGTTCTCCCGGCTTCTGAAGATCCATATCCTTAGTCAACTACCCTACAACGGCACGGAAAGGGAACCCCAACTTGAAGAGATTGCTAAAGCATTACGCTTACAACCATCTAACATCAAGGGGCATTGGGAAGTTAGAAGTGGTATCAAAGGGTTCTTAGCTAGGTTTCTGTTTGAGAAGGCCCAAGAATGTTGGAACTCCCTTGACCTACAAGCCTTTGAAGAAGTTGTGGCCCTCCTTGTCTATGGATTGGTTTTGTTCCCGAATCCCGATCAGTTTGTAGATATCAGTGCTGTCCAGATCTTCATGTCCAGGAATCCTATACCTACGTTGCTTGGGGACATCCTTCACTCATGTTACACTCAAACCATGAGAAAAAGAGGTATTCTTATGTGCTGCACTCCCCTCCTGGGAAGGTGGTTTATTTCGCACCTTCCACAACCAGTTTTGAAGAACGAGCGGGGTTTGAGATGGTCACAACGATTGATGACTCTCACACATGCTGATATACATTGGTGTTCTCGGTCTAGAGAAGATGTCACTATCATTGATCGTTGTGGGGAGTTCCCTAATGTTCCTTTACTTGGAATCAGAGGAGGTATTACTTACAACCCGTGTCTGGCTTGGAGACAGTTTGGTTATGCTCGGAGGGACGGCCCTCATGACATGTTAATTCCTGACATAGTTTTTGACTTCGACAACGATGCGCAAGGACTTCGCCAGAGATTTATCAGAGCTTGGAGGATGCCCAACAAGGTAGACAGCAAGACACTAGGGTACAAGAACTCCATCCCCTTGGAGCCTTATCTCAAGTGGGTACAAGACCGCTCCCAGAAGTTAGTGATGCCATATCCTCATGTTCTCCCTGTGATCAAAGAGCCAGTTCTGGAAGGAGAGGTGACCCACACCATTCAGCATCCTGACATGCCTACATCCTAGGAAGAAATGCAGAAGAGCTGGATCCAGCTTAAGGAAGAACAAAATTCTCTTGAGTCCAGTCTACATGCTACTGAGAAGAAGGTCTTGGAGCTCACTCGCCTACTGCACGAGGAAAAGACTCTCAACACCTACATAGCTCCAAAGAGGATGCGCAGTGTCTTTTGGGATTGATTTACTTTGTAATGTTTGCCCATGAGGCTTTGATGTACTGAACAATTATTTCCTAATGATAACGTGTGTTCCTTTTTGTCTACAACAAATTTGAACTTTCGAACCCTTGAATGCATTGCATAAACACATATCATGCATCATATGCATAACAGGTACTCTTCTTTTCAGGTTGCTTAATGATTCTTCGTTGTTTATTTCAGCATCATGAATCCTGAACCATCTACCGAGCAGTCCATCAAGGCCCTCCAGGCTCAGAACGCCCAATTTCAAGAGCTGATTATGAGTTTGGCTCAAGGTCAGGAAGAATTGAAGGCTCTGCTGGTTAAGAAGAAGAAGAAGAGAACTGTACTATTTAACACGGGCCGAAGGTTTGGTAACACACTGCAGAATGAGGTTGATCAAGCTGGTTCTTCTGTGGGAAAAGGCAGTCCCCAAGGGAGAAGGGTTCCTAGCCCGGTGGTCTCTAACAACGAGACTGATTTTAATGAGGAGCAGTATCCTCCAGCTGAAGACAAATACAAGCAGTTAGAGGATCGTCTGAATGCCATGGAAATTCAACAAGTGCCTGGTTTGGATTTCGGAGACTTGGGTCTATCTTCTGGTGTGGTCATCCCACACAAGTTCAAAGCACCATCTTTCGCAAAGTATGACGGGGCGTCGTGCCCTGAGCTACATCTCAGATCTTATGTGCGGAAGATTCAGCCGTATACTGTGGACAAGAACTTGTGGATCCACTTCTTCCAGGAGAGTCTTTCAGGGACTCATCTCGAATGGCTCTATCAGCTGGATGGAACTAAGGTTCGTAACTGGGAGGAGTTGGCTACTGCTTTTTACAAGCAGTATCAGTATAATTCCGACCTCGCTCCTACACGTACCCAACTCTAGGGTATGTCGCTAGGATCAGGAGAAGGTTTTAAAGAGTATGCGCAGAAGTGGAGGGACCTGGATGGCAGGGTGCAACCACCATTAACCGACCGTGAGCTTGTGGACATGTTCTTGGGGACCCTATCCGGGCCGTTCTTCAATCATCTCATTGGCAATTCGTCTGCAGGGTTCACAGACCTCATTCTGACTGGGGAAAGGATAGAAGCTGGCATGAAATCAGGGAAAATTCAGAAAGGTGCGTCCTCAAGTTCTGAGAAAAATCCTTTCAAGAAGGAAGCCAGTGCTGTGTATGGGCCTAGGAGGCAAAACAAACCAGAACGCCGCCAAGCTATCAACGCGGTGGTAATTGCAAAGCCTGCTGCCGCTCCTCGGCAACCTAACCAACCAAGGGGTGAGATACCCAGAAGAGAATACACTCGGCTGAGTATGACCTTGTCACAAATCTTGCCGCAACTACTATCGACCAACTTGGTGACCGTCAGAGAGGCTCCAAAGGTTGTGAACACAACCTCTCCGAAGTATAATCCTAATGCCCGTTGTGCTTATCACTCTGATAGCCCGGGGCATTCTACTGATGATTGCTGGGCCCTAAGAAATAAGGTTCAGGACCTTATTGATGCGAAGGAAATACAATTTGAGGCGCCCGAAAGGCCAAATGTTGTGACTGCTCCTATGCCCCAGCATGGAGTAAATGCCATTGAGGAAGATTTGTATGCAGTTTCTGTGGATGATGTTGCTACCCCTCTATTGACTGTTAAGAGGAACCTGCTGCTGGCCGGTTTATTTCCGGGTTGTAGCAAGGGTTGCCTTCTGTGTGTTGTTTCCCCTACTGGTTGTCCGTTGCTGAAATCAGGCATCTAAAGCCTGATGGATAGCAAGGAGATTCTATTCAAGAAGACCGTTGTTCCTTTTGTTCATACTGTAGAAGTATCCGTCGTTACCATCTTCAACAATCCTACCAAGGCTCCCCCGAGGAAGCCAGTCAAAATCATGTCCGTTGCACCCATTATCATTACTGTTCCGGGGCCCCTCCCCTATGAATCTGACAAGGCTGTCCCATGGCACTATGGGGCAGATGTGTATGTGCTTGGAGTGAAGCAGGAGTTCAACACCAGCACCGGTATCAGTAACATCATCGGTCCCGCTAAAGTTACTCGCAGTGGCAGGCTCTTCTCGCCTGACATTGCGCCACCAGTTATCCGAAGACCTCTTATAATTACGCCTGCAAGTGTGCCTGTTTCCACTTCTGATCCAGTTTCTACCCCTGCTGCCGAGTCATCTGACACTCGGGGCAAAGGGATTGATGATGTGCCTGCCCGGATGGAGGCACCGAAGACTGTAAATGTTGAAGCCTCCCAGCAAGAGATGGAGGAAATCCTTAAAATCATCAAGAAAAGTGACTTCAACATCGTTGAACAATTGGGGCATACCCCCTCCAAGATCTCTATGCTATCACTACTGTTATGCTCAGAGGCCCATGCCAAGGCCCTGATTTCATTTTTGAAGACGGCCCATGTGCCACAAGAGACATCTGCGGACCAATTTACTGACTGTGTGGCCAATCTGACCGCCGACAATGGTTTGGGTTTCTCGGATGCTGATCTTACCGCTAAGGGAAAGAACCACAATGATGCCCTGCATGTCTCCATAGAATGCAGGGGCACTACTCTCGCACACGTGTTAGTGGACACCGGTTCTTCCCTGAATGTATTGCCCAAGAAGGCCTTAGACAGGTTGGATTGTGAGGGTCTGGAGTTGAAGCCTAGTAACATCATTGTCTGAGCCTTTGACGAGTCGAAGAGAATGGTGCATGGTGAGGTAGACATTCCTATTCGTGTGGGTTCTCAAGTATTTGACTCAACATTCTATGTGATGGACATCCGTCCATCTTATTCCTGTTTGCTGGGTCGACCTTGGATTCACAAAGCTGGGGCTGTGACTTCCACTCTACACCAGAAGCTCAAGTACCCCGTCAGAGGGAAGATTGTCACTGTGCGAGGGGAGGAAGAATACATGGTTAGTCATTTGAACTCGTTCTGGTATATTGAGATGGACGGGGAGTTTATTGAAACCCCCTTTCAACATTTTGAAGAGGTACCTCCAACATTGGCGTCAGCTGAGATAGTAATTGAAGAAGACTTCCCTTTGAAGATGGCTTCCTTGAAGGACGCCCGGGCTGTAATTGAGAAAGGTGAATGTGCTAACTGGGGCGGGCTCCCTAATTTTACTCCTAAGACTGACAAGTTTGGGCTGGGTTTTACTGCAGAGGCTCAGAGGGATGTACGCAAAGCTAGGATCGGGAGACCTCCCGTATTCATCACCAACCCGGGAGTGAATGCTATAGAAGGCGATGTGGAGGAATCAGAGTTTGATAGCTCGATCTACCCGACGACTGACGGTGGGCTGGATAATTGGACTGCATAAAACTACATACTTGTTACTTTTGTTACGCAGTAATGAATTCCTTTGTTTATTTAATTTGTAATAAACAATAAATTGAAACTTTATGGCCCGGTGTCTTACCCGGGGCACCGTGGCTCCATTTGTGAGGGCTTATTACTTGTTATTTCCATATATCATGAATAAAGACATTGGACGTTTTTCGCATTTCAAATCTTGTGCTCCCTTTCTTTCTTTCTTTATATATCGCAAAACAGCTATATTTACACACACTCACCCATACAGGTTGCAATCCACTCTGGATCTCACTGGTAACGACTCTGCTACTGCCAGTTATGACTTCGAAAATCCGATGAACTTAGCCGAAGACGAAGGTGAAGATGATTGCGAAGTGCCTGGTGAGCTTGCAAGACTGTTACTCCAGGAAGAGAGGGCCATTCAGCCACATGAAGAGCCAGTGGAAACGATAAATCTGGGTACTGAGACAGACAGAAAGGAAGTTAAGATTGGTGTTAATCTGGAGCTCGGCGTGAAACAACGGTTGATTCAGATGTTGCATGATTATGTGGAAATCTTTGCCTGGTCCTACAAAGACATGCCTGGGTTGGATACCGACATTGTGGTCCATCATTTGCCTACCAAGGAAGACTGCCCTCCGGTTAAACAAAAGATCTGCCGTATGCGTCCAGAGATGTCCGAAAAGATCAAAGCTGAGGCTATGAAGCAATTTGATGCCGGGTTTCTAGCAGTAACTTCTTACCCTCAGTGGGTTGCCAACGTGGTTCCGGTGCCAAAGAAAGATGGTAAGGTCAGAATGTGTGTCGACTATAGGGATTTGAACAGGGCCAACCCCAAGGATGATTTCCCTCTACCTCACATCGATGTTCTGGTTGACAATACGGCTCAGCATAAGGTGTTCTCCTTCATGGACGGTTTTTCAGGTTATAACCAGATCAAGATGGCTCCTGAAGACATGGAAAAGACTACTTTTGTTACTCAGTGGGGCACCTTTTGCTACAAGGTCATGCCTTTCGGACTGAAAAATGCTGGGGCAACCTACCAACGTGCCATGGTTGCTTTATTTCATGACATGATCCATCATGAGATTGAAGTGTACGTCGATGATATGATTGCAAGGTCCCAAACTGAGGAGGAACACCTTGACCATCTACAGAAGCTGTTTGACCGACTAAAGTTATACAAGCTGAGGTTGAATCCAAATAAGTGCACATTTGGGGTAAGATCTGGAAAGCTGCTAGGCTTCGTCGTAAGTGACAAGGGTATTCAAGTGGACCCTGCCAAGGTTAAAGCCATACAAGAGATGCCAGTTCCCAAGACAGAGAAAGAATTCAGAGGCTTTCTAGGACGTCTGAATTACATTGCCCGGTTCATCTCGCACCTAACTGCTACCTGTGAACCAATTTTCAAGCTGCTGAAGAAAGATCAGGTAGTATGTTGGAATGATGAATGTCAGGACGCTTTTGACAGAATCAAAGAGTATCTCCAAGAACCACCCATTCTTATGCCACCGGTTGAAGGGAGACCTCTAATACTATACTTGACGGTACTTGACAGCTCAATGGGGTGTGTGCTGGGGCAGCATGACGAGTCTGGCCGAAAAGAGCACGCCATTTATTACCTTAGCAAAAAGTTTACCGACTGTGAGACCCGATACTCACTGCTCGAGAAAACTTGCTGCGCTTTGGTATGGGCTGCTCGCCGGCTGAGGCAGTATATGCTGACTCACACTACTCTATTGATTTCAAAAATGGACCCAATAAAGTATATATTCGAAAAGCCTGCTCTGGCTGGAAGAATAGCAAGATGGCAGATGATCTTGACAGAATATGACATCCAGTACACGACTCAAAAAGCTATCAAAGGAAGTGTATTGGCAGACCACTTGGCACACCAGGCAGTAGACGACTACCAGTCAATGAACTTCGAGTTTCTAGACGAGAGCATCATGATTGTGACTGATTGTGAAGTACCTGGACCGGATGAAGGACCTGAGGAATGATCCCGATGGTCTATGCACTTCGATGGAGCCTCTAACGCTTTGGGTAACGGCATTGGCACTGTGATCATATCCCCTCAAGGCACTCATACTCCACTCACTGCCCGACTATGTTTCAACTGCACCAACAACATGGCAGAATATGAGGCATGCATCATGGGTCTTCAAGCTGCGATTGACTTAAGGATCAAGTTTGTGAGTGTCTTCGGAGATTCCGCTCTCGTGATCAATCAGATCAAAGGCGAGTGGGATACGAAACATCCGAATCTTATTCCTTACAAAGAATGTGTATTGACATTGATCCCCCATTTCACAGAGATAACTTTTGAACATTTCCCAAGAGAGGAGAATCAGTTGGCGGACGCGCTGGCTACGATGTCTTCTATGTTCAAAGTCAAGTGGGACAATGAGGCTCCCCGGATCATTATCTGGAAGTTGGACGAACCGGCATATTATTGTGATCTTGAGGCTGAAACAGTAACTGAGAAACCTTGCTACCATGAGGTGAAGAGGTACTTGGAAGCTCAAGAGTATCCTGAAGGTGCATCTATCAATGACAAGAAGTTTCTGAGAAGGTTCGTAGCAAAGTTCTTCCTCAGCAATGGCATTCTATACAAGCGAAACCATGATTCAACCTTACTGCATTGTGTGGATAAAACTGAAGCAGAAAGGATCATGGCAGAACTGCATGAAGGTACCTTCGAAACACATTCCAGTTGACACACCATGGCAAAGAAAATCCTTCGGGCAGGATATTTCTGGTCCACAATGGAAGCCGACTGTTACCAACATTCTCGGACATGTCATAAGTGCCAGATTTATGCAGATAAGGTGCATGTTCCTCCAGTTCCTCTGAATGTCTTGACTGCACCTTGGCCCTTTGCAATGTGGGGTATTGACATGATCGGTGAGATTAAACCTACGGCATCCAACGGGTATCGCTTCATCCTGGTGGCGATTGATTACTTTACAAAATGGGTTGAAGCAGCTTCCTATGCTACAGTAAACAAGAATGTCGTGGCACGGTTCATTCGACACAACCTGATCTGTCGATACGGCGTCCCAGAAAGGATCATTACGGATAATGGTACCAATCTTAACAACAAGATGATCACCGAGCTCTGCGAGCAATTCAAGATACAGCACCACAACTCTTCTCCTTACCGGCCGAAGATGAATGGGGTTGTCGAAGCAGCTAATAAGAATATCAAGAAGATTGTGCAGAAGATGACAGTGACCTATAAAGATTGGCACGAGATGTTACCATTCTCTCTTCATGGGTACCGTACCTCAACAAGAATGTCAACCGGTGCAACCCCCTTTTCCTTGGTCTACGGCATGGAGGCAGTCTTGCCGATTGAAGTCCAGATACCCTCTCTCCGGATAATGAAGGATGCAGATCTGAGTGAAGATGACTGGATCCAGACTCGACTTGATCAATTAAATCTAATTGACGAAAAGAGACTCACCGCTATTTGTCATGGTCAAACGTATCAAAAACGGATGATCATGGCATTTAACAAGAAAGTCAGACCATAAGAGTATCAAGTTGGGGACCTGGTGATCAAACGCATCATCCTTCCTCAAAGTGATCCCAGGGGAAAATGGACCCCTACATACGAAGGGCCATTTGTGGTTAAACATGTGTTCTCAGGAGGAGCCATGATTCTAACCACCATGGATGGTGACGACCTTCCTCACCCCGCCAATGCAGACCCGCTAGGTTGACATACCTAGGCAAAAATTAGGGCTTCCCGGCGAACCAAAAGGGTTCGGGCAAAATGAGGGATGAAATGAAAAAATCTGTACACCTGGCAAGTCGAAAACCTGAAAAGGCGGCTTGGGCAAAAATGGGTATCCCGGTGGACTGAAAACCCGAAAGGGCAGTCCAGGCAAAAGTTAGGGATTAAAGCGTAATACTATGTCTCATTGGATCACCTTGCATCCAGAATCCGGTATCATCATCAGGTTCAGACGGCATCGATCAATCAGCTTCATCTTCAACTGAGCAGCCAGGTGATGAGACGCTTGAAGACATAAAGGCAATAGCAGAGTTGGAACCCAATGGGATTATTCTTTTCACATAGCTGTTTTGTTTTCCTTGTACAAATTGTATAAACTCTGTGTTCGGCGGCGTTCTCTTACTAGGACGTCAGCCTCTTGTACATAAACGCCTATTTACAGGCAATTCAAAAATTAATACAAATTCACTTTTCAGACCAATTGCCAATTATTTTTTTCCTTTTTCTGTTTTGTTTTGCGAAGAACGTCCAATGTTCAATTTGTGATATATGCATTTGACACTAATTGCTAACTCATAAATATTTGCATACGAAACAAAGGATTAATTACGGGTAACATCAGAAACAGGGGCAATAATGAGTTGTCTAAGCGATCTAATTGCTCTGTCCACCAAGGTACCAAGGTAAGTTCGGCTGAAGAATGTAACCAAGATATCTTAATTCCCCAGAGAGTGAGACAGATTCAAGAATTTTCCCCAAGCAGTTGGTCTCCCGTCAGCCCTGAGCAATGCACAATATCTCCAGCAAGTCCGCGATACTCTCCCCCAAGCATAGTTAATATACAGTCAGCCTCATGGAAGTTGGATTATCCTCAGCAGATCTCAACATTCCTCAGCGGAGTATACAAACATTCTTAACAAGAATCCCCAACAGTCTTGATCTAAGATTATTCCCCGGTGGTATACCAGACGTTCAATGGAGCCATTCCCCAGTCCAATCTCAAAAGTTTCCCCAGGAAAGTGGAATCCATCTCCCCAGCAGGAAGCTTATCCCCAGTAGATTCTGGAAAGCTTATCCCCCGCAGAGTACGAACGCTCTCCCCCGGCTTTATTCAAAGGTTATTTCCCCACCAGGATATAACTGGGTTATCCCCAGCCAATAACCATGGGAAGATCGTCCCCGACGAAGTCTTCCAGTCCCTCCAGCGGAGTTCATCAATTCCTTCAACATAACACATCAATGGTATCCCCAGCGGAGTTATCATCAACCTCAGCAAAGTACCTCTCTTTCCCCACAGAGTTCACTCCCTGCAGAGTAATCTATTCGCCAAGTTTATTTCTCAACGGAGTCATCTTCTCCTACCAGTATTCTTGCAATCATCATCCCCAGCGGAAACAACGAAGCTCTATTCCTCAACATCAGCCCAGGATTTAAGTTCCCGGCACTCGTCAAGGATTTATTTTCCTAGACGAAAATACAATTCATAAACATATCTTCATACATTATAGCATGCATATATGCATCATGAACATACAATCTCATTTATTCTGAGAACATCACGCAGGTCATACCTCATGACATCGCATACAACTAATGTTTTGTCTTTTCAGGACAAAGGTTAATACAAAGATGATTACTATCAATGGTCGCAATTAAAGATCCGATTCCTGTATCTTGCCAGGGTGTATCTGTTGACGACTACAATTCCAGACTCGATTCCTGTATCTTGCCAGGGCACGTCTGAAGAGTTCGAAGATCCGATTCCTGTATCTTGCCAGGGTGTATCTGTTGACGAATACAATTCCAGACTCGATTCCTGTATCTTGCCAGGGCACGTCTGAAGAGTTCGAAGATCCGATTCCTGTATCTCGCCAGGGTGTATTTGTTGACGACTATTCTCCGGACTCGATTCCTGTATCTTGCCAGGGCACGTCTGAAGAGTTTAAAGATTCGATTCATGTATCCATCCAGGGCACATCTACATAAAGAATTTGAAGATCAACTCCTGTAACAGGCCAGGTAATTATCTTTCGTTTTCAGGTACGCAAGTTCTTGCTAAGGAATCTCTTACGCGATCGACACCTAGATGGCATCTATAAGCCCATCCTCATATCCATCAGTCTCCAAATGGCTTCTATAAGCCCATTCCCGCCATCACACTGCTGACATTCTACTATGTGAGTGCAAATTTCTGGGCACTCTAGTGTTCAATCATCTTTCACCTTCGGATTACGAAAGGCACGCCAGCCAATCTACATCCTCAGGTTTAAGAAGATTGAACAGGGGCAACTGTTGTACCCCAAAATTTTCCCTCCCATATTCTTCCAGATTTGCCAAGATCATGGTTCAAAATCTCTCAAGGGTTGCACAGTCCAATTGCCTCCTAACACAGTCAAAATTAAGGTTTTGGTTCTTGCAAAGAAAATGAGGTTTTAAAGGGTCCAATCAAGTCCCATATGCCCATATACATTGCCAAGCATCCATATGTCAAGGTTCAAGACTCACAGCATCAAATTGCACAGTCAAAAAACCCTAAATGCTTCACAGTCAACTGCAGGGGCAAAATGGTCATTTGACAGTCAAAAGTCAAAAAATTTGGTAAACATCTTATTTTGAAACCACAAACATCATTTGATCAATTCTTGATCATGATTTCAAAGCATGGCTCAAAAAGTCTCAAGATGCAAAAGTTGCTATTTTTGGACAGTTGAAAAAGTCAACTGCAAATTGACCAAGGCATAACTTCTTCATGGTTTATCAGAAAAATCCCATCCAAAGCTCATTTTGAAGAGAATGACATTTCCTACAACTCATCTTCACACTTCAAGTCCAAGAAATGCTCTCACAAAAAGTTATCAAGTTCAACATTATAGGTCATTTTCAAAAGTCAACAAAAAGGCACTTTAAGTCAAAGACCATAACTTGATATTGGTAAATCAAAATGACATGGGACCAAAGGCATTGGTTAGAGGACTTCAAGACCTTTCCAAAATGTCCAAGAACATGACCATAGCTTCAAAATTGAGCAAGATATGCATTGGAGAAGTTGGGAAATTTTTGGGAATTTTGAAAAGTCAACTTTGCCCAAAACACTTCAAAAATGCTAATGGGCCTCAAATTCTTCCTTGAATCATTACCCAAAGCATATTCACGACCCATTAAGCTCAAATGGATTTATCTTCTTATTTTTAATTAATTAATTGAGTTTTTATTATTATTAATTCATTTAATTAGTTTTAAATATGAGAAAAAAATATCAAATCATGCTTTTCCAAAAATTTTGTGCAGCAAATCAAACTAGGGCAAGTTGGCAAGTCGTTTTATGTTCAAAAAGGGAAGATTCTCCATGATTAGGCAAGAGCTTCAATGGAAAAAGATTGAAATTGATATGGTGAAAATCAAATCTTCAAAACATTAATGGATGGACATATGGGCTTGGTTTTTGACCTAATTTCGTTCAGATACAAAGGCATAACCTAACCTAATGCAAACACACACGAGATAGCTGCTGAAAGCTCACAACCACTTTGGAAAATTTTGATAAAAAAGCTTGAAACTGATTTCATACCTAGAGGATAATTCAAAGCTTCTAAAGGATTCCAACACGTTGCCTAAGCATCCAGGAAACTTTTGCAATCAAGAATCAATCAAAACGTGCCAAGAATCATAGAACACAGGCCATACGGTTTGCAACATTTTCTTGAATTCCATATCATGATTCATGCACATTTGATGCATATTTTTGGTTGTTTTGCATTCACAGGAACATGCTGAAGCTAATGATATGACTCAATTGTATTATAAGGCCCTGTATCGTGATTTTCCATTAACGTTTTTTAGGCTTTCAGAGCTCAAAAATTGGGGCTTTACACATATGGCAAAATCATACCACCAAACTTGTATGGGTGAATTCGTGGCATCAAGACGAAACAAACTGACTACTCGTGCCCTTTTTATATTACAGCATGTTCTAATCGCTATTTTTTCAGGCTTCATTTAGTGGGGGTTTAAAACCCCCGCTATTTGCTTTCTATTTGCAGGAAAAAGCAAGGAAGAAGATGGACGTGGCCTTACATGATTGGGAGGTTTAAACGTTGGCGCGTTTTTCAGCATAGTGGGCATCTTTTTTATATTATGTTTCTTTATTATATTATATACAAATGAACATGATAGATCAATTGGCAAGGGATGTGCGTTGCAAGCCTTGGGACCTGGGTTCGATTCCCAGGTCCCCCCATTTAATTCATGAATTTTGTTATACTGTGTTTCCATGCAGCGCTCATTCCATGGCCTACCATACACGCTCATACGCTAGCTTGCCAAGTGGCTTCAAGGTACAATCTGAAGGCTGCAGGATGAGGTCCATGGTACACTCAGTCAACCATCCCACACGCAGGCGCAGAAAGTCAAACAAGGCCTTTGTTTCATGGGCCAAACTACTTCAAAAAACCTCCTAAATGGGCCAGACACCCCCCTGTTTGTATATTTAATTTCACTTTCTTTTTTCCTTTTTATTCTTTTTATTGCTTTAATTATTTTCTTTAATTTCATAAAATAATTTTCTATAAAAAATCAGAAACTAAAATATGTTTAATTAATATTTAATTCACTATTAATTTATTTTGTAAATAAACTCTAACCATTAATTTAGTAAATTAGGTTTTAAACTTTAATCTTTTTTAATAAATAAAATAAGTAGAATTAGGGTTTTTGACCTTTTCATCTTTTTTTTTAATAAATAATTTTCTCTCATTATTATTATTATTATTAATTACTAAATATTTTTGTAAATAAACATGTAAGTTAATTAATTAGTGTAAATTAGGTTAACTTGTATATTTTTTATTAATAATTAAAAATATTTAGAACTAGGGTTTCCTTCTAAGTTTAATTCCTTTCTTATTTTCATAAATACCAAAAAAACATAAAAACATTTTCTTTTCTTCCTTTTCTTTAAATTAAATAATTAATTAGATTTTAATTCAATTTAATTTCAAAAGGGTCAAAACCCTCGGACGTTCTATTTTTATTCCTTTCGCGCATTTATTTTCTTTCGAATATTATGTAACTGCTCAAGGCTTGTAATAGTAATTAGGTCTTTTACTTTCCGCATTTTTATTAAAACGGGTCTTTGTATTTTGGCGATGTATAGACCCGCGCCTTGTAATAGCGTAGGATTTATCTTTCCGCATTTAAATTTCCGCACTTTTAAATTCTAATTGCATGAAAGAATGTATGGCTAATTAAAAATAAGCGTAGCTCACAATGCCCTGATCAAAGATAAACTCAAATGAAAACAACACATAAATTCACACACTACTCTTAGGGTACGCCTCACCTGTTGCCTTCGAAACGTGGTCGTCAAGTATAGGACGTTTTAGTAAGTCCTTATGTCCATGATCCGGTTGCCTCGAAACGGTTGCCTCGGAATAGTTGCCTCGAAATGGTTGCCTCGGATTAAAAAAAGGATCAAGGGCATAAGGGTAGCTTCTAAGGTGTCCTACTGTTGCTCTAGTGACCACACTGTCCCTACAAACGAATTGACCCGAACACCTCCAACGGTGGTGCTACCTACCTCTCAATGGTGGAATGGCACTAACTTAAGGACATTTACACAGCCTAATTCCTTAGGGTAGGTAGATGACTCATAGATACTTGCTCTATTCAAAAACAAATTAAAATTCTTTTCACACCGACACTTTCAAAAAGCTTTCAAAACAATTTTTCAAACACTCTTGAAGACTGATACAAGAGTCATTCTGAAATCTTTAAACGAAACTTTTTCAAACCCACTCACATTTGAAAAGCAAGACATTTTGAAAACACAATGAGCAAGTATCTAAGAGCCCATGGATAACCATGGATAGAAAGGGTGCTAACACCTTCCCTTTCTATAAATCTACCTCCCGAACCGAGAAATA
Organism: Vicia faba; assembly: GCA_948472305.1. Classification (NCBI taxonomy): domain Eukaryota; kingdom Viridiplantae; phylum Streptophyta; class Magnoliopsida; order Fabales; family Fabaceae; genus Vicia; species Vicia faba. The sequence continues at coordinate 1,505,662,098 of OX451735.1, read as the reverse complement.
TTCTCGAAAAGGAATTTTGTTGTGCTTTTGTCCTTTCCTTGTTGGAGAAAATAAAAGACGATGGCGACTCTTGCTTCCGCGACATTTCGCGAACCAGCGTTAAACAGTCAGTTCTAAATCCACCGCTCACACAATGTAATGCCTTTCGGGTTGAAGAATGTTGGGGCAACGTATTAGCGCGCCATGGTCGCTTTGTTCCACGACATGATTCACCATGAGATTGAGGTTTATGTTGATGACATGATAGCTAGATCCCAGACTGAGGAAGAGCACCTAGATCATCTCCAGAAACTATTTGACAGGTTGAGAATGTACAAGCTAAGGTTAAACCCGAACAAGTGCACCTTCGGGGTAAGGTCTGGTAAGTTGCTGGGTTTCGTCGTTAGTGATAAAGGTATTCAGGTGGATCCTGCAAAGGTGAAGGCCATACAGGAGATGTCGGCTCCCCGCATAGAAAAAGAAGTTAGAGGCTTTTTGGGACGTCTAAATTACATTGCCAGATCCATGGAATGATGAATGTCAGACGGCTTTCGAAAGGATCAAGGAATACCTCCAAGAGCCACCTATTCTGATGCGTCCAGTTGAAGGAAGACCTTTGATCTTATACTTGACAGTATTGGATAATTCAATGGGGTACGTGTTGGGGCAGCATGACGAGTCTGGCCGAAAAGAGCACGGTATTTACTACCTTAGCAAAATGTTTACCGACTGTGAGACTCGATACTCACTGCTCGAGAAAACTTGCTGCGCTTTGGCATGGGCTGCTCGCCGGCTGAGACAGTATATGTTGACTCACACCACTTTGTTGATATCAAAGATGGATCCAATCAAGTATATCTTCGAAAAGCCTGCCTTGTCCGGAAGAATAGCAAGATGGCAGATGATCTTAATTGAGTACGACATCCAATACACAACCTAAAAAGCAATCAAGGGGATTGTATTGGCAGATCATTTGGCGCACCAGGCAGTGGATAACTACCAATCCATGAATTTCGAGTTCCCGGATGAGAACATTATGTTGGTGACCGACTGTGAAGAACCTAGACTGGATGAAGGACCTGAGGAAGGATCTCGATGGTCTATGTATTTTGATGGAGCATCAAACGCGTTGGGTAATGGAATTGGCGCTGTGATCATATCTCCTGGGGGCTGTCATACTCCATTCACTGCCCGGTTATGTTTTAACTGCACCAATAATATGGCGGAGTATGAAGCGTGTATCCTGGGTCTGCAAGCTGCTATTGACCTGAGGATTAAGTTCTTAAGTGTATTCGGAGATTCTGCTCTGGTGATCAGTCAGATCAAAGGCGAGTGGGATATGAAGCACCCAAATCTTATTCCTTACAAAGAGTATGTACTGACATTGCTCCCACACTTTGAGGAGATAACCTTTGAACACTTCCCAAGAGAGGAGAATCATCTAGCAGACGCGTTAGCTACCATGTCTTCTATGTTCAAGGTCAGGTGGGACAATGAAGCTCCCCAGATTACCATTGAGAGGTTGGACAAACCCGCACATTGCTGTGACATCGAGACTGAAGAGGTATCAAATAAACCATGGTTCCACGAGGTAAAGAGGTATCTTAAGGCTCAAGATTACCCCGAGGGTGCATCTGTTAATGATAAGAAGTTCTTGAGAAGGTTCATTGCGAAGTTCTTCATTAGCAACGGGATTCTTTATAAGCGTAACCATGATTCAACCTTACTGCGATGTATGGACAAGAGCGAGGCAGAAAGGATCATGGCAGAGTTACATGAAGGTACCTTCGGAACTCATTCAAGTGGACATACCATGGCAAAGAAGATCCTGCGGACAGGATATTATTGGTCCACTATGGAAGCTGATTGTTATCAGCACTCTTAGACATGTCATAAGTGCCAAGTCTATGTTGATAAGGTGTATGTACATCCAGTTCCTCTGAATGTTTTGACAGCTCCTTAGCCTTTTTCAATGTGGGGAATCGACATGATCGGCGAGATCAGACCTACTGCGTCCAATGGGCATCGTTTCATTCTAGTGGCTATCGATTACTTTACGAAGTGGGTTGAGGCAACTTCCTTTGCTACAGTGACCAAGAACATCGTGGCGCGGTTTATCCGACATAATCTGATCTGTCGATATGGTGTACCAGAGAGGATCATTACCGACAATGGTACAAATCTCAATAATACGATGATCACCGAGCTCTGCAAATAGTTTAAGATACAACATCATAACTCTTCTCCCTACCGGCCGAACATGAATGGGGTTGTTGAAGCGACTAATAAGAATATCAAGAAGATTATACAGAAGATGATGGTGACCTACAAAGACTGGCACGAGATGTTACCATTCGCTCTTCATGGGTACCGTACCTCAGCATAGACATCGACAAGGGCAACACCCTACTCTTTGGTATATGGCATGGAGGTAGTCCTACCCATTGAGGTCCAGATACCCTCTCTCCGGATTATGAAGGATGCGGGTTTGAACAAGGACGACTGGATCCAGACCCGACTTGACCTGCTGAACTTAATCGATGAAAAGAGACTTACTGCTATTTGTCATGGTCAGACGTATCAAAAGCGAATGATTAAGGCTTTTAACAAGAAAGTCAGACGACAAGAATATCAAGTCGGGGATCTGGTAATCAAACGCATCATACTGCTGCAAGGTGATCCCAGGGGAAAATGGACTCCCACGTACGAAGGGTCATTTGTGGTTAAGAACATTTTCTCGGGAGGAGCTATGATTCTAACCACCGTGGATGGTGACGATCATCCTCACCCTGTTAATGCAGACATAGTGAAAAGATACTACGCCTAATCAAAGACCCGCTAGGTTGACTGGCCTAGGCAAAAATAAGGGCTTCACGGTGAACCAAAAGGGTTCAGGCAAAAGTAAGGGATGAAAATGAAAACAAAACTGTACACCCGGCAAGTCGAAAACCTGAAAAGGCGGCTTGGGCAAAAAAGGGTATCCCGGTGGACTGAAAACCCGAAAGGGCAGTCCAGGAAAAAATTAGGGATTGAAATGTAACACTATATCTCATTGGATCACCTTGCAACCAGACTTCGGTATCGACTACCAAGCTCGGACGGCGCCAATAAATCTGATCTATCTTCAACCAAGTAGCAAAGTGATGAGACGCTCAAAGATATAAAGGCAATAGTAGAGTTGGAACCCAATGGGATTGTTCACATAGCTATTTTTATTTATTTTTACACAAATTATATAATTCCTGTCTTTCAGCGGCATTCTCTTACTAGGATGTCAGCCTCTTGTACAAAACGCATATTACAGGCCAACTTCAAAATCAATACAATTCATTTTCATAAGAAATTTCAATTTGTTTTTTCTTTTTCTGTTTTGTTTTTCAAGAACGTCCAATGATTCATTTTTGATATATGCATTTGAAAATAATTGCTGCTCATAAATATTTACATGAAAAACAAAAGACGATTACTCGTAATTCCAAGAACATGGGCAAACAAGAAATATCCAAACCTTACAGTTGCTCTACCCACCAGGTACAGGGATAGAGCCAACTTGAGAATATAACTAAGGGTACATACATTCCCCGCGGAGTAGGAAGTATCCAAAGACAGTGGTGTTAGCTCTCCCCAGCCGAGGTTCATAATCGCGGATGAGTCGGCAAAATTCTTCCCAAGCAGAGTTTATCTATCACCAGCAATGGTAATTCACCCCCAGCAGAGTGGTTTCTCTAAATCACCAGATCATCCAACAGAGTATCTCTTCCCCACAGAGTCATTCTCCCACAGGGTTATTCTAAAACAGAGTCTCTCCCAGGGGAATGTTCTCAATCATAACGGACGCAAGTCTCCAGCTAATCATCTTCGGTCACTATCCCCAGCCGGAGAATATCACAAGAACATTGCATATCCATACATCATAGCATGTGCATATGCATCATACAACACAATCTCATTTATTTTGAGAACATCATTACTCAATACATTTCACACATCATGACATTACATACGACTAACTCTTTGCCTTTCAGGGAAAGATACAATCAAGTTCTCACAAGTTTTCTTTGGTTCAGTCAAATCGATACTAAGATTTATGTTCTAGTTCAAGTTATGAAGCCCGGAAATTGATCGGATAATATCTTGATATCTCAAGAATACTACGAAGCCTGGAATCGACCAGATAGTGGTATATATTAAATACAAGCTTTTAAGCCCGGAAATCGACCGGAAAATAGCTTAACCCTTAGCAAGTTATTGTGAAGCCTGGAAATCGACCAGATAGCAATACAAGATACCATGAAGCCTGGAATCGACCAGATAATGGTATAAGATGCTGTGAAGCCTGGATCACAACCAGATAGCAGCAAAGGATACTGAAGCCTGGGACATGACCAGATAACAGTATAAGGTACTGTGAAGCTTGGAATTCGACCAAATAGCAGCTTACCCGGCCAATTACTATGAAGCCTGGAAATCGACCGGATAATAGTAGGCCTTAAATTCAAGTGGAAGCCCGGACGCGACCAGATAACCACTTAATTCATTCTGAAGCCTGGAGCACGACCAGATAAGAATTGGGAAATTGCGAAGCCTGGAGAACGACCAGATAGCAAGTTTAATCTCATCTCCCCAGTAAGTCACTGTAAATCCTGGAGCACGACCAGATAGCAGTCGGTCTTATTTCTCTCAGCAAATCATTGTGAATCCTGGAGCACGACCAGATAACAGTTCATTTTCACATCCCCGACTAAGAGATGATTCGCCAGTAGATTAACGGACAACTTAAGTTCCTAAACCTCTATCTCTCTTAGGACAGAGAGCAACATTCCCCAGCAAAATCCTCCTCAACAACAGGCATACGGGTTCTCACGAAGGAATCTCTTATGCGATCAACACTTCTTCGGATGGCATCTTTAAGCCCATCTTCCATAATTGACTTCCAAATGGCATCTATAAGCCCATTCCCGGTATCGCAAGATAAGTACCACTTCATGCGAGTGCAAATTTCTGGGCACTCTAGTGTTCAATCATCTTCCACCTTTAGATCACGAAAGGCAGACGAGCCAATCTACATCCTCAGGTTTAACAAGATTGAATAGGGGCAGCTTTTGTACCCCAAAATTTTCCCTCCCATATTTTTAAATACATTTCAAGTGAGGTCCTCAAATTGCTCAAGGGAGTCTAAGGGTTGACCAAACAAACTCTCTCCTAAGGCAGTCTACCTCAAATTAGGGTTTTAGTTTGCATCAAGATGCTTGAGTCCAAAGGATCCCAAATTCTCACCATTGTCCTAATATGTTCTCAAGATCATCCATGACAAGTTTCAAGCCTTGCAGAGGAAAGTTGCTCAGTCAATTGCTCAAAGGCCTGAAAATCGACTATGCTAGGGCAAAAGTCAACTGTGGCCTACATACAGTCAAACTTCAAGATTTTTGGTCAACATTCTCATTTTGAAGTATTATTCATCATTTGATCAAGTTTTGATCATGATTCCTCAAGGATTTCTCACAATTCATCAAAATCCAAAAGTTGCTAAATTAGGGTTTTGTAGGAAAAGTCAACTCAACTTTGACCAAGCATAACTTTCTCATACTTTATCAAAAATGACTCATCCAAAGCTCATTTTGAAGAGGATCCAATTCCCTACAAGAAGATATGAATTTGGACATTATAGGTCATTTTGGAAAGTTAACAAAAACACCTTTTGGGTCAAAGCTTCATACATGAACATGGAAGACTCAATTGATATGAGACCAAAAGGGTTGCTTAGAGCACATCTTAAGCTTTCTAAAAAGTCCAAGAACACATATCTAGGGTCAAAATTGAGAGAGTTATGCATTGGTAAAGTTGACCCTTTTTGCAAAATTGCCAAAAGTCAAATGTGGCCAAAATTGCAATTTTTGTCAAATGGGCCCAACTTTTTATGCTTGCATTGAGTTTGTAACATGACCCAAGACCCATGATAATTTCCATTTGTCATTATTTTATTTTTTCATTTATTTTGATTTTATTTCAATTAAATTAAATAAAATCAAAATAAAATAATGAAAATATCAAAAACTAATCAAATCTTGAGATTTTGTGCATGTTTAGGTCTATTATACAGCTGGAAGTGAGATCAAATCGTGCAAGGCTCATATGGACACAAACGATTGCATTTTGCTTAATTTGGAAAGATTTACACAAAGGATCAAATCATGAATCAATGATCTTAATTGGAAAAGATTTGATACAAGTTTGCAACCCTAATTCGTTCTAGGGTACATATAGAACATTGGCAGATTAAAAACAGGGAGATTGGAGGCATGTAAAAGAGAGAGCATGTTTCAAAAAATTCAAGAAAAGTGGCAAACTGATTTCCACTTTTCAGGTCAATTCAAAGCATTATAACCATCCCAATCAATTGCTGGACATCCAAGGATCAAGATTCAACCACTAGCAAGCTTCGTAACATCCAGAAACGCAATGTAAGTGTCACACGATTTCCATACTTTCTTGAATTCGAATATCATAATTTTGGCGCATATAGCATGATTCATGGATATATTCTTAAACCTTATGATGTTTGCAAGCTAATGGTCATATTTATTTGCGTTTTCATTGACTATACAGCAAGTTGCCATAGTTAGGGTTCTTGCTTCATTTTTAGGGTTTTTTTGTACAGGGACCATTGGCCATGGATAATGGTACCATGATGCTCGTGAGGTTGCAACGAGTTGATTGGTACCATTGGGAGTGATTTATCATGCTTGCACAGGTTTTTGGAGATTCACAGGGTTATACCTACACCCAGGTAACCGTAGGTAAAAGTTAAGAACTTTTAGCAATGGTGGAAGGAAGAAGAAGGATAACATGGCGCTCCCCGACTCATCCATTTGAATCTACGCGCGTTTCAGAATTTGATTTTTGTTTTTATCATATTATATTTTTTTATTATCAATTATACAACTAACCAAGCCAGCTTAGCTGGTAAGCGCGCAATGTGATTATTTTCAAGGACCTGGGTTCGTTCCCCAGGTCCCCATATTGCTTCATATATTTTTTTCTTGCATATTCAGGCGCGCTAGCATCCAATGAGCCTATCGTACGTCTTCAACATCCAACCATTTCATCCATCCACACTCCAGATCTAGGGCCATCCCTTGAAGGTCCACCATACGCCCAGTCAAGCAAGCAGCATGGGATTGGAAAAGTCAATGGGGCCATCAACATTTGGGCCCAGATTTGCCATCAACACCCCCTCCTTTGCTATTCAACAATCAGGCCCATTCTATTTCTTTTCTAATTTTTTCTTATTTAATTTAATTTGTTTAAATTGTTTTCTAACACAAATAATTTCTTTTTTCCATAAAAAAGTCATAAAATCAATTTTCAAAAATTTAGAATTAGGTTTTTATTTTATCAAATTTAATTTAATGATAGTTTAATTTAATTTAGGATTAATTCTAACTTTTTTCATATATTTAAAATCAAATTAGAAAAATTAGGGTTAGCATGTGATTTAATTTTTATTTCTTTTCTCAATAAAACAAAAATACGAAAATAGGTTGGTTTAATTATTTTTCTTAAATTTTAAATTAATTAGTAATTAGGTTTTTATTTATTCAATTAAATCTTATTTTCTCAAAACAATCAAAAACAACAAAAAGTGTTTTTTCTCTTTAAATTGCAATTAGACTTTGGTGGGGTCAAAAACCTAAATTCTCTCATTCTCGATTCATCGCGCGCGTTTACTATTTTTTGTAATATTAATGTAACTGCTTACAGTATGTAATAGTTTAATTAGGATTTTCTTTTCTTTATCATTTTACGGGTTTTTGGCTATGTAATTAATCCCCTACCCCAAAGCCTTGTAATAGCGTAGGCTTTATTTCTCGCATTTTAATTCTCGCAAATATTAACTGTTAGATGTATGTTAATAGGATTGTATGACAAGATTGCATGCTAAATTTAAAATGGCTAGAAAGCCCTAATGTGCAAAGATAATAACTTGAAATCAAATCACTCGCATATGCGCACTCTTAGGGTATACTCTCACTTCGGTTGCCTTTGGTAAACAATCATTAAGTATAGTGTGTCTTAGCGGTTTCCCTCCTGTCTAAACAAAGATCAAATGTCCCATTCGGAAAGGTTTCCTCGGAAAAGTTGCCTCGGAAATGTTGCCTCGAATATGATCTTAAGACATTCGGAAAGACGTCCTAACATTGCTTAGTGATTGTACGTCCCTTTTGAATTTACCCTTACAAACTCCAACGATGGTGCTGCTTATTTCTCAAGAGTAAGATAGCGTTGTCTAAAGGAAACAAGAATAGAAATAATTCTTTTTCGAGTAGGTAGATGCTAGTAGGTACTTGCTCAAATCAAACTTTTTCACACCAAACACTTTTTTCAAACAATGTTTTCAAAAATAACTTCGTAACACTCTTGAAGACAGAAGCAAGTGTTAAAACGAAGTAAAACAAAAACTTTTCAAAACAAACACACAAAAGCAATTTCAAAGGATGAGCTAGTACCTAAGAGCCCGTAGATAACTACGGATAGAAAGGGTGCTAACACCTTCCCTTTCTATAATCTACCCCCCGTACTCAAAATCTCAAAAAAGGAATTTTTCTGTGCTTTTTTCTTTTCCAGTTGGATAAAGTAAAAGTCGGTGGCGACTCTTGCTTACCTTGACATTTTGCAAATACAAAACGCAAAACGCAAACCAACATTTTTCAAAATAGTCAGTTCTACCACTGTATCACAAGGATGGGTGTATGATGCTCTCCTGGGGGTGAAACATATTGGATCTACAAGGAATTGGTCAGAAAAATATAATATTAAAGACCTGGGAATCGAACCCAGGTCTTTCCCTTCACGCGCGTCCTCCTTTACCACCAGGCCAAGCTGTCATTCGTTATATGAAACCAACAAACGTGCGCTGTTTCAAATGGTCTAACCAGGTCATGCCACACCATCATCTACTTCAGTTGTCCGTCGTTTTAGCCTAACACTTTTACCTATAGACTATATTTGTCACTAAAACACCTGCAAATCTCCGAAATTCATAACAGACAATATACATTTAATTTAAAGACATGAATAAATTGGATTTGATCCCCTGAGCATGATGGTATCCTTTATTACGCCCAATTTCTCTTGTATCTAAAAACCCTAAAACGAATGTTTAAACCCTAATAATGGCAGGTTATCATATATGCATAAAAACTATAAATTAACCATTCAAATATGTTCTAAATGCTCATACAAACAAGAATGCATACTCAAAATTTATTTCTAACGCATGTATGATAAAAATCGATTTCAAAAAAGCAAGATGCAAATCGTGATGATGTACGTGATGATTTTGGGTGCTTTGATGCTTGGGAATGATGTTGTTAGCTTCAGAACGTCCCCAAGAATGGATTGCAAACTTCAAAACTCCTTGAATCCCTCTGCAAATATCAATCTGATTGCCACTTTTTTGTGAAAAAGTTGGAACTTTTTATGTGCGTTCTATGCGGCCAATCCTTGTTTTTCTGGTCTGGAAATGTTATGCATATATACTAGGATGCATCAGGGTAACAAAAGTTAACTGAATCTTGGAGATTTATGTAGAAAAGATTTGAATTTCCTATGGAATTTTAAGTTTCTAAACTTGGCAAAAACATGCTCTTTTCTTTCCAGTCAACCCTTGCACGAAATCATGATTTTCTCATCAGATTATAAACTCGTTATATGATCATAAAACAAATCTTTGGATTTTATTTCATTATTTCACTATTTTATTTGATTTATTATGATTTAAATGAATAAAAACTCAAGTAAATAAAAACAAATCTCATAAAAATAAAATAATGGATTTAAATATCTTAAATAAGTCCATGGATATGTTTGAGATCAAAAACCCACGCCCATTAGTCCAAAAGATCCAATTTGCTCGCATTGACTTTTGTGCATTTTCCTAAAATTGGTCAACTTTAGCAATGCATATATTTCTCAATTTTAACCCTATGAGGGTGTTATTGGACTTTTTAGAGAGCTTAGGTTGTCCTTTAAACAACCATTTTGGTTTCATCTCAATTGGATCTTCCATGTTCATGTAAGGAGCTTTGACCCAAAAGGTGTTTTTGTTGACTTTTTAAAAGGACCTATAATGTCTGAGCTTGTATCATTTGATTGAGGAATTTCTTGAACTTGAGGGATGAAGAGAAGTTATAGAGAATTGAATTTTCTTAAAAATGAGCCCTGGAGGAAAAATTTCTGATAAAGTATGAGAAAGTTATGCCTAGTCAAAATTTGGTTGATTTTTCCTAAAGAAACCCTAATTTGTCATTTTTTTATTTTTGATGAGTTAGGAGCATATCTTGAGGAATCATGATCAACCCTTGATCAAATGATGGATTTTACTCCAAAATGTTGATGTTGACCAAAAATCTTGAAGTTTGACTGTATTTAGGCCACCGTTGACTTTTGACATAATACAATTGATTTCTAGGCATTTGAGTAGTTGACTGAGCAAACTTGTTGTTCAAGGCATGACATTTGGCATGAATGATCTTGAGGACATATTAGGACAATGGAGAACATTTGGGATCCTTGGGACTCACACATCTTGCTTTAAATTGAAACCCTAGTTGAGGTTTGTTGCCTTATGAGGAGAATTTGTCTGGTCAATTCTTAGTCATCCTTGAGCAATTGAGGACCTCTAGAGGCATGCCTTGAGTTAAACTGGGAGGGAAAATTTTGGGGTACAACAGCTTCCCCTGTTCAATCTTCTTAAACCTGAGGATGTAGATTGGCTTGCTTTCCTTTCATGATCAGAAGGTGGATGATGATTGAACACTAGAGTGCCGAGAAATTTGCATTGGTCTGAGGAAGATGTAGATAATATTAGGAATGGGCTTATAGATGCAATTTGGAGAAGGTGACGGAATATCTTCGGAGATGGGCTTAAAGATGACATCCATAGAATATGACGAAAAGTTATCGGAGATGGGCTTAAAGATGCCATCAGTAACAATGTTGATTTCATGAGATATTCCTTTGTGGAAATCCTTATTCCTGTTATTGAGGAGGACTCTGCTGAGGAACGTTGGTTTATGCTTGGGAAATATAGTTTAGGAGCTTCAGTTGACCATTACTCTACTGGGGAGTCATTTCTTGATTGAAGAGACAGAAGTGAACTGCTATCTGGTCAGGATCCAGGCTTCATAGTGACTTGCTGAGGATAATAAGGTTAACTGCTATCTGGTCGTGTTCCAGGCTTCACAGCGACTTACTGGGTAAATGAGATTAAACTGTTATCTGGTCGTACCCCAGGCTTTGCAGTTTCTTTAACTGGAATAGAAATTAGAAAAATCTTAGTGTCGATTTAACTGAACTAGAGAAAGGTTTTTAATTAACTTTGATTGGAATGGAAATCAGAAGAATCTTAGGATCGATTCAACAAAACCAGACAAAAGTCTTGGAATATCTTCAACTAGAATAGGAATCAGAGAGATCTTAGTGGCGATCTGACTGAACCAGAGAAGGTCTTTAAATAACTTTGACAGGAATGGAAATCAGAAGAATCTTAGGATCGATTCAACTGAACCAAACAAAAGTCTTGGAATATCTTCATTTGGAAATAAGAATCAGAGAGATCTTAGTGGCGATATGACTGAACCAGAGAAGGTCTTTAATTAACTTTGACTGGAATGGAAATCAAAAGAATCTTAGGATTGATTCAACTGAACCAGACAAAAGTCTTGGGTCATCTTCAACTGGAATAGGAATCAGAGAGATCTTAGTGTCGATCTGATTGAACCAAAGAAGGTCTTTAATTAAATTTGACTTGAATGGAAATCAGAAGAATCTTAGGATCGATTCAACTGAACCAGACAAAAGTCTTGGGTCATCTTCAACTGGAATAGGAATCAGAGAGATCTTAGTGGCGATCTGACTTATCCAGAGAAGGTATTTAATTAACTTTGACTAGAATGGAAATCAGAAGAATCTTAGGATCGATTCAACTGAACCAGACAAAAGTCTTGGAATATCTTCAATTGGAATAGGAATCAGAGAGATCTTAGTGTCGATATGACTGAACCAGAGAAGGTTTTTAATTAACTTTGATTGGAATAGAAATCATAAGAATCTTAGGGTCGATTCAACTGAACCAGACAAAATTCTTGGAATATGTTCAACTGGAATAGGAATCAGAGAGATCTTAGTGGCGATCTGAATGAACCAGAGAAGGTCTTATGAGAATGTCGTTCTGAAGAAGATGCTGAAATAGCCTTTTGTTAGACGTAGCTTTGGAGAAGACTACCATGTCTCGTAGGTATCCAACGGTGTTTATTGATTTGACTTTTTACTTGAAAATGGTAAAGAGTTAGTCGTATACAATGTCATGATGTATGAAATGCATTGTGATGATATTCTCAAAATAAATGAGATTGTGTTGTATGCGATATGCATGCCATGATGTATGAATATGGAATGCTATTGTGATGTTTCTTAGTCTTGGAAAGTAAATCCCAAACTGCTGCTGAAGAGTATAATGATGCTTAATCCTTCGTTTCCGCTAGGGATTTCCTCTTTCTGTCTGAGGATATTCTATCGGGGATTAACTCTGCTTGAGAATAACTCTGTGGAGGGAGATGTTTTGTTGGAAGATTTTGTTGTTGTAGAGAAATAAACTCTACTCGGGAGGAGGTTTCATAACTGTTTGAAATTATAAAACTCAGTTGGGGAATACAGATTGCAGCTGGAGAAGGAATTTTGCTGGAGGAGATAATTCCTGCGTGGGGGAAGGAGAGATTGAAACTTTGGTTGTTTCTACTCTATGGGGAACATAGACATCACGGGTTCATATGTAATGGTAACTTCGTCTCCAAATTGTCTCTTCCCCTTTACCTGTTGGAAGGAGTAACTGTCGGGACTAAAATGGTTTTTTAGACTTTGCCTCGTTCCTTAAAGTCATGAGAAACTGTCTTTCTGTTTCTAATGTAAATATTTTTAAATAGTAATCATACTCAAATGCATATGTCAAGAATAAGTCATTGGACGTTTTTGCAAAACAAAACAGAAAAAGAAAAACAAACAGTTTGGTACTTTCAAAGAAATGATTTGTATTGATTTTTTGAAGTTCTCCTATAACAGGAATTTTGTACAAAAAGGCTGACGTTCTAGTAGGAGAATGCCGCTGTGAGAGTGAAAACTATACAAAATAGTGTACAAAGAGAAGAAAACATCCACGTGTAATAATCCCATTGAGTTTCAATTCTGCTATTGCCATTATGTCTCCGAGCGTCTCATCACTTTGCTACTTGTCTGAAGCTGACTGGATTGTTCGATACCGTTTGAGCTTGATGGTTGATACTGAAGTCTGATCTCAAGGTGATCCAATGGGACATAGTGATACTCTTAAAATACATAACTTTTTCCTGGACCTCCCTTTCGGTTTTCAGTCCACTGGGATACTCTTTTTTGCCCAAGCCGCCTTTGTAGGTTTTCGACTTGCCGGGTGTACAGATTTTTGTTTTTATCCATAATTTTTGCCCGAACCCTTTTAGTTTGTCGGGATGCCTTTATTTTTGCCTAGGCCAGTCAACCTAGCAGGTCTTTATTCACGTGTAGTATCTTTTCAATATGTCTGTATTAATAGGGTGAGGAAGGTCGTCACCATCCATGGTGGTCAGAATCATGGCTCCCCCAGAAAATATGCTTTTGATCACAAATGGTCCTTCGTACTTGGGAGTCCATTTGCACATGGGGTCATCTTGTGGAAGTATGATGCACTTGATTACCAGATCACCCACTTGATATACTTGACGTCTGACCTTTTTGTTGAAAGCCTTGATCATCTGTTTTTGATACATCTGACTATGACAGACAGTAGTAAGTCTTTTCTCATCGATCAGATTTAGTTGATCAAGTCGAGTCTGGATCCAATCGTCTTTGTTCAAGCCTGCATACTTCATGATCCTCAAAGAAGGGATCTAGATCTCAATGGGCGAGACAACCTCCATACCATACACCAATGAATAAGGTGTTGCCCCTGTTGACGTACGTGCTAAGCTGCGGTAACCATGAAGAGCAAATGGTAACATCTTGTTCCAATCTTTGTATGTCACTGTCATCTTTTGTATGATTTTATTAATGTTCTTATTTGCAACTTCAACAATGCCATTCATCTTTGGCCAATATGGAGAAGAGTTATGATGCTGGATTTTGAATTGTTTACATAGTTTGGTGATCATTGTATTGTTGAGATTTGTACCATTGTCTGTGATGATTCACTCTGGAACACCATACTGACAAATCAGGTTATACTTGATAAACCGCGCCACAACATTCTTAGTAACAGTAGCAAAAGAGGCAGCCTCGACCCACTTCGTGAAGTAATCAATGGCGACTAGGATGAAGTGGTGCCCATTGGAAGCGGTTGGTCTAATCTCTCCGACCATGTCAATGCCCCACATTTCAAAGGGCCAGGGAGCCGTCAAGACATTCAAGGGAACCAGAGGTACATACACCTTATCAGCATAAATTTGGCATTTGTGACAAGTTCGGGAATGCTGATAACAGTCTGCTTTCATAGTGGACCAGTAGTATCCTGCCCGTAGGATCTTTTTAGCCATGGTATGTCCACTATAGTGGGTGCCAAAGGTACCTTCATGCAAATCTTCCATAATCCTCTTTATTTCGCTCTTATCTATGCACCAAAGTAAAGTAGAGTCATGGTTGCGTTTGTAGAGGATTCCATTACTAAGGAAGAACTTTGCGATGAACCTTCTCAGAAACTTATTATCATTGACAAATGCCCCCTTAGGATACTCTTGAGCCTCGAGATACCTCTTCACTTCATGAAACCAAGGTTTGTCAGCTGCTTCTTCAGGGTCAATCTCGTAGCAGTATGCTAATTCATCCAACCTCTCAATAGTGATCCGAGGATCCTCGTTGTCCCACTTGACCTTGAACATAGATGACATAATAGCTAGCGCGTCCGCTAACTAATTCTCTTCCCGTGGAAAATGTTCAAAGGTGACCTCTTCAAAGTGTGGAAGCAGAGTCAGCACATGTTATTTGTACGGGATGAGATTAGGGTGCTTCGTGTCCCACTCTCCTTTGATCTGACTTATTACCAAGGCTGAATCCCCGAAAACACTCAAGAATTTGATCCTCAGGTCAATAGCAGCTTTGAGACTCATGATGCATGCTTCATACTCCACAATATTATTGGTACAATTGAAACATAGTCTGGCAGTGAAAGGAGTATGACAGCCCTCAGGAGATATAATTACAGCACCAATGCCATTGTCGAGTGTGTTCGAGGCTCCGTCAAAAACCATAGTCCATCGGGATCCTTCTTCAGGTCCTTCATCCGGTTCAGGTTCTTCATAGTTAGTTACTAGCATAATATTCTTGTCCGGGAACTCAAAATTCATGGACTGGTAGTCATCCACAGCCTGATGAGCCAAATGATCAGCTAGTACACTTCCCTTGATTGCTTTCTTGGTTGTGTATTGGATATCGTATTCGGTCAATATCATTTTCCATCTTGCTATTCTTCTGGAGAGAGCGGGCTTCTCGGAGATGTACTTGATCAGATCCATCTTAGATATCAACAAAGTAGTATGGGTCAACATATACTGTCTCAGTCGGCGAGCAGCCCATGCCAAAGCGTAGCAAGTTTTCTCGAGCAGTGAGTATCATGTTTCACAGTCGATAAATTTTTTTCTAAGGTAGTATATTGCATTCTCTTTTTGACCGGACTCGTCAGGTTTCCCTAACACACACCCCATTGAATTATCTAGCACTATTAAGTATATTATAAAAGGTATTCCTTCAATCAGAGGCATCAAAATTGGTGGTTCTTGAAGGTATTCCTTGATTCTTTCGAAGGTAGTATGGCATTCATCATTCCACTTTACCACTTGATCTTTCTTCAGGAGTTTGAAGATTAGCTCACAAGTAGCAGTTAAATGCGAAATGAACCTGGAAATGTAATTTAGTTGTCCCAAGAAGCCTCTAACTTCCTTCTCAGTGCGAGGAGTCGGAATCTCTTGTATAACCTTCACCTTTGCAGGGTCTACCTGAATACCCTTGTCACTGACAATGAAACCTAGCAATTTACCAAACCTTACCCCAAAAGTGAACTTGTTCGGATTTAACCTCAGCTTGTACGTCTTCAACCTATCAAACAACTTTTGTAGATGATTAAGGTGTTCTTCCTTAGTTTGAGACTTGGCTATCATGTCATTCACATAGAACTCTATCTCATGGTGAATCATGTCATGAAACAAAGCTACCATTGACCGCTGATAGGTTGCCCCAGCATTCTTTAATCCAAACGACATCACTTTGTAGAAGAAAGTTCCCTATTGCATAACGAAGGTTGTCTTCTCAATGTCTTCGGGTGCCATCTTGATCTGATTGTAACCATGGAAACTATCCATGAAGGAAAAGATCTTATGATGCGCGGTGTTGTCAACCAGAACATCGATGTGGGGGAGCGGAAAGTCATCTTTGGGGCTTTCCCTGTTCAAATCTTTGTAGTCCACATACATCCGTACCTTGCCGTCCTTTTTAGGCACCAGAACTACGTTGGCAACCCATTGGGGATAAGAGGTGACAACTAGGAACCCATTGTTGAACTTTTTCATAAATTCTACTTTGATCTTCTCTGACATTTTAGGGTGCATACAATGGAGCTTCTGCTTTACTGGGGGGAAATCTTCTTTAGTTGGCAGACGATGAACCAAAATATCTATATCCATTCTTGGCATGTCTTCATATGACCAGGCAAAGATCTCGACATAATCATGCTACATCTGTATCAACCGCTGTTTGACATTAAGCCCCAGATTTGCACCGATCTTGACTTCTTTTCTGTCTTCCTTTATGCCCAAGTTTATTGTCTGAATTGGCTCTTCATGAGGATGTATAGCCCTTTCTTCCTACTGTAATAGCCTAGCAAGTTCTCCAGGTACCTCACAATCTTCCTCACCTTCGTCCTCGGCTTGGTTGATCGGATTTTCAAAGTCATAATTGGCAATAGCAGAACTGTTATCAATGGGATCTAGAGTGGATATGGATCTGCAGTTTGATACGTGAGTGTGTGTGAGAGCATAGCTGTATAGACAAAGTGAAATCAGAAAATAAAAACAAAGAGCGCAAAATTTGTATGCATAAACGTCCAATGCTTTATTAATTCCATATGTAATTGAAATATGATAACCCTCACAAATAAACCATCGTGCCCTGGGTAAGAAACATGGCCAAAAAGTTTATATTGTTTAATTATTACATATCCAAAAAACAAGAAAGACAATTACTTATGAATAAAAGTAATAGGTACAAAGTCCTTTGCCGTCTAGTTACTGGGTCCACTGTTGGTAGTAGGGAAGATCCAGCTATCCACATCATACTCACTATCAGCATCTTTCATGGCAGAGACAACATCAATAGCATTGATTCATGAGTCGTGTTTGGGCATGGGTGCAATTATGATGTTGGGAGTCTCAGAGGGATTGAATTCAATCTCTTTTGCTTCGATCAGATCCTCCACCTTGTTCTTCAAAGCCCAACATTCGTTCGTGTCACGCCTGAAGAAGTGAAAAACACAAGAAGGGGGGTTGAATTGTAAAACTGAAAATTGATGCAATGAACAAGATATTTTTATCCTGGTTCGTTTGATCTCAAACTACTCCAGTCCACCCGTCAAGGTGATTTCGCCTCTCTCCAACGAGGTCTTAATCCACTATATTCAACTGAATATTACAATCTGCTTTAACAACTGCTAAAGCCTTCTTGATGCAAACCACAACCCGGTTTGTCAAGGAAACACTTTCTTACAAAGAAGATAAAAGTAGGTGTGTGAATGTTTTCTACAAAACTGTATCACAACTGTGATGTTACACAATTTAAGCTTATGAAACTAGATTGCTAAAATACTGAGTGAGGAATTGTGAAGCGTTTAGCAAACGGAAAGAAGGAAGATGATGATTAGCTTTTAGGCGTGTAATATGATGTAGAGCATTAGCCAATTCAATCTTCATTGTCTTGTTTATATAGCACTGAGATTGTTGAACGTTGGAGCAATAATCTTGATTCAATGCCAATAACAAACTTTCCTTATTGAGCAGATCTTGTCTGGAATGATGTCGTTGGTAATAATTTGCTTTCAATGCACAGTACCGTTGCAACTTAAAGCGTGTTCTGGCTTGGATTCATTCTGACTTTGCTTAAGTGCTGATGAATTGTTGTTGTCTTTATCAGAGTGTTGAGCGCAGTTCTGTTCATCAAGCTTCAGTATACACGTGAATTATTCTTCTGATTTTGGTATTCTGATATAGCATCTTCTGATGCTGATTAGGTGTGCTCTTGTTGATACCTATCAGAGTTTCTGCAAAACAGAACATAATATTTTAGGTAGCAAATAGTTCATACATGAATCACATAATTAATATATCTTTTCATTTTGTTATCATCAAAACTTAAACTTAGGGTAGTAGATTCAAACTTTGTTCTAACAACGCCCTGGAGTCTTAGAAAGGTAGGCGCATCGAGCATTTGGATTGTAGCGGGGAGAGGCAATATTAGGATTCTTTGGGGCTTCCTTCAAAGTTACCAGATTGGACTTCAATAATTGTGGAAAAACTTGAGACATAGTCATATTTATCTGGGTAAATTGTCTTACCAGCCTTTCTGTTTGAGGCTGATTGTTCCTTTGTTGAGTAGGTGCAGGTTTAGAGATCATAACAACCCCTTTCACTGGACGGTGTTCAGTTCTGTCCTGGTTCCTTTGGCTATAAGTGGAACTGACTTCCTTCTTCCTAGAAAATGGCTTCCTTACTGCACTGGAGGATGTATCCTTCTGAATCTTATCACTCCTAATTCCAGCTTCCACTCTTTCTCCTGTCAAAATCACCTCAGTAAAGCCGACTAAAGAGCTTCCAATCAGGTGATTGAAAAATGGTCCAGATAGGGTACCCAGAAACATATCCACTAACTCCCTATCAAACATGGGAGGTTGAACTCTTCCTGCTAAGTCCCTCCACTTCTGAGCATAGTCTTTAAGGCCCTCGCTCAAACCCATAGCCATACTTTGGAGTTGAGTATAGGTGGGAGCAAGGTATGAATTGTACTGATACTTCTTGTAGAAAGCAGCGGCCAAGTCTTCCCAATTACAAATGTTTGTCCTTTCCAGCTGGTAAAACCATTGTAGTTGAGTTCTGGATAAACTATCTTGAAAGAAGTGGACCCATAAGTGCTTGTTAGCAGTGTGAGGATGAATATTCCTCACATAAGATCGGAGGTGCATCTTGGGACATGAAACCCCATCATATTTGGCGAACACCAACACCTTGAACTTTTGTGGGATGACAACCCCAAAAACCAAACCCAGCTCTTCAAAATCCAGCCCTGACACCTTCTGGATTTCCATAGCGCTCAGACGTTCTTCCAGTTGTTTGTACTTTTTTTTGGCTGGAGGATACTTCTCTTCATTGTAATCAGTCTCATTGTCAGATTCCCTTGGACCGGGGTCTCCCTCTCCTGTCTCCCCTTCTTGATTATCACCTTCTTTTGATGAAGATGTCAGTTAAACCACTTGCTTTAGCGGTCTTTTGAACCTCCTTTCTAGATTTTCCACACCAACTGTCTTCCTTGGCTTCTTAGTCTTGTCTTTAACAATCAGGGCTTTCAGTTCCTCTTTCCCCTTGACCAGTGCCATGATCATCTGTTGAAACTGTGCATTTTGAGTCTATAGATCCTTCACTGTTTGTTCTAGAGCCATTGCAGAAATAAACAGCGAAGAAGATGAGAAACCTGCTATGAAACCTGTTTATGAAATGATATTTATGATATATGTATTTGTTGTACCCCAAAAGTTTCCCTCTCATTTATCAAATATTTTCTCACAAGATCTCCTTGGGTTCAAGACTGCACAAGGATTGATCAGCTCAAGACACCTCCTTAAGCATTGATGACTGAAATTAGGGTTTGAGATTGCAAAAGGATAATTTAACTTTCAATACCTGATATGACTTTCATGGATCATTATGGACCCCCCAAGATTACTCATGTCAAGTATCAAGCCTTGGATCACATTTTTGCTCAGTCAATTGAGTAGTTGACCTAAAAATCAGCTGTATTGGGGAAAAAGTCAAATGTGGCCAATTTACAGTCAAACTTCATAATTTTTTATCCACATCAACATTATAAACTCAGGCGTATCATTTGATCAAGTTTGGACCACAATTTCTCAAGAAATTTGATCAAAACATCAAAACAGCAAAATGGTCAAAATTAGAGTTTTGATTGAGAAAGGGCAATTTTTTATTTTTGACCTAGCAAATGGATAGTTGGTTTGAGGTATGATCTCAAGAGTTAAATTGCATCATTTTAACCTAATGGCATGACTCAAAACATTGCTCAAGATCATTTGATTGATAGTTGATTTTCAGTCAACTGATCAAAAGTCAATTGTACACTTAAAAGTCAAACTTTGACTTTTTGGTCAAAATCAAGTGTCAAAGATCACAATTCATTAAAACATGTCAAAATATGAAGCTTATTCATCAAGAAATCAAAAATTCAAGATTTCATTTTGAAAAGTCAAAGTTTTCAAACTTAGAAATTTTTCTAAGTGTTGAAAACTTCATATTTTTTAACAATTTTGAGCCAATTTTTCACCATGATGCAAGATGATTCAAAAGAAACTTTCAACATGAAAGTTGTAGATCTCCATGAGATATACAACATTGCTTTACAAAACTTCTCCTATAAATGCTTGTATTTCAAGTTATTAATTCATGAAGTCATGATCTTGAAATTAAACACTTTGTGAAATTTTGCCCTAGTTTAGGTAGGATTTTGACCTAACTTCATGGCACTTTTTCATATAGTTGCATGGGGAATTTTCAAAAGTGATTCAAAGAGGGGTTTTATAGAACATTACAAGCTTTCTAAATGGTCCTATAACTCCTTAAGATCATTCTTGATCAAGGATAATCGAAGAGAGGAAGTTAGGGTTTCAAATTAAAATTATAGGTCATTTTGTGATGAACAAAGATTCAAATCTCAAACCTATGCTGCATAATATCTAATTGACAGGCCTCAAACTTGTTAGGCACTCCATAATTAAATGCTTGCATATAAGTAAGAGGCTTCAACTCAAGCATACAATGCAATGCCCATGCTTTATGTCCATTTTAGGAAGAAAGTGCATAATGCCATTTTGAAAAAGTAGCTTTATACACAAAACTTGTTCTTGAGACTTGCAATGGTTTTCTTCTGATCATACACGACCTATAACTCAAAAGAAGTTTGTCTCAAGCCTCAAAATCACTCATCTTATGCTTGTACTTCATTTTGGAACCATACTTTCACTTTTCTTCAAAATCAAGTAACATAGCAATGAGTTTAGAGCTTGTACTTCTGACCCTCTCAAGCACTCAAACCTTCTCATTACTTATGTACAAGTTATTTTGTATCAAAACACACACATGCTTAAGGCCCAAAACTCCCAAGAACTCAGAACTGTATCTCATACCTCCATTCTTGCATAACCTGACCAAAAGTTTGAAACTCAGATCTCCCTCGTGTGTTTTCAAGCCTTTTTGTTCCTAAAGCTTCTAAACAGCATTTAGAACTCATCCCACACCCTGTTACAAGACTGTAACACCATCCTCCATTTTAAAAAACAGAGCTTTGCATTTGGACTTCTCCAGCACAATTCAGCCATCTCCAGTACAAACTAAACATTGCATTAGCTTCCTGGGACTTCAATGGAGTTATTCTGATCATCACAACACCTTGAGGAGTGCTCAAACTCAGAATATGATTTCCAGTTTTAAGGTAAGTTTCCTTAACCTGGAACTCTTCATACATGCATCATTAATGTTTAATTTGTGAATGAAAAATGTCGACATCATTGTTCTGAAGCTAACCATGTCTTTAGATTTCATTTATATTTCTTAAGTAGTTAGAATTTGGAATCTGAACATCCTGGAAAAGTTAGGTCAAAATTTGGTACCATTCAAAATTCATGCTCATTTTTTAGAATTAGTTTAAGTTATTTACATTTCTGGAATCATGGTGAAATTTGCCACAAGTTTCATGTTTACATTTTTGCAAATGGATGAGAAATCAACAAGATACATGTGGTCTGGATAGAGGTTGAAGATAAAGTTATTTTCAGGAAGCGGTTTCTAATATATATTTATGGTTTGACATAAGTTAACGGATGTATAACCACCCTGGTGGTTAAAGCGCGCACATGTCACCCTTAGGTCCTGTGTTTAAGCCCCAACGTGATCTTTTGTATTTTTTCCATTTTTTTGACACTTTTCTGTTTTTGCAGCGCTTGGGCCAATAGTTTGGGCCTGGCCTTTTTTTTCTTCTTACATTACTCCCTGTCTCACTTATCAACCTCCCTGTCTTTATTTTTTTATTTTTTTATTTTTACTTTTTTTTACCTTTTATTATTAATATTATTATCATTACTATTATTTTCATTAATAAAAAATCTAAAAAATATTTATATTTTTATTATTTACATTTATATTTTATTTTTCTTCACAAAAACAAAAGAATAAAAACATTTCTTTTACATTTTATTTAATAATTAAATTTACCTTTTTAAATAATTAGATAATTTAATTTTAATTATTATTATATTATATTATTTATTTTTCTTGTAAATTAAAATCAATTTAGAATTTAGGATTTTTATTTAATTATTTTTATTTACTAATTTAATTAAATTCACAAAAATCCTAAAAAACTTGTTTTCTTTAAATTAATTTAGTTTACTAACTTAATCTTAATTTTCTTATTTTTAGTTAATTATTTTATTTTTATTAGTTAAGTCAAAAACCATTTTCATGAAAAAACAAACAAAAATCACATTTCTTTTTACATTTACATTCTAGCATTTTTACTTATTTAATCTTGTACATTTATTCAATTTCAATATGGTTGTAATAGATAATTAGGGTTTTAATTTCTTGCAATATTCCCCATTTGTAATTTGTATATCCCCCTCCCTTAAATGATGTAATAGCGTAGTTTTTTTTTTTATTTTCTGCAATTTAAATGCTTTATATATAAATGCTAGTAATTAGGGTTTGTATGGAAAGACTAAAATCAATGCTTAGCAAACCCTAATCAAAGATAAATCAAGAATGTAAATCAATACACTTGCACATAAACACCCTTAGGGTAAATCCACTTTGTTGCTTTACAAAAATGACCATATTATGCATGTGAGGTATCTTAGCAAAAATAAGCAAAATGCAAGATCATAGTCCCTCGATGATGCTATCCATGTTGCATTTCAAAATGATCTTAGTCCCTAAAGAGAAATGCTAAGATATCTTGCCACATTGCTAATCATGGTTATACGATGACCCTTTCCCGTCCCTTTTACATCCAAAGATAGGGTTACTTACCAAATCAATGGTAAGATAACAACGTCAAAAGAAAGAGGAAATGAACATGAAAGACTTTTGTGTAGGTAGAATGTTCCTAGTTACTTGCTCATATTCCAAATAAAAACATCCTTTCTATTTTCAAAACATCTAAACTTTCAAAACATCCTACAAACTTGAAAACATTTTCAAAAGATCAAACACCTTTGTATACATTCTTACGAACGAGAATCATTACAAAGTTTGCGAAAACGATGGCCTCTTCAAAAAATACTTTCAAAAAACCACACAAAGCACATTTTCAAACAAAAGCAAGTGATCTAGCAAGTAACTAAGAGCCCATGGAAAACCATGGATGAAAAGGGTTCTAATACCTTCCCTTTTCATAATCTACCCCCTGAACTCAAGAAACAATCTCAAAGGTCTTTCCTGTGCTTTTTCACCTTTCCTTTTGGACAAAAGAAAAGTCGGCGACGACTCTTGCTAACCGCAATATTTGAAATCAAATGCAAAACAACCAAGTCAGTTCTCCCATTGTATCACAGAACTGGTGACACCGTTGGAGAATTCATAAAAGTGGGGTTATCTTAGGGCTATATCATAATTATTTGCTTTCTTTGTTTGAATTGCATGCTTTACATTATGGTTCCTTGTTTGGGTTTGTTTTAATCCTACACCCGGATTTGGGGCACCTTTCTTAGGTAAGTAGCAATAAACTGTGAGGGAACTGTGTGGGGTATACCGACACGGTTGAAACAGTAGCTATGTTGATGTGATACTTTGGTGTGTACCGGTAGCCCTTGAGTAATCAAGGAGAATACGGGGCCGCTGTGTGGTATCATAAAACATCAACTGACTTTAGCACCTTAATTGACCAACTTGACTTTTATGACGTAGTGAGATAGTTGTCTTTGGTGTAAACCCAAAGTCGGTTGATACTCCATACTACACTCATTGAGGTTTGACCCTTGAATTTTGTTTGGTGGCAAGTCAATTGTCTATCAGAACGAGAATTGGGGGAAAGACCGGTGATATTGAGATCCCTTAGAACCCTGTTACTATATTTAGGACAGGTTGAACCAATCCAACTTTAAGAGGGTATCACCTTAAAATCCATGCAAGCCTTTAACCTAGCATGTCATACTAACCATTTCAAGGATTCTTAGGGTTTATTTTTGTCTTGTTTTGTAGGACATGGCTCTCGCCCGCATATTCACTATCCAAATAAGTTTGGTAAGAGTACCTCCTCAGCTTAAGGATTTGGCATCAAGGGCTCCCGATATCTCTCCATTCAAAGAAATACATGGTAGGATTCTCAACTTTGTCACTTCAAACCCTAATGAAGAAATGTTAAAAGTGCTCTTTCAGTTCTTTGACCCTCTCCATCACTGCTTAACTTTCCCGGATTACCAGTTAGTGCCTACTATGGAGGAGTTTTCTCTTCTCTTGGGGGTGCCTATCCTTAATGAGGTACCTTTTAAAGGTATGGAAAGAGACCCTAAACCTGAAGATATTGCCAAAGCTTTGTCCTTACAACGGTCTGACGTAGTAGCAAATTGGGAAACCAGGAGAGGTGTCAAAGGTTTTTTGGCTAAGTTCTTGCTCGAGAAAGCTCACCATTTATGGGATACCTTGGACTTACAAGCTTTTGAAAAGGTGTTAGCCCTTCTCATCTATGGTTTGGTACGATTTCCTAATCCGAACCAGCTCATAGACGTGAATGCGATTAAGAGTTTCCTGTTACGTAATCCAGTACCTATTCTGCTTGGAGATATCCTACATTCGTTGCATACTCGCACTATAAAGAGGAGAGGAAACCTTCTGTGTTGCGCACCTCTTTTGGCTAGGTGGTTTATTTTTCACCTACCCCGATCCGTCTCGAAGAATGAATAAGGTTTGAGATAGTCTCAAAGGTTGGTGACTCTTACACATTCAGGCATTCATTGGTGTCACCGGTCCTCGGAGAATGTTACCATTATCGATCGCTGTGGTGAATTCCCTAATGTCCCTCTCTTAGGCATTAGGGGAGGAATCAATTACACTCCTTGTTTGGCACTATAATAGTTTGGATACGCAAGAAGGGATGGTCCTCATGATGCACTTATTCAAGGAATCATCTTTGACTACGAGAATGATGCTCAGGATTACCGCAAAAGGTTCATGAGAGCTTGGGGAATGGTACATAGATTTGATAGCAAGATACTGGGGCACAAGAATTACATCCCTCTTGAGCCTTATCTCAAATGGGTACAATCTCGTGCTTAAAGTCTTATGATGCCTTATCCCTCTATTCTCCAAGTTATTATAGAGCCTATTCGGAAGGAGATGTCCTGTACACTATCCTTCATCCTAACATTCCCACCTATCTCGAAGACTTGCAAAGGGATTGGATACATCTTAAAGGGGAGCGAGACACTTTTGAGGCCCAATTCTACGCCAGCGAGAAGAAGGTTCTGGAACTCACCAATTAGCTTCATGAGGAGCGGAGTCTGAACGCCTACATCGCACAAAAGAGGATGCGTACAACTTTTTTATCTTAGAGTTTTTTGTATTTTATTTGTAATCCCAAAGAGGCATGATGTACTCAAACTTTGATTTATTAATATAACGTGTGTTCCTTTTTGGTCTAAAGAAAATTTAAATCTCTAATTTCCTTGAAATCATTTGCATATGCATCTCCATTCATCATAACATAAGCAGGTTTCTTACAACAAGTCTCCTCATCTTTCTACTATTTATTTCAGTAAGATGGATCTCGAGAAGACAATGAAAGACCTCCAGGCACAGAATCTCAGTTTCAACAAATGTTCTGGACTCTAGCCAAAGGACAAGAGGATTTGAAAACTTTGCTGATTGAAGAAAAGCAGAAGAAAGAAAAGAAAGTAACCGGTGTTCTGAATGTAGGAAGAAGGCTCCCAGGGGCAGCCAGAAAGATATTAGACTTTGCAACATCATCTAGTGAAAAAGACAATCAAGAAGGGAAAGGCAAGGAAGCAACTTCCCAGCCAGAATTTGAAGAGGAAGAAGAAGAAGAGGATTAATCTGAAGAGCAGTATCCCCCGACCGACGACAAATACAAACATCTGGAAGAACGACTAAGCGCAATGGAGATTCAGAAAGTGCCTGGGATGGACTTTGAAGAATTGGGTTTAGTGTCTGGGATTGTTATTCCACCAAAATTCAAGGCACCAATGTTCTCTAAGTACGACGGGGTTTCGTGTCCCAAGATGCATCTCCGATCTTATGTGAGGAAGATACAGCCTCACACTGCTGACAGAGATTTATGGGTCCATTTCTTTCAAGACAGTTTATCTGGGACTCAGCTAGATTGGTTCTATCAACTAGAAAGGTCCAATATCCATAATTGGGAGGACCTTGCCGCTGCCTTTTATAAACAATATCAATACAATGCAGACCTTGCTCCTACCTGTAGTTAACTCCAGAGTATGGCTATGGTTTCAAGTGAAGGTTTCAAAGACTACGCTCAGAAATGGAGGGACTTAGCAGGAAGAGTCCAGCCTCCCCTTTTTGAAAGAGAACTAGCAGACATGTTTCTGGGTACTCTGTCTGGTCCTTTCTTTAATCATTTAATTGGAAGCTCCTCAACAGGCTTCACTGAATTAATCTTGACCGGGGAAAGAGTGGAAGTTGGGATTAAGAGTGGGAAGATCCAAAAAGACGCATCCTCCGCTGCTGTAAGAAAACCATTTATTGGGAAGAAAGAAGTTGGTGTTGTGTATCCTCAAAGGAATCAAGATAGAACTGAACTCCGTCCAATGGTGGGGGTTGTCATGATCCCTAAGCCTGAACCTACTCAACAAAGGAGCAACCAGCCAAGAACAGAAAGACCATTAAGACAATTTACCCAGATTAATATGACACTATCTCAAGTCCTGCCACATTTGTTGAGATCTAATCTGGTAACTTTGAAGGAAGCCCCAAAGAATCCCAACACCGCATCTCCTCATTACCATCCTAATGCTCGTTATGCTTACCATTCAGAAAGTCTAGGCCATGATACCAATAACTGTTGGGCTTTGAAGAACAAGGTGCAAGACCTTCTTGAAGAAAAAGAAATTGAGTTTGATGCTCCTGAGATCCAAAATGTTATCACCGCTCCTATGCCCAAGCATGACCGTGATGTTAACGCTGTTGAAGACGATATGTTTGTTACTACTATTGATGAACTTGCTACTCCTCTTCTGACTGTCAAGAGGAACCTATTGAAAGCCAGTTTATTTCAAGGCTATGACGAAATCTACCACCTCTGTTTATCCCTACCAACTGGATGTCATTTATTGAAAGCAATTGTTCAACGCCTAATGGATGACAAAGAGATTTTGTTTGAAAAAACTCCTGGTCCAACCATTTTTTTACAATGATGTTTCAATAGTAACCATTTCCGCCGATCCTTCCAGGGTGTCCACCAAAAGACCCGTTAGGATTACATCAGTTCCTAAAGTGACTCCACTGATAATTACTATGCCTAGACCAATCCCGTACTCATCAGATAAAACTGTCCCATGGAATTATGGGGGAGACGTCTACTATCACGGCGACAAGCAAGATTGGCTGACTGGTAAAGCTCAATTTTTGAGAAGGCTGACCCCGACATCGGAAATATTGCGGGAACCAGCAAGATAACTCGAAGTGGAAGAGTATTCTCTCCCGAGATTGCTCCTCCAAAGACTATTATCGGTTCCTGTTGACACTACTACTACAATTCCTATGGTTACCCCTACTGACACTCCTACCACCGAGTCGACCGAGACTCGGGGCAAAGGCATTCTGGTTGAGCTTGTCCGGATGAAGGTTCAATCAGTATCTATACCAGAGGCCTCCCAAAAGGAGATGGAATAAATTCTAAAAATTATAAAGAGAAGCGACTACAACGTAGTCGAACAACTAGGGCAGACTCCGTCAAAGATTTCCATGTTGGCTTTATTGTTGTGCACTGAGGCTTATACGAAGGCCTTGGTGAAATTTCTTAAAACTGCCTGTGATACGGTGGGAGAACTGACTAGGGTTTTGCGTTTGTTTTCGCAAATATTTCGGTTGAGCAAGAGTCGCCACCGACTTTTTATTTTATCCTAAGGAAAGGTTTAAAAAAGCACAGCAAAAACCTTTGAGATTTTTCTTGGGTTCGGGGAGTAGATTATAGAAGGGGAAGGTATTAGCACCCTTTCTATCCATGGTTATCCATGGGCTCTTAGGTACTTGCTTAGATCAACTTGCCTTGGTTTTCGATTGTTTAAAATGGTGCTTTATGTGTGGTTTTGAAAAGGTTTTGAAAAAGATGCCTTGTATAGGCTACCTTTGTAACAATTCTTTACTCGAATGTTTTACAAAAGGTATTTGTCTTTTTGAAAAGATGTTTCAAGGGTTTGAAAAGTTGATTTTGAAAGTGTTTGTGAAGTGGATTTTGAATTTAGGCAAGTGTTTTCTTGGAAAATTGACAAGTACTTAAGAGCCTATCTACCCTAAAGTTTTCTCAAAGATTTTTGTTTATGTCTTAAACCTTTTGACAATTTTGTTCCACCATTGCATTTGGTGGAAAATCTTGTCTTAGGAGGTGGAAGGGACAGGCGCGGGTCATCGTTTAGACCATAATTGCAATAGTGTTAAATGTCTTTGGGCACTTTTTCTTTAAAAGGGACTTGACCATTTATTTAGGCAACATTTTGAGGGACTTATGATCATTTGATTGTTTGTTTTACCCAAAGAAGTTCAACATGCAACATGGCCCAATTTTGAAAGGCAACAAGTGGAATACCCTAGGGGGTGCAAGTGTGAGATGTGTTGTTTATTTTCATGCTCATTTATCTTGTATTAGGTCCAACTATTTTTGTTCATTTTTATTCGCATACAAAACCCTAATTCTAGCATAGTATGTTTAGAAAGCATTAAAAGTGCGAAATTTAAATTCCTACGCTATTACATCACAATAATATGGGGAGGGGGGTACAATGTTTCAAATGGGGTTTATTTGAGCAAGAATTTAAATCTAAGCTATTACATCATTTTTAGGAATATTTACAAGATAAATAATTGCATAATTAAATGGAAATTGACATAAATGTGCAAAATATAGAAGGAATTTTTATGTATATGTAAAAAAGGGTATTATTTATGTATAATAAAATAAAGAAAATAAAAGGGTATTATTTTGAAGTATTTTCAAATTTAGGGTAAAAACCCTAATTTTAATCAAAATGTATATTAATTAATTAATTCATACAATATTTATTATTTACATACAAAAATAAAATAAAATATGACATATTTGTAAAAAAGGCATTTTTAGTACTAAACATTAAAAAAAAAAATATATGTACATTTTTTGGTGTTTTTACTCTAAATGCATTAATATATATATATATATATATATATATATATATATATATATATATATATATATATATATATATATATATATATATATATATATATATATATATATATATATATATATATATATATATATATATATATATATATATATATATATATATATATATATATATATATATATATATATATATATATATATATATATATATATATATATATATATATATGTATATTTATATTATTTTAAATATGTACTATATATATAAATAATAATAATAATTAATTTTTTAGAAAATAGTATTTTTTATATAAAATATTTTCAGAGGGTAATATAAAATAAAAATAAAAATAGAAGTGTTTTTACATATTTTTCTATTTATCCTAAATAATAATATGTATTTATTTATGTATAAACAAAAGAAAATCAAATAAAATCAAATAAAAACCAAAAAATGATGAGAAAAATATTTTCAAAATTTTAATATGCTGAGAAAAAATAAATGAGTCAAATGAGAAAAGAAAAAGTCAAAAATCATGAAAAATGAAGCAAATGGGCTTGGGGGGTAAGAAAATGGAAATAGGGTGTAAAAAGAAGAAAACCACACAGGCCCAGCCCATGTGGCTTCATCTTCAACCTTCGTTCAACAACATTCAAAAACGCGCGCCCTGTACTCCAGCTGCTAACTCCTGATTCCTGGCTTTTTAACAAAAACTCATAACATAAAAAATGTTCAGCATGAAGAGACGATTCTAACCATGTATAGAACTTGACCTAACTCTCTAAGATGAAGGAGAATTTCTCCTCCCCCAAATCCTAACCTAGTTTTTCTGTCATTTTCAAACTCCAAATTCTCTCTACTCAGGCAAAAGAAATGAAAAGTAAAGACATGGACATGTTCAGTGGCATGAGTATGACATTATTTCTTCACAAACTTAAGACTAATGATGCATAACAAGAGAGATACGAATTCAAAATTTTACCTATTCAGCTGAACTTCTATCTGGAGATGTAGGAACCTTCAGTGCAAGGTGATGATTGGAAAAGCTTCCTTGAGGTCCAGGGATGCTGTTTCAATGCTTACTTTGTCTTGAGAGCTTCTGAATCAAGCTAGAGAACTTCAACTGCAAAACAGAAAAACAAAAATGGTGAAGTGGCTTAGAGGTGTTACAGGTTGTGTCTTAGCTTCTGGATAGTTTGCATAGGTTGTAAGGAAGGTAGAGGAACAGGTTTTGGCAAGAATGCTCGAGAGAAATGGGAGTTGGCACTCAAACTGCAGAGGCAACTCTGTTTTTGCAGTTTGAGGATGATTCTGAGATGGAGGGTGTTTTAGAGGTGCAAGGGTCGTGTATTAGCTTGGTTATGTTGTCTTGAGTGTGTTTGATAAGTTTGTTCTTGTGGTCTAATGCTGAGATGAGAGTTCTTGTGAGTTATGGAACTTTTCTTCACACTTAAGCAACAAAATGCAACTTGAGTTTCTAGGCATGTAGAGGGCCCCTAATGTGCTGCATAATCCCTCCTTGATCAGTGTGTTATGCTCATAAACTTGTGCCATTCAGATTTGCAATGTACTTGTTGGATTTCTAAATTGACATAAAGTGAATTTTAGCAAAAATGGATAGTTCACTTTATCTAATTTGGGATTAATCTTGCATACAATGTCCAAACTCATAGAACAACACCTTAACACAATGAATATGCATTAAATTATTGAGTGCAAATTGGTTTAAGGACCTGTAATCTACCCTAAAGCATGCTGAGTTCAAATTGCAAAGTTATGGACATGGAACTTGGTCATGAACAAAGTGGTTTTTTGCTATATTGTGAAATTCGATTCTCTCTAACCATGAGGTTGTTTGAGAAGTTCTTGGACATTTTGGAAAGCTTGTAATGTCTACTACAATCCATCTTTGAAATGAAAATTGAAATTCCAAGTGGAAGTGTATGGAAAATGGCCTTGAAGTGGGGTAGAAAACCTTGTCAAAATAGGTTAAAATTTCACTAAGTTAAAAATGGTTTAGTGCCCTTATTCAAAAATTTGTAACTTGCGATACAAGCTTCAAATGAGAAAACTTTGTGAATAAAAGTTGTAGATTATGCAACAAGCTACAACTTTCATGTTTTGACTTTTGTTTGAATCCAAATGGATCTTGGTGAAAAAGTGGGGCAAAGTTGGGAAAAAATTAGGGTTTTTCATAACTTAGAAAAAATCTAAGTTATGAAAAATTCCATTTTAAACCCTAATTTGCATTTCTTGGTTTCTTGGTGACCAAGTTTCATGATTTGGCATGTTTTGATGGAAAATGAATCTTGACTCTTGATTTTGACCAAAAAGTCAAAGTTTGACTTTTCAGTATACAGTCAAAATTGATCAATTGACTGGGAAATTCAACTGTCAATCTTGTGTACTTGGGATCTTTTGAGTTTGTTGATTATGTCAAGATAATTCCATAGGGTCCTTGAGTCTATGTGTGAGCTTGGTTTGCCATTGGCTAGGTCAAACAGTCAAAAATTGCCTTTGTGCAGTCAAAACCCTAAAAATGACCATTTTGCCCTTTTGGTGATCTGATCAAATTTCTTGGGGAATTGTGATCCAAACTTGTTCAAATGGTTCATGTGAGTTCATAATGTTGATGTGGGTCAAATTTCATGAGGTTTGACTGTCAATTGGCCACAGTTGACTTTTTTCCCAATACAGTTGATTTCTAGGTCAACTGTCCAATTGACTGGGCAAAACTTGGAATCAAGGCTTGAAACTTGATATGGGTAAACTTGGGAGTCCAATATGAAGCATGAAAGTCATATTAGGCATTTTGGGTTAAAACATCTTTATGCAAACACAAACCCTAATTTGAGTCAACAGTGCAAGGAGAGGTCTTGAGCAGATGAAACCCTAACTGGATCCTGAGCTTCAAGGGCTTTGTGATGAGAAATCAATGAGAAATGGGAGGGCAAATTTTGGGGTACAACACTGCCCATGTACCACAAGAAACCTCTACTGATTAGTTCTAAGACTATGTGGCCAGTTTAACCGCTGACAATAGTTTAGGCTTTTCTGGTGCTGACTTGACACCTAGAGGGAGGAAGCACAACGAGGCATTGTATGTCTCTGTCGAATGCAAAGGCACGACTTTGGCCCGTGTTTTGGTTGATACTGGTTCGTTTTTGAATGTGATACCTAAGAAAGCTCTTGATAGACTCTACTGTGAAGGTTTGACCTTAAAACCCAGCAACATAGTGGTAAGGGCCTTCGACGGTTCAAAGAGAATGGTGCATGGGGAGGTGGACATCCCCATAAAAGTTGGAACTCAAACCTTTGATTCAACTTTCTACGTGATGGACATCCTCCCTTCCTATTCCTGCTTGTTAGGCTGACCATGGATTCACAACACTGGTGTCGTTACCTCTACATTACATCAAATGCTGAAATATTCAACCGAGGGGAAAATCATTATTGTCCATGGAGAAGAGGAATATATGGTTAGTCACTTGAACTTCTTAAGATGCGTGGAATTGGATGGTGAATTCATTGAAACTCAATTTCCGCATTTAGAGTAAGTCCCACAAACTGTGGCAGTAACCAAGACTGTTTCCCAAGTCCCGAAGTATACAATACCTCCGCTAAAGATGTCTCCTCTGAAAGATTCCAAGGCAGTGATCGAAGAAGGTGGGTGCACTATTTGGGGCCAACTCCCAGATATCCCTTACAAATTTGGAAAATTTGGTTTGGGTTTCACTTCTGGAGCCCAGAAAGTTGTACGACGTGCTCGTGCCGGGGGACCACCCTTGAAGATCAGCAACCACAGAGTCAACACAGTGGAGGATGATGAAGACAGCTACGACCTGGAGGAATGGATTTTCCCAACTGTCAACGGAGGACTCAGCAACTGGGAAGATAAATATTTTATCCCAATTACTTTTATCCAACAATAATTGTCTTTAAATATTTGTCGGACCTGTAATAATTAAACAATTTAAACTTTTAAAACTTTGTGTCTTACCCGAGGCACAACGGTCCATTTGTAAGGGTTGTTACCTCATTTTCATATGTCATCAATGAATCATGGACGTTTTTGCATATAAACTTTGTGCTCTTTGTCTTTCTTTTTTACATTTTTATTTCTTTCAAAGATATTTGTACTCTTACACACACTCACATTCAAAATGTAGATCTATATCTATTCGGGATCCCATGGGTAACAATTCTGCTATGGCCTTTTGTGACTATGAAAATCTAATCTACCAAGCTGAAGACTAAGGTGAGAAAAAGATTGTGAAGTGCCAGGGGAACTATCCAAGTTACTACAACAAGAAGAAAGGACCATACAGCCCCACAAAGAACCAATGTACACAGTTAACCTAGGTACTGAAGAGGACAAGAAAGAAGTCAAGGTGGGTGCCAATCTAGAACCCAGTGTCAAGAAGTGCTTCATTCAGTTGCTATATGATTATGTTTAGGTCTTTTCCTGGTCATATGAAGACATGCCAGGACTTGATGCTGATATCGTGGTCCATCGTCTACCGACAAAAGAAGACTGCCCTCCGGTAAAACAGAAAGTCTATCGCATGTGACCAGACATGTCATAGAAGATTAAGGCTGGAGTCATGAAATAATTCAACATTGGATTATTAGCCGTTACCTCCTATCCACAATGGGTCACCAATGTTGTTCCAGTGCCTAAAAAGGATGGCAAAGTACGGATGTGCATGGACTACAGAGATTTGAATAGGGTAAGCCCTAAGGATGATTTCCCATTTCCCCATATCGATATTCTGGTTGACAATACCGTACAACATAAAGTGTTATCATTTATGGATGGTTTCTCAGGCTACAACCAAATCAAAATGGTGCCTGAGGACATGGAGAAAACGATCTTTGTCACACAGTGGGGCATATTCTGTTACAAGGTTATGCCATTCGGGTTGAAGAATGTTGGGGAAACCTATCAACATGCCATGGTAGCTTTATTTCACGGCATGATACATCACGAAATAGAGGTCTATATGGACGATATGATAACCAGATCTCAAACTAAAGAGGAACATATTGACCATTTGCAGAAACTGTGTGAGAGATTGAAGAAATACAAGTTGAGGTTGAACCCGAATAAATGCACATTTGGGGTGAGGTCCGATAAACTCCTAGGCTTTGTCGTTAGTGGTAAAGGTACCGAAGTGGACCATGACAAGGTAAAATCAATACAAGAAATGTCTGCTCCTCGTACTGAGAAGGAAGTCATAGGATTCTTAGGACGGTTTAACTACATTGCCAGATTCATTTCTCACTTAACTGCTACTTGTGAACCAATATTCAAATTACTGAAGAAAGATAAAGTAATCAAATGGAATGATGAGTGCCAAGCTGCCTTCGACAAGATCAAATAGTACCTTCCATAGCCTCCTGTTTTGATGCCGCCAGTCAAGGGAATACCTTTGATCATGTATCTAACTATTTTGAAAAATTCAATGGGGTGTGTGTTGGGGAAGCATGACGAGTCTAGCCGAAAAGAGCATGTTATATATTACCTGAGCAAAAAGTTTACCGACTGTGAAACAAGATATTCACTGCTCGAGAAAACTTGTTGTGCTCTGGCATGGGCTGCTCGCTGGCTAAGATAGTATATGTTGACCTATACTACCTTATTGATATCCAAGATGGACCCAATAAAATACATATTCGAGAAGCCTGCCCTCTATGGGAGTATAGCAAGATGGCAGGTGATCCTGACAGAATACGACATTCAGTACACTACCCAAAAAGAAATAAAGGGGAGTGTGTTAGCCGATCAACTTTCTCATCAAGTTGTGGATGACTATCAGTCTATGAAATTCTAATTCCTAGATGAAGACATCATGATGGTGAACAACTGTGAAGAAATCAGACCATATGATGGACCTGAACAAGGATCCCAATGGACCTTTGTTTTTGATAGGGCGCCCAACGCACTCGGCAATGGCATAGGTGTTGTAATTATATCCCTGGAAGGATGTCATACCCCCTTCACTACAAGACTTTGCTTCAGCTGTACAAATAACATGGAAGAATATGAAGCGTGCATTTTTGGTCTCAAAGATGCCATGGATTTGGGAATCAAGTCCTTAAGCGTATTTGGAGATTCAGCCTTGGTCATTAGTCAGATCAAAGGAGAGTTGGACACAAATCACCCTAACCTTATCCCCTACAAAGAACATGTGTTGACATTAATCCCCTACTTTAAAGAAATTACCTTCAAGCATTTTCCACGAGAGGAAAATCAACTAGCAGACGCACTAGACACAACGTCTTCCATGTTTAAACTCAAATGGGATAACGAGGCTCCCCAGATCACCATTGAACGGATGGACGAACCCGCTTACTGTCACGAGATCGATACTGAAGAAGTAATGGACCAGCCTTGGTTCCATGAATTTAAGAGGTATCTCGAGGCTCAAGGGTATCCGGAAGGAGCTTCAGTCAATGATAAGAAGTTCTTGAGAAGATTCTCTTCTAAGTTCTTCATCAGTAATGGCATTCTCTACAAACGCAACCACGACACTGTTTTTCTTCATTGCATAGACAAGGTTGAGGAAGAAAAGATCATGGCTGATCTACATGAGGGCACTTTTCGAACCCGTTCCAGTGGGCATACGATGGAAAAGAAGATCCTGCGGGCAGGGTATTACTGGTCTACCATGGAAGCAGATTGCTACCAGCATTCACGAACTTGCCACAAATGCCAGATCTATGCTGACAAAGTGTATGTGCCTCCAGTTCCTTTAAACGTCCTGACTGCTCCCTAGCCATTCGCGATGTAGGGCATTGATATGATTGGAGAAATCAAGCCCACATCCTTTAATGGACACCGCTTTATCTTGGTGGACATTGACTACTTCACAAAGTTGGTTGAGGCGACTTCTTTCGCTTCCGTTACCAAGAATGTTGTCGCCCAATTCATCAAACAGAATCTCATCTGTCGATACAGTATCTCGGAAAGGATCATCACAGACAATGGTACGAAACTCAACAATACTATGATCACGGCACTATGCATACAATTCAAGATCCAGCACCACAATTCTTCTCCTTATCGCCCAAAGATGAATGGTGTTGTCGAAGCCGCAAATAAGAACATCAAAAATATCATACAAAAAATGACAGTAACCTACAAGGACTGGCATGAGATGCTACCATTATCTCTCCATGGTTACCGTACCACGTCGCACACATCAACCAGGGCAACACCTTACTCTCTGGTATACTGCATGGAAGCTGTCTTGCCTATTGAGGTCCGGATCCCTTATCTGAGAATCATAAAGGACGCAGGGTTGAATGAAGAGGATTGGATCCAGACTCGACTTGACCAGTTGAACCTAATTGATGAGAAAAGGCTCACGGATGTCAGTCACGGCCAGATGTACCAAAAACGCATGATCAAAGCCTTTAACAAAAAGGTCAGACGTCAGGTATATCAGGTTGGTGACTTGGTAATCAAGCGTATCATATTACCACAAGGTGATCCCAGGGGAAAATGGACTCCTACGTACGAGGGACCATTTGTGATCAAAAGCATATTCTCTGGTGGAGCAATGATATTAACCACTATGGATGGCGACGACCTTCCACACCATGTGAACTCAGACATAGTCAAAATATACTACGCATAAGAGACCCACTAGGTTTACATACCTAGGCAAAACAAGGGTATCCCGGCAAACCAAATGGTTCGGGCAAAAATTAGGGATAAAACAAAATAAATCTGTACACCCGGCAAGTTGAAAACCCGAAAGGGAGACTTGGGAAAAAAAGGGTATCCCAGTGGATTGAAAACCTGAAAGGGCGGTCCATGAAAAAGTTAGGGAATTAAAGCGTATGACTATGTCCCGTTGGATCACCTTACAGACAACCTTTAGCTTCGACTGACAAACGCAACGGTCCTAATCAATCCAATCAACTTTGGACAAGGCAACAAGTGGACAATATGCTCAAAGACACTAAGACTATAGCATAATGGGAACCCCATGGGGTTATTGCACATAACTATCTTTTCTTTGTATCAAATTTTCATTTTTTACGACGACATTCTCTTACTAGAATGATCGTCTCATTGTACAAAAATACTTATTCAAAGTTAATACAAAAATATTCCTTTGAAAGTGAAAAATTATCTGTTTTTCTCTATTTCTGTGTTTTGTTTACAAAAACGTCTAATGATTTATTTTTGAACATATGCCTTTGAACGTAACTACTGTTTACAAATGAAAAAAAGAAAAGGGGAACAGAAAGATAGAAAGACAATCACTAATGGCTTTAAGAAATAGGATAATGTCTTTATACTATTCCACAAAATCCCCCACAGTGTGTAGCTTAATGATATCAAGCTCTCTCACATCCCCGGTGGAACAAAACTTCGAGTTATCACTCCCCAGTAGAAGTCGCCCAATTTCTCAAGATTCCCCAACAGGATTTCACAAGTAATACACGGCGTTTCCCTTAAAACAAAGTTTATTTCTCTAACAAATAGAAGCTTATCAACTCATCAGCACTTCAAAACATGAAGACTTACACTCCACATCCCCAGTAGCAGTCACAAATTTATTTTCCCTAATCCAACATCATTACATCAGAATAGCTTACATTCCCATACATCGCATCCATACATCAAAACATTGACAACACAAATACATACAACATAATCTCATTCATTTTTTGGAGAACATCATTGTACAATGCATTTCATACATCATGACATTGCATACAACTAATCTTTCATCTCTTCAGAAAAGATCAGTCAGCAGATAGATATCATCAACAATTTGCAAAAGGCCAGAGATTAATACCTGAAACAAGCCAGGACAATCATCTACACGACCAGCTGAAGCAATCCTGCACGGGTTTCCTCTCATTCAGCTTTCAGATACAGTTTAGATACGCTCCAGATACGGACGCCATTATGATACTCATTCAAATTCAGCTTTCAAATACAGTTCAGATACGCTCCAGATACGGATGCCATTCTGATACTCATTTAGTTTCAGCTTTCAGACACAATTCAGATACGCTCCAGATACAGATTCCATTTTGATACTCATTCAGTTTTAGCTTTCAGATACAGTTCAGATACGCTCCAGATACGGACGCCATTCTGATACTCATTCAGTTTCAGCTTTCAGATACAGTTCAGATACGCTCTAGATACGGGTGCCATTCTGATACTCATTTAGTTTCAGCTTTCAGATACAGTTTAGATACACTCCAGATATGGACGTCATTCTGATACTCATTCAAATTTAGCTTTCAGATACAGTTTAGATACGCTCTAGATACGGACATCATTCTGATACTCATTCAGTTTCAGCTTTCAGATACAGTTCAGATACGATCCAGATACGGATGCCTTTCTGATACTCATTCAGTTTCAACTTTCAGATACAGTTCAGACACACTCCAGATACGGATTCCATTCTGATACTCATTCAGTTTTAGCTTTCAGATACATTTTAGATACGCTCTAGATATGGATGCCATTCTGATACTCATTTAGTTTCAGCTTTCAGGTACAGTTCAGATATGGTCTAGATACAAAATCAATTCTGATACTCATTCAATTTCAGCTTTCGGATACAGTTCAGATACGCTCTAGTATAAGTCAACCAGAGATTTATTCTGACACTTCTTTCATTCCTTCCAACAATCAATTTTTGATGGCATATGTAAGCCCATCTCCAACAACTTTCTATCATCTCTCCAAATGGCATCTTTAAGCCCATTCCCTACACCATCAACCACCGCATCATTGAGTGCAAATTTCTAGGAACTCTAGTGTCCAATCATCTTTCACCTTCAAGTCACGAATGGCAGATCCGCCAATCTAACTCTTCAGGTTTAAGAAGATTGAACATGGGCAGCTGTTGTACCTCAAAATTTTCCCTCTCATTTATCAAATATTTTCTCACATGATCTCATTGGGTTCAAGACTGCACAAGGATTGATCAGCTCAAGACACCTCCTTAAGCATTGATAACTGAAATTAGGGTTTGAGATTGCACAAGGATAATTGAACTTTCAATACCTCATATGAATTTCATGGATCATTATGGACCCCCAAGATTACTCATGTCAAGTATCAAGCCTTGGATCACATTTTTGCTTAGTCAATTGAGCAATTGACCTAAAAATCAATTGTATTGGGGAAAAAGTCAGTTGTGGCCAATTTACAGTCAAACTTCATAATTTTTGATCCACATAAACATTATAAACTCAGGTGTATCATTTGATCAAGTTTGGACCATAATTCATCAAGAAATTTGATCAAATCATCAGAAGGGCAAAATGGTCAAAATTAGGGTTTTGACTGAGAAAGGGCAACTTTTTATTTTTGACCTAGCAAATGGCTAGTTGGTTTGAGGCATGATCTCAAGAGTTAAATTGCATCATTTTAACCTAATGGCATGACTCAAAACATTGCTCAAGATCATTTGATTGATAGTTGATTTTCAGTCAACTGATCAAAAGTCAATTGTACACTGAAAAGTCAAACTTTGACTTTTTGGTCAAAATCAAGTGTCAAAGATCAAAATTCATCAAAACATATCAAAATATGAAACTTAT
The DNA here is from genome assembly GCA_948472305.1 of Vicia faba. Taxonomy (NCBI): domain Eukaryota; kingdom Viridiplantae; phylum Streptophyta; class Magnoliopsida; order Fabales; family Fabaceae; genus Vicia; species Vicia faba. The sequence continues at coordinate 1,505,621,786 of OX451735.1, read as the reverse complement.
TCATCAAGAAATCAAAAAGTCAAGATTTCATTTTGAAAAGTCAAAGTTTCCAAACTTCGAAATTTTTCACAACTTTGAGCCAATTTTTCACCATGATGCAAGATGATTCAAAAGAAACTTTCAACATAAAAGTTGTAGATCTACATGAGATCTAAAACAATTCTTTACACAAATTCTCTTAGAAATGCTTTGATTTCAAGTTATTAATTCATGAAGTCATGGTCTTGAAATTAAACACTTAGTGAAATTTTGCCCTAGTTTAGGAAGGATTTTGACCTAACTTCATGGCACTTTTCCATATAGTTCCAAGGGGAATTTTCAAAATTAATTCAAAGAGGGGTTCTATATAACATTACAAGCTTTCTAAAATGTCCCAAAACTCCTTGAGATCATTCTTGAGCAAAGAGAATCGAAGATAGGAAGTTAGGGTTTCAAACTAAAATTATAGGTCATTTTATGATGAATAAAGATTCAAATCTCAAACCTATGCTGCATAATCCCTACTTTACATGCCTAAAACTTGTTAGGCAATCAATAATTAAATGCTTGCACAGCTGTTAGAGGCTTCAACTCAAGCATTCAATGTTATGCCCATGCTTTATGTCCATTTTAGGAAGAAAGTGCACAATGCCATTTTAAAAAAGTAGCTTTATACACAAAACTTGTTCTTGAGCCTTGAAATGGTTTTCTTCTAATCATACATGACCTATAACTCAAAAGAAGTTTGTCTCAAGCCTCACAATCACTCAGCCCATGCTTGTACTTCATCTTGGAACCATACTTTCACTTTTCTTCAAAATCAAGTAATATAGAAATTAGTCTAGAGCTTGTACTTTTGACCCTCTCAAGCACTCAAACCTTCTCATTACTTATATACAAGTTATTTTGCATCAAAACACACGCATGCTTAAGTCCCAAAACTCCCAAGAACTCAAAACTATATCATATACCTCCATTCTTAAATAACCTGACCAAAAGTTTAAAACTCACATCTCCCTCGTGCGTTTTCAAGCCTTTTCGTTCCTAAAGCTTCTAAACATTATTTAGAACTCATCCCACACCCTGTTACAAGACTGTAACACCATTAACACCATCCTCTATTTTCAAAAATAGAGCTTTGCATTTGGACTTCTCCAACACGATACAGCCATCTCTAGTACAAGCTAAACATTGCATTAGCTTCCCGGGACCTCAGTGGAGCTATTCTGATCATCAGAACACCTTGAGGAGTGCTCAAACTCAAAATACGATTTCCAGTTTTGAGGTAAGTTTCCTTAACTTGGAACTCTTCATACATGCATCATTAATGTTTAATTTGTGAATGAAAAATGTAGACATCATTGTTCTGAAGCTAAGCATGTCTTTAGATTTCATTTATATTGCTTAAGTAGTTAGAATTTTGAATCTGAACATCCTGGAAAAGTTAGGTCAGAATTTGGTACCATTCAAAATTCATGCTCATTTTTGAGAATTAGTTTAAGTTATTTACATTATTGGAATTGTGGTGAAATTTGCCACAAGTTTCATGTTTACATTTTTGCAAATGGATGAGAAATGAACAAAATACAGGTGGTCTGGCTAGAGGTTGAAGATGAAGTTGTTTTTAGGAAGCAGTTTCTAATATATATATTTATAGTTTGACATAAGTTAACAGATGTATCACTACCCCAGTGGTTAAAGCGCGCGCTTATCACCCTTAGGTCCTGGGTTCAAGCCCCAGCGTGACCTTTTGCATTTTTTCCATTTTTTGACACTTTTATGTTTTTGCAGCGCCTGGGCCAGCAGTTTGGGCCTGACCTTTTTTTCTTCTTCTTACAATACTCCCTGTTTCACTTATCAACCTCCCTGACTTTATTTTATTTTATTTTATTTTATTTTTTTACTTTTTTTACCTTGTATTATTAATATTATTATTATAACTATTATTTTCATTAATAAAAAATCTAAAAAATATTTATATTTTTATTATTTACATTTATATTTTATTTTTCTCCACAAAAACAAAAGAATAAAAACATTTCTTTTACATTTTCTTTAATAATTAAATTTACCTTTTTAAATACTTAGATAATTTAATTTTAATTATTATATTATATTATATTATTTATTTTTCTTGTAAATTAAAATCAATTTAGAATTTAGGATTTTTATTTAATTATTTTTATTTACTAATTTAATTAAATTCACAAAAACCCTAAAAAACTTGTTTTCTTTAAATCAATTTAGTTTACTAACTTAATCTTAATTTTCTTATTTTTAGTTAATTATTTTATTTTAATTAATTAAGTCAAAAAACCCTTTTCTTGAAAAAACAAACAAAAATCACATTTCTTTTTACATTTACATTCTAGCATTTTTACTTATTTAATCTTGTACATTTATTCAATTTTAATATGGTTGTAATAGATAATTAGGATTTTAATTTCTTGCAATATTCCCTATTTGTAATTTGTATACCCCCTCCCCTAAATGATGTAATAGCGTAGTTTTTTTTTTATTTTCCGCAATTTAAATGCTTTATATACAAATGCTAGTAATTAGGGTTTGTATGGAAAGACTAAAATTAATGCTCAGCAAACCCTAATCAAAGACAAATCAAGCATGTAAATTAATACACTTGCACACAAACACCCTTAGGGTAAATCCACTTTGTAGCCTTACAAAAATGGCCATATTATGCATGTAAGGTATCTTAGCAAAAATAAGAAAAATGCAAGATCATAGTCCCTCGATGACGCTATCCATGTTGTCTTTCAAAATGATCTTAGTCCCTAAAGATAAATGCTAAGATATCTTGCAACATTGCTAATCATGGTTATACGATGACCCTTTCCCGTCCCTTTTACATCCAAAGATAGGGTTACTTACCAAATCAATGGTCAGATAACAATGTCAAAAGAAAGAGAAAATGAATATGAAAGACTTTTGAGTAGGTAGAATGTTCCTAGTTACTTTCTCAAATTCAAAACAAAAACATCCTTGCAATTTTTAAAACACCTAAACTTTCAAAACATCCTACAAACTTGAAAACATTTTCAAAAGATCAAACACCTTTGTATACATTCTTATGAACGAGAATTATTGCAAAGTTTGCCTAAAAGATGGCCTCTTTAGAAAATACTTTCAAAAAACCACACAAAGAACATTTTCAAACAAAAGCAAGTGATCTAGCAAGTAACTAAGAGCCCATGGAAAACCATGGATGAAAAGGGTGCTAATACCTTCCCTTTTCATAATCTACCCCCCGAACTCAAGAAAGAATCTCAAAGGTCTTTCCTGTGCTTTTTCACCTTTCCTTTTGGATAAAAGAAAAGTCGGTGGCGACTCTTGCTAACCGCAACATTTGCAATCAAATGCAAAACAACCAAGTCAATTTTCCCACCGTATCACAGTATGCAATGTTTTCAAGGATCTCGCGGGGTAAAAAGAAATGTCAGAAGTTGAATTTTGCAGATTTGATTGAAGAACTTTGTATCATTGAGTGTCCTTCTACGAGATTCAAGCTCACCATATCAAATGGGTCATAGCCCCTGACTCAAGTTTTTGAGTTTTGATCTTTTGACGACATTGGCTTGATGAAAATAAATCCCCTTTTCCCCTTGCTAGACGTTTGATTTACCATAACCTGCATCACAAACCCTTGAGATCCTTGAAATGGTTAAGTAAATGTTGTGGCATGATGTTATGATGTGTATGATTATGTTAAGAAATCACATATATAGCAAGCACAAGCAAATCACACCAAGACCTTAGGTTTAAGGCTTGCATGGGTTTTAAGGTCATACCCTCTTTAAGTTGGATTGGTTCAACCTGTCCTATAAATAGTAATCGGGTTCTAAGGGATCTCAATATCACCGACCTTTCCCACAAGCTTCGTTCGATAGGAAACTGACTCGTAACCAAACAAAACTCAGGAGTCAAGTCTCAATGAGTGTAGCATCGAGTATCCGCCAACTTTGGGAATACACCAAATATGGCCATCTCACTACGTCCTAATGGCTAAGTTGTTCAATTAAAGGTTCTAAGGTCAGTTGACGCTTCATGACACCATGCAGCGGCCCCATATTCTCCTTGATTAACTCAAGGGCTACCGGTGCCAACCAAAGTGTCGCATTAACGTAGCCATCGCTTCAACCGTGTCGATATACCCCGCACAGTTTCCATGATCTATTACTACTTACCTAAAAGGTTTCCCCATATCCGGGTGTAGGATCTATAGTAACCTAAACAGTACCCTTAAAAGTAAAGTAAACAAATAGACAAAGAAGAAAAATGATCTAGACCCTAAGGTAAACCCCACTTTTATATTTGTCCCAAGCAGAGTCGTCAGCTCTGTGATATGGTGGCAGAACCGACTATTAATATTGGTTTGCATTTTTTGTTTGCAAATGTCGCGGTAAGCAAGAGTCGCCACCAAATTTTCTTTTATCCAACAAAGGAAAGGGTGAAAAGAACAGAAGAAGACCTTTTTCGAGAATTTCTGAGTAAGGGGGTAGATTATAGAAAGGGAAGGTGTTAGCACCCTTTCCATCCGTGGTTTCCTATAGACTCTTAGGTACTTGCTCATTTTTGAAAACTGTTTGGGTGTTTGTGTGTTTTGAAAGTATTTTTGTTTGCTTTATGATAACTCTCGTATCAGTCCTCGAGAATGTGATAAAGCTTTTTTGAATAGAAGTTTTTGAAAAGTGTGTTAGTGTGAAAAAAGGTTGTTTTTAAGCAAGTACTTAAGAGTCATCTACTTACTCAAAAAAGGACGTTCTTTTCCTCCTACCCTTTAGATAGTGATATCCTACTATTAGTGAGTAGGTATACCTATCGTTGGATGTTGAGGGACTATCGAAAGGGACATTATGGTCATTGAAGGCAACAATGTAAGGATATCTTAGCATTTCAAAGGGGTTGTCATCATATAGGAAACATCGAGCGACAAGATCATTTCTCGTAGGAAACTCGAGGGACTGTAAGGGACTATGATCTTTATGATGACTTTTAAACTGAGGGTCATTGCTAAGATATACCTATGTTCGAGGGACATGACCAGTATTTTCCGAGGAAACCAAGTGAGGTATACCCTAAGGGTGCAAGTGTGCAACAATGTGTTTTTTCAGTTATGTTTATCTTGCAATTAGTGATCTACTGATTAATTGATTCTTGTCATGCACGCCTAAGTTACTAACAATTATATACAAGCATGTAAAGAAAAAGCGAGAAATAAAGTCCTACACTATTACAGGGCTTTGGTGTAGATACATAAATAATGGACTGAAAAGTAAAAATGCAAAGATAAAAACCCTATTTTAGCTATTACAAACCGGGTGCAGTTACATAAATGATAAAAAATAAATCGTGTGGAAAAAATAATACCGTGCAAAATTAAGACGGGAAAATGTTCTAAACCCTAAAAAACCTAATTACTCATTAAAAATATTTTTTGTATTTTATGAAAACAATATCTGAATTTTAACCTAATTCTCTAACTAATTTTAAATTAAGGAAAAAGGTTAAAATTTAATTAAATTAATTAATTTGCAAAAAAAAAAATTTATTAAAAAAACTCTAAATCCTAATTTTTATGAATTTCTGGTTTTTTATGATTTAAAAAAAAGAATAAACAAAAATAAGTAAACTAAATAAAAAACATAGAGAAATTAAAAATGGGCCCGAGGGGGTGTGAAACTCAAACTGGAGGGGGTGTTGTTGAATTTGTCTAAGCCCAAGTCTGGTTGGCCCACAACCTTGCGCTTGATCCAATGTTGTTGTGGTACGGAGGTTCATCGTGTGCCTGCATGCTAGAGGTGCTAGATCCAGAACCATGCAGATTGGATGGCTGGATCTGGGGTGCATGATGCTTGCATGGGGGTGAAACATATTGTATCTGCAAGGAATTGGTCATAAAAATATAATATTCAAGCCCTGGGAATCGAACCCAGGTCTTTCCCTTCACGCGCGTCCTCCTTTACCACCAGGCCAAGCTGTCATTTGTTATATGAAACCAACACAAAACAATATAATCCAAATAATGTCAGAAACCCCTTTTATGCAAAAAAAAAATGTGCGCTGTTTTAAATGGTCCTACCAGGTCATGCCACACCATCATCTTCTTCAACTGTCCTTCGTTTTAGCCTAACACTTTTACCTATGGACCATATTTGTCACTAAAACACCTGCAAATCTCCATAATTTACAACAAGCAATATAAATTTAATTTAAAGACATGAATCAATTGGGTTTGATCCCCTGAGCATGATGGTATCCTTTATTAGGCCTAATTTCGCCTGTATCTGAAAACCCTAAAACAAACGTTTAAACCCTAACAACGACAGGTTATCATATATGCATCAAAACTGGAAATTAACCATTCAAATACGTTCTAAATGCTCATACAAACAAGAATGCATACTCAAAATTTATTTCTAACGCATGTATGATCAAAATCAATTTCAAAAAAATAAGGTGCAAACCGTGATGATGTAAGTGATGATTTTGGGTGCTTTGATGCTTGGGAATGATGCTGTTAGCTTCAAAACATCCCCAGGAATGGATTGCAAACGTCAAAAGTCCTTGAATCCCTCTGCAACTATCAATCCGATTGGCACTTTTTTATGAAAAAGTTGAACTTTTTATGTGTGTTCTATGCATCCAATCCTTGTTTTTCTGGTCTGGAATTGTTATGCATATATACTAGGATGCATTAGGGTAACAAAAGTGGACTGAATCTTGGAGATTTATGTAGAAAAATTTTTATTTTCCTATGGAATTTTAAGTTTCTAAACTTAGCCAAAACATGCTCTTTTCTTTCCAATCAACCTCTGCAGGAAATTATGATTTGCTCATCAGATTCTAGACTCATTATATGATCATAAAACAAATCTTGGGATTTTATTTCACTATTTTATTTGATTTATTATGATTTAAATGAATAAAAATTCAAGTAAATAAAAAAAATCTCATAAAAATAAAATAATGGATTTAAATATCTTAAATAAGTCCATGGATATGTGTGAGATCAAAAACCCACGACCATTAGTCCAAAAGATCCAATTTGCTCGCATTGACTTTTGTTCATTTTCCAAAAATTGGTCAACTTTAGCAATGCACGTCTTTCTCAAATTTAAGCCTATGAGGATGTTCTTGACTATTTGAAAGGACCTATAATGTCTGAGCTTGTATCTTTTGATTGAGGAATTTCTTGAACTTTAGGGATGAAGATAAGTTATATGGAATTTGGTTCTCTTAAAAATGAGCCTTGGAGGAAAAATTTCTGATAAAGTATGAGAAAGTTATGCCTGGTCAATGTTTGGTTGACTTTTCCTATAGAAACCCTAATTTGCCATTTTTATTTTTGATGAGTTAGGAGCATTTCTTGAGGAATCATGATCAATCGTTGATCAAATGATGGATATTACTTCAAAATGTTTATGTTGACCAAAAATATTGAAGTTTGACTGTATTTGGGCCACATTTGACTTTTAACATAATACAGTTAATTTCCAGGCATTTAAGCAGTTAACTGAGCGAACTTGTTGTTCAAGGCATAAAATTTGGCATGAATGATCTTGAGGGCGTATTAGGACAATAAATAACATTTTGGATCCTTTGGACTCACACATCTTGCTTAAAATTGAAACCCTAGTTGAGGTTCGTTGCCTTAGGAGGAGAATTTGTCTGGTCAATTCTTAGTCATCCTTGAGCAATTGAGGACCTCCAGAGGCATGCCTTGAGTGAAAATGGGAGGGACAATTTTGGGGTAAAACAGATACTACTGGCACATACAAGCAATTTGGTGGTACCAAAGATTCAAATTTCATAGTGATTTTCTGCTGGAATCCTAGATCAATGTAACAGACCCCGAGTGATTCAGATGGAGATCTTCCCCTGGCTATTCATAATTTTTGGAGAGATTCTTTGAATATTGGCTTGACTGGCCAAGATTAATTAGACACCATGTCATGCCACTTGATTATGAAAGGCTTGCTATTGGGAATGTTTTTTCCATCTGAGGTGACTCTATCCATTGAAGGGGACTTCGTTCACTGAATATTTGTTGTGTGAATTTCTCTGCCATTTGAACAATTAACCATATGCAAACAATGCCATTTAAAGAATGAAAACTTATGTCTGTCTTGAAATTTTTTGAAAATGTGTTTTTTGTAGTAAAACAAAATTTGCAAGAATGTGATATCAACTCATGATTTATAGCAAACCTTATAGGAGTCAGGATACCTTTGTAACAGTATTCTCTCGAACTAACCCATGCTAGAGCTAGCACTTTTAAGGGTTATAATGTGGCCTGGTTCATGGTTTAAGAAACAAAGTATAAAGGCTCAAAATTTATTTGTACCCACTCGTTCTTCGTGACGTTCTTTAACCCTATGCTCAGCTAATTATGCATTTAGATCCCAATTGAGTCTGGAATCTTTGCTCTGATACTTGGTGATGGTTCAGGAATTGAATGTTCGTTTGAGAAGGCAGTCATTTTGGTAACCTTTTTTTTGTTGAGGATTTGTAGGACCTCTTTTTTTGATTTTGTTATCCCTGTCTTTTGCCTGAACTGTTTCTTTTGTGATTACGGACAACAGGATGCCCCAATTTTTTTCTTAAGTCTCCTTCATAGGTTTTAACTTAACGACTGTTTGTTCTTAATGATTATGTGGAACCATCACCATCTTTTGGAGAACATCTTCTACATTATTTATCGTGTATGAAGGGAAAGCTTGCGACTGAATGCACATCTGAATTAACTGAGAAAACTACCCTTCCCTAGGTTATGATTAAGGGTTTAAATTTATGTGAAAAGAAAACTCCTACTTCTTAGGCTCAAAGTGGTTGACTAGAGATTATCTTCCTTATAACTCCACTGTTTAGGATTTGAAACAATACATGTACATCGTTAGTGGGGTCTATTCAAAAGCATATTGTAAAGATTGTGGTATCGTTCTCGTCATCCTCCCTCTAAAGGCTTAGAGCTTTTAATCAAGAGTTGAATATCACAAAAGGGAAGTAAGGAAGCAGTTTAAGCATAATGAAAACAAATTAATTCAAGACAAACATGTTCAATTCATTAATGAAATAACAAATTTTGACATGACAATAATTGTTTAAACATACAAAGAAAATACAACTTGAGAATTCAAATGAACAAAAATTCTCTCAATCCTGGCCATGATTTGGCATGGGAGCAGTGATCACGTTGGGAGTCTCAAGAGGGTCTAACTCAATCTCCTTGACGTCAATCATATTTTGAATCTTGTATTTCAGTGCCCAACAATCGTTAGTAACATGCCCAAGACTGCCAGAATGATAGGCACACCTTGCATCAGGATTGTCGTTAGGAGAAGAAGTCTTAGGGTTTGGATGAGGTCCTATCAACGTAATCAAATTCATCCTCAACATATGTTGTAATGCTTGAGACAACGGTATGTTAATCTTGGTAAATTGTCTCTTAGGCTCTTCTTTCCTTTGTTGATTACCTCATTATTATGGTTGTTTCACGTGTGCCGAATTAGAGACCAGCACTGCCCCTACAGATTGGTGGTAGTCTGCCTTATTATGACCCTTCTGGCCATACACATCATTGGCTTCCCTCTTATCAGAAAATGGCTTCTTCTCAACATTAGAAGATGCATCCATTAGGATCTTCCCACTCTTGATACCATGTTCGATCCTTTCTCCAGTCAGAACCATGTCTGTGAACTCGGATGAGGAACTCCCAATCAGCAGATTAAAGAACAATCCTGTCAGAGTGCCCATGAACATGTCTACCATTTCCTGATCATTAAGAGGAGGTTGTACCCTACCAGCTAGATCCCTCCATTTCTGGGCATATTCCTTGAAGCCTTCGCTAGAACCCATAAACATGCTTTGAAGTTGTGTACAAGTTGGAGCAAGGTCAGCATTGTATTGGTACTTCTTGTAGAAAGCAACAACCAAGTCTTCCCAGGTATGAATATTTGTTCTTTCTAGCTGATAGAATCACTCCAGTTGTGTGCCAGCTAAACTTTCTTGGAAGAAATGGACCCATAACTTCTGGTCAGCCGTGTGAGGCTGTATCATTCTAACATAGGACCTTAAGTGCTACTTAGGACAGGAGACACCGTCACAATTAGTGAACATGGGGACCTTGAATTTTGGTGGGATGATCACGCTAGAAACCAGCCCTAATTCTTCAAAGTATAAGCTAGGTATCTGCTGAATATCTATAGCATTAAGACGATCCTCCAGTTGTTTGTATTTATCATCAGCAAGAGGATATTGTTCCTCAGAGTAATTAGCTTCTTCTTCATCAGCCTTGGGGTTGTTGACTTCTTCATGATTATCCCCTTCGTTTGATGGAGTTGGGAGATCTAGAGCTTGTTTAACCGGTCCTTTGAGTCTTCTTACCATATTTAAGATGCCAGACGGTTTCTTTTCTTTCTTCTTCTTCTCTTTTATGATGAGAGCTTTCAGTTCTTCCTGCCCCTGGGCTAAAGCCATGAACATTTTTTGGAACTGAGCGTTTTGAGCCTGAAGTTCTTTTATTGTTTGTTCAAGGGCCATATCAAGTGGGTCATAGCCCCTAACTCAAGTTGTTGAGTTTTGATCTTTTGACGGCATTGGCTAGAGGAAAATAAATCTCCTTGCCCCTTGCTAGACGTCTGATTTATCATAACCTGCATCACAAACCCTTGAGATCCTTGAAATGGTTAAGGAAATGTTGTGGCATGATGTTATGATGTGTATGCAATGTGTTAAGCAAAATTGTAAGTTAATGAAGACAAGTGAGTCTAAGAAGTCTAGGTTAATGGATAATGACTGTAAACAAATCCTGCAAGGAGATCATGTTGTTAGATAAAAAACCTGCAAGTAGCTCAAGTTGAAAGAAAAAAAATCACACAAGCAGCCTTAGGTTTAGGCTTGCATGAGGTTTGTAGGTAAGTACCCTCTTGAACGTTCAGTTGGCTAAACTTTTCCTATTAATAGTAACCAGGTTCTAAGGAGTCTCAATATCATTGACCTTGCCGTTAGGAATTGTTTCAGCTCATGTACCGAAGTATTGCGGCTAAAAAAATCCCGAAAGTCCAGTCCCAATGAGTGTAGCATTGAGTATCAACCAATCTTTGGTCAGAACCAAAGTCGGTTATCTCACTACTTTCTAATGGCTAGGATGAGTCGATTAAAGGTTCTAAAGGTAAGTTAGCGCTTAGTGACACTATGAGGAAGCCTAATGTTATCCTTGACTTACTCAAGGAACATTATTACAATCTAGAGTATTGCGCTAATGTAGCCACCACTTCGTCTGTATCGGTTTACACCGTACAGCCTCCATGATTTATTGCTACTTACCTAAAAGGTGCCCCAGATCTGGGTGTAGGATCTTTATAAGAATACCCCAACAAACCCTCAAAGATAAAGCAAGCAAACACACAATAAAGCAATTAAAATGATGAACTAAAACTCTAAGGTAACCCCACTTTTTATATCCCCAGCAAAGTCGCCAGTTCTGTGATACGGTGGCAGAACCGACTGTTTAATACTGGTTTGCATTTTGTATTCCCAAATATATGGTAAGTAAGAGTCGCCACTGAATTTTCTTTTATCTAACAAAGGAAAGGGTGAAAAGAACAAAAAAATACCTTTTTCGAGATTTTTCTGAGTAAGGGGGGAAGATTATGGAAAGGGAAGGTGTTAGCACCCTTTCCATCCGTGGTATTCCACGGGCTCTTAGAGGTTTGCTCATTTTTAAAACACCTTTGTACTTTTTGAAAATGTTTTGAAAACTCCTTAGCACGGTGAACTTTGTAATTTTTCTCGGGATAGTGGAGAAAGTATACAAAGTGTTTTGAAATGTCTTTTGAAAAGTAGTTTTTGTGTAAGTGCAAAATGTTTGAACAAACTTCTAACAGTTATCTACTTTTATACTCGAAAAGGGTCGTTCTTTTATTCTTTTCCTTTAGACAGTGCTATCCTACTATTAGTGAGTAGGTAGCCCTATCGTTGGATGTTTGAGGGACAATCGAAAGAGACGTTACGGTCACGAAGGAAACTTGGCAAGAAATTTTAGTAACTGTCCTAAAGTTCTAAGATCACTTTTAACCGAGGCAATATCGAGAGGGTCATCGAGGGACTTTTGATCTTTCAAACTAGAGGACAACCACTAAAGCTTCTCAAGTTTCGAGAATTGTGACTGTTTTCCGAAGGAAACCGAAGTGGGGTACCCTAGAGGTGCGCATGTGCAATTGATTTAGTTCAAGTGTTATCTTGTGTTATTAGGTTTGCTAACATTTGATTATTAGTCTTTACATACACGCCTAGTTACTAATAGTTAATATGTACAGAAAATAAAGTGCGGAAAGCGTAAATCTAGACTATTACATGGCTTTCGGGGAGGGGGTATTTATAATTTACAAACAATTGGGGGAAGAAAAATAAAGAAAGTGATAAAAAGTCCTATTTATAACTATTACAACCCAAATAACAGTTACATCAATAATGTAAAAATGCGAAAACAAAATAACGCGTGCGAAATAAAGAAACGTCTAAGAAAATCTATGAATTTAGCTAAGTAAAATAAATTATTATTTTTTTTTGGTTTTTGTTTATTTTAAGAAAATAATTAAATTAACTTAAATCTAATTTTAATTTAAAAAGATAATTTCTAAATGAATTTAAAGCCTAATGCTAATATTTTTGTATTTTTATTTGAGAAAATAATTTAAACACAAATTAAACCCTAAGTTCTAACTTATTTTAATTAAAAATGTTAAAGTTAATTAATTAATTAATTTCAGAAATTAATTATTCTAAAAAGAAAAACTAATCCTAAGTTTTGTTGATTTTTTTATTTGATTTAAAAAAAATTACTGATTAAATAAAATAAACAAAATTAAAAGAATAAAAATAAAAACAAATGGAGATGGTAGAAACCACCGTATTCTCCGGCAGTCTTCAATGTAAAACCTGTAAAAACGTGTTAAACTGAAAAAGAAAAGGCCCTATCCTGCCTGAAATTTCACCCTGAGTCTGAATCCGGGGTTAAAACTGGCTGGAAACTAATGGAAAGAGAGTTACGATACAAATGTAAATTACACGGTTAAAAATGGAAAACAACCATGTGTACCTATGAGCTTGCATGTAAAGACTCATTTCAGTCCTAAACATCACCCTGAACACATCTAGCCACAAAACATTAGTAAACAATGCATGTATAAAATTTTGGATGCAAGAAGTTTTACCAAATCGAAGATTGTGGTCAGGCCTCTTCTGGGCGTGTGATGGCTTGAATGAGGGATGGGAATGAGTCTTGGGATCTTCATGAAGAAGATAGCATGCTTGGTTTGGATGGATGATCGCTGGAAATTCAGTTTTGAATTTCACAACTTTGAGAATTTTGGCAATTTTTGTGTGGTTCTTCTCAAGCAATTTTTTTGTGATTTATGGGAACTCTCTAACAATGATTTTTTCTCCTTTTCTCATGCCTTGGTATTGTATTTATAGAGGAAGAAGAGGGCTAGAAAAGATGGTAAGAATCCACCCATAATGGCCCTCTTTCAAACTAAAATCAAACACATTAAAAAAGTTCCAAAAATGCAAATTCTTGATCATTTTGAGGTGCAATGCACCTAGCCTCCTTTGCACAAAATTTTGGAGCCAAAAATAATTCAAACCATCAACCCATATTTCCATAACCAATATTTACTATTTTATGCAATTTTATTTAGTTTTTATTTGATTTAATTCATATTTAAATGAATAAAAATTCAAATAAAAAAAATGCATGGATAGATTTAGAGGTCCTTGGACACATCATGAACATATTTTAACTCCAAAAAGTTAGGCCCATTAACTTAAAATTACAAATTTTCTCAATGTACCATTCTTGAAATTTCCAAAAATTCCCAACTTGGGCAAGCCATAACTTGCTCAATTTTTATCTCATGATGATGATATTTGACTTTTTGGAAAGCCTAATATGTCTAATTTAATCTCCATTTTGACCAATTTTTCATTTGAAGACTTTATCTTAACGTAAATGGTCTTGACAAAAAGTGCCTTTTGTTGACTTTCTGAAAATGGCCTATAATGTATGAACTTGTATCTTTCAAATGGTGCATTTCTTGTACTTGAGGGATGAAGAGAAGTTGTAGGGAATGGGATTCTACTCAAAATGAGATTTGGTTGGGGAAAAATGGATGAAGTATGTGAAAGTGATGCCTAGTCAAAGTTTGGTTGACTTTTCCTATAGAAACCCTAATTAGCAATTCTTGACTTTTGATGAATTAGGAGCATTTATTGAAGGATCATGATCAACCCTTGATAAAATGATGGATATAAATTCAAAATGTTGATGTTGACCAAAAATCTTGAAGTTTGACTGTATATAGACCATAGTTGACTTTTGACCTAGTGTAGTTGATTTTCAAGCATTTGAGCAATTGACTGAGAAAACTTGTAGTGAAAGGTATGAAATTTGTCATGGATAATCTTGAAGACATTTGAGATCTTTGGAGCTCACACGTCTTGTTGAAAAATGAAACCCTAGTTGGAAGGCCAATGCTTAGGAGGAGAATTTGTCTGATCAATTCTTGGTCAACCTTGAGCAATTGAGGACCTCTAAGAGTATGTCTTATGTGAAAATGTGAGGGAAAATTTTGGGGTACAACACCTTTCGATAAATGATCTAGTTCCTTACGAAAATGATAAAGAGTCCTTATAAGTTGCCTTCGATGACCGTACGACGACCCTTCACCCGTCCCTTCACATCTAACGATAGAGCTTCCTATTAACTAATGATATGGATAACACTATCTAAAGGAGAAGCAAAATAACAAGAAAAACATTGAGTGGGTAAGAACTGTTAATCGCTCGCTCACACTCTTTTCTAAAAAACATTTTTCACACATCACAGTTTCAAACACTTTGTACGCGTTCTTGAGGACAGATATAAGAACCATTACAAAGATAACCATACTTTGGCTTTTCAAAATATTTTCAAACACACTAAAAAGAAAAATTTAAAAGTGAGCTAAGCGATTAAGAGCCTGTAGATAACTACAGATGAAAAGGGTGCTAACACCTTCCCTTTTCATAACCTACCCCCTGAACTAAAAATCTATTGAGGTCTTTCCGGTTCTTTTCACCCTTTACTTATTGGATAAAATAAAATTTGATGGAGACTCTAGATATCCGCACATTTGCAATAAAATGCAAAAGTCAGTTCTTCCACCGTATTATAGACACCATCGCCTGACGAAGCACCTTGCTTGCCTGGAGACACGCCTCTCACGTCAGCATCACCCGAAGATGGTGCGAGAGACGGACTCCAGTAACATTCCTCCTCTCTGACCTTCATCACTTTGTGTTTCTCCTAGCGACAAAAACTTTACCCGACGACATGCACTGCCCAACGACCGTGCACGAGCAGGACTTCTTTGTTATGATCACTGTACTGCACCAATCCGATTTCTGTCCAATTTTGCTAGATTTCATAACTCCTAACGTCATTATCTCACATGGTTTAATCATATAACAAAAATCCAAAATACCATACATCATATACATCAATTCTTTACAATTATGCACCACAATTTCACCAATTCATCATCAAATACCACATAATCGTCATCAACCAAATCCTAACACAAACCTACAATTATCTAGACCTTAGGTCGATTTTAATAACAATGATAAACACCTATTACCTTAGATAATATAAGAAACTTAATCCCTCTTGGTGTTCTATAACAAAAATCCTCCAGCCACTTCGTGCCCTAGTTTTGCCTCTTTACAGCGTACTTCCAAAAGTTACGATTGCACAAAATGAGCATTCCAATTCCCAAACCTTCCTTATACCAAACTTACCCATTGGAACCCTAATATGATCTTCCACTATTGTCCTCACTTATTCTCCCCAAATGAAGATCTTTCCCTTATTGTCTCTACACCACTATTCTATTTATTTAATCCAAATAATTCTAAATAATTACTATTAAATCTAAATAATTCCAACTAATCATTTAAATTCTAAACATATCTTATAATCCCATCACTCACCTCTATCCCATCCTACACCACACAAATCATCATTTTAAACATCATATTCATCTCGACATCACAAATCATCACAAGGACTCACATAAAAACACCAAAACTTCACATATATCACATACCTCACAATGATTCATATATTCACGCTAAATTAATTAAATAAATAATTAATCTATAATTTATGGTGTTACAACACTCCCCCACTTAAAAGAATTTTCGCCTTTGAAAATTATCTGACATAAACAACATCAGATAAGACTCTTTCATCTGATCCTCGCTTTCCCAAGTCCAACTATCACCAGCTAGTCCACCCCATAATACCTTCACTAAGGTGATTCCTTTTCCTTGTAATTTCTTAACTTCCCGACCTTCCATTCGCAATGGTAATGCTTCAATAATCAACCTGTACATCATCCATTTGAATCACATGCGAAGAATCCGGAATATACTTCCTCAACTGAGACACATGAAACACGTCATGTAGATTCACGAGTGATGCCAGGAAAGTAACCCGGTAAGCCACCTCACATATCTTCTCCGATTTCTGATACAAACCAATAAAACATAGCATAAGTTTTCTCAATTTCAAAGCTTTACCAACACCGGTTACTGGAGTAACTCTCAAGAACACATGATCATCTTCTTGAAACTTGAGATTTTTCCTCCTCTTATGAGAAGCTTTCATCTTCTATTGGATCATCTTTATCTTTTCAGTTTACTCTTGTACAACCTCAGGTTCGAGTACAACACTCTTTCCTGACTCATACCAACATATTAGAGTTCTACACCTCCCACCATACAACGCTTCATACGGTGTCATTCCAATATTACAATGGAAACTGTTATTATAGGTAAATTCAATCAATGGCAATTGACTATCCCAAGCTCTTACTTGTTCTAGCACACAAGCCCTCATCAAATATTCCAAAGAATGAATAGCTCTTTCTGTTCGCCATCCGTATGAGGATGATATATAGAACTCAACCTCAACTTAGTACCAAAAGCATTCTACAAACCTGTTCAAAATTTCAACGTAAACCTCAGATCCCTATTTGATATAATACTCAAAAGTATCTCATGCAATCTCACAATTTTCTTAATATACATCTCAACTAGCTTCTCCATCAAATTATTAATCGTCATCAATAAGAAATAAGCCTACTTAGTTAACCTATCCACTATTACCTAAATCGAATCATTGTCTTTAGCAGTCTTCGGCAAACCTAACACAAAATCCATGGAAACATTGTTCCACTTCCATTTGGAATACTCAACGGTTGCATAAGAACTATTGACTTCTGATGCTCAATCTTCGACTTCTAACAATTCAAGCAAGCATAAACAAATTTGGAAACTTCCGTTTGGATACCAGGCCACCAGAATAATTTTTTCAAGTCCTGATACATCTTTGTAGCACCGAGATGAATACTCAACCCGCTTCGATGTCCTTATTCAAGAATACTTCTCTTAAGTTCTGGAATATCTGGAAGACACACCCTATTTCTAAAACTTTTCACACCATTATCAGCAAATTTGAACTCACCTTCATTACCTAGGTTAATCAAGGCCAACTGGTCAACCAACTTCAAATCATATTTCTGACCTTCTCGGATCTCTTCTATTATAGCACTAGTCAGTTTCAACATTCCCAATTTCACGCTATCGGGAGTCTCTTTTCATACTGAGCTCATATCCCTAAATTGTTCGATCATCTCCAATTCTTGAACCATAAGCATTGACATGTGCAACGATTTTCTACTCAATGTATTGGTAACTACATTTACTTTACTAGGATGGTAATTCAAATCAAATTCATAATCCTTTAACAACTCAAGCCATCTTCTCTGCCTCATATTCAACTCCTTCTGGTGGAACAAGTATTTCAGACTCTTATGATCACTGAACACTTCAAATTTAAAGCCAAAAAGATAATGTCTCCAAATATTCAACACAAACACCACAACTGCTAGCTCTAAGTCACACGTAGAATAATTCCTTTCATGAATCTTTAATTTCCTATAAGCATATGACACAACCCGTCTATTTTTCATCAGCACACCACCAAGACCCATCTTCGACGCATCATAATACACCACAAAAGCATCACTTGGGTTAGGAAAAATTAATATCGGAGCAGTTGTCAACTTCATTTTCAATTATATGAAACTTTCTTCGCATGCAACATCCCACACATAGCTTGACCCTTTTGAATAAACTGAGTTAAAGATAATGCTAACTTATAGAATCCTTCAATGAACCTTCGGTAATAACATGCTAAACCAAGAAAACTTCGAATCTCAGTCGCAGACTTTAGAGTCTCCCATTGCAACACCACATCAACTTTAGAAGGATCCACATCAATTCCACCACTAAAAATCACATGACCAATGAAATTCACTTCCTTCAACCAAAACTCACACTTTTAAACCTTTGCATATAACTTCTTCTCTTTTAACACTTGCAACACAATTCTCAAATGCTCTGCATGCTCTTCTTCATATTTGGAATAGATCATAATATCATCAATGCACACCATGAAAAACTTATCCAAATATGAATGAAAAGTCTGATTCATATACTCCATGAAAAATATGGCGCATTAGATTCACCAAACGCCATCACAGTGTACTCGTAATGACCATGCCTCATTCAAAATGCCGTCTTCAAAATATCATCTAGTTTAACACGAATTTGATGATAAACCGACCTTAAATCAATCTAATCTACACACAGTATCATACTTCCATCTCTTCTTGACCAACAATACAAGTGCATCCCAAGGTGAAACACTCGGTCTCACAAACTTCTTCTCAAGCATCTCTTCTAGTTGTTTTTTCAACTCGCTCAACTATGGAGCTGACATTCTATAAGGAGCCATTGACACTGGGCTTGTACCTGCCACCACATCTATAGAAAACTCCACTTCACGTTTTGAAGGAAAATCACTGATGTCATCTGGAAACATTTTTGGAAATTCACAGATGACAGGTAATTCAACGCTTACACCTTCTCGATCAACTTGCAGCGATGAAATCATTGCAAACATCAAAGCTTCGTCTTCCATAAGTTCATTCACTTGCTTAGCAAACAACAACATCAATTCTCCATGATCACCAAACTTAGGGAACCTTAAAGTCTTGTTATAACTGTTGATGTGAACATAGTTGAACTTCAACCAGTTCATCCCAAGGATAACATCAATTTCGTGTAGGGGAAGACACACCAAATCCATCACAAAACTCTTGCCAAAAATAGTCAAAGGACATTTTAAACAAACACAAGTAGTAGTAACAGAACCACTAGCAGGAGCATCTAGCACCATACTACCGTTCATATTAGACAAATTCAATCCCATCATATTAGCATATTCATGCAAAATAAACGAATGTGTAGCACCAGTATCAATAATAGCGACCAATTCAACACAATTAATAAAACAGGTACTTCGAATCAAGTTGTCCTTCTTGGAATCTTCCGATCCACTCAAAGTGAACACCCTACCGTTGGTGTGGGAAACAATGTGGCCTCTTACATTGGGTACTGATATGACCCTGCTCTCCATAACTGAAACAGGTTAGACCATCATTCTTGCATTCAGGAGCACGATGACCCATCTTACCACATTTGTAGCACCTCGGCACCTTATTCTTACATTCATTAGAACGGTGACCTTTTTAACTACACCTATAACACTTGACAAAAATTGGATCTCCTCCCCCACTTGTCTTCTTCACATCATAAGCCTTATGTTTCCCTTTATCAGCTGGGGCATCATAAGGATTATTAAGGTCTTGATATTGCTTTCCTCTTTTCTCTTTCAAACTCTTGTAGTGAGATGAATGAGATTTTCGATTTTCTTCATAGATTCTACAGCTATCCACCAACTCTGAAAATACACGGATCTGCTTATACCTGATTGCCAATTTGATCTCCGGATGCAAAACATTCTCAAACTTAATACATATCGATAATTCAGCAGCGCTTCATTGTAATATGGATAATACTTGGCGAGTTACACAAACCTTAAAGCATACTCAGTAACATTCAAGTTCCCTTGTTTCAACTCCAGAAACTCTATCTCCTTCTTCCCGCACACATACTCGGGAAAGTACTTTCTCAAAAACTCCTTACTGAACACAACCCAAGTAATAGATTCACCCACCGATGTCAGTCTTTGACGGGTGCCAACTAATCAATCATCGACTTCCTCTTCCAGTTGATGCATACTGAACTGCACCCTCTACGCTTCTGTTCCATCCATGGCTAGATATATTCTATCAATCTCCTAGAGCTAAATTTGAGCTCCATAAGGATCATATCTACCTTTGAAAACAGGCAGATGATTCCTCTGAAACGTCTCCAAAACACGGGATCTATCATTCCCACAAGCAATAGGTTGATGTTACACAACCTGAGCCATAGCCTGCAAAGCAACAACAATCATAACATCGTTTCTTCCATCCATTTCTCTATTTCATGCCAATAACAGTCATAATGGTTAGAAACTATCTCGACATTATTCCACTGTCATACACTACAGACTCAACAACCTAGCCGGACAGACCGACTTGATCTGATGCCACTAATGTAACACCCTTCTAAAATCCCATGAATAAATAAAAAAATATCAGAGTAATTCACCATTCAAGGATGTCACATCTTCATATAAAACATCGTAGTAAAACATCTTGCTCCGTAACATAGGTTTTCATGATTTTTAACACATATTCCTTTAAGAAAATCATTGTTAACTCAACACATTGCAACAGAAATAATATTTCAAAACACCCTTGTTAGTACTCCACAATCAAATACCATTTCTCAACATGGTTCATGAGTTTATACTCCAAAACATCTTAAAACAAAATGAACATTCTCAGACAACATAAAATAAAGAACATATAGTTCAAATCAATCAATCCCAAAACCCTAATGTTACATATCAGAGAAAGACCCTCTTCTTCAATGGAAAGTAATTAAACACACTCCAAATCTATCCTCTAAGCTTCAGCAGATTGTTCTTGATCACCTGCAAGTTACCCACGGATAGAGGCAACATTTCCAAGCAGAAAGGGTGAGTAAATCATAATCATTATAAAAGACATAAGGAATAAATATAGTAGACATGCACATAGGCAAGGCATCACACATCAATAAGCCTCATGTTAAAAACCCACACCTTCACAAAATCATCAATACATAACAACATATCATCATAACACCATTTATCAACAAGCATCATTTAATCAAACCATTATGCAATGTCACTTATAATATAATGTAACATCATAGAATCATGCATGTGGTACCAAAACTTCACATATGACTCACTCATCATTTTCTTTAAAGATCCCCACCAATAGGATCGATTTCCACTTGGAACCAGAACACTTCACAATTTTGCACTCAATCCACACTATGGGATTGACGTCTTCACTGAACTATTATCCTATCATTTTCAATGGTCCGAAGTCCTAACAACATCACTGGACTGAAGTCTTAAACTATGCCACGAATGCATGATGCACAACAACATAATAAATACGACCATCACTAGTCAAAATGCATCATCATTCATGAATTCATAACAACATCATCACATTATCAAAATATACAAAGCATCATCATAACATCATCATATTACCATAATAAAAAAAACATCATTATAATCCAACACGGGAAACCTAACTTCTTTCTAGCTTAGGTATTGGGAATATACTTCTTATTTCTCATGTAATTAAAGTTCATTGTGTTAGCTATCCAAAACTTTGAACAACACCTCAAATCGAGTTCTAAAACTCAAGTTACGACTCTTTGAACAATCCTACTACTATCCATCGCCTATAGTCTGCCTAGCGACTTAGGAGAAACAACACACTAACTTCATTATGGACACCATCGTGTGACGAAGCACCTTGCTCTCCTGGAGACATGCCTCTCACGCCAGCATTGCTTGGCGACAGTGCGAGCGATGCACTCTAGTAACATTCCTCCTCAATGCCCTTAATCTCTTCGTGTTTCTCATGTTGACTCCCAAGAGACAACATCGTCGCCCGAAAACACTCCTCACTGCTCAATGAATGTGCGTGAACAGGACATCCCTATTGCAATCTCAGCATTGCACCAGTCCGATTTATGTCCGATTTTCCAGATTTCAGGTCTCCAAACATCATTATTTCACATAGTTTCATCATATAACAACAATATAAAATACCATACATAATATACATCATTTTTTTACAATTACACACCACAATTTCACCAATTCATCATCAAATACCACATAATTATCATCAACTAAAACCTAACACAAACCTACATTTATCTAGACCTTATATCGATTATAATAACAATGAGAAACACGCCTTACCTCAAATTATAGTAGCAACTTAGTCCCTCTTGGTGTTCTATCACAAAACTCCTCCAGCCTCTATGTGCCCTAGCTTTGCCTCTTCACAGTGCTCTTCCAAAAGTTACGATTGCACAAAATGAGCATTCCAATTCCCAAACCTTCATTATTCCAAACTTATCCCTTGGACCCCTAATATGGTATTCCACTATTGTCCTCACTTATTCTCCCTAAATGACCATATTACCCTTATTTTCTATACACTAATATTCTATTTATTTAATCCAAATAATTGTAAATAACTACTATTAAATCTAAATAATTTCAACTAATTATTTAAATTCTAAACATCTCTTATCATCCCATCACTCACCTCTATCCCATCCTACACCACACAAATCATCATTTTAAACATCATATTCATCTCGCCATCATAATATACCTCGTATTCATCGAAACGTCACAAATCATCACAAGGACTCACATAAAAATACCAAAACATCACATATATCACATAAGTCACAATGACTCATATATTCACTCTAAATTAATTAAATAATTAATCTAGAATTCGGGGTGTTACAAGGTTTATTTACAGTGTGTTTTAGATTTTACAATGCCAAGTAGGTTTATTGTATGATGAGGTTTCTTTATAATGTGTTTTGGATTCGACCACTTATAATAACCCAAAATGATCTATTATACAATACACAATTTGAAGTTATTTTAAATTCATGTCTTAACACTACTTGCTCAATTGTCATTGTCATTGTCATAATTTTGTGATTTCTAATGTCATGTTATTTTTGAAATTTTGACATCAAATATCATTGTTAAAGAGTTAAAATCTATTTACCTTAACATATTGTCATGTGTTTCATACCTATTATTTTGGGCCAGCCAAAGGCCCAATAAGATAACACACACTCATCTCGTCTGCTCCATTGAAGCCAAGGTGTATATACATTTACTAGAGGTTTTTAGGTACACAACTCTAATCTCCACTCCTACTATGATTATCTTGAATCCTAAATTAACTTGGGCATTAGAATGCTAACCATAGAAGTACCCCCCCCCCCCCCCTTTTTGGTCCACTTTATTGAATATTATTAACATTAGTTCAAGATCAACGTCTCTGATTCAAGATACTTCATGATCATAACCTTTAGTATGAGAAGTCGCATCACTAAATCACTAAGGGAACTTCATTCTACCATAAGTTCCTCAACCTTCCCCATTTCTGGTTCCACCATGGAACAATGGTGTTGTTAGTGGGAATCGACTTCGAATTCTCGCATTCTCCATGAAAAACACGATTCACTTTGCAAACTACATTGAACTATCCAATTTGTGATTCACTAGTTTGTAGCCTTCTCAGGATACCTAATATAAAGCACGTTCAATTTCCGATTTCTACAACATCTATGAATTGCATTCACTCATCAGTTTCATTGTTTGTTGTCCCCCCAGGTCTCCAAATCAAGAATCCCTCAGAAGAGAACTTCGGGATCCATGGAACCCATTATGATGAATCAAATTATCATATGTGATCCTCGTCATCGAGATCCTTAATTTCTATGAGATATCAACACATGGCTGAAGAAAGGATCTCAGATCCAATTCTAGGTTCATTACAGGGTCTAAAGGAAATTCCAGTGTAAGTCGGGCATAAACCTCGTAATCCACCGACGAAATTGAGTGTACCCATGCTTTCCATTTCTATTTGGGTGGTTGAAAAGGTGGCATCATAAGTATATTGCAAGTTCATAGTTAATGGTTCCCAAATGGTGCAAGTTCGTAGTTAACATCGGGCATCGATCTAGTATCGGGGTTCTTCCTAGGGATACCACTGGACTTTCACTTAAGGTTCCAACGAAAGATGACCACTAAGACATATTAACCATGGAAGAACTTATGTTTTGTTTGAGAAGGGACTGAACAAACCATGATTGTGTCATTCCCCAATCGAATAACCTGGCAGCCTAAACATCTCAGAGAGAACTCGAAACCTAGAGGCATTGGGCCGCCTCAACCATGAGAAGTAGAACTGAGTACATCCATCAAAGGACGACTGTCTCCGAAGCCAAAAGCTCTGCCCTCCAAATCAACCTACGGTCAAGCCACCTAGAAGACACATCTGAGGGTGAGCGATCAATATATGTTTGTTGTCGACCATAATATATAATTAATGTATTTATAAATTTATTACCTAGTTGCAATTACTGGTATAATTGTTATATATATATATATATATATATATATATATATATATATATATATATATATATATATATATATATATATATATATATATATATATATATATATATATATATATATATATATATATATATATATATATATATATATATATATATATATATATATATATATATATATATATATATATATATATATATGTGTGTGTGTGTGTGTGTGTGTGTGTGTGTGTGTGTGTGTGTGTGTATGTGTGTGTATTATTATTTTCTGGATGCCTTGCTTTTTGTCTTGTTCCTTTTTTAGGGAACTGGAGTGTGAACGCATCTAACAGTTGTTGCTACATGAAAAAACAGAGTCCTCATCGAACTTTATTTATCCTAAAGGAAAGAGGAAACATCGAAAAAAACCCCAAAAGATGAAGAAAAGGGTCTCGCAACCAAATTCAGATTTGGAAGTCGGTTATGCCAGAGGAAGGTATTAGCACATCTCACATTCGTTGTACTCAACGGGATCCACTTTGTTTATTTATTTATAAGGGAATTATTATATAAAGGTTTACTTGATATGAATGATAAAGGGGGAAAAATAAGTTTTAAATTAGTATGCTCGTCTCGGTTTTGAAACCTTGTTCTTATGTATCCTCATAGTGAAATAAGGAAATCAAAGCTTCGTAGTTTGTTTAGAAAAAGGTTTTTTGTTGGTTTTTATAGTTGACGATGTTACGTTCACATTCTATAAGTTAGGTGTTGTCGCTCGTTGTGTGGATACTTATGCGTTGTCTGTGTGTGGTAGAATGGAAATAACATGCCCTTTTTGAAAAGAGTTTTAAAGTTGAAAAAGCCCTAAGGAAAAAATGTTTTGATTTGTTTGAATTGTTTTGTTAGGAGACTGGATAGTAAATGGTCCCTCGGGTGAGGGGCACTTATCTACATAGGAAATTAGGAAGAATACACCACCAATTCTTTTTCCACCTTTAGTTTTGAAATTGTTTATGATTTGAATCGCACTAAAGTCTATGAATGGAAGATGAACAAGGTTAGGAATACACCTTCTCATTCTCTTCCATTTCTTAAGGCTCAATAGGTATGATTCACCTCGTATTTTTAAAGTGTGTTTAATTTATTCAAGAAAAAGAGTTTTTTGTCTTTCAGAAGAAAGAAAGTGAACAAGAGAAAAGAGAATTAGGGTTTTTGAAGATGAGAAACCAAAGTTTCTATTTATTGCGGAAATAGTTTTAATCTTATCATGATGTAAAGAAAAGAATGGATATTCAATGGAAAAGGTAAACATTAGGATAATTGCAAATTCACTTCATGCAACAAACAGGTTTACATCCTAGTATCTTTCTAAAAGTACCATTGATCTTAGCTAACAGGCCTATGGGTTCATGTTTAATCGATTAACTAATCAACTAAACATGGAGGAGAAGATTCATCCAAAGTATTGTCCAAGCATTTTCAATTCACAAGTTAACCAAGTTATAAATATAAAAAAATAAAAAAGTATAAAATCATGATCAGATTGGACTAAAATCAACAATAACCAATGATTAAAATCCTAAAGCAAAGTATGTTCATAATTCTAATGGAAATTAAAGCATATTTATCAATTTTTTTATGAAAAGAATTAAGAATTATAAAGTCATCTTCAAGTATCCACCCATTATTTATGTCAATTTTTGATAGAAAAAGAACTAAAATCTTGCAAGAAAATTAAGGAAGATTTGTGAGCATAAAATGAAGAAATGAGAAATGCAAAGAAAAACGAGTCCAGGGGGGTGTAAACTGGAAGTTAGTGGTGAAGCCTTCTGCCAATCCCTGGGCTCCA
Source organism: Vicia faba (assembly GCA_948472305.1). Lineage (NCBI taxonomy): Eukaryota > Viridiplantae > Streptophyta > Magnoliopsida > Fabales > Fabaceae > Vicia > Vicia faba. The sequence continues at coordinate 1,505,595,367 of OX451735.1, read as the reverse complement.
GAATGAAGCCCACGGTTCTTTATTCAGGAAAAAAAAACAAAAAGATAGTGTGTGGTGGATAGTCATAGCGTGAATGCAGTGGACCATGGGCCTGAGTCCAATCTAATTAAAACATTCTCATTAGAACTAACAAAGAAACGAAAAATTAATAATAAATAAATGTATGAGGCATGAATGTTTCATTTTGGTTAAAGACATTGTGACCATTCACCTCTATTTGAACCTGATTCATTCATTTTTTCTTACATCCCTCTCTCTTTCATTATTGCATATACCATAGTACCATCATGCCCATAGTGGCGGCTGCGATGGCTTCTCACCCATAATCACAAAAGAAAAATGTCAATAGTTTCATTTCAATGTCCTCAACACGAATCTAGGATTCATTTTCACCAATTTCAACTTAAACGTTCTAAATCTTGCAAGATTATGCAAACCCTAAGTTGTTTCAGAGTGAAATTAAATGGTGTTATTGAAGCTTCAAGCTACGATTCCAATGGGCTCCCATTCCACTCTCTTCCCTCTAGATGTTGGTATCAAGAATCATGGAATAATATGAAAGGAGTTCGAGGCTTACCTATCGGTGACGCTCCATGGCGCTTCAATAGTGATGTTGATGAATGACACCCATAGGTCCAAGATCTTATCATTCAGGTAAAGCTTTTTCAATTTCTTTCGATTCTTTCTTCTTCTTTCAACTTCTTAATCTCCTTCTTCTTCTATTTCTTCATATGCGTTATTTCTGTGAAGTCTTGTATGTGTTTTTGTTGTGTGAATAGAGAGTGTAGAGGTAAAAATGTTGAGACTAAGCCATTGTATTGACTTCACTCGCACAAATCAAATAAAAATCGCCACTGTGCTTTATTGTTTCCAGAGGAATGGAAAAAGAGCGAATAAACCCAAAAGAGAGGGGGAGAGAATCTAGGTACGGGGGTTGGTTATGCAAAGAGAAGGTATTAGCACCCTAAACATCAATGATACTGCACATGAACCTCTTTGAAAATTTGCGTGTTTTAGTTATAAATTGTGTATACAAAAATAGATGGTGGAGATGAGAAAAGAAGTATTTTTTTACAATTTTGCACCCGTCCCGGTTGCGAACCTTTAGTGCCTATGTACCACCTTCCATGCAATAGGGGATCAGGGTACTCGTAGTTCACCTCAAAAGGTTTAAAACTCAAGTGTGTTGGTTAATTTTAAGAGAAAAGACATTATCGTCATATCTAAGTGGAAAACATACTTACTACCCACAATTATGAGAAAGAAGAATTTGCATCATCTCAAAGTGGAGGATATAGCTTGGATTTTAAAATCAACAAAGCCTCACTCAATAGCCAAGTAGAAAATGTCTCACTTCACTACATATTGTAGAAGTATATTAGCTCGTATCACTAGAAGAATCGACAAGAGTCTAATATTATGAGAAAAGTTTTTAAGTAAAAAGCCAAAGTGGAAAAATGGTTTGAATGAGGTTAATTGAATTTTAGACTTCTCACAAAAAATGTCAAAGTATGATTAAATTGATTAATGTTTGATTAAGAAAAGATTTTTGAAAATGCATGGACCTAAGTCTAAGTTTATTATGAAAGTGGTTCAAGTTAGAAAACAAGAATAGTTTTGAAAAGGAGGGAGAATATTTTGAAATTAAAGAAGATATGAGGAGATGAAGGGACTATCCTAAAGCATAAATAAAAAGGTAAGTAAAAGAACCATCTAACCAACAAGAAGCCAACATTTTACATAAAGAAGTCAATGTAGAATTATCATCCTTTGGATTGAAACTAAGCAAGTAAAGATACTAAACCTCTCAAGAATACAAAGCTTCAGATGCATTGAGTCTTCGCAAAAATTGGGCAGAGTAACAACTCTATAAAGAGGAATTCTCAATCACAGACAAATAATATAATCATAATAACCCACACACAAAGAAAATCAACCCAGTGTCTTGGAGTAAACCCTAAGAACTTCAGACAAAATAACAACAGAGTCAGAAGGTCCCAGGGGTATTAAGGCTTCTAATCCTAAGTCCAAGAGGTCCACAACTCCATAATGCCAAGGATAGTAACCAAATAGTCCAAGTAACCTTAAAGTTTTTTTTTTAATGTTCAAGTTGGTTATTAAGTGTCTTTAAAAAGAAAAGAAAACTCAAGTGAGCAAAATAATAAAAGACATAAAGATAAATGCTCAAATGAGCAAAGATAAAATGACAAAATGATAAATGCTCAAGTGAGAAAAGATGAAAATAACATGAAATGTAAATGCTAAAGTAAATGGTGCATAAAAGTAAAGGCATAAAATAAAGGGCATAAAGTAAAAGCACAAAGTAAAGTCAATTGTTAGTGAATTATAAGTTAGAGGTTAATTGAATGACCATCTTGAAACATGCATTTGAAAAATCATTAGAAGATTGATAAAATCAAAGCTTCTCAACGATAAGTTTCATTTGATTTTTGTCAATTATATCATTCATTTCAAGCACTCAAGGCAAGCATATATGATCAACGAGTTTAAATTATTCACTTAGACAAAAATTCATGAAAGTTCATTAGAGGATTGATAAGATCAAATCCTCCTAATAATGAACCTCAAGGTTATTGGATTAAAGGTTTCAAATTAAACATACTCGGGCTTGAAAACATAGGTTTGGGCTAAAAATGATTATTTTTTGAATCGGGACAAATTTAGCACTATGCTAAGAAATCATAAGTGGACTTATGTAGAAGTCACACCTATTTTGATACCGATCAATAGCAATCTATGTAGCACGTGTTAGAGAAATGATATTCAGATTATTCTCCATCAACATGTAGCACAAGTAAGAAGGGGATAAGATGAAGAAGGAGCTGGTGTATCAAATGAAATTAGGGTTTCAAATATTATCAACATCATTCATCCATTTTGGTGGATTTTATTTTTCAACCTATCAACGCCCAAGATCCAATGAGGTTGAGGAACTTGTCCCAAAATAACACCCAAATCAGGACCAAACAAAAATAATAAAATAATACTTAATAAAACAATATTCAAATGATTAATAAAAGGGAAATAATTGGTAAAATACATAAAATATATTAAAACACCAAATAAAAATCCTAAAAATAATCAGAGTAGTCAATAAGTGTTGATAAAAAATTTCAGAAATTTGTAAAGAAATAAGCAAAATAAACCAAAATTTGTGAAAAATAGTAAAATCAGAAATAAAAATCAAATGAGGTCACCAATATTTGTCAAGAGGTCATTGGATCCTTACATATTTTTTCCAGAATTTAAAAATCAAGAAAATTATTTTTAAATAATTAAAAAAATTCAAATAAAGTGAAAAAGCATAAAAAATACCAAATCATAAAAAAAATTGTGAAAAAATAAGAATCACAAAGAGAAAAATCAAAAGTATTTTTGAGAATTTTTTCAGAACTTTAGAAGTTGAAATGAATTTTTTATAAATTTTGGAAGTTTAAAATAATTAAATAAAAAATCAGAAAATAAAAATAATATCAAAATAATGTGGATCGTCTGATCATAGTCAAAACGCGTTATTTAGAAGATCCAAGACACATGGCATGTTGTACATGTTATGGACCTTATTGAAAAACACATAAAATTAAATAAATCTGGGCCAATAAAAATAAAACAATTGGCACGCTCTTATTGGTTGAGACGAAACACATCATCATCTTCAACCTCCAGCCTTTGAAACAACCAGAGAAATCATGATTCTTCAAATGGAAAAATTAGAGGTTCAGACCAATGTTATTCGATTCGTCTCATCAAGATGAAGAGAATTGTACCCTCACAAAAATTTTATTTAACTTGTAGCTCAATCGATTTGAAAAAAACCAAAGATTTAAAAAAAAATTGAAATAAAAAACAGATGCATCAAATGCATCGATTGATAAAAATTAAAGCATCAGTGAACATCATAGCCATTCTAGTAATTTGAGTTAGAAGATTTGGTGCCTTAAACTACCTGAACGAAGTCAGAAGAAAATGCTCTGAAAATTTACTTGGTTAGCACGATTTAGGGAACCTCAAGGATTTGTTCTTCTTCTGTTAGCTTCAGGGAAGTTCAAGGATGAAGAATTAGCAAATAAATTGGATAGAAGATGCTTTAAAACCAAATTCAAAGTTGCAGAATTGAGAGGTGTGTAAGGAGTTCAACAAAGATTCTTTGGCTCTCTATAGCTTGTCAAACAAGTGTGATATCATCCTCTATTTATAGCTGAGAAAATGGAATTCTCAAGCGTGTGATATGATGAGATTTTGAGAGAAATCGTGTGAAGTTGCAAGCAAGAAAAGTGTGACTCATATTTGCTCTAAACTTAACCAAAACTTGTGTTTCAAGGTTCTAATCACTTATGGAAGATTGTTAAGCAAGATTAGAAGTAAAAACACGCAACAATTTTGTGATTAGAGGCCATATTAACCAATTGCAATTTGACTATTTTGACAAATTCAGTTTCAAGGTGCCAACTTTGAATCCATGGTGCACCCAACTCAAGAGGCTTTATCACATGATTCTTGGAGTATTTGAAAAATGACGTTACAATCTTTGCAATGGGCCAAGAAAGACATCATTTGGAGATCTGAGCAAAAAGTTATGTCCAATTGAATTTGTGAAAAAAACACAGATGTTTTGTACTTAGAAAAATTCTAAGTGTTGAACTTCAAAATGACTTGTTCTTCAAAATCACATGACCTTTCATTAAAAAGTTGATCTTGATATCTGAAGATTACATGAAGTAGACACCTCAAGTTGAAGTGTGGAATTGAGATCCCAAAGTTGATGAGTAAATTTGGAAGATGACATGAAATAGTTATGGTCTTTGGAAGATGATGAATAAATTTGGGGAAATTCACAAAAGGCCTATAATATTTTCAAATCTTCAACCACTTTCCAAGCATCCTTAAATATTGCACATAAAAACAAAGGTTTTGTAGACATCCCAAAGATTATTGTGGAAAAATAATGGGCTCAAGGAGATAAAAAATTACCAAGTTATGATCATTTGAAGTCAAACCCTAAAATTCAAAGGCCTTTCAAGGAGACTTGTAATCTTTCTCAACTTTTAGTGATATTCCATTCAAAATTAGCCTTAGACTTTTGAAGAGAGCTTATTAAGGACCATTTAAAGAGAATCATGGCTTTGGAACCAATCAAAAATGTCAAACAATGAGTAAGATATGGTCCTTAAAAGACAACAAACCCTAGCTCAGAGAGTGTCAAAATAACTTGAAACCCCTTTCAACTTTTGATGATTTTTCTTGCACAATTGGATCTTGTCATGTGAAGAGAGGTTATTGTAGATGATGATAAGAATCCATAGCAAGATGAACCAACTCAAAATGTTGAAAATTGAGAGATTTATGCACTTGTGATCACTGAATCAAGCATTTTCTCAATTAGGTCAAACTTGTTGAGCCAACCTTGAATCTATTTGAACTTTCTTGGCAAAATAAAGCATGATCAATCATAAGAGGCATTGAAATGATGTTGTATTCAAGCACACTCAAAGTTGGAGCTTGAGTCTCAATGAAGCTTGTTGAAGAAGTGTTGTACCCCAAAATTTTCCCTCTCATATTTCCCAACATTTTTCTCTTACATAGGTGATTACAAACACTTGATTAAAGAAAAATAAATTTTTTGAAGATAAACAAGGTCTTTCGATTGGCATGAACAAGGTGTCTTTCGATTGGTATTTTGACAGGATTCGATTGAGTGCCTAACCTCCTCCAAGCTTACCTCAAATTTCCAAGCTTCGATTGAAGCCTTGGTCTTTTGTTTGTTTGCTGCATACCAGCTTCGACTGGGAATATGTTTCCTTTGAAACAACCTCCTTCGATCCAAAGGGGAAGGGCCTCTTGTTAGTGCTCCTTCAATTGAACCATTGGCTTTTCATGGTGGCTTGATTCACAAATGCAATGGCTACTGTTGTACCCAAAAATTTTCCCTCTCATTTTACCAAGATTTCCCCTCACAAGACTCTTTGGACTCCAGAAAGGATTAGGGTTTGCTCTGCTCAAGACATCTCCTTGCACTGATGACCTGAAATTAGGGTTTGAGTTTGCACAGGGATTTTTGGAATTCCAATGCTCAAAGTGACTTTCATACTTCATGTGGGACTTGTAATATTTCCCATACCAAGTTTCAAGCCTTGAATTAAATTTTTGCCCAGTCAATTGGACAGCTGACCTAGAAATCAGCTGTATTGGGGAACAAGTCAATTGTAGCCAATTTACAGTCAAACCTCATAATTGTTTATCCATATCAACATTATGGACTCATATGAACCATTTGATCAAGTTTGGACCACAACTCCTCAAGAAATTTGATCAGATCATCAAAAGGGAAAAATGGTCATTTTTAGGGTTTTGACTACAGAAGGGCAATTTCTGATTTTTTTAACCTAGCCAATGGAAAATTGGGTTCAAGCATGGATTCAAGGACTCAATGGAATCATCTTGACCTATTCACAAGGTTCAAAAGATCTCAAATGCATTGGATTGACAGATGAATTTTTCAGTCAACTGATCAAAAATCAACTGTACACTGAAAAGTCAAACTTTGACTTTTTCGTCAAAATCAAGTGCCAAGGGTCATTTTTCATCAAGATGTGTCAAAACATGAAACTTGTTCATCAAGAAACCTAATTTTGGAAATTAGGGTTTAAGATTAAAAAATTTCATAACTTAGAAATTTTCTAAGTTATGAAATTTTCTTATTTTTTTCCCAACTTTGCCCAACATTTTCACCATGATGCAATTGGATTCAAATAAAACTTCCAACATGAAAGTTTTAGTCCACCACAGAATCTACAACTTTTATTCACAAAGTTTTCCCAAAAGATGCTTGGATCTCAAGTTATGATTTTATGAACAAGGGTCCATGAAACTTTTAACTTAGTGAAATTTTGCCCTAGTTTAGACTGGATTTTGACCTATCTTCATGGCAATTTTTCACATAGTTCCACTTGGAATTTCAAAATTAATTTCAGATAAGGATGGTAAAGAATGTTACAAGCTTTCCAAAATGTCCAAGAACTCTCCAAAATCATTTATGGTTAGGGAGAATCGAAGGTTTGAATTTGGAAAAATATCACTTTGGTACATGGCATTTTTCACTATGCTACAAGTTGCAATTTCTGTCCAGCCTTGTTTGTACTTGTTTACAGGTCCTTAAACCCTTCCATACTCAAAAATTGAATGCAAACACAATGGATTAAGGCATTGTTCTTATCAATGGAAGATTACACAAAGGATTAATCTAAAAATGGCAAAAAGTTAACAATGCCATTTTGATAAAGTTCACTTTATGCATTTTTGTTTCCCTTCAGCCTTGAACCCATCCCTTTGCAGCAAACCAACTCCATAAACTTAGGCAAAGGTACACCAACTTTGTGCAGCTAGGAAGGAGGCCTGTACAGGCTCTTGAGCATTGTCATCTCACCTTTCTTCAAAACTAAGTCAACTTGCAAAAACCACATAACTTTGCAATCTGATATAACCAAGCTTTGTAAACATTTGAACCAAGTTTTGCATATCACACTAAGTCAGAACCACGAGCTAGCAAGTCCTCAAGCTTTCCAAAACACCAAAATCACATTTTCTTGCAAAACAGGGCAAGTTCTGCAGTTTCACTCCCATCTTCCAATTGCCTCGTCCGTTTTACCCCAAACCTCTTCCAACACACTCCATACAACCTACCTAAACTATCTCAACCATTCCCAAGTCACTGTAACTCCATTTACACACTTCACCATTTTTGAATTCTGACTGTGCAGGTTGACTTCTACAAGCATATTCAAGCTAGTTCAAAGCAAGCTAGGCATTGGGAAAGCTCAAGGGAACTTCAAGCAAGCTCACAAGCATCTCAGGCCTCACTGAAAACCCCTGCATTGCCATACTCGAGCTTAACTGAAACAGGTAAAGTTCAAACTTCTATCTCTCTATTTAGGATTCATTAGGCTTAGGTTTGTGAATAAAAAATGTAGTACTCATTGCCCTTGAGCTGTACATATGCATAAATTTCATTTAAGTTAACTGAGCTGGGAGATTTTGAATGATGAACTTTCTGAAAAAACTAGGTTAGAAATTAGGGCCAGAGAAATTCTCTCTGGTCTTTGAGAGTTAGATTAAGTTTTTTACATGTTTAGAATCGTGTGATTATGCTCTATAACTTTCATGTTGCAAGTTTTTGCTTTAGAGCACGTATGCAGGATTTCCAGGTTTGAACATCAAGCACGCGTTTTTGTTTGATCAGAGGTTGAAGATGAAGGCCACCTGGGCTGGGCCTGGCTATTCCATGCTATTTGCACCCCTAGGCTTTCTGTTCACACCCTATTGGCCCATTGTTTTTATATTTTTATATTTTTCTATTTCTATTTACATTTCTGGCTTTATTTTATTTTTTCTAAATATTAAAAATTACCAAAAATATTTTCATAAATTTTCACATTTTATTTATTTTTTTATTTTTTTTTTTGGACATAGAAATAGTTATTAAATAATATATACTTTTATTTTCTTAAAATAAATTCATAATTATTATAAAAATATTATATATTTTTATTTTTATTATTTATACACTTAAATAATATTTTCTCACATATTTTTATTTTTTAACATTTGTATATATTTTTATTTATTTTATTGTACATAAATAATTTATATATATATATATATATATATATATATATATATATATATATATATATATATATATATATATATATATATATATATATATATATATATATATATATATATATATATATATATATATATATATATATATATATATATATATATATATATATATATATATATATATATATATATATATATATATATATATATATATATATATATATATATATATATATATATATATATATATATATATATATATATATTCTTAAAACAAATTAGGGTTTCCACCCTTAATAAAAATAATCAATAATATTTTTCTTATTTTTGATACATTAAATAATTTATTTTTACATACATAAAAATAATACAAAAACATTTTTTGCAAATTTATGATATATTGCATATTTATTTAATTGTCCATTTAAATATTTGCTTATTTATTATTTGTACAAAGAATTCAATGTGGTTGTAATAATTTTAGAACTTTTATTTCTTGCAAATATCCCCCTATTCAAACTTGTATACCCCTCTCCATATCATGTTGTAATAGTAGTAGATTTACTTTTACACATTTATTGCTTTCAAATATGCATGATAGAAAGATTAGGGTTTGTATGAAAGACCAAAATCAAAACAAATAGCTTGACCTAATACAAGATAAAAATGCATGAAAATGATAACACAATGCACACAAGCACCCCTAGGGTTTCATCCACTTGTTGCCTTTAAAATGGCCATGGTATGCATGCTAGGTGTCTTGGAAAAACAAAATCAAAACAAAAGATCATAGTCCCTCGATGACGCTATCTTGGTTGCCTATACAAAAATGCCCTAGTCCCTCAAACAAAATTGCTAAAGATACTTAGCACTATTGCTATCATGGTCAATACGATGACCCGCGCCTGTCCCGTTTAACATCCAAACACAAGGTTGTTTACCAAATGCAATGGTAAAACAATAATGTAAAAGGGTTAAAAATGTGTAGGAAAGATCTTTGAGTAGGTAGGTAGATGCTCCTAGTTACTTGATCAAAATTTGCAAACATCCTTGCTATTTTCAAAAACACATCACAACACAATTTCAAAACATTTCCCAAAACAAACTTTCAAACATTGAAACATTTTTCAAAAGACAATACACCTTTGTATACATTCAAACAAGAATCATTGCAAAGGTTGCCATAACGTTGGCCTCTTTTCAAAATACTTTCAAAACCACACACAAAAGCACCATTTCAAACAATTGGAAAAGCAAAGCAAGTGATCTAAAACAAGTAACTAAGAGCCCATGGAAAACCATGGATGAAAAGGGTGCTAGCACCTTCCCTTTTCATATTCTACCCCCCGAACCCAAGAAAATATCTCAAAGGTCTTTCATGTGCTTTTTGACCTTTCCTTTGGATAAATAAAAAGTCGGTGGCGACTCTTGCTGAACCAAAACATTTGCGAACACAAACGCAAAACCTCGAGTCAGTTCTCCCACCGCATCACAGAACTGGCGACTCAGCTGGGGAATAATATAAAAGTGGGGTTACCTTAGGGTTTTAGATCACCTTTACATTCTTATTTTGCTTGACTTGATTGCTTTACATTTGGTTCTATTGTTTGGGTTTGAATCCTCTACCTGGATTTGGGAGACATTCATAGGTAAATAGCAATACGTTGTGGAAACTGTGTGGGGTATACCGACATGGTTGAAGCAATAGCTATATTAGTGCGACATATTTATGGGTACCAGTAGCCTTTGAGTTAATCAAAGAGAATACGGGGCTGCTGAGTGATGTCATAAAGCACTAATGGACTTTTAGAACCTTTACTTGACCATCTTGGCCTTTTTAGGGGTAGTGAGATGACCGGCTTTGGTGCAGTCCGAAGTTGGTAGATACTCGACACTACACTCATTGAGGGTTGTTTTCTTAGAATATTTCGGTCTCCAGTAAAGTGGTTAAGCTGAAACAATGAACACAGAAAATAATCCAGTGATATTGAGCTCCTTAGAACCCGGCTACTATTTATAGGACAGGTTGAGCCAACTAAACTTCAAGAGGGTACTTACCTATGAAACCCCATGCAAGCCTGAAACTAGGAACTTGTGTGATTTGTCTGTACATATATATTTGTGCATAACATCATAAACATCATGAAGCATCATATGCATCCACTAACCATTTCAAGGGTTTGGATCTTCATCTTTGTTCCTGTTTTGTAGGTAATGGATTCACTTCGCAGGAAAACCATCCAAGTCAACCTTGTGAGAATTCCTCCTCAACTCAAGGAGCTAGCTTCAAGGATTCCTGAGAATTCTCCATTCACCGAGAGGCATGATCGTCTTCTCAACTTAGTCAACACCAACACTAAGGAAGACATGGTGAAAGTTCTCTTCCAGTTCTTTGACCCCCTACACCACTGCTTCACATTTCCTTATTACCAACTTGTGCCTACTTTGGAGGAATTTTCTCAACTCCTGAGGATTCCTATTCTCCATCAAATACCCTACAACGGTACAGAAAGAGATCCAGAGCCTGAAGATGTTGCTCAAGCCCTACACTTGCAACCATCTGATGTCAAAGGTTATTGGGAAACCAGAAGTGGTATCAAGGGTTTCTTGTCAAAGTTTCTGTTTGAGAAGGCCCAAAGCTGCTGGAATTCGTTGGACTTACAAGCTTTTGAGGAGATTGTAGCTCATCTCATCTATGGGATGGTCTTGTTCCCAAACCCTGACCAGCTTATAGATGTCAGTGCTGTCAAAATTTTCATGGCTCGCAACCCGGTGCCTACATTGCTTAGGGATATCCTCCACTCATTTCACACACGAACAATGAGAAAAAGAGGTGTTCTCATGTGTTGTACTCCTCTTCTAGCAAGGTGGTTTATTTCTCACCTTCCCCAATCAGTCTTGAAGAATGAGCATGGTTTGAGGTGGTCACAACGATTGATGACTCTTACACATTCAGATGTTCATTGGTGTTCTCGATCCAGAGAAAATGTTATCATCATTGATCGTTATAGGGAATTCCCTAATGTCCCACTACTTGGCATTAGGGTAGGCATCACCTACAAACCCTGCTTGGCTCTGAGACAGTTTGGGTATGCCCGAAGGGATGGCCCTCATGACATGCTGATTCCAGACTTGGTTTTTGATTTCGACAACGATGGCCAAGGACATCGACAAAGGTTAATCCTAGCTTGGAGAATGCCCAACAAAGTGGACAGTAAGACCTTGGGACACAAGAATTCCATCCCCCTTGAGCCTTACCTCAAGCGGGTATGAACCCGCGCCCAAAGTCTTATGATGCCTTACCCCTACATACTTCCTGTGATTAAAGAGCCTGTTTTAGAAGGAGAGGTTCAATACACCCTCCTACATCCTGACATGCCAACATCACTTGAAGATTTGCAAAGGAGTTAGATACAGCTCAAGGGAGAACGCGATACTTTTGAAGCACAATTCTACGCCAGTGAGAAGAAGGTTTTGGAACTTACTCGCCAACTTCATGAAGAGCAGACTCTTAACACTTACATAACACCAAAGAGGATGCGCAACGTCTTTTTACATTAGAATTTTTGTATTATTTTGCCCACGGGGCATTTATGTACTAACAAATTCTTCTTATTAATATGATGTGTGTTCTTTTTGTTTGCAACAAATTTGAATTTCTGAATCCTTGAATGCATTACATGAATAACACATCATTCATCATATGCATAAGCAGGTCTTCACACCGGGTTTCCTTATCTCTCTGTTGTTTATTTTAGCAAGATGGATATAGAGTAGACGGTCAAAGACTTACAAGCGCAAAATTCACAGTTCCAACAGCTACTCATGACCTTGGAAAAGGGTCAGGAGGAGCTCAAAGGTCTACTAGAAAAGGAAAAAGAGAAGAAGAAAAAGAAGAGGGTTGGTGTGGCTACCATGGGAAGAATATTTGAGAACCAAGCTAGAAGGGTCCTGGATTTCCCCTCAACATATGATGAAGGGTTAGGAAAGGGTAAAGGAACTGCCGTGCAATCTGAGTCTGAGGAAGAAGAAGATAAAGAGGATGAAGACTACTCTGAGCAGCAGTACCCTCCTGCATATGACAAGTACAAGAATATGGAAGAGTGTATGGCAGCTATGGAGGTACAAAGAGTGCCTAGGCTGGACTTTGAAGAGCTAGGGTTGGTTGCTGGGATTGTCATTCCCCCTAAGTTCAAGGTGCCTCTATTTGCTAAATACGATGGTTTGTCTTGTCCAAAGATGCATCTGCGGTCTTATGTCAGAAAGATCCAACCTCATTCTTTTGATAAGGATCTGTGGGTTCATTTCTTCCAGGACAGTCTTTCAGGGACGCAATTAGATTGATTTTACCAGCTAGGGAGGTGTGATGTGCACAATTGGGAGGATTTGGCTGCTGCCTTCTACAGACAATATCAATATAATGTGGATTTAGCACCAACCCGTACTCAATTACAGAGTATGGGCATGGTATCAAATGAAGGCTTTAAAGAGTATGCCCAGAAATGGAGAGATTTGGCGGGACGAGTACAACCACCTCTATCTGATAGGGAGCTGGTAGATATGTTCTTGGGTACACTATCAGGCCCATTTTTCAATCACCTGATTGGAAGTTCGTCTGCGGGGTTCACCGAGTTAATTCTGACCGGTAAGAGAGTTGAAGCCGGAATCAAGAGCGGAAAAATTCAAAAGGATGCATCTGCTTCCGCTGCCATCAAAAATACCTTTCCAGCCAAGAAAGAAGTCTCTGCCGTTTACTCTCAGAGAAGTCAAGGAAGAGTTGAGCGCCGGCCAGCAATGGGGGCTGTAATGATTCAGAAGATCGCAGTTGATCAGCCTAGAAGCAATCAACCCAGAACCAACCAAGCAAGGGTGGAAAGGCCTGCACGGAAATTCACCCATATAAATATGACACCTGCTCAGGTTCTCCCTCATTTGTTGAAGTTAAACCTTGTAAGTTTGAAAGAGGCGCCGAAGAATCCGAATACATCTTCTCCTTACTACCATTCAAATGCGAAGTGTGCTTATCATTCTAACAGCCTGGGGCATGGCACCAACAATTGTTGGGCCCTCAAAAATAAGATCTAAGATTTGATAGATGCTAAAGAGGTGGAATTCGACGCCCCTGAAAAGCCTAACGTGATCTCTGCTCCAATGCCAAAACATGGTCATAATGTCCATGTTGTTGAAGAAGATCCTTTTGTTGCTACTGTTGATGATTTGATGACTTCGCTACCGATAATCAAGTTGAATTTGCTGAAGGCTGGGATTTTCCTAAGATGTGAAAGAGATTGTTGCCTTTGTTCCTCCTTACCAACTGACTGACTGTTGTTGAAGTTAGATATCCAGCACCTAATGGATAATCAAGAGATCCTTTTTGAGAAGACTCCTGTTATACCGAATCCTGTTAATGATGTTTCGATAATTACCATATCCGCCAATATTTCCAAGGTCTTCAAAAGACCTATTAAGATTACATCCGATCCGAAGATTGTACCTTTGAAGATCACTATGCCGGGGCCTATCTCGTACAAGTCCAACAAATCAATATCGTGGAACTATGGGGGAGAGATCTTCTACCACGGTGTCAAGCAAATTGAATCGACTGAAGAGAGTTCTGATGAAGAGACTTCCGATATTGGAAACATTTCCGGAACGAGTAAAATCACCCGCAGTGGAAGAGTTTTCTCTCCGGAGATTGCACCACCAAAGGTATCTTCGGACCCTCAGCCGCTCCTAAGGTTACCCCTGTGCCGGTCAACATATCTGCGAGAACTCCAATTATTGAAGAAGTTGTGACTCCTGAAGTTGTACCCTCTGCTGTTGCTAATAATAGATGGAAAGGGATCCAAGAAGAGCCCGTCATGACGAGGGCTCAGCCGTTGGTCATCCTCGAGACCTCCCAAAAAGAAATGGAAGAGATTTTGAAAATAATCAAGAGAACCGATTATAATGTTGTGGAGCAACTGGGGCAAACCCCCTAAAAAATCTCTATGTTGGCCTTGCTTCTTTGTTCAGAAGCTCATGCCAAAGCTTTGATCAAATTCTTGAAGACGGCCCATGTGCCCCAGGAAACCTCCGCGGACCAGTTTCAGGAATGTGTAGCTATCCTAACAGCAGACAAAGGTCTAGGGTTCTCCGACGCCTATCTAACAATCAAAGGGAGATAACATAATGACGCTTTGCATGTCTCGGTAGAATGCAGAGGGACTACTCTGGCACATGTTCTGGTAGACACTTGTTCATCGTTGAATGTCCTACCAAAGAAGGCATTGGATAGGCTAGATTGTGAAGCCCTAACTTTGAAGCCCAGCAACATCATTGTCAGAGCCTTTGATGGTTCTAAACGGATGGTCCACGGGGAGGTGGACATCCCGATTAAAGTGGGAACTGAAACCTTCAACTCCATATTCTATGTCATGGACATCCTTCCCTCATATTCTTTCTTGTTAGGAAGACCCTATATTCATCATGTTGGAGCCGTTACTTCTACTCTGCATTAGAAGCTCAAGTACCCTGTCCAGGGGAAAGTTGTGACAGTTCACGGTGAAGAGGAATACATGATAAGCCATCTTAATTATTTCCGCTATGTGGAATTGGATGGTGAATTCATCGAAACCCCCTTTCAGAATTTTGAAGAGGTAGCTCAGGAGATTGTCGCAGTTCCTTCTGTACCCATGATTACCCGACCTCCGCCTCGGATGCCGTCACTCAAAGATGCAAAAGTTGTGATTGAAGAAGGAGGAAGCACAATTTTGGGGCAACTGCCCGATTTTCCTTTCAAGTCTGATAAATTTGGCTTGGGTTTCACTGTTGCTAGTCAGAAGGATGTGTGCCGCTCTCGAGCTGGAGGGCCACCAGTGAAGATCACCCATCATGGAGTCAATGCTTTGGAGGATGGTGTAGAGGAGAGCAATCTAGAAGACTGGATTTTCCCTACCGTTGAAGGAGGATTGAACAATTGGGAGGCAAAGGACTTTATTCCCATTACTTTCATCAATCAGTAATTTATCTTTAGAACATTGCTGTTGGTTTGTAATAATTCTTAAACAATTCGTACACTCTTAACCTTGTGCCTTACCCGAGGTA
Organism: Vicia faba; assembly: GCA_948472305.1. Taxonomy (NCBI): domain Eukaryota; kingdom Viridiplantae; phylum Streptophyta; class Magnoliopsida; order Fabales; family Fabaceae; genus Vicia; species Vicia faba. Next base: position 1,505,579,638 of record OX451735.1, on the reverse strand, counting down.
CATAGGTCCATTTGTAAGGGTTTGATTTTTCATCTTCATATGCCATTTTAATGAATCATGGACGTTTTCACATATAAACTTTTGTGTTCATTTTCTTTCTTTTTACATTTAATTTGTTTAAAGGTGGCTATCCCTTACACACACACACACACTCACCAATGCAAGTACCCATCCATTCCGGATTCCATGGGTAACAATTCTGCTATGGCCTTCAGTGACTCTGAAGATCTGGTGTACCATGCTGAGTACGAAGGTGATGAAGACTGTGAAGTGCCTGGAGAATTGGCTAGACTACTGCAACAGGAAGAAAGGGCTATTCTACCTCACAAGGAGTTGTTAGAGACAATCAACTTGGGTACAGAGGAAGACAGAAAAGAAGTTAGAGTGGGTTCCAACCTAGAGCCAAGTGTCAAGGAGCGCTTAGATCAGCTGTTGAATGAATATGTTGAGATCTTCGCTTGGTCCTACGAAGACATGTCGGGATTTGATACAGATATTGTGGTTCACCGTCTCCCTACAAGAGAAGATTGTCCACCAATTAAACAGAAAGTTCACTGCATGAGGCCCGACATGTCTGAAAAGATCAAAGCTGAAGTGATGAAGCAGTTCAATGCTGGCTTTCTTGCAGTTACATCTTATCCATAATGGGTTGCTAACATTGTGCCCGTGCCTAAGAAGGACGGAAAAGTCAGGATGTGCGTGGATTACAGAGACTTAAACAAGGCTAGCCCTAAAGATGATTTTCCACTACCGCACATTGACATCTTGGTTGACAATACAGCTCAGCACAAGGTATTTTCTTTCATGGATGGATTTTCAGGGTACAACCACATCAAAATGGCCCCTCAAGACATGGATAAAACTACTTTTGTTACACAATGGGGTACGTTCTGTTATAAAGTGATGCCATTCGGACTGAAGAATGTTGGGGCAACCTATCAACGCGCCATGATGGCTTTGTTTCATGATATGATACATCATGAGATAGCGGTCTACGTAGACGACATGATAGCCCGTTCACAAACTGAAGAAGAACACCTCGACCATATGCAAAAGTTGTTTGTCAGATTGAAAGAGTACAAGCTCAGACTGAACCCTAACAAGTGCACTTTCGGAGTCAGGTCTAGTAAACTCTTGGGATTCATCGTCAGTAACAAAGGCATCGAGGTTGATCCTACCAAAGTCAAATCTATACAAGAAATTCCTTCCCCTCGCACTGAGAAGGAGGTCAGAGGTTTCTTGGGACGCCTAAACTACATTGCAAGGTTCATTTCTCACCTAACATCTACCTGTGAACCAATCTTCAAGCTGTTGAAGAAAGATCAGGTGGTTAAATGGAATGATGACTGTCAAGTTGCTTTCAATAAAATCAAGGAGTATTTGCTGGAACCTCCTATCTTGATGCCACCCGTCGAAGGAAGGCCTCTAATCATGTATCTAATTGTCTTAGAAAATTTAATGGGGTGCGTACTGGGCCAACATGACGAGTCTGGCCGAAAAGAGCATGCCATCTATTACCTTAGCAAAACGTTTACCGACTGTGAGACCCGATACTCACTGCTCGAGAAAACTTGCTGCGCTTTGGTATGGGCTGCTCGCCGGCTAAGGCAGTATATGTTGACTCATACCACTTTGCTGATCTCTAAGATGGATCCGATCAAGTACATCTTTGAGAAGCCTGCTCTATCCAGAAGAATCGCTAGATGGCAGATGATCCTCACAAAGTACGATATACAGTACACGACCCAAAAAGCTATAAAGGGGAGTGTGCTAGTCGATCATATGGCCCGTAAAGCTGTCGAAGATTACCAATCCATGAGGTTCGACTTCCCCGACGAGGATATCATGACTTTGAGCAACATTGAAGAAAACAGACCGTATGACGGACCTGGACAAGGATCCCGATGGACCCTGTACTTTAATGGTGCCTCTAATGCACTTGGCAACAGTATCGGTGCGGTACTTATCTCTCCAGAAGGTTGCCATACACCTTTCACTTCTAGACTCTGCTTCAGCTGCACCAACAACATGGCCGAGTATGAAGCTTGTATCTTTGGACTCAAGGCTGCAATTGACTTGGGAATCAAATCTTTGATTGTATTTGGGGACTCAGCTTTGGTTATCGGTCAAATCAAAGGAGAGTGGGATACTAAACATCTAAACCTCATCCCTTACAAAGAACATGTCCTGACATTTTTACCACATTTTGAGCAGATCACTCACTGCTCGAAGTGTGGTAACAATGTCAGGACATGTTCTTTGTAAGGGATAAGGTTTGGATGTTTAGTATCCCACTCTCCTTTTATTTGACTGATAACCAAAGCGGAGTTCCCAAATACAATCAAAGATTTGATCCCCAAGTCAATAGCCGCCTTGAGACCAAAGATACAAGCTTCATGCTCGGCCATGTTATTGGTGCAACTGAAGCAGAGTCTAGCGGTGAAAGGTGTATGGCAACCTTCTGGAGAGATAAGTACCGCGTAGATTCCGTTGCCAAGTGCATTAGAAGCACCATCAAAGTACAGAGTCCATCGGGATCCTTGTTCAGGTCCGTCATACGGTCTGTTTTCTTCAATGTTGATCAAAGTCATGATATCCTCGTCGGGAAAGTCGAACCTCATGGATTGGTAATCTTCGACAGCTTGATGGGCCAGATGATCGGCTAGCACACTCCTCTTTATAGATTTTTGGGTCGTGTACTGTATATCATATTCGGTGAGGATCATTTGCCATCTAGAGATTCTTCTGGATAGAGTAGGCTTCTCGAAGATGTACTTGATCGGATCCATCTTAGAGATCAGTAAAGTGGTATGTGTCAACATATACTGCCTTAGCCGGCGAGCAGCCCATACCAAAGCGTAGCAAGTTTTCTCGAGCAGTGAGTAGCGAGTCTCACAATCGGTAAAATTTTTGCTAAGGTCATAAATGGCATTCTCTTTTCGGCCAGACTCGTCATGTTGGCCCAGTACGCACCCTATTGAATTCTCCAGGACAGTCAGATACATGATTAAAGGGCTTCCTTCGACGGGTGGCATCAAGATGGGAGGTTCCAGCAAATACTCCTTGATTTTATCGAAAGCAACTTGACAGTCATCATTCCATTTAACCACTTGATCTTTCTTCAACGGCTTGAAGATTGGTTCACAGGTAGATGTTAGGTGAGAGATGAACCTTGCAATGTAGTTTAGGCGTCCCAAAAAACCTCTGACCTCCTTCTCAGTGAGAGGGGCAGGAATTTCTTGTATAGCTTTGACTTTGGCAGGATCAACCTCGATGCCTTTGTTACTGACGATGAATCCCAAAAGTTTACCAGACCTGACTCCGAAAGTGCACTTGCTAGGGTTCAGTCTGAGCTTGTATTCCTTTAACCTGACAAACAGCTTTTGCAGATGGTCGAGGTGTTCTTCTTCTGTCTGTGAACGGGCTATCATGTCGTCTACGTAGATTTCAATCTCATGATGTATCATGTCATGAAACAAAGCTACCATGGCTCGCTGATAGGTTTCCCCGGCATTCTTCAGCCCGAACGGCATCACTTTATAGCAGAAAGTACCCCACTGCGTAACAAAAGTAGTCTTCTCCATGTCTTCGGGGGCCATTTGATGTGGTTGTACCCTGAAAATCCATCCATGAAAGAAAATACCTTATGCTGAGTTGTATTGTCAACCAAGATGTCAATGTGCGGTAGTGGAAAGTCATCTTTAGGGCTAGCCCTGTTTAGGTCTCTGTAATCCATGCACATTCTGACTTTGCCGTCCTTCTTAGGCACAGGCACAATGTTAGCAACCCATTGAGGATAGGAAGTAACAACAAGAAAGCCAGCATTGAACTTCTTCATTACTTCAGCTTTGATCTTTTCAGACATGTCGAACCTCATTCGGCGGACTTTCTGTTTGATTGGTGGACAGTCTTATCTTGTAGGGAGACGGTGAACCACAATATTTGTATCTAGTCCCGACATGTCTTCGTAGGACCAGGCGAAGATCTCAACATATTCATTCAAAAGCTGAACTAAGCGCTCTTTGACATTTGGCTCCAGGTTGGCACCCACTTTAACCTCTTTTATGTCTTCCTCTGTTCCCAAGTTGATAGTCTCTAACAACTCCTAGTGAGGTAGAATAACCCTTTCTTCCTGTTGCAAAAGTCTAGCCAACTCTCCAGGCACTTCACATTCTTCATTACCTTCGTATTCGGCATGATTGACCAGATCTTCAGATTCAATGAAGGCCATAGCAGAATTGTTAGCCATGGAATCCGGAGTGGATGGGTACCTGTATTTTGTGAGTGTGGGTGTGTGTAAGGGATAGCCACCTTTAAACAAATAAAATGTAAAAAGAAAGAAAATGAATACAAAAGTTTATATATGAAAACGTCCATGATTCATTAAAAATGGCATATGAAAATGAAGAATCAAAACCCTTACAAATGGACCTATATGCCCCGGGTAAGGCATAAGGCAAAAAGAGTGTACGAATTGTTTAATAATTATTACAGACCAAACAGGAAATGTTCAAAAGATAAATTACTGATTGATGAAAGTAATGGGAATGAAGTCTTTTTCCTCCTAGTTGTTCATTCCTCATTCAATAGTTGGAATAATCCAGTCTTCAAAATTGCTTTCTTCTTCACCATCCTCTAAAGCATGAACTCCATGATGAGTGATTTTCAATGGAGGTCCTCCAGCCCGGGAGTGACGCACAGCCTTTTGACTAGCCGTAGTGAAACCCAAGCCGAACTTATCTATCTTGTATGGAAAATCTGGCAGTTGACCCCATATTGTGCTTCCTCCTTCCTTGATAACAGCCTCTGCATCTTTAAGGGATGACATCCGGGACACAAGTTTGGTAATGATGGGCACAGAAGTCATTGTCTTGGCTACCGCAACTTCAGGAGAAACCTCTTCAAAGTGCTGAAAGGGGGTCTCGATGAATTCACCATCTAATTCAACATAGCATAATGAATTCAGATGGCTTATCATATACTCCTCCTCGCCACGAACTGTCACAATTTTCCCCTGGACAGGGTACTTAAGCTTTTGATGTATAGTGGACGTAACGGCCCCAGCATGATGAATCCATGGTCTTCCTAACAAGCAAGAGTAGGAGGGACGGATATCCATGACATAAAATGTGGAGTGGAAAGTTTCAGTACCCGCTTTAATTGGGATGTCCACCTCCCCGTGGACCATCCGCTTAGAACCATCAAAGGCTCTTACAATGATATTGCTGGGCTTTAAGGTCAATCCTTCACAGTCCAATCTGTCTAACACTTTCTTAGGCAAGACATTTAAAGATGACCCGGTATCAACCAAGACGTGTTCCAGAGTCGTCCCCCTGCATTCCACCGAGACATGTAGGGCGTCGTTATGCTTTCTCCCCTTAGATGTTAAGTCGGCATCGGAGAAACCAAGACCGTTGTCGGATGTAAGGCTAGCTACACACTCTTGGAACTGGTCCACAGAGGTTTCATGAGGCACATGGGCCGTCTTCAGAAATTTGATTAAGGCTTTGGCATGAGCTTCGGAGTAGAGTAATAGGGCCAGCATAGATATTTTTGAAGGGGTTTGCATCAGTTGCTCTACGACATCATAGTCGCTTTTCTTAATTATTTTTAAAATCTCCTCCATTTCCTTTTGAGTGGTCTCGAGGATGACCAAAGGTTGAGCCCTCGTCCTGACGGGTGCTTCTTGGATCCCCTTACCTTTATCAGCAGTAACAGCAGAGGGTACAACTTCGGGAGTAACAATTTCTTCAATCACTGGATTTCGCACAAATATCTTGACTGGAACATGAGCACTGGAGGGTCCGAAGATTGCCTTTGGAGGAGCAATCTCCGGAGAAAAAATTCTTCCGCTACGAGTGATCTTACTTGTCCCCGTAATATTTCCTATGTCAGGAATTTCTTCATCGGAGCTTTCTTCAACTGATTTGATCTGTTTAACACCGTGGTAGAAGATCTCTCCTCCATAATTCCACGGTATTGTCTTGTTGGACTTGTATGGGATAGGCCCCTACATTGTTATCTTCAGAGGTACAAACTTTGGATCGGGTGTAATCTTAACAGGTCTTTGGGAGACCTTAGAAAGATTGTCGGAAATGGTGATTATAGCAACATCATTGATTGGAGTAACAGGAGTAACAGGAGTTTTCTTGAAGAGGATTTCCTGATTATCCATCAGGCGTTGGATGCCTGACTTTAATAGCAGACAGTCGGATTGCAAGGTCGAACAAAGGCAGCAATCTTTTTTACAGCCCGGGAAAATTTTGGCTTTCAACAGATTCATCTTGATCATTGGCAATGGAGTCATTAAGTCATCAACAGCAGTAACATAAAGATCTTCTACAATAGCATGAACATTATGACCATGTTTTGGCATTGGAGCGGATATCACATTAGGCTTTTCGGGGGCATCAAACTCCACCTCCTTGGCACCTATTAAATCCTGGATCTTGTTTTTGAGAGCCCAACAATTATTGGTGTCATGCCCCACACTGTCCGAATGATAGGCACACTTTGCATTTGAATGATAGTAGGGAGAAAAGGTATTTGGGTTCTTCGGCGCCTCTTTCAAGTTTATAAGGTTTAACTTTAACAGATGAGGGAGAACCTGAGCAGGTGTCATATTGATCCGGGTGAATTGTCGTGCAGGCCTTTCCACCCTGGCTTGGTCAGCTCTGGGTTGACTGCTTCGAGGTTGATCGGCTGCGGAGTTCTGAATTATCACAACCCCTACCACTGGTCGTCGCTCCATTCTTCCTTTATTTCTTTGGGAGTAAACAGCTGAGACCTCTTTCTTGGCTGGAAAGGTCTTCTTGATAGCAGTGGAAGCAGATGCATCCTTCTGAATTTTATCGCTCTTAATGCCAGCTTCAACTCTTTTACCCATCAGAATTAGTTCGGTGAACCCTGCCGATAAACTCCCTATCAGGTGATTAAAGAATGGACCTGACAGGGTCCCCAAAAACATATCCACAAGCTCTCTCTCAGACAATGGTGGCTGCACCCTTCCAGCCAAGTCCCACCACTTCTGGGCATACTCCTTAAAGCCTTCATTAGAGACCATACCCATACTCTGTAATTGAGTACTAGTAGGCGCTAAGTCTGCATTATATTGATATTTTCTATAGAAGGCAGCAGCCAAATCCTCCCAGTTATGTACATCAGATCTCTCAAGCTGATAGAACCAATACAATTGTGTACCCGACAAACTATCTTGAAAAAAGTGGACCCACAGATCCTTATCAGAAGAGTGAGGTTGAATCTTTCTGACGTAAGACCGCATATGCATCTTCGGACAAGACAAACCATCATATTTAGCAAATGTAGGCACCTTGAATTTAGGGGGAATCACAATCCCATCAACCAACACTAGTTCTTCGAAATCCAGCCCAGGTACTCTTTGTACCTCCATGGCTGCCATCTGATCTTCCAGATTCTTATACTTATCGTCCGCAGGAGGGTACTGCTGCTCAGAGTAATCTTCATCCTCTTCTTCTTCTTCTTCTTCAGCCTCAGACTCGGAGAGCACAGCAGCTCCTTTTCCTTTGCCAACCCCTTCATCAAACGTCGAGGGGAAATCCAGGACTCTTCTAGCTTGGTTCTCAAATCTTCTTCCCATAGTGGCCACACCAACTCTTTTATTTTTCTTTTTCTCCTTTTCTTTTTCCAGTAGACCTTTGAGCTCCTCCTGACCTTTTGCCAAGGTCATGAGTAGTTGTTGGAACTGCGAATTCTGCGCTTGTAGATTTTTAATCGTCTACTTTATATCCATCTTGCTGAAGTAAACAGCAGAGAGATAAGGAAACCTGGTGTGAAGACCTGTTTATGCATATGATGAATGATATGTATTCATGTAATGTATTCAAGGATTCAGAAATTCAAATTTGTTGCAAACAAAAAAGAACGCACGTCATATTAATAAGAAGAGTTTTGTTAGTACATAAATGCCCCATGGGCAAAATAAATACAAAATTCTAATGTAAAAAGAAGTTGCGCATTCTCTTTGGTGCTATGTAGGTGTTGAGAGTTTGCTCTTCGTGGAGTCGACGAGTAAGTTCCAAAACCTTTTTCTCACTGGCGTAGAAGTTGGCTTCAAAAGTGTTTCGTTCTTCCTTGAGCTGTATCCAACTCTTTTGCAAATATTCCAATGATGTTGGCATGTCAAGATGTAGGAGGGTGTATGGAACTTCTCCTTACATAACATGCTCTTTGATCATAGGCAGAATGTAGGGGTAAGGCATCATAAGACTCTGGGCGCGGGTTCGTACACACTTGAGGTAAGGCTCAAGGGGGATGGAATTCTTGTGTCCCAGTGTCTTACTGTCCACTTTGTTGGGCATCCTCCAGGCTCGGATAAACCTTTGTCGAAGTCCTTGAGCGTCGTTGTCGAGGTCAAAAACCAAGTCTAGAATCAGTATGTCATGAGAGTCATCCCTTCGGGCATACCCAAATTGTCTCAGAGCCAAGCAGGGGTTGTAGGTAATGCCTCCCTTAATGTAATGGGACATTAGGGAATTCCCCACAACGATCAATGATGATGACATTTTCTCTGGACCGAGAACACCAATGAACATCAGAATGTATAAGAGTCATCAATCGTTGTGACCACCTTAAGCCTTGCTCATTCTTCAAGACGGATTGGGGAAGGTGAGAAATAAACCACCTTGCTAGAAGAGGAGTACAGCATATGAGAACACCTCTTTTCCTCATTGTTTGTGTGTAAAATGAGTGTAGGATGTCCCTAAGAAATGTAGGCACAGGATTCCGAGATATGAAAATCTTGACAGCATTCACATCTATAAGCTGATCAGGGTTTGGTAACAAGACCAACCCATAGATGAGAAGTGCTACAATCTCTTCAAAAGCTTGCAGATCTAGAGAATTCCAGCAGTCCTGTGCTTTCTCAAACATAAACTTTGCCAAGAAACCCTTGACACCACTTCTGGTTTCCCAATGACCTTTGATATCAGATGGTTGCAAGTGTAAGGCTTGAGCAACATCTTCAGGCTTTGGTTCTCTTTCCGTACCGTTGTAGGGTAGTTGATGGAGAATAGCAATCCTCAGGAGTTGAGAAAATTCCTCCAAATTAGGCACTAGTTGGTAATCAGGAAATGTAAAGCAATGGTGTAGGGGGTCAAAGAACTGGAAGAGAACTCTCACCATGTCTTCTTCAATGTTGGAGTTAACCAAGTTGAAAAGTCTACCATGTCTTTCACTGAAGAGAGAATTCTCTGGAATCTTGGAAGCAAGCTCCTTGAGTTGAGGAGGGATTCTCACAAGGTTGACTTGAATTGTTTTTCTACGGAGTGATTCCATAACCTACAAAACAGGAACAAAGATGAAGATCCAAACCCTTGAAATGGTTAGTGGATGCAAATGATGCTTTATGATGTTCATGATGTATGCACAAGTATAGGTACAAACAAATCACACAAGATCCTATTTTCAGGCTTTCATGGGGATTCATAGGTAAGTACCCTCTTGAAGTTAGTTGGCTCAACCTGTCCTATAAATAGTAACCGGGTTCTAATGATTAACTCAAAGGCTACCGGTACCCACAAATATGTCGCACTAATATAGCCATTGCTTCAACCATGTCGGTATACCCCGCACAGTTTCCACAACGTATTGCTATTTACCTATGAATGTTTCCCAAATCCGGGTAGAGGATTTCAAACCCAAACAATAGAACCAAATATAAAGCAATCAAGGCAAACAAGGTAAGCATGTAAAGGTGATCTAAACCCTAAGGTATCCCCACTTTTAGACATGTCCCCAGCAGAGTCGCCAGTTCTGTGATACGGTGGGAGAACTGACTTGAGGTTTTGCGTTTGTGTTCGCAAATGTTTCGGTTTAGCAAGAGTCGCCACCGACTTTTTATTTTATCCAAAGGAAAGGTCAAAAAGCATAGGAAAGACCTTTGAGATGTTTTCTTGGGTTCGGGGGGTAGATTATGAAAAGGGAAGGTACAAGCACCCTTTTCATCCATGGTTATCCATGGGCTCTTAGTTACTTGTTTAGATCACTTGCTTTGCTTTTCCAATTGTTTGAAATGGTGCTTTGTGTATGGTTTTGAAAATGTTTTAAAAAGAGGCCATCATTGTGGAAACCTTTGTAATGATTCTTGTTTGAATGTATACAAAGGTGTATTGTCTTTTGAAAAGAAGTTTCAATGTTTGAATGATTGAAAGTTTGTTTTGGGAAATGTTTTAGAATTGTGTTGTGAGGTGTGTTTGAAAATAGTAAGGATGGTTTTGCAAGTTTTGATCAAGTAACTAAGAGTTGTCTACCCTATCTACTCAAAGATATTTCCTACATATTTTTAACCCTTTTGACAATGTTGTTTTACCATTGCATTTGGTAAACAACCTTGTGTTTGGATGTTAAACGGGACAGGCGCGGGTCATCGTATTGACCATGATAACAATATTGCCAAGTATCTTTAGCAATTTTTTGAGGGACTAGATCATTTTGTATAGGCAACCAAGATAGCGTCATCGAGGGACTATGGTCTTTTTGTTTTGTTTTTGTTTTGCCAAGATACTCAACATGTATAACATGGCCATTTTAAAGGCAACAAGTGGATGAAACCCTAGGGGTGCAAGTGTGCATTGTGTTGTCAATTTACATGCTTTTAGGTCTTTCTATTAGTCAAGCTATTTGTTTTGATTTTGGATTATTGCATACAAACCCTAATCTCTATCATGACATATTTGAAAGCATAAATGCGTAAAAGTAATTTAGGCTATTCAACATTGATATGGGTAGGGGGATACAATTTTTCAATGGGGGTATTTGCAAGAAAGTAAAACCCTAATATTTACTATTACATCCAAATTGAATTTATTTGCTTCAAAAGACAAATAAACAATATTTAAACAAACAAATTAAGTATAAATATGCAAAATATTATAAGTATGCAAAGAGAATGTTTTTGTTTATTTTTATGTATGTGAAAATATAAAATTTTCTGTATTAAAAAAAATAGAAATAAAAGATTAATTTTTTCAAGGGTAAAAACCCTAATTTTTGTTTTAAGAAAGTATATTTATTAATATTATTTATTTATGTACAATAAAAAATAAAAATATATACAAGTGTCAAAAAATAAAAATATTAGAAAAATATTATTTTTAAATAATGGTGGAAACCCTAACTTTTTTGTTTTAAGATAAATATATATTATATTAGTTATTTTATGTACAAGAAAATAAATATAAATATAATACAAATGCTTAGAAAATAATAATATATGAGAAAATATTATTTAGGTACATAAATACTAATATATATATATATATATATATATATATATATATATATATATATATATATATATATATATATATATATATATATATATATATATATATATATATATATATATATATATATATATATATATATATATATATATATATATATATATATATATATATATATATATATATATATATATATATATATATATATATATATATATATATATATATATATATATATATATATATATATATATATATATATATATATATATATAATATTTCTATGTGTTATTTACAAGTTTTTTATTTGAGAAAATAAATAGTATATCTAATAAACTAAATATTGTGTCAAAATAAAATAAAATAAATAATAAAAAAATGTGAAAATTTAAGGAAAATATTTTAGTAATTTTTTATATTTGAAAAAAAATAAAATAAAGTCAGAAATAAAAAGAAATGAAAATAATATGAAAATATAAAACAAATGGGCCAGGGGGTGCAGTTAGCAAGGCAGGGGGTGTCAAAAGTGAAACAAGCCAGCCCAACCCATTTCCACTTCATCTTCAACCTTTTGTCAAACAAAATACGCGCGCCTGATTCAAACCTGGACATCCTGCATGCGTGCTTTAAAGCAAAAACTCATAACACCAAAGTCATAGCATTTTTCAAGACGATTCCAACCATATAAGAAACTTAATCTAACTCTCAAAGACCAGAGAGAATTTCTCTGGCCCTAATTTCTAACCTAACTTTTTCAGGAAGTTCATGAATCAAATTCTCTTAACAAGTTTAACTTAAATGAAATCTAAGCATATGTATGGCTTCAGGGCTATGAGTACTATATTTTTTATTCACAAACCTAAGCCTAATGATTCCTAAATAGAGAGATAGAAAGTTGATAAATACTTGTTTCAGATGAACTTGTGTATGGCAATGTGGAGCTTTTCAGTGAGACTTGAGGTGCTGGGGAGCTTGCCTGAACTTCCTCTGACCTTCCCCAATGCCTAGTTTGCTTTGGATGCGCTTGAACAAGCTTGTAGAAGTCAACCTGCACTAGCTGAAAACAGAAATGGTGAAGCTTGCAAATGGTGTTACAGTCGAAGGCCAATGGTTGGGATAGTTCAGATAGGTTGTATGGAGTGTGTTGGAAGTGGTTTGGGGAAAAACGCACGAGTGGTTTGTGAGATGGAACTCAAAGTACAGAAGCTGCCCTGTTTTGCAAGAGGAAGGTGATTTTGTGTTTTGGAAGGCTTAAGGCTTCAATGGCTCGTGTTTCTGGCTCAAGCCAATGTCAAAAACTTGTTTCAAATGCTTGCAAAGCTTGGTTATAACAGATATGCCAGTTGTTGACCTTTTGCATAATTACTTGGTTTTGAAGTAAAAAATGAAAATTGACAATGCTATGGTTGTACTGGCTTGTACTCTAGCTTCTCAAAGTGGTTGAACTTTTCCTGACATTAGGGAGCTTTGTTTGCAGCAAAAGGCTTGGTGTATGGCTCAAGAAATACAATTTGACATAAAGCATGCTTTATGTAAATGGTATTGCTCACTTTTTGCCAAAAATGGATTAAACTCTTGTGCAATCCTCTAATGATCAGAACAAAGCTTCAAACCATTAGATTTGCATTTAATTATTGAGTATGAAAGGGTTTAGAGACCTGTAATCAAGTACAAAGCAAGTTTGGACAAATTTTGCAACTTGTGTCAACATGAAAATGCCATGGATTAAAGTGAGTTTTTGCCAAATTCAAATCTTCGATTCTCCCTAACCATAAATGATTTTGGAGAGTTCTTGGACATTTTTTAAATCTTGTAACATGCTCTACAATCCATATTTAAAATGAAATTTGAGATTCCAAGTGGAACTATGTGAAAAATGGTCATGAAGATAGGTCAAAATCCTGCCTAAACTAGGGCAAAATTTTACTAAGTTAAAAGTTTCATGGAACCTTGTTCCAAAAATCATAACTTGAGATCCAAGCTTCTATTGGGAAAACTTTGTGAATCAAATTTGTAGACTTTGTGTAAGACTACAACTTTCATGTTGGAAGTTTTGTTTGAATCTAATTACATCATGGTGAAAAATTTGGGCAAAGTTGGGAAAAATGAGAAAATTTCATAACTTAGAAAAATTCTAAGTTATGAAATTTTTCAATCTTAAACCCTAATTTGCAAAATTAGGTTTCGTGATGAACAAGTTTCATGTTTTGACACATCTTGATGAAAAATGACCCTTGGCACTTGATTTTGACCAAAAAGTCAATGTTTGACTTTTCAGTGTACAGACAAATTTTGATCAGTTGATTGAAAAATTCATCTGTCAATCCAATGCATTTGAGATCTTTTGAACCTTGTGAATAGGTCAAGATGATGCCATTGAGTCCTTGAATCCATTCTTGAACCCAATTTGTCATTGGCTAGGTTAAAAATCAGAAATTGCCCTTGTGCAGTCAAAACCCTAAAAATGACCATTTTGCCCTTTTGATGATCTGATCAAATTTCTTGAGAAGTTGTGGTCCAAACTTGATCAAATGGTTCATATGAGCCTATAATGTTGATGTGGATAAAAAATTATGAGGTTTGACTGTAAATTGGCTACAGTTGACTTTTTCCCCAATACAGCTGATTTCTAGGTCAACTGTCCAATTGATTAGGTAAAAATTTGATTCAAGGGTTGAAACTTGGTAGAGGCAATATTGTAAGTCCAACATGAAGTATGAAAGTCACTTTGAGCATTGAAAGTCCAAAAATCCCTGTGCAAACTCAAACCCTAATTTAGGTCATCAGTGCAAGGAGATGCCTTGAGCAGAGCAAACCCCAATCCTGTCTAGAGTCCAAAGAGTCTTGTGAGGGGAAATCTTGATAAAAAGAGAGGGAAAATTTTAGGGTACAACACCTTCGAGCACTTCCCGCGAGAAGAGAATCAGCTAGCGGATGCTCTAGCTACAATGTCATCCATGTTTAAACTTAACTGGGGTAATGAGGCTCCTCAAATCACCATTGAACGGATGGACGAGCCTGCGCATTGTCACGAGATTAATACCGAAGAAGTAGTGGACCGACCTTGGTTTCATGACGTCAAAAAGTATCTCGAAGCACAAGAATACCCTAAAGGAGCTTCAGTCAACGACAAAAAGTTCTTAAGAAGGTTCTCAGCTAAGTTCTTCTTGAGCAATGGTATCCTATACAAGCGCAATCATGATTGCATTCTGCTTCGTTGTGTGGACAAGGTTGAAGCTGAGCAGATCATGGCTGAACTGCACAATGGTACCTTTGGTGCTCACTCAAGCGGACATACGATGGCTAAGAAGATTCTACGGGCAGGCTATTACTGGTCTACCATGGAAGCTGATTGTCATCAACATTCCCGTACTTGTCACAAATGCCAAATCTATGCAGACAAGGTACATACACCTCCAGTTACTCTCAACGTCTTAACAGCTCCTTGGCCATTCGCTATGTGGGGAATCGACATGATTAGAGAAATCAAGCCTACAACATCCAATGGACACCGTTGAAGGAAAATTGCGATCAAAAGCGCAGCGAAATTTAAAATTTTCCTTTAGCGATCCTTACGAATGAGCATGGTCAGTGATAGAAATATTTACCTCTTGTGGCGATTCAGACCTTTGATGTTGTGATCACGAGCGTTGATGAAGAACAACGCCTCTACTCAGTCCACACGAACAGATCGCTTCCGGTCACAGTGCTAGCTGATCACGAACGGAAACCTTGAGTGAGAGAGAGAATCAAAAACGAAATTGCATCAAGTGAAATTGCTTCATCACAAGGGATCTATTTATAGAATCACTCGTGTGGGCTACAAACTAAAAGCCCAATTAAGGCTATAAGCTAAAAGCCCAATTAAGCTTATGGACATCATACCTTATGATGTACCATATATCACTTATCCACGTGGTACCTTACCACTTTCCGTATTACACTTAAGTGCACAGTACCTTATGGTGTTCCTTATTTATTCTATCTCTCATCAACCTGTCCTTATGTGTGTGACCCTGTAGGTTTTCGCGACGTTGGCAATTATATTAAATCACACATTTAATATAATAAACAGTGAGCGGTATCTAGCAACACATCACTGTTACCCAAGTCACGAAAATGTCATGTGATCTGACCAAACCTTTTCCGTGATAATATTTGTGTTGTACAATTACCCTTTTTCCCTCATGTCTATATTGAACACAAGGCATACACTGTGTCACCCTTGTCCAGTTCAATATTGGGCCCTTAGACATTTATCCTGTTATGCAGGATGAGCAAATTCCATGTAGGTCACTCATGTCCCTTAGCATGCTTTGTGAAGTACCCATCAACTGTCTTTATAGTCATCCAGTTACGGATGACGTTTGATCAGCAATAAAGTACTTGACTCTACATCTAGGGTCCATAGTGGTTTCAGGTCGAAGGGTGGTATACACCATTATCATCATGAGAATAACTTATGACACTTTGCATAACATTCTATGTAGTATTCTCATAGCGGGTTAATCCAGTATAAATATTACTCCTAATATTCATACCTATGTCAAGACTTGATAACTCCTTATCTATGATCCATGAGATGTGCTTATCAATCTATCTTCATAATAATCTTAATGCTTTAATGTTATCCCACTTCACATTAAAGCTTGACTACGGATACTTTAAGAATAGTGTCTTATGTTTAATGGGATCTCATGATTAAGTCACACTTAATATTTCATTAAACAAATAAACCATTCTAGGGACTTTATTATTTTGGAAAGCAAACATAATAAAGAAATGCCTTTTATTATTAATAAATAATTCGATACAAGTACCAAAAGTATTGGCCTCTAGGGCTTACACCAACAACCGTTTCATCCTGGTGGCCATTGATTACTTTACCAAGTGGGTCGAAGCAGCTTCCTTCGCCCCCGTTACAAAGAATATGGTTGCTCGCTTCATCAAGCAGAACCTCATCTGCCGGTATGGTATCCCCGACAGGATCATCAATGACAATGGTACAAACCTGAACAACACTATGATCACCGCTTTGTGCAAGCAGCTCCAGATTCAACATCACAATTCATCTCCCTATCGGCCAAAGATGAACGGTGTTGTTGAAGCTGCGAACAAAAATATTAAGAAGATCATACAAAAGATGACAGTCACCTACAAGGAATGGCATGAGATGTTACTGTTTTCTCTGCACGGGTACCGTACCATGGCACAAACATCAACTTGGGCAACCCCCTATTCTTTGGTATACGACATGGAAGCTGTTTTACCTATCGAGGTTCAGATTCCCTCCTTGAGAATCATGAAAGATGCTGGTTTGAGTGAAGACGATTGGATTCAGACCCGACTTGATCAACTTAACTTGATTGATGAAAAGCGACTTACTGCTGTTTGCCATGGTCAGGCGTATCAGAAACGAATGATCAAGGATTTCAACAAGAAATTCAGGCAACAGGTATATCAAGTCGGGGACCTTGTAATCAAGCGGATCATCTTGCCGCAAAGTGATCCCAGGGGCAAATGGACTCCTACTTACGAAGGACCATTTGTGATCAAAAACATCTTTTCTGGTGGGGCAATGATCTTAACCACCATGGACGGTGATGACCTGTCGCACCCTGCGAACGTAGACATAGTCAAAAGATACTACGCATAAACGACCCGGCAAGTTGAAAACCCGAAAGGGCGACTTAGGAAAAAATTGGCATCCCGGTGAATCGAAAACCCGAAAGGGCGATTCAGGCAAAAATTAGGGATAACCAAAAAATTTTGTACACCCGGCAAGTTGAAAACTCGAAAGGGAGACTTGGGCAAAAAAGGGTTTCCCAGTGGACTGAAAACCCGAAAGGGAGGTCCAGGCAAAAGTTAGGGAATTAAAGCGTATGACTATGTCTCGTCGGATCACTTTAAGGAAAATCTCTTCACAAACAAGCTCCTGGATTCTGATCAATCCAATCATCGTCGGACGGAGCAACGAATGGATAAGATATCCAGAGTTACGAAGGCTATAGCAGAATGGGAACCCCATGGAATTTTTTCACATAGCCATCTTTCTTTGTATAAATTTTTCTCAATTTTTATGACAACATTCTCTTACTAGGATGTCTGTCTCCTTTGTACAAAATACTTACACAAAGTTAATACAAAGATACTTCAAAGTGCAGAAAACTATTTGCCTTTTCTTTTTCTTTACACTTGTGTTTTATTCGAAAACGTCCAATGGTTTATTAAATGAGCATATGCATTTGAATATAATCACTGTTTACAAATAAACGAAATGTGAAAGAATAATTACTGACGGGTTGAAAGTATAGGAAAATGTCTTTAGGCTATTCCAAGAAGAATCTCCTTCAGTATATCATCCAAATCCCCAACAAAGCTACAACCTTGAAAAACATATCCCCAGCGGAATTAAATTTCAAAATCCTCGCCAGATTCGAAACTTCAAACTCCCAATCCCCGGCGGAGACATATTTCAAACTTTTAATTCTCATCAGAGTTAAAATCCTCAGTAGAGTAAAACTTTGGGTCATAAGTCCCCATCAAAGATGAAACCTTCTTCCCCAGCAGAGTCAAATTTCCAACTACCAATCCACAGCAGAAACCATTCAGTTTTCCCCAGATTCCCCAACAAGTTGTCTTAAAGTATGAGAGTCAACCAGATAACAGTTAACTTTTATCCCTAACTAAGGATAATTCCCCAGTAGATTGGCATACAACCCAAACTCCTGAACTTTCTCCAAACAGGAATAAGCTTTTCCCCCAGAGAGTCTTGAATTTGCTTTTCAGCAGGATAGCTTACTCTCCAACAGTATAGTTATTCCCCACGGAGCTTTTACTCCCCAACAGAATGAATATTCTCATTCTTTAACTCTTCAGCTTAAAGTCCCCAAGGATTCGAATTCCCCTAGCAGATTGAAGATTCTCAATCTTGATTTCCCCAGTAAAGTTGCCAGAGTCTTCATCACTCCCTAGCTTGAGTTTGTCAAAAATTTTAATCCCCAGCTGATCGAAGATTCTCATTCTCACTTCTCCAGTGAAGCCCCCAAGGGTTCAACTTCCCCAGGAGATTGAAGTTTCTCATTCTTGGTTCCCTGCAGAAGCCATCAAAGTCTTCCTTATTCTCCAGCAGATCAAGGTTTTCTTTCATCAATCCCCAGTATGAGATCGTCAGAGTTTTCCTTATTCCCCAGCCGAGTAAGGATTTCCATTGTGTAATCTCCATCCATAAGTCATCAAAGTTCTCAGGATTACCCAAACAGGTTTCTCAAGCAGACTTGAATGATCCTTATCCCCTGGAAAGTCATGAAGGATTCTCATATCCCTATAGAAGTTGTCAAGTTTTTGATAATCCCCGTAAGTTGCCGAGGATTTTCTATCCCTAACAGTGGTCCAAGGATCATCTCATCCTCAACAATCAAAGATTTTGAATCTCCAACAACGATCATGGATTTATTTTCCCCGACAGCAGTCAAAGATTTCATTATCTCCAGCTATCAAGGATTTATTTTCCTCAGCAAGACAGCTAATCAGCTTACATGCGCATACATTACATTCATATATCATAAACATTGATAAAACACATCTTATTGCATCATACATTTCATGCAACTTAACTTTGTGTTTTAGCTAACATTTTACCCTTTTCAGGATAAGATTAAAAGCTATCCTTTAACAAATATTCAAAGATTTCAGATACAGTACAGATACACTCCAGACACGGAAGTCATTTTGTTACTCATTCAGATCTCTTATTCAGATACAGTATGGATACAACCCAGACACAAATTCCATTATGTCACTCATTCAGACTTCAACAATCAGATACAGATTAGATACACTCCAGATGCGAAAGCCATTCTATTTCTCATTCAGATTTAACTATCAATCCAAGTAGAGATACACTCCAGACAAGGAAGTCATTATGTCACTTATTCAGATCCCAGTTACAGTTAGATACACTCTAGACACGGAAGTTATTCTGCTGCTCATACAGATCTCAACTTTAGATACAGTCCAGATACTCTCCAGACACGGTAGCCATTTTGTCACTCATTCAAACCTATTCCCCAGTTCAGAGATGCTCCAGACACGGATGTCATTCTGTCGCTTATTCAGATTTCAGATTCAGATACAATACAGATACGCTCCAGACACAACATTCATTCTATTATTCATTCAAGAATCAAATACAGTTACTGCTCAGATACACTCCCGACACGGACGCCATTCCATTGCTCATACAAATCCAATCTCCAGATACAACTCAGATACGTTTCAGATACGGATACCATTCTGATGTTCATTCTCCTGATTTTCACCAAACAGTATTGAATGGCATCCTTAAGCCCATCTCCATCAAGATTATACCATTTCCAAATGGCATCTTTAAGCCCATTCCCTCAACCACATTTTGACGAGTGCAAATTTACGGGCACTCTAGTGTCCAATCATCTTTTACCTTCGAGTCACGAAAGGCAAAATTCGCAAATATAACTCTTCAGGTTCATGAAGATTGAACAGGGGCAGTTGTTGTACCCCAAAATTTTCCCTCTAATTTTACCAAGATTTCCCCTCACAAGACTCTTTGGACTCTAGACAGGATTAGGGTTTGCTCTGCTCAAGACATCTCCTTGCACTGATGACCTGAAATTAGGGTTTGAGTTTGCACATGGATTTTTGGACTTCCAATGCTCAAAGTGACTTTCATACTTCATGTGGGACTTGTAAGATTTCCCATACCAAGTTTCAAGCCTTGAATCAAATTTTTGCCCAGTCAATTGGACAGCTGACCTAAAAATCAATTGTATTAGGGAAAATGTCAATTGTGGCCAATTTACAGTCAAACCTCATAATTTTTGATCCACATCAACATTATGGACTCATATGAACAATTTGATCAAGTTTGGACCACAACTCCTCAGGAAATTTGATCAGATCATCAAAAGGGCAAAATGGTCATTTTTAGGGTTTTGACTACAGAAGGGCAATTTCTAATTTTTTAACCTAGCCAATGGAAAATTGGGTTCAAGAATGGATTCAAGGACTCAATGGAATCATCTTTACCTATTCACAAGGTTCAAAAGATCTCAAATGCATTGGATTGACAAATGAATTTTTCATTCAACTGATCAAAAATCAACTGTACACTGAAAAGTCAAACTTTGACTTTTTGGTTAAAATCAAGTGCCAAGGGTCATTTTTCATCAAGATGTGTCAAAACATGAAACCTGTTCATCAAGAAACCTAATTTTGGAAATTAGGGTTTAAGTTTGAAAAATTTCATAACTTAGAAATTTTCTAAGTTATAAAATTTTCTTTTTTTTTCACAACTTTGCCCAACATTTTCACCATGATGCAATTGGATTCAAACAAAACTTCCAACATGAAAGTTGTAGTCCTCCACAAAATCTACAACTTTGATATATAAAGTTTTCCCAAAAGATTCTTGGATCTCAAGTTATGATTTTGTGAACAAGGGTCCACGAAACTTTTAACTTAGTGAAATTTTGCCCTAGTTTAGGCAGGATTTTGACCTATCTTCATGGAAATTTTTCACATAGTTCCAATTGGAATTTCAAAATTCATTTCAAAGATGTATGGTATAGCATGTTACAAGCTTTCCAAAATGTCCAATAACTCTCCAAAATCATTTATGGTTAGGGAGAATCGAAGGTTTGAATTTGGAAAAATATCACTTTGGTCCATGGCATTTTTCACTATGCTACAAGTTGCAATTTCTGCCCAGCCTTGTTTGTACTTGTTTACAGGTCCTTAAACCCTTCCACACTCAAAAATTGAATGCAAACACAATGGATTAAGGCATTGTTCTGATCAATGGAAGATTACACAAAGGATTAATCTAAAAATGGCAAAAAGTTAACAATGCCATTTTGATAAAGTTCACTTTATGCATTTTTGTTTCCCTTGAGCCTTGAACCCATCCCTTTGCAGAAAACCAACTCCATAAACTTAGGCAAAGGTACACCAACTTTGTGCAGCTAGGAAGGAGGCATGTACAGGCTCTTGAGCATTGTCATCTCACATTTCTTCAAAACCAAGTCAACTTGCAAAAACCACATAACTTTGCAATCTGATATAACCAAGCTTTGTAAACATTTGAACCAAGTTTTTCATATCACACTAAGTCAGAAGCACGAGCTAGCAAGTCCTCAAGCTTTCCGAAACACCAAAATCACATTTTCTTGCAAAACAGGGCAAGTTCTGCAGTTTCACTCCCATCTTCCAATTGCCTCGTGAGTTTTACCCCAAACCTCTTCCAACACACTCCATACAACCTACCTAAACTATCCCAACCATTCCCAAGTCATTGTAACTCCATTTACACACTTCACCATTTTTGACTTCTGACTGTGCAGGTTGACTTCAACAAGCATATTCAAGCTAGTTCAAAGCAAGCTAGGCATTGGGAAAGCTCAAGGGAACTTCAAGCAAGCTCACAAGCATCTCAGGCCTCACTGAAAACCCCTGCATTGCCATACTCGAGCTTGACTGAAACAGGTAAAGTTCAAACTTTTATCTCTCTATTTAGGAATCATTAGGCTTAGGTTTATGAATAAAAAATGTAGTACTCATTGCCCTTGAGTTGTACATGTGCATAGATTTCATTTAAGTTAACTGAGCTGGGAGAATTTGAATGATGAACTTTCTGAAAAAACTAGGTTAGAAATTAGGGCCAGAGAAATTCTCTCTGGTCTTTGAGAGTTAGATTAAGTTTTTTACATGGTTAGAATCGTGTGATTATGCTCTATAACTTTCATGTTGCAAGTTTTTGCTTTAGAGCACGTATGCAGGATTTCCAGGTTTGAACATCAAGCGCGCGTTTTTGTTTGATCAGAGGTTGAAGATGAAGGCCATCTGGGTTGGGCCTGGCTATTCCATGCTATTTGCACCCCTAGGCTTGCTGTTCAAACCCCATTGGCCCATTGTTTTTATATATTTATATTTTTCTATTTCTATTTACATTTCTGGCTTTATTTTATTTTTTCTAAATATTAAAAATTACCAAAAATATTTTCATAAATTTTCACATTTTATTTTTATTTTTATTTTTTTTTTTTGGACATAGAAATAGTTATTAAATAATATATACTTTTATTTTCTTAAAATAAATTCATAAATATTATAAAAATATTATATATTTTTATTTTTATTATTTATACACTTAAATAATATTTTCTCACATATTTTTATTTTTTAACATTTGTATATATTTTTATTTATTTTATTGTACATAAATAAATAATTATAATATATATATATATATATATATATATATATATATATATATATATATATATATATATATATATATATATATATATATATATATATATATATATATATATATATATATATATATATATATATATATATATATATATATATATTTATATATATATATATATATATATATATATATATATATTATAATTATATATATATATATATATATATATATATATATATATATATATATATATATATTATAATTATATATATATATATATATATATATATATATATATATATATATATATATATATATATATATATATATATATATATATATATATATATATATATATATATATATATATATATATATATATATATATATATATATATATATATATATATATATATCTTAAAACAAATTAGGGTTTCCACCCTTAATAAAAATAATTAATAATATTTTTCTTATTTTTGATACATTAAATAATTTATTTTTACATATATAAAAATAATACAAAAACATTTTTTGCATATTTATGATATATTGCATATTTATTTAATTTTCCATTTAAATATTTGCTTATTTATTATTTGTACAAAGAATTCAATATGGTTGTAATAATTTTAGGACTTTTATTTCTTACAAATATCCCCCTATTGAAACTTGTATACCCCTCCCCATATCATGTTGTAATAGTTGTAGATTTACTTTTACACATTTATTGCTTTTAAATATGCATGATAGAAAGATTAGGGTTTGTATGCAAGACCAAAATCAAAACAAATAGCTTGACCTAATACAAGATAAAAATGCATGAAAATGACAACACAATGCACGCAAGCACCCCTAGGGTTTCATCCACTTGTTGCCTTTAAAATGGCCATGGTATGCATATTAGGTGTCTTGGCAAAACAAAATCAAAACAAAAGATCATAGTCCCTCGATGACGTTATCTTGGTTTCCTATACAAAAATGATCCAGTCCCTCAAACAAAATTGCTAAAGATACTTAGCACTATTGCTATCATGGTCAATACGATGACCCGCACCTGTCCTGTTTAACATCCAAACACAAGGTTGTTTACCAAATGCAATGGTAAAACAACAATGTAAAAGGGTTAAAAATGTGTAGGAAAGATCTTTGAGTAGGTAGGTAGATGCTCCTAGTTACTTGATCAAAACTTGAAAACATCCTTGCTATTTTCAAAAACACATCACAACATAATTTCAAAACATTTCCCAAAACAAAATTTCAAACATTGAAACATTTTTCAAAAGACAATACACCTTTGTATACATTCAAACAAGAATCATTACAAAGGTTGCCACAACGATGGCCTCTTTTCAAAATACTTTCAAAACCACACACAAAAGCACCATTTCAAACAATTGGAGAAGCAAAGCAAGTGATCTAAAACAAGTAACTAAGAGCCCATGGAAAACCATGGATGAAAAGGGTGCTAGCACCTTCCCTTTTCATAATCTATCCCCCGGACCCAAGAAAACATCTCAAAGGTCTTTCCTGTGCTTTTTGACCTTTCCTTTGGATAAATAAAAAGTCGATGGCGACTCTTGCTAAACTGAAACATTTGCGAACACAAACGCAAAACCTCAAGTCAGTTCTCCCACCGTATCACAGCTACCTGCATGTAAGCTGGATTCCTGCTTCGATTGGGCATTTGATGTATTTGGACCAAGCTTGATTTCTGCTTCGACTAGGCAAATTATCCCTATGTGCGTGCCTTCAGCGCACAAAACAAGAACTTCTTCAAACTAACCTTCGATTCACAAAGTTCCCACTGGGCAAAAGGCCCCTCAGCTTGTCACCTGCACATGTATGCCTCTTCATGCCTGCCTTGGTTTCACAAGGCAAAGACTCGTCAGCATGCCTTCAATTCACTAGGAAAAAAGTACCTCCATGCTTGTGTTGGAAGCATAACGCAAGGACTTCCTTCGTGCTTACCTTCAATGCACAAGGCCAAGACTCCTCAATTGAGTTTCTGCACTATAGTACAATATGGCCCCTTCGAAAGAGCATTCTAAAGGTCCAGTCAAAGGAAACACATTGGAGAGTCATTCGAAGAAGGCACAAAGCATGCATGTGACCCCTTCAAAAGAACACACACATTTGGTTCAAAACGAAGAATACACAAAAGGCCCATTCAAAGGACACTTTGATGGGAAACACATATTGTTGTCTAAAAAGGGGGTCTGGTCGAAGGATGAATCTAGTTGGTCAAAACGAAAAAAAAAATGTTCAAAGAGGCTTGTTGGCCCAAAGCCAACATACTACAGCTGCAAGCCAATGTACACAAGCACATTCATGCCAAAAGAAGCTTCGGTTGGCCAAGAAAGAGTTTTCGTTTGGGCTAGCTGAATAGGGTTTCAAGCGAAGAAGCCCTAGTGATGAGAACGTGAGCCAGTTAAAAGGTACACAAATGGTCCATTCGAGGAGGCAACCAAGGGCCCATTCAAAGGGCATACAAATGGTCCATTCAAAGGATCCATTCGAAGGCTATACAAAAAGTCCAATCGAAGGTCAAGAATTAGAGGCATTCGAAGGAGCTAAAATGTCCACATACATTCAAATTTCAAAAAAGGACAAGATTCCATGTTTTTGGCCAACGTTACAAATTTTCATTCATGGCTTTCAAACACCTAATCAAGGTTGTTTAAACCATTTCTTTCTTGTCCCCTCCCTTCTACTATATATAAGCAGCATGCTTGTAAGCCAAAGACGCTTACACACATGCACAGTCTAGAGAGAACACTACCAAATTGCAAAAAAAATCTTAAAGTTATCCAAATAGAAACCTCTGATCCAGCCATATTCAAAAATTTCCAAGCATTCTATCAATATCCCAGGAGAGATTCCCATGCCTTAAACCAGTCCAACTCACGCAGAGTTGCCCAAATCTGATCCTCTTATTTTGGTAAAATTCTTGGATCTCAAACTTGTTTAATTCGTAATATAAATCCCTTTTATTTGCACATTCATATTGTTATCATTGTTTGCGAATTTGCTAACGTGTTTCATGTGAGCAAAAATGCCAGAACCATGGATCACCATTGTTAGGAAGTTAAAACAAGAAGGTTTTCGTTTTCAAGGATGAAGATGGTTTTAGCTCAAACTAAGACCATGGTTTGACCTCCCTAGATCCTGTGTGTCAAATCGTTATATTTTGATTCGCCCGCTTAAAATAGAGGGACCCTACTGGAGCACACGTGTTTTCCAAATCAACATGTTCATCTGTTTTACATTATATATATTTCTTTGTGTTTATACCAACAGAAGTATCACCATCCCAACAGTAGAGGCAACGCGTTTAAGGCTTTGTTATATGTAAGGGTAGGGGTTCGAACCCTGCCTCTTACATGTTATTTTTCGATTTCTTTCTTTGTCGATTTAGTACAGCCAGGCTATGCACGCGCACCATGTAGCATCAGATATACACCTTTAAATGTTAATGCAGTCAAATCCAAGAGCTTCAACGTGAGATTCACCATGCACCCTCAAGGCTTCTCTTCACTAGATCCCAATACAGCCTTTGGGTTCCCTCTCCCTTGGGCCTAGCGTTTTTCAAAATCAGCACCCCCATTTAATGTTGCTATCCTGGCCCATTTAATTTTTCTTTATTTTTGTTTTATTGTTTATTTTCTTTTACTTTGTTTATCATTAATCAAATATTTAAAAAAAATCACAAAAAAAAAACTTAGGACTATTTTTTCCTTAATTAAATAATTAATTTCTTTAATTGATTAATTAATTAAACTTTAACCTTTTCTTAATTTAAAATAAAACAGAATTAGGTTTAATTTATATGTTTAAATTTTTTTTCGTTTTATAACAAAAACAATAAAAACAACTTAGAATATTTTCTTAATATTAACTTAATTTTTCTAAATAGATTTTAGGGAAATTTGCATTGTTTTCTTAAATCAAAAATCAAAAAAAGCAAAAAGTTTGTCTTATTTACTTAGAATCACCCTAGGTTTAGACGTATTTTTAACTTTCACGCGTTATTATTTTTCGCATTTTTACATTATTGTACCTATATACTGAATGTAATAGATTAATTAGGACTTTTATATGCTTTCTTTATTCTTTTTACCTTTCCCCCAGTTTTGCATATTGTAAATACCCCCTCCCTGAGGCCATATAATAGTGTAGGTTTATACTTCTGCACTTTATATATTGTACATATTTACTGCTAGTAACTAGGCATGTATGGAAAGACTAATAACAAAATGTTAGCAAACTTAACAAAAAGACAAAAATAACTGAACATAACACAATTGCACATATACACCTCTAGGGTACCCCACTTTGGTTTCCTTCGGAAATAAAGTAGTCATGTCCCTCGAAATGGGGGCGCTTTAGCAAAGACCCGTAAATCAAAAGATCATAGTCCCTCGATGACCCTACAGTTTCCTTCTCGGTAAATGATCTAGTCCCTAAATAAAATTGCTAAAGCGTCTCCACAAGTTGCCTTTGTGACTGTAACATCTCTTCGAATGTCCCTTATACATCCAACGATAGGGATACCTACTCACTAATAGTAGGATAGCACTGTTTAAAGGATAGGAGGAAAAGAACTACCTTTTTTAGTACAAAGTAGACAGCCGTTAGAAGTTTGTGAAAAACATTTTGCACTTACACAAATACTACTTTTCAAAAGAAATTTTCAAAACATTTGCTTTGTTAACACTCTTGAGGACTGATACAAGAGTTAAACATAAAGAAAATCACCGCACTAAGGCATTTTCCAAAGATTTTCAAATACACAAAGTATAAAGGTATTTCAAAATGAGAAAACCTCTAAGAGCCCGTAACTACGGATGGAAAGGGTGCTAACAACTTCCCTTTCCATAATCTACCCCCTTACTCAGAAAACTCTCGAAAAGGTCTTTTTCTGTTCTTTTCACCCTTTCCTTAATTTGGATAAAAGAAAAATTATTTGCGACTCTTGCTTATCGCAATATTTGCGAACAAAAATGCAAAACCAGTATATAACAGTAGTTTCTGCCACCGTATCACAGAACTGACGACTCTACTGGGGATAATAAAAAGTAGGGTTACCTTAGAGCTTAGTTCATTTTAAAATTGCTTTCATTGTGTGTTTTTATGTTTTACTTTTGAGGGCTTATTTGTGTTGTTACTATAGATCCTACACCCGGGTCTGGGGCACCTTATTAGGTAAGTAGCAATAAATCATGGAAGTTGTACGGCGTAGACCGATATGGAAAAAGTGATAGCTATGTTAGCATGATACTTTGGTTTGTACTAATGTTCCTTGACTCAGTCAAGGATACCATTAGGCTTCCTTAGTGTCATTAAGCGCTAACTGACCTCTAGAACCTTTAATTGACTCATCCTAAGCCATTATAAAGTAGTGAGATGGTCGGCTTTGCTTCCGACCGAAGATTGGTTGATACTCGATACTACACTCAATGAGACTAGAATTTTGGGAATTTCTGGCTGCAATACTTCGCTGCTTGAGCTAGAATAATGCCTAAAAGAAAGGCAAGTGATATGAGATTCCTTAGAACCCGATTACCATTAATAGGACAGGTTGAGCCAACTGAAACTTCAAGAGGGTACTTACCTTTAAAACTCATGCAAGCCTTTAAACCTAAGGTCTCTGTGTGACTTTTTCGTGTTTGATATACTTGTGATTTCAAAGCATAATCATAACATCATAAACAACATAACATGTCATGTACACTAACCATTTCAAGGGCCTGTGGATTTATATCTTATCTGTTTTGTAGGACATAGATTCAGCTCGCAGAAAAACCATCTGAATCAATTTTGCAGAGATCCCTCCCAAACTAAAAGAATTGGTTTCAAAGGTTCCTGAGATTTCCTCATTCAACAAGAGATATGGCTACTTGCTCAGTTTGGTTGCTACCGGTTTTGACAAAGGTTTAATGAGTGTCTTATTCCAGTTATTCGACCCTAGGCACCACTGCTTCACATTTCTAGACTATCAGTTGGTGCCTACGTTGGAAGAATTCTCCAAAATACTCAGTTTTCCTATATTGGAACAGATACCCTTTACCGGTTTAGAACAAGATCCAATTGCTGAAGATGTTGCCATAGCTTTGCATTTGAAGCCATCTAACATTGAGTCCAATCGGGAAATAAGGAGTGGAGTTAAGGGCCTCCTCACAAGTTTCCTGATGAAGAAAGCCCAGGTGTTCCTAGAAGCTATGAGTTACCATGCCTTTGAATATGTTTTAGCTCTTTTGATCTACGGGTTCTTCTTGTTTCCCAATTCAGACCAGTTTGTAGATGTCAGTGCCATCAACATTTTCCTTGCTCTCAATCTAGTGCCTACATTACTCAGAGATATTCTGCACTCACTCTATACACGTACCATGAAGAAGCGAGGGAATCTTATGTGTTGTATACCTCTACTCTATAGGTGGTTTATTTCTCACCTTCCCCAGTTAGTAATGAAGAATGAATTAGGCTTAAGATAGAAGTAAAGATTAACGTCTCTTTCTCACTCTGACATCTATTGGTGCCCTCGCTCCGAAGAAGACATCTCTTTCATTGATTCTTGCGGAGAATTTCCCAATGTGCCACTCCTTGGAATTAAAGGAGGCATCGCTTAAAACCCCTCTTTGGCTTTACGCCAGTTTGGCTACACCCTGAGGGATGGTCCTTATTATATGCTCATTCAAGATATTGTGTTCGACTATTCAAATGATCTGCAAGGTTATCATCAGAGGTTCATCCACTCTTGGGGAATGGTTAAAAAGACTAATAGCATGACTCTAGGGCACAAGAACTCCATCCCTTTGGAGCCATACCTCAAATGGGTGTGAACTCGTGCTCAAAATCTCTTGATGTTGTATGCTGCTATCCTACCAGTGATTTCAGAGCCTATTGTTCAAGGGGTCGAGTCTCACATCATTCTTCATCCTGATATGCTAACAAACTTCGAAGTATTGAAAAAATCTTAGATACAACTCAAAGAAGAACAAGATACCTTTGAGTCCCAATTCTATGCCAGTGAGAAAAAGGTGTTGGAACTGACAAAGCGGCTTCACGAAGAGCAGAATCTCAATGCCTACTTAGCACCAAAAGGAAGCGTCCTTAGGAGACTTAGAAGTTTTAGAAGTTTCTTATTTGTTATTCATTTGTAAACTTTCATTTCATTTGAGATTACTAATAAAAAGTCTTTATTTCTATTTTGGTTAAAAGAGCTTAAATCCTATTAGGCCCTTGAAAACATTGCATACATATATCATACATATCATTGCATAAACATGTTTCAAGATAGGTTTCTTATCTTCTTCATTGTTTAATTCAGCAATGGCTCTTGAACAAATAGTTAAGGAGCTTCAGGCACAAAATGCCCAATTCCAAGAAATGTTCCTGAATCTAGCTAAGGGACAAGAAGATTTGAAAGCTCTGATTCTCAAGGACAAGAAGAAGAAAAAGAGGCCAGTGGGTGTTCTGAATTTGGGAAGAAGGTTTAAACGACCATTGAAGCCAGTTTCAGAGCTCGAAACTCCGTCAAGAGAGAGAGACAATCAGGAAGGAAAGCCAAGAGAAGAAGACCACAATACAAGGGAGTCTGAAGAAGACGAGCCTGACTTTTCTAAGGAGAAATACCCTCCTACTGATGATAAATACAAATAGCTAGAGGATCGGCTCAATGCCATGGAGATCCAAATGGTTCTCAGATTAGATTTTGAAGAGCTAGGACTGCTCTCAGGGGTGGTCATCCCACGGAAGTTCAAGGTCCCTACATTTGCTAAGTACGACGGTGTCTCCTGCCCTAAGCTACATTTAAGGTCGTATCTCAATAAAATTCAACCCCACACCACTGATAGAGATCTGTGGGTACACTTCTTCCAGGAAAGTTTGGCATGAACTCAGTTGGAATGGTTCTATCAACTAGAAAGAACCAATGTGTGTAATTAGGAAGATTTGGCTGCTACTTTCTACAAGTAGTACCAATATAATGCAGACCTCACCCCAACTCGTACACAGTTGCAAAGTATGTCTATGGGTTTCGAAGAGGGATTTAAGGACTATGCCCAAAAATGAAGAGACCTTACGGGAAGAGTCCAGCCTCCGTTGTCTGATAGGGAGTTGGTGGACATGTTCTTGGGCACATTATTCGAGCCATTCTTTAACCACCTGGTTGGAAGTTCTTCTGCTGGGTTTACGGAATTGATCTTGACGGGTGAACGAGTAGAGGTTGGAATTAAAAGTGGTAAGATACAAAGGGATGCATCATCCAACACTGCAAAGAAACCATTCATGGGGAAGAAGGAGGTTAATGCTGCTTATGGCCAAAGGAATCTTAATAAAACTGAGCGTTTTCCGATGGTAGGGGCTGTTATGATTTCCAATCCTGCATCAAACCGACAACAGAACAATCAGTCTAGAACAGACAAGCCCAGGAAGAAGTTTACTAAAATAAACATGACGTTGTCTCAAGCTTTGCAACACATGTTAAGGATGAATCTGATTACAATAATAGGACCTCATACAAACCCCAAAACTTCTTGCCCTCACTACAATCTTGATGCAAGGTGTGCCTATCATGCTGGTGGTCCTGGACATGATACAAATGACTATTGGGCATTAAAAATAAGATTCAAGACATGATCAATGAAGGAGTACTAGAGTTCACACAAGTTGATCAGACTGAAGTCTTATGCCATCCCTCAAAGCACACTATCTGAAGTGACAAGTTTAGGGAAAAAGGCTTTTTGTTCATCTGAATTATCAATTTGTAATTTTCTTTTAATTGTTAGAACATTTATTCATGTCAAACTTTGTTATTTAATCAATGCATTGCATATGATTGTCTTAAATTATTTCATTCGTATCCACTATATTCAAACTGTGTTTTTACTTCCTTTTGTGATTTTCAACTCTCAATTAAAATCTCTAAGCCTTTAGAGGTAGGATGACGAAAATGATACCACAATCTCTACAGTATACTTTTGAACAGACCCCACTGATGATGTACAAGTGTTGTTTCAAATCCTAAATAGTGGCATTATAAGGAAGATAATCCCTATCCAACCCCTTTGAGCCTAAGAAGTAGGAGTTTTTTCTTTTCACACAAATTAAAACCCTTAATCATAACCTGTGGTAGGGTAGCTTTCTCAGTTAATTCAGAGGAGCCTTCAATCGCAAGCTCATACTTCATACACGAAAAATAGTGTAAAAGATACCCGCCAAAGGATGGTGATGGTTCCTGTAACACGGTGGAAGAACTGACTTGGGTGTTTTGTGTTTGATTGCAATTGTCGCATATAGCAAGAGTCACCATTGAATTTTCTTTTATCCAGAAAGGAAAGGCTGAAAAGAACAGGAAAGACCTTTAGAGATATTTTCTGAGTTCGGGGGGTAGATTATGAAAAGGGAAGGTATTAGCACCCTTTTCATCCGTAGTTATTTATGGGCTCTTAGTTTCTTGCTAGATCACTTGCTTTTGTTTGAATGTGTTTCTGGTGAGGGTTTTGAAAGTATTTTGAAAGTGTGACTTTGTAATGGTTCTCATTTCTATAAGAACGCGTACAAAGTGTTTGTTTGGAAAATAGTTCAAATAGGTGTTTGTGGAATGTGTTTTTCAAAGTGATTTTGAAAAGGTGTCTTTGTAATGGCTCTCGTTTCTATAAGAACGCGTACAAAGTGTTGTCTTTTGAAAATGTTTCAAAATGAGAGTGTTGATGTATAAAATGTTTTTGTTGTGAGAAAGCGAGCAACTAGGAGCAAATCTACCTGCTCAAAAGGTCTTAGATGTTCTTTTCCTCCTCCTTTAGATGTTGCTATCTCAACATTGTTTTGGTAAGAAGCCCCATCGTTGGATGTGAATGGACGGGCGTGAGACGTTTGTATAGTCATAGAAGGCAACCTATGGGATGTTTTAGCAATGTCGTTTTAGGGACTAGATCATTTATCGAAGGCAACATCGAGGGTCATCGAGGGACTACAATATTTTATCGAGAGTCTTTGCTAAAACGCCCATGTTCGAGGGACATGACTATTTTTCCGATAGGCAACGAGTGATATTACCCTAAGGGTGCATGTGTGAATAGTGTGTTTAATTGCATCCATTTGTCTTTGATTTTTAGGTTGTCTACTTGTTGGTTTTATCTTTCCATACACACATAATTACTAGCATTTGTATAAGAGTAATAAAAAATGCAGAAAATAAATCCTACACTATTACAACCATATCGAAGTGCATGAAATTATAAAGGCAAAAATAAAATAAAAGTAAGAAAAATGAGTGTCTTTCAATTGGGGGGAGACAACCTTTGATTTGTATTCTGTTGGCCTCCTTCAATTGGGGGTTGGCATCAGCAAGGTCATGGCCTTCGAATGGGGGTTGACACCAGTGAGGTCTTGTCCTTCGATTGGCCTGGAAGTCAGTGTGTGGCGAAGCCCAAGGTTCTGCCTTTCGATTCTGCCTGGAAAATAGTGTGGTGCAGCCTAAGGTTCTGCCTTTCGATTCTTTCTGTAAAACAGTGTGGTACAGCCTAAGGTTCTGCCTTTTGATTCTGCCTGGAAACCAGTGTGGAAGCCAAAGGCTTCGTTTCATACTCATGTTTCCTGTTACTTTCATTTGAACTTTTGAACAGCAATATTGCTTAAGGCCATGCTAGTATTTCCTTACAATTAATTTAATATTTAATGCAGATTTAAGTAAACAAGCAGCAAAATGAAAGGGGGGTTAGCTTTGAAAACATATTAAGGAGGTGGAAACGAAAAGAACCAAAGTGTTATGTACATGTTTTAAAACGAAAGAGAAAATTATTCACATACTATGCCATGAAATGAAAGGTTCAAGGGTAAGAGTGACTTACCTTGCTGCAGCCTTGAAGGTGAACTGGACTTTGAGTGGTGGCCATGGATTCTCCTGGATTCGAAGGGAGGGGCCTGACAGTTGTGCTTGGAATACTAGATTCGAAGGAAGGAAAGAAACAAGTCTAGTTTTTCTTTCTAAGATGGATTCTAAGGAATGTAAAGTGTTTGTTCTTCAGAATTGAAAAAATGTGACAAAGGGATTCTTGGTTTGTTCTTCACAAGTGCTTAAGGACTTGGGAGATTTTGTTGTGTTTGAGAAAATTTGGGAGATTCGTTCCTATGGTCCAAAAATCCTCCCCTGGCTTTGCAAAAATTCCTCTATTTATACAGAAAAAGAATGGGAACACCTTCAAAATCCATCCTTGCAAAACAATAAAATAATAGGTAACGTGAAAGGTACAAGTGGGGGCTTCTTGGAGGTTGATTAGACTTGTGCCTCTGGCCCTGTTTTTCATTCAGACGAAATTCAGGTGGAAAGCTGCTTTTGTGATAAATGTACTTTCTATGAAAAGAAAGGGTATGTAGCCTTTTGCCAAGAATAATATTATCCAAAAGACAAAGTTCAAAACCTTTGTACAAACCTCAGATTATAAATATTTGGAAACAAAGTAAGCCTGACAAAAGAGATTTGGTCTTGAGATTTGTTCAGACTTGCTTCGAACAAGCTTGCTTCGAATGGTTCAGACTGGATTCGAAGGAAGCTGATTCAAAGGGAATCAAAGTTCCAATCGAAACTTTGTATGTAGGTTGCTTTGTCCAATCAAAGGTTTTCCTTCCCATGGTCATATGTGGCCAAATGAAAGAGTGTACGTGGCACCAGAAGGAGGGGTCCATGTATTGTAACTGTTTAGCATGAGGGAAGTTCCTGGCTTCTGAATCGAAGGGCGCTCTTTTAAGGCAATCAAGAACTTAGTGAAATCTTGTATGAAGATAGGTCTTGGCTCAAACAAAGCTTATATGAAGCAGAGTCTGCCAGAGGCCCTTGGTGCAAGTGGATTCGAAGGAGGTTTCAAATCCAAACAAAGGATGTAGCCAAGTTGTATTCGAAGGAGGCTCCTGCTCATCTAAAGTTTGCATGTAGGCACGCAAAAGGTGAGTGACCAAACGAAGACTTGCATGCAGGCATTTGTGTCTAAACGAAGACTTTGCCTTGCAGGGATTACATGTGGCCAGCAGGTCATGGCCTTCGATTGCAAGCATGCATGAAGGATACTTGTCCAATTGAAAGGCTTGCCCTACATGGGGCACTTGTGGCAGCAAAAATTGGTTTTCAAAGCAAGCATGCAGGCAGCAAAAGACACAAATAAAGCCTGCAACAAGAAGTCACATGCTCAGGCGAAAGAGGCACGCTAGCAGCCAATTTGAGCAATCGAAGGAGGCCAAGAGTCAATTGATGGGTGCTGAATCGAAAGAGACCTATTTTTCTCCAAATTTGTCAAAATGTTATTTTTATTTGTTTTCTCCTTTTTTGACAATTTCCTTTTAATTTTGGTACTAGAAAGTCCCAATGCACTTGTGCAAGCTTGAATCCTGAGAATCTTTGTGAGAAAAGCCTTGAGAATTGAGAGGGAAAATTTTGGGGTACAACAGTTGCCCCCGTTCAATCTTCTTACATCTGAAGAGTTAGATTTGGCAAATCTGCCATTCGTGACTTGAAGGTGGAAGATGATTGAACAGTAGACTACCCAGAAATTTGCACTCGATGATGTTGTGGTTGATTGTGTAGGGAATGGGCTTATAGATGCCATTTAAAGAGATGATGGAGAGTTGTCGAAGATGGGCTTATAGATGCCATCCAAAGGTGATTGTTGACAGAAATTTGACTAAGTCTAAGCTTGACTTCAACTGGAAAAGAATCAAAATAAATCTTGGAGCGGTCTATCTAAACATGGGAGAGTGTCTACGGGAGAGAATCAGGATAAATCTTTGAGGGGTTTAAACTGAACCAACAGAGGTCTGGAAAAGAATCAGAATAAATCTTGGAGATATTTATCCGAACCAGAGAAAGTTTCTACGGGAAAGAATCAAGATAAACCGTTGAGAGATTTAAACTGAACCAGTAGGGGTCTGGAGAAGAATCAGCATAAATCTTAAAGCGACTTATCTGAACCAAAGAAAATTTCTGCGGGAAAGAATCAGGATAAACCGTTGAGAGACTTAAACTGAACCAGTAGGGGTCTGGAGAAGAATCAGCATAAATCTTGAAGCGACTTATCTGAACCATAGAAAATGTCTGCGGGAAAGAAATCAGGATAAACCATTGAGAGATTTAAACTGAACCAGCAGGGGTCTGGAGAAGAATCAAAATAAATCTTGAAGCGACTTATCTGAACCAGAGAAAATGTCTGCGAGAAAGAATTAAGATAAACCGTTGAGAGATTTAAACTGAACCAGCAAGGGTTTGGAGAAGAATCAGAATAAATCTTGAAGCGACTTATCTGAACCAGAGAAAATGTCTGCGGGAAAGAATCAGGATAAACCATTGAGAGATTTAAATTGAACTAGCAGAGGTCTTTGATCGTTCATTTGTGATGGGTCTGTGTAGGGATGCTTCAGGATGAGTCTGTGTAAAACTTCATCTGGAATTTTCTGAGAAGGAACCTGGGTAGGATTACTTCATGATGAGTCAGTGTAAAACTTCATCTTGAAATGAGAAGGGGAACCTATGTAGGGTTGCTTCATGATGAGCCCGTGTAAAACTTCATCTTGAAACGAGAAGAAGAACCTGTGTAGGGTTGCTTCATGATGTGTCCGTGTAAAACTTCATATTGGAAAGAGAAGGAACCTGTGTAGCGTTGCTTCATGACGAGTCCGTGTAAAACTTCATCTTGGAAAGAGAGGGAACCTGGGGCAGGAGAAGCAGCCTGATGAGTCCGTGTAAAACTTCATCTTGGAAATAGGAGGAACCTGTGTAGGGTTGCTTCATGATGAGTCTGTGTAAACCTGCATCTGGAAATAGGAGGAACCTGTGTAGGGTTTCTTCATGACGATTCAGTGTAAACCTGCATCTGGAAATGAGAAGGAACCTGGGTAGGGTTGCTTCATGATGAATCCGTGTAAAACTGTATCTGGAAATGAGAAGGAACCTGGGTAGGGTTGCTTCATGATGAGTCCATGTAAAATTTCATCTTGGAAATAGGAGAAACTTGTGTAGGGTTGCTTCATGATAAGTCCGTGTAAAACTTCATCTTGGAAAGAGAAGGAACCTGGGTAGGGTTGCTTCAACTGGTCGTGTAGATAATTGCCTTGAATTGTTACAGGTATTAATCTGGAACTTGAAAATTGTTGATGGTAGCCACCTGTTGATTGACCTTTTCCTGAAAAGGTAAAATGTTAGCTTTATGCAATGTCATGATGTATGAAATGCATGGTGCGATGATGTTATCAAAATAAATGAGATTGTGTGGTATGCACTTGTCATGTATGTAACCAGGATGTATGAAATGTGAAATGTTAATGAATGTATTTTTATCTGGGAAAATAAATCCTTGACAAATGATGGGGAGTCATTAAATCCCAGACTGTTGTTGAAGAGTAGGTGTGTCTTCAAACTTTGCTTAGAATGTTTCCATAGGGGATTCCTGTTTTGTTGTTTGAGGAGAACTTCGCTGGGGAATATTGAAAATTCTATGGAGAGTGTTGATTCCTGCTTTGGGAAAAGAGTTCAGGAGTCTCAGTTGTCCATTGCTCTACTGGGGAGTCGAAGTTAAACTGATGTCTGGTCGGGTTCAGGCTTCATAGTAACTTTCTAGGTGTTGTACCCCAAAATTTTCCCTCCCATACTTCTCAATACATTTCAAGTGAGGTCCTCAAATTGCTCAAGGAAGTCCAAGGGTTGACTAGACAAACTCTCTCCTAAGGCAGTCTACCTCAAATTAGGGTTTCAGTTTGCATCAAGATGTTTGAGTCCAAAGGATCCCAAATGCTCACCATTGTCCTAATATGTTCTCAAGATCATCCATGTCAAGTTTCAAGCCTTGCAGAGGAAGTTTGCTCAGTTAATTACTCAAAGGCCTGAAAATCAACTATGCTAGGGCAAAAGTCAATTGTGGCCCACATACAGTCAAACTTCAAGATTTTTGGTCAACATTCTCATTTTGAAGTTTTTTTCATCATTTTATCAAGGGTTGATCATGATTCCTCAAGGATTGCTCACAATTCATCAAAACCCAAAAGTTGCTAAATTAGGGTTTTACAAGAAAATTCAACTCAACTTTGACCAAGCATAACTTTATCATACTTTATCAAAAATGACCCATTCAAAGCTCATTTTTAAGAGGATGTAATTCCATACAATTCATATTCATCTCCCAATTTCAAAATATGCACTCACAAGAAGATATGAATTTGGACATTATAGGTCATTTTGAAAAGTCAACAAAAACACCTTTTTTGTCAAAGCTTCATACATGAACATGGAATACTCAATTGAGATAAGACAAAAAGGGTTGCTTAGAGGACATCTTAAGCTTTCTAAAAAGTCCAAGAACATATCTCTAGGGTCAAAATTGAAGGAGTTATGCATTGGCAAAGTTGACCCTTTTTGCGAAATTGCCAAAAGTCAAAAGTGGCCAAAATTGCAATTTTTGTCAAATGGGCCACATTATTTATGCTTGAATTAAGTTTGTATCATGACCCAAGACCTATGATCTCTCCCAATTGTATTTATTTTATTTTTGTCATTTATTTTGATTTTTATTTCAATTAGATCAAATAAAATCAAAATAAAATTATGAAAATATCAAAACTAATCAAAGCTTGAGATTTTATGCATGTTTAGACCTCTTATACAGCTGGAAGAAGAATCAAATCGTGTAAGCTTCATTTGGATACAAAAATATTGGATTTGGCTTGATTTGGAAAGATTTTCATAAGGATCAAATCATGATTCAATCATCTTAATTGAAAAATATTTGAAGCAAGTTTGTAACCTAATTCATTCTAGGGTACATATAGAACAAGTGCAGACCAAAAACAATGGAATTGGAGGCGTGAAAAGAGAAGAGCAAATCTCAAAATTTCAAAGAAAAGTTACAATCTGATTTCTTAGTTCCAGGCTTCCTCAAGCCATTCCAGTCACACAAATCATTTCCTGGACGTTCTAGGATCCTTTTACAATCATTAACAAGTCTCCTAACACCCAGAATTGCACTGTAAGCATCTCACGACATCCATGCTTTCTTGAAATCGAATATCATCATTCTGTCACTTTTAGCATGATTTATTTGCATATTCTGAATCCTTGAAACATTTGCAAGCTAATGGTGATACTTAATTGCATTTTTATTGGCTATACAACAAGTTGCCATGTTTAGGGGTTTTGGTTCATTTTTGGGGTTTTTCTTTACAGGTACAGTTGGCCATGGATAAGGGTACCATGATGCTCGTGATGTTGTCACGAGTTGATTGGTACCATTGTTGTGTATTTATCATGCTTGTACAGGATTTTGCAGAAGCCCAGGGTTATACCTACACCCTTTGTCCGTAGGTAAAAGTTACTGAACTTTTAGCAACGGAGGGAGGAAGAAGAAGGGTAGTGTGGCATCCTGTGACTGGCCAATTCAAACTGCATGCGTTTTATAATCCATCATTTCGTTTTTTCCATATAATCTTATTTTGTCATTAGGTATACAACAAAGCGAGCTAGCTCAGATGGTCAGCGTACAATGGAAAATGACAAAGGGCTTGTGTTTGATCCCCAGGTCCCCCCATTTGTTCAATATTATTTTACCTTGTATGTTCATGTGTGCAGGCTTCTCATATGACCACCATACGCCATCATCCTTCAACCACCAGATCTCCAACATGCCAGATCCAATGCCTATCACATGGAGGTCCACAATACACCTCAGTCAAGCAAGCGCATGAGATCATGGAAAGTCAAAGAGGCTAGAATTTGTTGGGCCAAGAATTTCCAACGATACCCCGCCTCTTGCTGAAAGCTACCAGGCCCATTTTCTTTATTTTCTTATATTTCTTTGATTTATTTTATTTATTTTATTTTCTAATCACAAATTAATTTCTTTTCTTACAAAAATCATAAAATCAATTTCACAAATTTAGAATTAGGTTTTATTTTTTTATCAAACTTAATTTAATATTAGTTAAATTTAATTTTAGGGTAATTCACACTTTTTTTTTGTAAATAATTAAAATCAAATTAGAAAATTAGGTTTGTTCTTGATTATATTTTTATTTCTTTTCATAAAATAACAAAATACAAAAATAGGTCAAATTAATTTATTTTTTCTTAAGTTAAATTAATTAGTAATTAGGTTTGTACTTATTCAATTAAAACCTTATTTTCTCAAAATAATCAAAACAACAAAATATGATTTTTCTTTCAATTAGGTTTAGACGGGGTCAAAACCATAATTTCTCTCGTTCTCGATTCATCGCGCGCATTTATTATTTTTACAATATTAATGTAACTGCTCATGGTATGTAATAGTTTAATTAGGACTTTCTTTTATTTATCGTTTTACGGGTTTTTGGCTATGTAATTAACCCCCCTCCCCGAAGCCTTGTAATAGCGTAGTTCTATTTCTTGCATTTTAATTTTTGCAAATATTAACTGTTAGATGTATGATAATAGGATTGCATGACAAGACTGTATGTTAATTTAAAATGGTTAGAAAACCCTAAATATACAAAGATAATAACTGAAATCAAATCACTCGCACATGCGCACTCCTAGGGTATACTCTCACTTCGGTTGCCTTCGGTAAACGATCATTAAGTATAGGGTGTCTTAGTGGTTGCCCTCTTATCTAAACAAAGATAAAATGTCCCGTTCGGAAATGTTGCCTCGGAAAGGTTGCCTCGGAAATGTTGCTTCGGAAATGTTGCCTCGAATATGATCTTAAGACATTAGGGTTATTACTAAGACGTCCTAACATTGCTTTAGTGACCGTACGTCCCTTTCTAATTGGCCCTTACAACTCCAACGACCATGCTACCTATTTCACAATAGTAGGATAGTATTTTCTAAAGGAAACAAGAACAAAGACATTCTTTTTTCGAGTAGGTAGATGCTAGTAGGTACTTGCTCAAAACAAACTTTCTCACACTTACACTTTCCAAAAAAAGTTTTCAAAAACCCTTCGTAACACTCTTGAAGACGGAAGCAAGGGTTAAAATGAAGTAAGACAAAAACTTTTCAAAACACACAAACACGGAAGCAATTTTTAAAATGATGAGCAAGTACCTAAGAGCCCGTAGAAAACTACGGATAGAAAGGGTGCTAATACCTTCCATTTCTATAATCTACCCCCCGTAATCAAACTCTCGAAAAAGTAATTTTTTGTGCTTTTGTCCTTTCTTGTTGGATAAAATAAAAGTTGGTGGTGACTCTTGCTTACCGCGA
Source organism: Vicia faba (assembly GCA_948472305.1). Taxonomy (NCBI): domain Eukaryota; kingdom Viridiplantae; phylum Streptophyta; class Magnoliopsida; order Fabales; family Fabaceae; genus Vicia; species Vicia faba. The sequence continues at coordinate 1,505,538,906 of OX451735.1, read as the reverse complement.
CATTTTGCGAACGCAAACGCAAAATGCAAACCAGCATTTTCCTAAAACAGTCTGGTTCTGCCACCATATCACACTGGGGATTGTAGAGTAGTCTATTGGGGAAGAGGAGTTGTGGTCCTTTGATTTGTAGTAGTCGAAGAGGCAAAATAAAACTTGGGAATCCTGCCGTTTGTTGGGGAAATAAGCCTTGTTGCCAGTCTGTTGGAGAGGTAGCGACTTCACTGGAGAAAATCCTCGAGAATTCTTAAGGTCGACTCAGTTGGGGAGAAGTTTTTAGAGATTGAAACCCTGGCTGGGGGTCACCCTATGAAAAGGAAATTGTGGTGGATTCGTCATTGCCCCTATAGAAGGTGTTTGTGGTATTGCCAGGAATTAATGGTCTGTACGTAGCCCTTTGTCGGGATTTGCGTTCAATGCCCCATGTGATAGATACATTCCCCTGATTATTCAGCATTTCTTGAGAGATTTCTTAGAATCTTGACTGGACTGCCCCAGGTGTGCTGGATAGTGACATGTCATGCCGCCTTGTTGATAGGAGATTTTTTATTGGAAGTGTCATCCCACTTGAAGTGATTTTGTAAACTGAGAGAGCTTTCGTTCATCGGATATTTGTTGTGTGAATTTATCCGCTGTCAAACAAATAGCCATATGCAAACAGCGATATTCGAATAATGCAAAGTTTATACTTGTCTTGAAGTTTTGAAAATTCGTTTTAGCAAGTAAAGAAATTTTGTAAGAAAATTCAAACTCAAGATTTAGAGTAAATCCTTACAGGAGTCAGGATACCTTTTGTGACAGTATGCTTTCGAACTAACCCATGCTTCAATTAGGACTTTTGAAGGGTTGTAGTGTGGCTTGGTTCACGGTTTAAGAAACAAAGGATAAGGCTCAAAGTGTATTTGTACCCGCCCGTTCTTCGTGATGTTCTTCAGTCCTAAACTCAGTTAATTGTATGTTTGAACTCCAATTGAGTCTGGAATGACGTTTTAGTGATGGTTCAGACAAGTTTAGTTTATCGGAAGGCAGTCATTTCTTGCAACATTTGTCATGTTGTCGAGGATTTGTAGTGACTTCTTTTTTATTTGTTATCCCTGATTTTCACCTGACTGTTCTTGTCTTGAGATTATGGTCAGCGGGATGCCCCAATTTTTTTCTTAAGTCTCCTTCATAGGTTTTGACTTAATGGTTTTTTCTCTTGAGAGGTAATGACTGCCTATGTGATAGGGAACCATCACTGTCTTCTGATTCCAGAGGAATATTTTTTGATGTCATTCGTTGTATTACATAGTGAAAGTTTGTGACTGAACGTGCATTTGAATTAATTGAGAGACTACCCTGCCCCAGGTTTTGATTAAAGGTTTCAATTTGCGTAAAAAAGAAAACTACTACTTCTTTGGCTCGAAGGTGTTGACTAGGGATTATATTCCTTATAACTCCAGTGTTTAGGATTTGAAAGAACGCATGTACATCATTGACATGGTTTGTTCAAAAGCATACTGTATGAGATTATGGCATTGTTTTAGTCATCCTCCCTCTAAAGGCTTGTAACTTTTAGCAAGAGTTGAATGTCATAAAGAGATTAAAAAGCATAGTTTAAATATAATGAAAACGAATGGATGAATTCAAGACAAACATATTTAATGCATTAATGAAACAAAAATTGACATTAATAGATAATTGTTTGAATAACAAAAGAAATTACAATTGAAAACTCAAAATGAACAAGACGCTCTCAATGATTTGGCATAGGAGCAGTGATCATGCTTGGAGTCTCTGGAGGGTCAAACTCGATCTCCTTGGCGTCGATCAAATTCTGAATCTTGTACTTCAATGCCCAACAATCATTAGTATCATGCCCGGGACTGCCGGAATGATAAGCACACGTTGCATTAGGATTGTAGTTAGGAGAAGAAGTTTTGGGGTTTGGATGAGGTCCTATCAACATAATCAGATTCATTCTCAACAAGTGTTGTAGCGCTTGAGACATCGACATGTTAATGTTGGTAAACTGTCTTTTGGGATTGTTTGGCCTTCGTTGATTTCCCCTTTGTTGTTGCTGGTGCGACGCGGAACCAGAGATCAGGACTGCCCCCACATGTTGGTCATGACGACTCATTTGACCATACACAACATTGGACTCTTTCTTCCCATTGTATGGTGTTTTCTAAGCATCAGAGGGTGTAGCTCCTTGGATCTTTCTGCTTTTTATGCCATCTTCGACCCTTTTGCCAGTCAGTATTAGCTTAGTGAACCCGACCGAGGAGCTTCCGATTAGGTGTTTGAAGAAAGGTCCCGTCAAGGTTCCCATAAAGATGTCAATCAGCTCCCTGTCAGTTAAAGGGGGTTGTACCCTACCAGCCAGATCTCTCCATTTTTGGGCATATCCTTTGAAGCTCTCATTGGAACCCATGGTCATGTTCTACAATTGCACCCGATTTGGTGCAAGATCAGCGTTGTATTGGTACTGCTTGTAGAAAGCAGCATCTAGATCATCCCAGGTTTGGATGCGAGAACTCTCCAATTGATAGAACCATTCAAGTTGAGTCCCTACTAGGCTCTCTTGGAAGAAATGGATCTAAAGCTGCAAAGCAGTTGTGTATGGTTGAATCTTGCGGACATAAGACTTTAAGTGCATCTTAGGGCAAGAGACTCCATCGTACAGGGCAAAGGTAGGGATTTTGAACTTTGGCGGGATGACCACTCCAGAAACCAAACCCATGTCTCCTAAATCCAAGCCAGGTATCTGTTGAATCTCCATAGCATTGAGGCGATCCTCCAACTATTTGTACTTATTATCAGCGGGAAGATATTACTCCTCTGAGTAGTCAGCTTCGATTTCATCAATCTCCAGACTGTTGTTTTCTTCATGACTATCCCCCATGTTGTATGGATTTGAAAGATCTAGAGCTCCCTTGACTGGTCCTCTAAGTCTTCTTCCCAAGTTTAGGACGCCTACTGACTTCTTAGGCTTCTTCTTCTTCTTGTCTTTGAGAAGGAGAGTCTTCAGGTCCTCTTGCCCCTTAGCCATGGCCAAGAACATTTGTTGGAATTGAGTGTTTTGAGCTTGGAGATCTTTCACTGTTTGTTCCATATCCATCTTACTGAAATAAACAGTAGGAAGATAAGGAGACCTGTATGGGAGAAACCTGTCATGATATGATGCATGATATATGGATGCATGTTTTCAAGGATCTCGTGGGATAAATGTTAGTAGTCACTTACAACTTTGATTGGAGAAATTCGTATCGGTGGATGTCCTTCCACGAGAATTAAGCTCACCATGTCAAGTGGGTTGTAGCCCTTGACTCAATTTGTTATACTTGATCTTTGACGGTGTTTGGTTAGAGGAAAAAAAATCCTCTTTCCCCTTGATAGACGTCTGGTTCAATGTGACCTTGCATCAAAGACCCTCGAGATCCTTGAAATGGTTATTGAAAATGCTATGGTATGATGTTATGTACAAGTATGCAAAGTAAGCAAGTTTATATACAAATAATCATATACACACAAAGCTGACAAGTCCTTAGGTTTAGGATTGCATGGGGTTTGTAGGTAAGTACCCTCTTGAGGTTTAGTTAGCTCAACCTGTCCTAGTTAATAGTAACCGAGTTCCAAGGAATCTAAATATCACTGATCTTTCCCACAAGTTTCATTCTGATAGGCGACTGACTCGGAACTAAACAAAACTCAAGAGTCAAATCTCAATGAGTGTAGCATCGAGTATCAACCAATCTTCGGTCAAAACCAAAGCCTCCTATCTCACTACTTCCTAATGGCTAAGGTTGAGTCAATTAAGAGGTTCTAAATGTCAGTTAGTGCCTAATGACACTAAGGAAGCCTAATGTTATCCTTGAATGACTCAAGGAACATTAGTACAAGCCAAAGTATCACGCTAATGTATCTATCACTTCGTCCATATCGGTATAACCCGTACAACTTCCATGATTTATTGCTACTTACCTAAAAAGGTGCCCCGGATTCGGGTGTAGGATCTTTAACACTAACACCAAACAAGGACCCAAAGAATGTAAAGCAAGCAAAGCAAGTAAAGGTGATCTAACCCTAAGGTAACCCCCATTTTATGATAATTTCCCCAGAAGAGCCGCCAGTTCTGTAACACGGTGGGAGAACTGACTTGGGTGTTTTACGTTTGATTGCAATTGTTGCGGATAGTAAGAGTCGCCACCTAATTTTATTTTATCCAAAAAGGAAAGGATGAAAAGAACAGGAAAGACCTTTAGAGAATTTTTCTGAGTTCAGGGGGTAGGTTATGAAAAGGGAAGGTATTAGAACCCTTTTCATTCACAGTTATCTACGGGCTCTTAGTTGCTTGCTAGATCACATGCTTTTGTTTGAATGTGTTTGAGGTGTGGTTTTTGAAAGTATTTTGAAAGTGTGACTTTGTAATGGTTCTCGTTTCTATAAGAACATATACAAAGTGTTTGTTTGGAAAATAGTTCAAATAGGTGTTTGTGGAACGTGTTTTTGAAAGTGATTTTGAAAAGGTGTCTTTGTAATGGCTCTCGTTTCTATAAGAACGCGTAAAAAGTGTTGTCTTTTGAAAATGTTTCAAAATGAGAGTGTTGATGTATAAAATGTTTTTGTTGTGAGCAAGTGAGAAACTACGAGCAAATCTACCTACTCAAAAGGTCTTAGATATTCTTTTCCTCCTCCTTTAGATGTACCTAACTCACCATTGTTTTGGTAAGAAGCCCCGACGTTGGATGTGAAGGGACGGGCGTGAGACGTTTGTATAGTCATAGAAGGAAACCTATAGGACGTTTAGCAATTTCGTTTTAGGGACTAGATCGTTTACCTAAGGCAACATCGAGGGTCATCGAGGGACTACGATCGTTTATCTAGGGTCTTTGCTAAAACGCCCATGTTTGAGGAACATGACTATTTTTCTGATAGGCAACAAGTTAGATTACCCTAAGGGTGCATGCGTGAATAGTGTGTTTGATTGCATGCATTTGTCTTTGATTTTTAGGTTGTCTACTTGTTGGTTTTATCTTGCCATACACGCCTAATTATTAGCATTTGTATAAGAGTAATAAAAAATGCAGAAAATAAATCCTACACTATTATAACCATATCGAAGTGCATGAAATTATAAAGGCATAAATAAAATAAAAGTAAGAAAAATGAGTGTCTTTCAATTGGCGGGAGACAGCCTTCGAATTTGTATTTTGTTGACATCCTTCAATTGGGGGCTGGCATTAGCAAGGTCATGGCCTTCGAATGGGGGCTGGCACCAGTGAGGTCCTGTCCTTCGATTGTCCTGGAAGTTATTGTGTGGTGAAGCCCAAGGTCCTACCTTTCGATTCTTCCTGGAAAATAGTGTGGTGCAGCCTAAGGTTCTGACTTTCAATTCTGCATGGAAAACAGTATGGTGCAGTCTAAGGTGCTGCCTTTCGATTCATCCTAGAAAATAGTGTGGTGCAGCCTAAGGTTCTGCCTTCCGATTCTGTCTGAAAACCAGTGTGGAAGCCAAAGGATTCGTTTCATACTCCTGTTTCCTGTTTCTTTCATTTGAACTTTTGAACAACAACATGGCCTAAGGCCATGCTAGTATTGCCTTACAATTAATTTAATATTTAATGCATATTTAAGTAAACAAGCAGCAAAATGAAAGGGGGGTTAGCTCTGAAAACATATTAAGAAGGTGGAAACTAAAAGAACCAAAGTGTTATGTACATGTTTTGAAATGAAAGAGAAAATTATTCACATACTATGCCATGAAACGAAAGTTTCAAGGGTAAGAGTGACTTACTTTGCTACAGCCTTGAAGGTGGACTGGACTTTGAGTGGTGGCCCTGGATTCTCCTGAATTTGAAGGGAGGGTCCTGATAGTTGTGCTTGGAATACAAGATTCGAAGGAAGGAAAGAAAATATTCTTATGTTTCTTTCCAAGCTTGATTCGAAGGAATGTAAAGTGTTTGTTCTTCATAATCGAAAAAAAGTGACAAAGAGATTCTGGGTTTGTTCTTCACAAGTGCTTAAGGACTTGGGAGATTTTGTTGTGTTTGAGAAAATTTGGGAGATTCGTTCCTCTAGTCCAAAAATCCTCCCCTCGCTTTGCAAAAATTCCTCTATTTATAGAGAAAAAGAATGGGAACACCTTCAAAAGCCAGCCTTGCAAAAGAATAAAATAATAGGTAACATGAAAGGTACAGGTGGGGGGCACGTTGGCGGTTGATTAGACTTGTGCTTCTGTCCCTGTTTTTCGTTCAGACGATATTCAGGTGGAAAGCTTATTTTGTGATAAAAGTACTTTCTATGAAAAGAAAGGGTATGTAGCCTTTTGCCAAGAATAGTATTATCCAAAAGACAAAGTTCAAAACCTTTGTACAAACCTCTGATTATAAAGATTTGGAAACAAAGTAAGCCTGACAAGTGAGATTTGGTCTTGAGATTTGTTCAGACTTGCTTCGAACAAGCTTGCTTCGAACAAGCTTTCTTAGAATGGTTCAGACTATATTCGAAGGAAGTTGATTCGAAGGGAATCAAAGTTCCAATCGAAACTTTGTATGTAGATTGCTTTGTCCAATCGAAGGTTTGCCTTCCCATGGTCATATGTGGACAAACGAAAGAGTGTACCTGGCTCCAGATGGAGGGTTCCCTGTCTTGTGATTATTTAGCACGAGGGAAGTTCCTGGCTTCTGAATCGAAGGGCACTCTGTCAAGGGAAGCCATAACTTAGTCAAATCTTGTATGAAGATACCTCTTGGCTCAAACGAAGCTTATATGAAGTAGAGTCTGCCAGAGTCCCTTGGTGCAAGTGGATTCGAAGGAGGTTTCAAATCCAAACAAAGGATGTACCCAAGTTGTATTCGAAGGAGGCTCCTGCTCGTCTTAAGTTTGCATGCAGGCACACAGAAGGTGAGTTCCCAAACGAAGACTTGCATGCAGGAATTTGTGTCTAAACGGAGACTTTGCCTTGCAGGGAGTACATATGGCCAGAAGTTCATGGCCTTCGATTGCAAGCATGCAGGAAACATACTTGTCCAATCGAAAGGCTTTCCCTGCATGGGGCACTTGTGGCAGCAAAAAATGGTTTTCAAAGCAAGCATTCAGGCAGCAAAAGACCCAAACGAAGCATGCAACAAGAAGTCACATGCCCATGTGAAAGAGGCACGTTAGCAGCCAATTTGAGTAATCAAAGGAGGCCAAGAGTCAATTGAAGGGTTTTGAATCGAAGGAGACCTGTTTTTCTCCAAATTTGTCAAAATGTTATTTTTATCTGTTTTCTCCCTTTTTGACAATTTTCTTTTAATTTTGGTACTGGAAAATCCCAATGCACTTGTGCAAGCTTGAATACTGAGAATCTTTTTGAGAAAAGCCTTGAGAATTGAGAGGGAAAATTTTGGGGTACAACAGTTCCGCATAATCATCAAAACCCGCTAAGTCAAAACCTATGAAGGAGACTTAAGAGAAAAATTGGGGTATCCCGCTGACTGTAATCACAAAAGGACCAGTTCAGGAAAAAATAGGGATAATGAAAATAAAAAAAAGAGGTTACTACAAATCCCCGACAAAAAGAAGATTAAAAAAATGACTTCCCTCTCAAACAAACGTTTAATTTCCGAACCATCACCAAGTATCAGAGCAAAGATTCCAGACTCAATTGGGATATAAACGCACAATTGACTGAGTTTAGGGCTGAAGAACATCACAAAAAACGGGTGGGTACAAATAAAATTTGAGCCTTTATCCTTTGTTTCTTGAACCGTGAACCAGGCTACGTTATAACCCTTAAAAGTCCTAGCTGAAGCATGGGTTAGTTCGGAAGCATATTGTTCCAAAAGGTATCTTGACTCCTGTAAGGTTTACTATTAAATCCTGAGTTGATATCACACTTTTACAAAATTTGTTTGTTTTACTAAGAAATGAATTTTCAAACTTCAAGACAGACATAAGCTTTGCATTCTTAAAATACCATTGTTTGCATATGACTATTTGTTCAACAACAGAGAAATTCACACAACGAATATTCAGTGAATGAAGATCCTCTCAATGGATATAATCACCTTAGACGGAAAAAAACATTTCCAGTAACAGGCCTTTCATAATCAAGGGGCATAGCACGGTGTCCAACTGATCTGGGGCAGTCAAATCAAGGTTCAAGGAATCCCTCAAAAATGCCAAATAACCGAGGGCAGATCTCCATCTAAATCACCCGGTGGACTGAAAACATGAAAGGGCAGTCTAGGAAAAAGTTAGGGATTAAAACATACGACTATGTCCCGTCATCTCATCACTTGTCTATTAGTAGAAGTTTTATTACCCTGATTAACATGCACCAAGGACTCCAGGAGTTGGGATGACACTCAAACCATCCACAAAACCTCTGAAGATACATCCTCCAGCAGGTACAGAGGTTGGGGCATCCTACTAAAAGGTCACTACCACATCCTCAGCTTACAGCCTTGTGATGTCAGGTGTTCTTGTATCCCCGGCAGAGCAAGAGTCTCCAATCACTGATTCGGCATCTTAAAAATTACCTAGCCTAGTTCTTCTAGCTTTTCATGTTCCTCAACGAATTTCCTCTCAAAATAACAAAACAGGAACTCCCAGCAGAAACATTCTAAAGCAGATTCTCGTCTAGAAACGGTTCAGGTATGATCCATAGACGGATGTCATCCTGACACTTACTCCAGATTTTCTTCTAGAAACAGTTCAGACACGCTCCAGATACGGATTCCATTCTGATACTCATTCAGATTCAGCTTTCATATACAGTTCGGGTACGCTCTAGATATGAATGCCATTATGACACTCATTCAGATTCAGCTTCTAGATACAGTTCAGATACGCTCCAAATGCGGATTCCATTATGATACTCATTCAACACAGCTGTCAGATACAATTTAGATATGCTCTAGATACGGATGCCATTTTGATACTCATTCAGACTTAGCTTTCAGATACAGTTCAGATACGCTCCAGATACGGATTCCACTCTTAAACTCATTCAGATTCAGCTTTTAGATATAGTTCAGATGCGCACCAAATACGGATGCTATTCTGATACTCATTCAGATTCAGCTTTCAGATACAGTTCAGATACGCTCTAGATATGGATGCCATTCTGATACTAATTCATATACAGTTCAGATACGCACCAGATACGGATGCCATTTTGATACTCATTCATATCCAGCTTTCAGATACGCTCCAGATACGAATTCCATTCTGATACTCATTCAGATTTAGCTTTCAGATACAGTTCAGACACGCTCCAGATACGAATGCCATTCTGATACTCATTCAGATTCATCTCTCAGATACAGTTCATACACGCTCCAGATACGGATGCCATTCTGATACTCATTCAAATTCAGCTTTCAGATGCAGTTCAAATACGCTCCATATACAGATGCCAGTATGAACTCATTCAGATTCAGCTTTCAGATGCAGTTCAGATATGCTCCATATACATATGCCTTTCTGATACTCATTCAGTACATCTTTCCCTTCAGATACAATCATAACATAGATTCATTCTGACACTCCTTCACACAGCTTCTAGATACATTTAGACGCGAGTTCATTCTAGTATACTTCTCATTCCATGAAGTACAGAAATAGGGGCATCTTCCTATCACATCCTCAAGCAGAAGTCGAAGATCTCCAACATAGTTTTGTAAATCTCAAGTAGTTTATAAAGCCTCATCCCCGACAGAGCAAAAATCTCCAATTGCTGCTCCAAAATCCCCAATGAAGTCGCCAAGCTTCTCAGGATTCCTCAACAGGACTTCAACAAAGTCCCCAAGCAGTTTATTAAGTTCACCTTCCGCAACAGAGTTTTATAAAACTCAAGTAGTTTATAAAGTCTTATCCCCAATAGAGTTTATTTCTCTAGCTACGGAAGTTCATCTCCCGACGGAGTTTATTTCTCCAAATTGTTGAAACATTCTAACAGAAATCTTCCTCTCGGCAAAATCATTCTTGAAAAGAAATCGAAGATCATTGACAAAGAAAGGGAATCACCAACAAAACTATCTCCATTCATTATCCCCAACGGAAATTGAATAATCACTTTCTTCACTCACCAACAGTAGTCTAGGATTCAGCTTCCCGGTGCTCTTTAGCAGCAGTCAGGGATTTATTTTCCTAAACAAAGATATTGCGCAACAGCATTACATGTTCATACATCATGGCATGTGCATACAAATACATATATCACAATCTCATTTATTTTGGGAGCATCATTCAATTCATACATCATGACATCGCATGAAACTGATTTTACCTTTTCAGGTTAAATTAGCAGACAGACAAACATTATCAACTTGTATAGCAGGTCAAAGATTAATGCCCGAAACTAGACGGGGAAACTATCTATGTGACCAGCAAAACAAGTTTCGAATTAATACCTATAACAAGCCAGGAGAAATATTTATGGATGATCGACTATAGACTAATACCTATAACAAGCCATGATAACTATCCACATGAAGAGATTGAAGATTAATACCTGTAACAAGCCAGGAAAACTATATTTATTTCTTAGGTCAGAGATTAATACCTGAAACCAGATAGGACAACTATCTCAACGACCAAGCAAAAAACATAATTCCAGATTAACACCTGTAACAAGCTAGGAGAACCATTTATGGACGACCAACTGTAGGATTAATACCTGTAACAAGCCAGGAAAACTATCTACATAAGGAGATTGAAGATTAATACCCGAAACTAGACGGGAAAACTATCTTTATTTCTTGGGTCAGAGATTAATACCTGTAACAAGCCAGGACAACTATCTCCATGACCGACGATTTTAAAATTCCAGATTAATACCTGAAACAAGACAGGACAACTATCTATGAATGACTGACTGTAGATTAATACCTGAAACCAGACATGAAATCTATTTGCATGACCAGACAAAGCAATCTTATACTGATTTCTTCTCATACAGTCTAACACGGGCTCATCTTGAAGCAGCCCTACACAGGCCTTTCTAATACATTTCCAAATAACGGTTAATTCCATTATCCCCAGTAAATCACTGGAAACCTGGACTTCAATCAGAATACAGCAAATTATTGTCTCTCCAGAGATAACTCTTCAGCATAGCCTTGGACAACTGAAGTTCCTAGACTCTATTCCCCATAGAGTTTTCCTCAAACAGGAGAACAACAGAAACCCACATTCCCCAACGGACTCCTCCTCAGACAGCAGGAACAAGAAACCCTAAAGGGACCATGTGTGAAATCAGCATCTACTTTGGATGGCATCTTTAAGCCCATCTCCAACGACTCTTTGTCATCTTCTCTAAATGGAAATTGTAAGCCCATTCCCTACATCATCAATCATCAGTGTTATTTCATGCGAGTGCAAATTTCTGGGCACTTTAGTGTTCAATCATCTTCCACCTTCAGATCACGAAAGTCAGACAAGCCAATCTAAATCCTCAGGTTTAAGAAGATTGAACAGGGGCAGCTGTTGTACCCCAAAATTTTCCCTCTCATATTTTCCTAAGATTTTTCTCTTACATAGGTTATTACAAACACTTGATTAAATGAAAATAAGAATTTTGAAGATAAACAAGTTCTTTCGATTGGCATGAACAAGGTGTCTTTCGATTGGCATTTGGACAGGCTTCGTTTGACCGCCTAACCTCCTCCAAGCTTGCCTCAAATTTCCAAGCTTCGATTGAAGCCTTGGTCTTTTGCTTGTTTGTTGCATACCAACTTCGACTGGGCATGTGTTTCCTTTGAAACAACCTCCTTCGATCCAAAGGGGAAGGGCCTCTTGTTAGTGCTCCTTCGATTGCACCATTGGCTTTTCATGCTGGCTTGATTCACAAATGAAATGGCTACCTGCATGCAAGCTGGATTCCTTCTTCCATTGGGCATTTGATGTCTTTGGACCAAGCTTGATTCCTGCTTCGACTAGGCAAATTATCCCTTTGTGCGTGCCTTCAGTGCACAAAGCAAGAACTTCTTCAAACTGACCTTTGATTCACAAAGTTCCCACTGGGCAAAAGGCCCCTCAGGTTGTCACCTGTGCACATATGCCTCTTCATGCCTGCCTTGGTTTCACAAGGCAAAGACTCATCAGCATGCCTTTGATTCACTAGGCCAGAAGTCCCTCCATGCTTGTGTTGGAAGCATAAGGCAAGGACTTCCTTCGTGCTTACCTTCAATGCACAAGGCCAAGACTCCTTAGCTCAGTTTCTACACTATATCACAATATGGCCCCTTCGAAAGATCATTCTAAAGCTCCAGTCGAAGGACACACATTGGAGAGTCATTCGAAGAAGGCACAAAGCATGCATGTGACCCCTTCAAAAGAACACACACATTTGGTTCAAAACAAATAATACACAAAAGGCCCATTCGAAGGAAACTTTGATGGGAAACACATATTATTGTCTAAAAAGGGGTTATGTTCGAAGGATGGATCTAGTTGGTCAAAACGAAAGAAAAATGTTCAAAGAGGCCTGCTGGCCCAAAGCCAACATACTACAGTTGCAAGCCAGCGTACACAAGCACATTCATGCCAAAAGAAGCTTCGATTGGCCAAGAAAGAGTTTTCGTTTGGTCTAGATAAATAGGGGTTCAAACGAAGAAGCCCCAGTGATGAGAACATGAGCCAGTCGAAAGGTACACAAATGGTCCATTCGAGGAGGCAACCAAGGGCCCATTCGAAGGGAACATAAATTGTCCATTCAAAGGACCCATTTGAAGGCTATACAAAAAGTCCAATTGAAGGGCAGGAATTAGAGGCATTCGAATGAGCCAAAATGTCCACATACATTCAAATTTCAAAAAAGGACAAGATTCCATGTTTTTGGCTAATGTTACAAATTTTAATTCATGGCTTTCAAACACCTAATCAAGGTTGTTTAAACTATTGCCTTCTTGTCCCCTCCCTTCTACTCTATATAAGCAGCATGCTTGCAAGACAAAGACGCTAACACGCATACACAGCCTAGAGAGAACACTACCAAATTGCAAAAAAAATCTTAAAGTTGTCCAAATTGAAACCTCTGATCTATCCAGATTCAAATCTTTCCAAGCATTCCAACAACATCCCAGGAGTGATTCCTAGGCCTTAAACAAGTCCAACTCACGCAGAGTTTCCCTCATCTGATCCTCCTATTTTGGTAAAATTCTTGGATCTCAAACTTGTTTAATTCGTAATATAAATCCCTTTTATTTGCACATTCATATTGTTATCATTGTTTGCGAATTTGCTAACGTGTTTCATGTAAGAAACAACGACAGAACCATAGATCACCATTGTTAGGGAGTCAAAACATGAAGGTTTTCGTATTCAGGGATGAAGATGGTTTTATCTCAAACTAAGACCATGGTTTGACCTCCCAGAGCCTGCATGTCAAAATGTTATATTTTGATTCACCCATTCAAAATAGAGGGACCCCACTGGATCGTGCTTGTTTGCCAAATCAACATGTTCATCTGTTTTACATTATATATATATATATATATATATATATATATATATATATATATATATATATATATATATATATATATATATATATATATATATATATATATATATATATATATATATATATATATATATATATTTCTTTGTGTTTATACCAATGGAAGTATAACCGTACTAACGATAGAGGCAGCGCGTTTAAGGCTTTGTTATATGTAAGGGAAGGGGTTCGAACCCTGCCTCTTACATGTTATTTTTTCATTTCTTTCTTTGCAGATTTAGTACATCTAGGTTATGCATGTGCACCATGTAGCATCAGATCTACACCTTTCAATGTCAATGCAGTCAGATCCAAGAGTTTCAATGTGATATTCACCATGCACCCTCAAGGCTTTTCTTCACTGGATACCTAATACAGCCTCTGGGTTCCCTCACCATTGGGCCTAGCGTTTTTCAAAATCATCACCCCCCATTTAATGTTGCTATCCTGGCCCATTTAATTTTTCTTTATTTTTGTTTTATTGTTTATTTTCTTTTACTTTGTTTATCATTAATCAAATATTAAAAAAATCACAAAAAAAAAACATAGGACTATTTTTTCCTTAATTAAATAATTAATTTCTTTAATTGATTAATTAATTAAACTTTAACCTTTTCTTAATTTAAAATAAAATAGAATTAGGTTTAATTTATATGTTAAAACTTTTTTTTCTTTTTATAACAAAAACAATAAAAAAACTTAGACTATTTTCTTAAAATTAACTTTATTTTTCTAAATAGATTTTAGGGAAATTTGCATTATTTTCTTAAATCAAAAATCAAAAACAACAAAAATTTTGTCTTATTTACTTAGAATCACCCTAGGTTTAGACGTATTTTTAACTTTCGTGCGTTATTATTTTCTCGCATTTTTACATTATTGTATCTGTATACTGGATGTAATAGATTGATTAGGAATTTTATATGATTTCTTAATTTTGTTTTACCTTTCCACCAGTTTTGTATATTGTAAATACCCCCTCCCCGAGGCCATGTAATAGTGTAGGTTTATACTTCTGCACTTTATATATTGTACAGATTTACTGCTAGTAACTAGACATGTATGGAAAGACTAATAATAAAACGTTAGCAAACTTAACAAAAGGACAAAAATAACTGAACATAACACACTTGCACATATACACTTCTAGGATACCCCACTTTGGTTTCCTTCGGGAAAAAAGCAGTCATGTCCCTCGAAATGGGGACGCTTTAGCAAAGACCCGTAAATCAAAACGATCATAGTCCCTCGATGACCCTACAATTTTCTTCTCAGTAAATGACCTAGTGCCTAAACAAAATTGCTAAAGCGTCTCCACAAGTTGACTTTGTGACTGTAACATCTCTTCGAATGTCCCTTATACATCCAACGATAGGGATACCTACTCACTAATAGTAGGATAACACTGTCTAAAGGATAGGAGGAAAAGAACTACCTTTTCGAGTACAAAGTAGATAGCTGTTAGAAGTTTGCTCAAAACATTTTGCACTTACACAAATACTACTTTTCAAAAGAAATTTTCTAAATATTTGCTTTGTTAAAATCTTGAGGATTGATACAAGATTTAAACACAAAGAAAATCGCCGCACTAAGGAATTTTCCAAACATTTTCAAACACACAAAGAACAAAGGTATTTCAAAATGAGCAAACCTCTAAGAGCCCGTAGATAACTATGGATGGAAAGGGTGCTAACACCTTCCCTTTCCATAATCTACCCCCCTTACTAAAAAAAATATCGAAAAGGTCTTTTTCTGTTCTTTTCACCCTTTCCTTAATTTGGATAAAAGAAAATTTGGTGGTGACTCTTGCATACCGCAACATTTACGAACACAAACGCAAAACGAGTATATAACAGTCGGTTCTGCCTGTATCACAAGAAGGCATGGAAATAAACACATGAACCTAAGAATCTTCTTGATGAATTCCACCACCAACTTTGAGGATATCTTGACCTAAATAAAGTGAGAAAGATCCTCAAACCAAAAATGTTTAATGCCATAGACATGACCTAGAAGATTGAGCTCTTGCAACCCATTAGAGAACCATTTGATTAAGAATCACCCCTCAAACCCTAAATTAGATGGTGAGACAAATGCAATTGTGATCACCTACAATATGAACATTCAAAGAAACATATATACACATATTGATGTTAGTTAAAAGAACACATGTACAAGATACACATTTCAAGATTCTTGGTGATCCCTCAAGAGCAAACTTAAAAAGAGAAACAACCCTAATGTGTGATCTTGATGTACTGATAAAAGTGAGATAATGAGAAATCTTAGGGGCAAAAATTGGGGTATAACAGAGAGTAATACATGAGAGAATGAAGTTGAAGCTTAGAAAGAGATATATTCGGTGATTGTAGAGAATGAGAGAAGGCCAAGCTCTTCCTTTGAAGCTTTGATGGGAAGCTTCAATGGAGTTCTGAGAGTGGGCATGTGGTGAGGTATGGGAGAAGCTATGAGGATGAAGAGAGAGGAGATTGCAGAGAGTGGAGTGTATAAGATGAAGGTTGGGGAAGAGTGATTTGTAGAATGGTGCATCCAGAAAAGTGATGAGAGGTGCTCAGTTTAAATAGCTGAAATTTATGGTACAAAAAACACATGTTAATACTAATATCCCAACATTAGAACAATATCAAGATAGATGTTACAACATCTGTTGACAAAATGAACAAATTTATCAAGCTGTGATTGATAATGAAATTAAATTGAAAAATGATAAATAACACAGAGAATTGTTAACCATGTTCGGTGCAACATCACCTACTCTGGGGGCTACCAAGACAGGAAGGAAATCCACTATTAGTAGTATCAATTCAAAGCCTAACCAGTCCTAGTTTAAAAATTCTCACTTAATCCCTATCCAGTGAAACTTCTACCTAGAAATCACCATCTAGATATGAGAAATACCATCTCACTTCTTAACCACCTCAGTGATATCTAACAATCTCAATCCCAGTGATTGTATCAAGAACAACTCAACAAGAAGATTACAATTCCAATACAAAAAACTCAACTATTTTCTTAAAAGCTTTAGAGTGAGAACAATAACTTGACAAACTGTCAAGTAACAATGAATCCAGCATATAGTATCAAAAGATACATGGGTTACTTACACCCACACAAGAGACTCTCAAAACCTAAGACTCTAAGCTTCCCCTAATTAAATTATGAAAATCTTAATTGAAAGAATTGATACATTAGGTTTAAGTTTTCTCCTTTAAATACACCTCTACAATCCATGGGCTTCAAAATCTGCATCCAGATATTTCTTGATCCACAAGATGAGTGATGCACCAATTGTGAAGGAAAATCTCCTTAAATCTTGGAACAAAAACACAAAGTTTCCTAAATTGTATAAATCATCCAATTATAGAAACCCGTGTTTAGTTGGAGATAAAATCAAATGTTCCAGATTAAATATTCTTGACCTGCAAAAATTAGTGAGATAAATCCAAAAGGAATCTCACATAATCGATTTAAATCTGTCAAGAATAAACAACATATATTGATGTGTTGGTTCAGGATGTTACAACATCAGTCAGAACATCTTCCTTCAAATGAACCTGACCAACATGTTAGAACATTTTCCATAACATCCTTGTTGTAAACCATGTTCTAGAGAAATTATGCAAATCCTAAAACCATGGTACTAACACCTTTGGAAAATTTTGGCTAAAACAACCAAAATCCAATTAAACTAGAGGGAGGAATAAAACCATAGAGGAATACAACCACTGAGGAATAAACCACAAACCAAACTGCACAAAAAACATGTATCAAAGATATATCAGTTACATAAACAAGATACAATAGTTACACAAACACAAGCTACATGCTACACATGTAAAATTTGTACATGAGGGAGAAGATAAGAATTACTCCCCCTAAAACACAGAACCAATTCTTGTCATAGAGAGATAAATCTCCCCCTCAAGAACTCAACATATTATAAGAACATGCAGCAGAAAGAGCACACATAACTCAGTGCACAAGTCATAACAATGCTCATTACTTAGAATACAAGACACAAAAGACATGACTTAAACAAAAAAGAAACAACAAATAGGATGTTATAAGATTCAGTAGGACATCTGACAAAAAAATACAACAGAAGCAGCATTAGAAGTAGAATCAAGATAGACTCAAGACTCAAGACTCACATGACAGACAATCATGCTCCCCCTAAAGTGTTACATACATCATGAAACAACACAAGACTAGAATCAGTGACACTTTCCCCCTTTTTAGCCAAAATTGACAAAACAAAGTTGAAAAGAAACTGACACACAAAGAATTAAAAGAAGACACAAAATTGACTCAAGACAAATTGACTCAAACAGGACGGACTAAACTGAAGACGGGAAGAAGAAAGAAAAAAATTGAAACAGAAAGAAAAACAGACTTGACCCAAAGCGACAAAACTAAGTCTCTTCAAAGAGACAAAAAGTAACAAGATAAACCAACTGACTCTACTAAACAAAAGACAGACTCAAAAAGAACAAACAGAAGACTTTTTTTGAATTTTTGAATTTTATTTTATTTTTATAAAAGGTAGCATATAGCAGTTATCCAACTCTACCTTCTAAGTCAATGAAGTTGACTCAATCTGCATCAGCCTCTGAGTCTGAATCAAGTATTTGATCATGGTTTTTCTTGAGGGACTTCATCTTTGTTACAGATGTTTTCCATGTCCTATATGTTCCAGTATATGTTCAAACATTCATTATAGTGTTGGACACTACTTTCTTTGCACCAGAGCCCACTTCCTTCTTGGTTTCCCGCAGAAGAGCCTTCTTTGCATCAACAATTTTTGGAATATTTTCTCATGTTGAGACGCAACTTGTGAGGATGGTGAGGTTGTAAGGCCTTTAAATACAAGGAGAGTAACCTAGATTGTAACGACACCTTCCTTGTAAAGACAGACCGATCAATGAGAGAATTTTTGGAAGAATATAAGATCCACCTTAGTAACAGTTCACCACTCACCATAGCAGAGAGACACGTTCTTTTTTAGACTTCTTTCTTTCCAAGCTTTAAGGGTTGGAAAATGTTACAACATTCGAAATGACATTCTCCATGCCATTAAAAATAATTACTTTGAGATTGCACACACCTCTAGGTGAATGAAAATAGTTGGTAAACCGTCCAAACACTTACTACTATAATTCTTCACTAGTGCAATTCCATAAATACCCCTCATATTCTTAATGTAACTTACACCTCAAGTTATGATGAAAATTATTCCTAAAGCTTCTCAGTCATACCAAGCTTAGGAGTGTCAATATAAGCCTATAGCAAGACCTCTGACACAATGATGACAAAACCAATGACTTTATTCTACAAGAAGAATAAAATTCTTGTACCTTGATTGTAGTAGCATGTCACACTACAAAGTCATGACATTGAATTTGACATTGTACTCTTTTAATAATCAACCCAATTGGAAAAAAACATCTTCCTTCAGCAATGTACCTAATCTTAAAGATATACCAGAATTCAATTAATTCTAATCCAAGTGACCAGCATATCCTTAAATAATACAATCTTCTTCAGACTTGACCAATAGATTTTTACTCTAAGACTTACCATCATTATATATTTCATCTATGAAACAATTGATGATCACAAAACAAAACTCCAAATAAGGAACTCCCCTTTTAAACAAAATGTTGTTTTCTTGATAGCTTTCTTATTCAGTGCATGCCAACCCTTTAGAGTCTTCCACAATGTCTGGAGTATCAATTAGTTGCGATGATGTTCCAACATCTTATTGAACATCAATATCTTTCTCAATGAACACATCACTGATTTTGGTCCTGAAGTTAACATCACTAAAAGTACTTCTCTCAGAAACATACCTTGTTCTCATTCAAGGACTAGATAATAACCTTTGCAAACTTCACAGATACTAGATTTTTCTTTGTGATAGATCATAAAAAACATATATATATATATATATATATATATATATATATATATATATATCCTCCATAACACTCACCTTGCATTGGACTAATCATATCCATAGAACAAGTTCTAGAACTTTTGCAATTTTCTGATGTTGCACCTTCTGGCATGACATCTTAACTTCATCTTCCTTGAACATCGAACAAAATGATAAGCATTTAAATACTTGTGGAGTCCAAAAATAGAAATGGTATTTAAATCCTCATAAGAAATCCATACATCTCATTTGATATAAAATATTCTTCCTTGATGACATGTACGATCAGACCTTGATCACACAATTAAATTATGTTTAACACAATAGTCATCAGTACTTTAGTAAGAAGACTAGTTAACAAAACTTAGATACTCAATCATGTATTCTTTAGATACCCAATGCCCTTAAACTTCCCTTTTAGAAGCAATAAAAAAAGTAATTGTTGATAGAATGAGACAAAATAAACTATCAGAAACACTTTTACTACAGTCAAGTGTCTGGAACAGTAAGTGCCAAAATACCAATCATATTAGTTGAAGTTCTAAGAAAGGTTTGATGAATAAGGAAATTATCACCTTCCCTGAGTTTTAACCCCTACTTGGTTAACCCGTGCTGAATTTTACCTTTGAGGAAGTAAACAAAATTGTTAAGATCAACTTTTCACATAAGAGACATCTACAGTGCAAGTATATGCCTTTAGCTTAAGTATTCTGATGTCTAACACAATGTTGAGACATTAAGATTGACATCTTTGACTCATCTTGCCTTTTGATAAAAACATCCTTTTATCACTTTAGTTTTCTCTTGGCTAGTTATAGCTTGAAAACTCTATCCCTTTTAGCCTTCCAATCATATTTCCATTTGAGGAACCTCCTCCAACAGAACTGAACTAATCTTACAAACTTTATCATGATATCATGTTTTAAGGATGATAGAGTTACCTCACTCTGAAAAAAAATAGATGATAGACAATTCTTCCTTCTCATAAGATAAGAAATAGTCACTTTCTATTTTCTTCATGGTTGACAACCCTCTTTATTCTAGATGCCCAAATCTTTGAATAAATAACCATATCATCATAACATAATTCTTTAAAACATAAATATTTGTTAGAATTCCATCTTCCAGTCAAACCAGTAATATACTTGGCAGATTCATAATCAGGATTATTTTCCTAATTCAACCAAGAAATGGAAAACCCATACAGTTGTTCTTGAGATAAGTAGGGCATTCTAATCCACAAAGATCCAAGGTCTACACACTCATATGAATGCTTTGACATTTATTAATCTATACTTCAGTTCTAACCTTTTCTTATGGATCACAAACTTGTTGAAGTCATTACATATGTTTTGGACATTTGTTCTACACATTTTGTCCAATCTCCTCAACATTTGGTTGGATTTCCTTCCAAGGAACACAATAGTAATAAGGAACCCTTCATTATAGACCAAAACACAAGTTCCTAAAATTTTGAAACAAAAAGAATTATCTTGTTGTTATTCAATGGCTTGCCACTTTCATGTCAAACCTCTTGAGTAAAGACCAAAGCATCTTCTTCTTGATCAACCTCTCATTTGAACTGTTTTCTCCACAATACGCTTAGATATGCATTTATGAGTGGGCTTGAAAAATTACCAAGTAACTTTGGCCATAATACAAGTGATACAGAGTGCTTACCAATTCCATAGATCATGAAGTTAATAATTTAAGAGTGACAAAGAGCCAACTCAACCTTTTCCCTTCTATCTCTTCAGCACCATAATTCACCTATCCTGACAATTCTTTAAGATCTGTTGTCTAGAATAACCATAATGCTCTCATTCCAGCATTCCAAAAGGAACAATAGTACCAGAAAAATACTCCCTGAAGCTCACCTAATAGACCAGGGTTCTCGCTCTGATACCAATTGAAATTTATGGTACATATGTTGTACCCCAAAATATTCCCTCTTTATTCTCAAGAAATTTTTCACAAAATATCTCAAATGCTCAAGAAGTTTCAAGAGTTTGATCAGACAAGTTCAACTTCTACGCACTGAGCCCACAAATTAGGGCTTTGGTTTTCTCAAGGACAAGTGGACTTTTGATGCTTGAAATGACTTTCATGGTTCTTTATAGGTCTTCAAGATTTCTCATACCAAGTTTCAATCCTTGCATCACAATGTTTTTCAGTCAATTGCTTAGATGACTAAAAATCATCTATATTGGGTAAAAAGTCAATTGTGGTCAATATACCGTCAAACTTCATGATTTTTGTCCAACATCAACATTTTGAAGTAATAATTATCAATTTATCAAGTGTTGATCACAATTCCTCAAGAAAATCATTCAAATCATCAAGGGGGAAAATGGTCAAAATTAGGGTTTTGACTAAGATGGACTGAACATTGACTTTTGACCTAATACATGATCTAATGGCTTAAAGCATGATTTCCAGGATTCAAAAACAATATGTTGACCTAACTTCATATCTCAAATCATTTCTCAAGATCAGTGGATTGATAGTTGGATTTTGGATCAACTGATGAAAAGTCAGCTGATACACAAAAAGTCAAACTTTGACTTTTTGACCAACATTGAATTTCAAAGATCAAGATTCATCAAGATACTAAAAAACATCAAAATTGAACACCAAGAATCAAGAAAGTCAAGAAATTCCACAAAAAGTCAAAGTTTTCAATACTTAGAAATTTTCTATGTTTTTTTTACACTTGATAATTTCATTACTTCATGACATTTGTTCACCAAGATGCAAGATGATTCAAAGAAAACTTTCAACATGAAAGTTGTAGATCTTGATAAATTCTAAAACTTTGTATTAGAGGACTTATGTATAAAATATGCTTAGATTTTAAGATATACGCTCATGAAGTCGTGACATTTTTGTATAAACACTTAGAGAAAGTGGTCAATTTTTGTCCCAACTTCTTAGCCAATTTTCATCAAGTTCCAATTTGATTTAGCCAAAGTGGTCAACATGAAATTTGTAGAAAATGTTTCAAGATTACCAAAACATCCAAGATCATGAATTTTTAATACTTGAGCTAGGAGATTCAAAGGCATGAAGTTGGGCATCCATTCTTAAGTTACAAGTCATTTTGGTGAAGAACACATAATCCAATCTGCATGCTATACTGCATAATCTTGCTTTGCAGGCCTTCTAACTTGCAAATCTCACCATAATTTAATGTTTACACAAAATTTTGAGCTATGTTCCATTTGATTTATGCATTGTCCAAAGAATAATTCCATTAATGGCACAAAGTTAACACTTCTATTTTTTAAAAGCATACTTTTTCAAAATGTCAATGCATTGAGCTTTGTAATGGTTATATTTTATTACAAGCAAGCTCAAAAGCATGGAGAAAACCCTCTGCATCCAACAACTTCAGAACATACTTGTACTTGAAACATTGAAACTATGAAAATTCATTCATCTTGGTTTTTCACTTTCAACCAAACCATAGAGGCTATCTTGCAAATTTGATTACTTCAACATCCCAAAACTCTTGCCTATAAATAGAGAGATCAATTGCAAGATAAAAGTCGGAGAGTAACAAACCCTCAAAAGCCCTTTACTCTCAAAAAACCAGAATTATCCACAAAAAAACATGCATTTCTAAGCTCTGAAGTCCAAATCTTTGAATCCCTCAAACCTTTTAAGTTTGGCCCAAACAAATTATCCAAATACTTCACATATATCATATGGAAGTTGTTCAAACACAAGAACAACTTCTATAACATCATTATCACCATCTTCTAAATTAATAAAAAAAAACGTGCCTCGCAAGTTGACTTGGTTGGAGAGATTCAAACAATTTCAGCATAAAGAAAGGATAAGAACAACTTCAGGGAGGTCCAAGGAAGCTTAATCAATCATCACATTTCACCTAGAAGCATTCATACGTGTTCTAAGTTTCCACTTTAAAAGGTAAGTTTTCTCAAACTGTGATATCCTTATCCATACATCATTTGCTTTCGTTTTCAAAAGAATAAGACAGGACAAATCGGGGCATAAGAGTGAAAACATTCAAAAATTTCAAAAGAATGCTTCAGGAGCCCTGACACGGGCGGCTGTGTCAGGGAGGAAACTTAGCAAAAAGGAAGGACATGGGATGACACGGGTGCCCGTGTCACAAGACACGACCCGTGTAAATTCAGCTAGGACAAGGAAAATACACAAGGTAGCAGGGCAGATGTTGACACAGATGCCCGTGTCATCCTAGGCATTAGAAATCATGATGTTTGAGATTTTTGTTATAATCTTGGATCATCAAGGGTACTTTGGACATTTTGCATTGGTGGGAGATGACCTAACAACTTAAAACTTTTTTCTAAACCAAACACCAAAAATATTTTCTAAATACTTAGAATTCTTTAGATTTTTTTTAATTTAATTTTCATAAAATAAATTAATTCAATCACACTTTATTTCATTTTTAAACTGTAAATTGAACTAGAGTTAGGTCTAACATTTTATTTCACATTTCAAATTTCCTCTTCTTAACAAAGAAACAACAAAACATTTCTTTTGAACACTTGGAAATATTTTAGGGCTTCTCAAAACATTTTTCCCTTTTCCACCACCTTCACGCGTTTATTTTTCGCATTAATTATGTAATTGCTTATGGATTGTAATAGTTTAATTAGGATTTATTGCTTTCCTCCCCATTCATAAGTTTGTACCCCCTATTCCTAAAGCGTTGTAATAGTGTAGGATATTTAAATTCCGCAATTTATCACTTTCCTTATTATTGTTAGTAATTAGGGTTTGTATGGCAAGATTTAAAACCAACATTAGAAAACCATAATTCAAGATAAAATATTTGAATCAAGCACACTTTTCACACATGAACCTCTAGGGTAACCACACTTGTTTCCTCGGATACAAACAATCATGTCCCTCGAACGTGGGATGTTTTAGCAAATACCCTCGATCATGAGATCGTAGTCCCTCGATGACCCTTTAATATTGCCTTCGGTAAATGATCTTAGTACCTTACGACAATTGCTAAAATATATTACAAGTTGCCTTATATGACTGTACGATGACCCACGCTTGTCCCTCACATCTAATGATATGGATCTCTATTAACTAATGGTAGACAAGAACTATCTAAAGGAGGAAGAAAAGAATAAAGACTTTTTGAGTAGGTAGATTTCTCGTAATTGCTTGCTCACAAACAAAACCATTTACACCTCACACTTTCAATACATCTTTCTAAACATTCCTTTTCAAACAAATATTTTCAAAACCAACACTTTATATACATTCTCAATGATACGAGAATCATTGCAAAGTTTGCCAAACCAAGGCATTTTTCAAAATATTTTCAAACTTACACAAACACAAAGCATTTTCAAAGTGATCAAGCAATTAAGAGCCTGTGGATAACTACGGATGAAAAGGGTGCTAACACCTTCCCTTTTCATAACCTACCCCCGAACTCAAGAAAATTCTCAAAAGGTCTTTCATGTTATTTTCACCCTTTCCTTTATTGGATAAAAGAAAAGTCGGTGGAGACTCTTGCTATCTGAAACAATTGCTATAAAATGCAAAACACCAAGTCAGTTCTCCCACCATATCACAGAACTGGCGACTCTACTGGGGATTCCATAAACTATAAGTGGGGTTACCTTAAGAGTTAGATCACCTTTATTTGCTTTATTTTGTTTGCCTTATTTGCTTTACATTTATGGGTAATGCTTGGGTTTATTACTTGTATAGATCCTATACCCGGATCTGGGGCATAATAGGTAAGTAGCAATAGATCGTGGGGACTATGCGGCGTAATATCTACATGGTTGAAGTGATGTCTATGTTAGTGTGACACACTTGTTGGTACTGGTGTCCCTTGAGTCCAGTCAAGGAGAATACGAGGCTGCTGTGTGGTGTCATGAAGCACTAACTTACCATAAAACCTTAGTTGAACAACTTGGCCATTAGAAAGTAGTGAGATAACTGGCTTTGGTGCAAGACTAAAGTTGGTTGATACTCGATACTACACTCATTGAGATCGGATTTTTCGGATTTTTGGCTGTAGTTTGGATGCTTGAGCTAAAACAATGCCCAATGAATAAATATCAGTAATATTGAGATTCCTTAGAACCCAGTTACTTTTGTTAAGATAGGTTGAATCAACTAAACTTCAAAAGGGTACTTACCTATAAACCCCATGCAAGCTTAAACCTAAGGCTTTGTGTGTTTTGTTTGGGATTCACTATTCATGACAACATAAACATCATGACATCATGCCATAGCATTTTCCCTAACCATTTTAAGGACCTAGGGATTTATCTTTGTTCTATTTTATATGATATGGCTTCCACTTGCGGAAATACCATATGAATCAACTTCGTAAGGGCGCCTCCTCAACTCAAAGAGTTAGCGTCAAGGGCTCCTGAAAATTCTTCGTTCACCAAAGATATGGTTGACTTCTCAATCTAGATACCTCAAGCTTTGAAGAAGACATGATGAGGGTGCTCTTTCATTTCTTTGACCCTGTACATCATTGTTTCACCTTTCCCGACTATCAACTAGTTCCTACAATGGAAGAATTCTCTCAACTATTAGGGGTACCTGTCCTTGATCAAATTCCATTCGCCGGTTTAGAGGAAACTCCAAAGCCTGAAGATATTGCCAAAGCCTTAAATTTGAAGAGTTTTGACATTGTATCTAATTGGGAGACAAGAAGTGGGGTCAAATTCCTAATGGAGAAGGCTCGACTATTTTGGGATGCTATGGATTTACAAGCTTTTGAGGAGATCTTGGCTCTTCTAATTTATGGGTTGGTGCTTTTTCCTAACCCTGACCAATTCATAGATGTGAATGCTGTCAAAATTTTCCTTACTCGTAATCCTGTGCCTACTTTACTTGGAGACATTCTACATTGTCTTCACACTCGCACCATGAGGAAGAGAGGGGCTATTATGTGTTACATTATGTTGCTGTCTAGGTGGTTTATTTCGCACCTTCCCCGATCAGTATTAAAGAATGAGCAAGGTTTGAGGTGGTTGCAAAGGATAATGTCGCTTTCTCATGCAGATATCCATTGGTGCTCTCGTTCTCAAGAATGTATTACTATCATTGACCGTTGTGGGGATTTCTCTAATGTTCCACTCTTGGGCATTAGGGGAGGTATTACTTATAACCCTTCTCTAGCTCTATGACAATTAGTCTATGCTCGAAGAGATGGTCCCCATGACGCACCCATTCAAGGTTTTATATTCGACTATGAGAATGGTGTTCAAGGTTATCATCTATGGTTTGTGCATGCTTGGGGCATGGTAAGAAAAGTTGATAGAAAGACTTTGGGGCATAATAATTCCATCCCTCTTGAGCCTTATCTCAAATGGGTATGAGCTCGTGCTCAAAGTCTCATGATTTCATATCCTGCTATTCTACCAATAGCTGTGGAGCCTGTTGCCAAAGGGGATGTTCCTTATACAATTCTTTATCCTTACATGCCTACCAACTTCAAAGAATTGCAGAGATCATGGATTCAACTCAAGGGGGAACGAGACACCTTTGAAGCTCGATTTTATGCAAGCGAGAAGAAAGTGTTTGATCTCACAAGGTAACTTCACGAGGAGCAAAGTTTGAATGGATACATTGCACTAAAGAGGAAGCGCCCATGGGAGACCTGAGTTATTTTGTTTTAGGATTTCATTTTGTTGTCCCTTTGAGACCTTTTTGCTTTTTCATTGTAAGCCCATGGGGCAATTGTAATCTTGGAAATTTATTAATACAATTGTTGCGTTTGTTCCTTTTTAGATAGCAAATTTAAATTCCTTAAGGTCCTTGAAAACATTGCATCCGCATAGCATGCATCATATCATAAGCAGGTTTCCTGACACAAGTTTCCTCATCTTTTTACTATTTATTTCAGTATAAGATGGCTCTAGAGAAAACCGTCAAAGATCTGTAGACTCAACATGCACAGTTCTAAGAGACTCTCCTTAATCTAGCCAAAGGTCAGCAAGAAATTATGGCACTCCTTGCCACCAAGAAGAAGACCAAAAAGAGGGATGTTATTCTCAACATGGGAAGAAGGTTCAAGAGGCCTGCCCGACTGGCTCTAATAGAAGAGGCTTCTTCTGAGGATGCAGACAATCAAGAAGAGGAGGTTAGAAGCGCTAGAGCTAGGGGTTGAAATAACCATATTACTGAGGATGCATATTATTTCGAAGAGTAATATCCACCAGCGGATGAGAAATATAAACAGCTAGAAGACCGACTCAATGCTATGGAGATCCAAACAGTTCCTGGTTTGGACTTTGGAGACTTAGGTCGGGTCCCTGGGGTGGTCATTCCCCATAAATTCAAAGTCCTTGTCTTCCCCGAGTATGATTGGGTCTCATGTCCAAAGATGCATCTGAGGTCTTATGTCCACAAGATTTAACCACACACCGGTGATAGGAAGTTAAGGGTGCACTTTTCTAAGAAATCTTATTTGGGACACAGATAGAATGGTTCTATCAACTCGAGGGGACTAATATCCACATCTGGGGGGATCTAGCTTCTACCTTCTACAAGCAATAGCAATACAACACTGATCTTGCACCAACTCGCGTGCAATTGATGAATATGACTATAGGTTCAAATGAAGGCTTCAAAGAGTATGCTCAAAAGTGGAGGGACCTCGATGGAATGGTGGAACCCCTATTGACTGACATAGAATTAGTGGACATGTTTATGGGTACCTTGACTGGTCCATTCTTTAATTTACTAATTTGGAGTTCTTTGTCAGGGTTTACTGAGTTGATTATGACTGGTGAACGAGTTGAAAGTAGAATCAAAAGCAGAAAGATCCCCATGGCCTCAACTTTTACTTTTGTAAAGAAACCATTTGTTGGTAAGAAATAGACTAATGTTGTTTATGGACAAAGGATATGTGTCAAGAATGATCGTCATCAGTCGGTAGGAGTTGTATTGATTTCAAACCCGACCCCAGTTTAACGACCACATCAATCAAACAATCAACAAAGGTCTGATACCTCGAGGAGGCAATTCACTAGAATCAACATGTCATTGTCCAAGCTTTAAAACATCTGTTAAAGGAAGATTTAGTAACACTAAAGAATCCTCCTCAAAACTCCAATACTTCATCTCCGAAATACAACCTGAATGTAAAATGTGCCTATTATTCCAATAGTTATGGGCACGATACAATTGATTGTTGGGCCTTAAAGAGAAAGATCCAAGATTTGATTGATAGCAAGGTGATTGATTTTGAGCCTCCACAAACCCTTAATGCCATTATTACCCCCATGCCCAGTCATGGTAAAGGTGTTAATTCCATTGATGATGTCTCCTTTGTCTCCTCCATCGATGATTTGACTACTCCATTATTGACCGTTAACAAGAATCTGTTGAGAGTCGATTTATTTTCTGGCTACCTTTAAAATTGTTACCATTGTGCTTCCCAAACTAATGGTTGTATATGGCTGAAGAAAGGTATTCAACTCCTGATTGATAGCCATGAAATTCTGTTTGAGAAAACTCTGTCCTTAAAAAGTTTTCCTAAAAGTACACTTGAAGACGTTTCCATAATCACCATTTCAAATACTCTTATTATGATCACCTTTAAAGACCCTATAAGGATTTCTACTGAGCCAATAGTAGCTCCCTTGATTATTACTACACCGGGGTCAGTCCCTTATACCTCTGACAAAGTTGTGACCTGGAAATATGGGACAAAAGTTTATTATCATGGTGTCAAGCAAGAGCCATAGATTGGTGGAAGTGAAGGATTTGAAATTACAAGCATTGCTGGAACTAGTAAAGTAACAAGGACAGGAAGGGTCTTCTCCCTGGAGATATCTCCTCCAACAACTGCTACAACATATGTTCGTATTCTTACTACTAGGCCAACTGCCAACGGCCTAGGTAAAGAAAAAGTTATTGAGCCTGCCCTGACGGAGGCACCCTTAAAAGAAGTGACAATTGAAGACCCATCTAGACAGGAGATGGAGGAAATTATGAAGATCATCCAAAAAAGTGATTACAAAATATTGGAAAAACTGAGGAAGACACCCTCAAAGATATCCATGATGTCCTTGTTGTTATGCTCCGGCGCATATGCCCAAGCTTTGCTGAAATTCTTGAAGAATGCCCATGTACCTCAAGAGACCAATGCTGATCAATTTGAGAATTGTGTTGCAAGCCTAACTGTTGATAATGGATTTGGATTTTATGATGCAGATTTAACTCCAGCATGGAAGAATCACTACAAGGCTCTCCACATCTCTATTGAATGCAAAGGCACAACTCTAGCGCATGTGTTAGTAGATATTGGGTCCTCCCTCAATGTTTTACTCAAAGGTGCTTTGGATGGGCTAGACTATGAAGGGATGGTGCTGAAACCCAACGATATCGTGGTAAGAGCCTTTGATGGGTCAAAGAGGATGGGCCATGGAGAGGTTAATCTCCCGATCAAGGTGGGATCTCAAGTCTTCAATTTAACGTTTTATGTAATGGATATCCGTATGGCCTATTCTTTCTTGCTCAGACTCCTATGGATTCATGGAGCAGGTGTGATTACATATACATTACATCAAATGCTGAAATACCCAGTGAAAGGTAAGGTTGTCACAGTCTGTGGAGAGGAAGAATACATAGTTAGTCATTTGAACTCTTTCAAATACGTTGAAATGGATGGCGAATTCATTGAAACCCCCTGTCAAACATTTGAAGTAATCCCTCCAATGGTTATTGTTTCCACTCCTGCTACTCCTTAAATATCTAAAGGAACACCAAGAATGGCCTCTCTAAAGGATGCTAGGATTTTTGTAGAATATGGAGGCTGCACTATCTGGGGACAACTTCCTGACATCCCCTACAAATTTAACAAATTTGGGTTGGGTTTTACTTCAAAGGCTCAAAAAAAGGTTTGACGTGCTCGTGCTGGGGGACCACCTCTCCCTATTAGCAACAATGAAGTCAATGCTCTGGAAGACAATGATGGTGATGGTGACTTTGACGACTGCATATTCCCAACTGCTAATGGTGGACTTTACAACTGGAAGACCAAAGACTTCATCTCAATATCCTTCAACCAGGAGTAATTGCTATTTCCTATTTTTATTGCTTTAAGAACTTTGTCTATATAATTTCATTCAAAACAATGACTTTAAACCATGTGCCTTCCCCGGGGCACAATGGTACATTTGTTAAGGGTTTGTCATTTCATATATCATATGCTCATTTAATGAAAACATTGGACGATTTTGCATTCAAATTTTGTGCCCCTTGTCTTTCTTTTACTTTACTTCATTTTCAAATAGCCATGTGACCTTACATGCACACACACACATTTGCAGATCCACATCCACTCCTAGTTTTATTGATAACAATTATGCTATTGCCATCTATGACTTCGAGAATCCAATCTATCGGCCAAAGACGAAGGAGAAGAAGATTGTGAGATATCTGGAGAACTCGTCAGAATCCTGATACAAGAAGAAAAGGCGATCCATCTGCATGAAGAACCGGTCATAGTGATAAACTTGGGTACTGAAGCAAATAAGAAATAAGTCAAGATCGGCACCAACTTGGAAGATAGTGTCAAGATAAGATTGGTTTAGATGTTGCATGACTATGTTGAGGTGTTCGCTTGGTCATACGAATACATGTCGGGACTCGATACTAATATCGTGGTTCATCATCTACCAATGAAAGAAGGTTGTTCTTCGATCAAACAAAAGGTTCGTCACATGCACCCTGATATGTTCGAGAAGATCAAGGTTAAGGTAATGAAATTGTTCAATGCAGGTTTCTTGGCAGTAATGTCGTATCCCCAATGGGTTTACAAATGTTGTTCCAGTGCCAAAGAAAGACGGTAAGGTCCGTATGTGTGTAGACTACAGATATCTGAATAGGGAAAGCCCCAAAGATGACTCCCCACTACCGCATATTGATGTCTTAGTTGACAACACTGCTCAACACAAGGTATTTTCCTTCATGAGTGGCTTCTCGAGTTACAACCCAATCAAAATGGCGCTCGAAAAAATGGAGAAGACTATTTTTGTCACACAGTGGGGCACCTTCTATTATAAGGTCATGTATTTTAGTCTGAGAAACACGGGTGCAACTTATCAACGGGCTATGGTGGCTTTATTCCATGATATGATTCATCATTAAATAGAAGTTTATGTTGATAACATGATAGCAAGATCCCAAACTGAGGAAGAGCACCTTGATCATCTACACAAGTTGTTTGAGAGGTTAAATAAATACAAGCTGAGGTTGAATCCCAACAAATGCATCTTTGGGGTAAGGTCTGGTAAGCTCCTAGGCTTTGTCGTCAGTGGAAAAGGTGTTTAAGTTGATCTCGTGAAGGTCAAAGCCATCCAAGAAATGACAACTCCTCGTACTGAGAAGGAGGTTATAGGTTTTCTAGGATGACTCAATTACATTTCCCGATTCATCTCTCACCTGACTGCTACTTGTGAACCACTTTTCAAGCTACCGAAGAAAGATCAAGTGGTAATATGGAATGACGATTGCCAAATAGCTTTTGAAAAAATCAAGGAGTACTTGCAAGAACCTCCAATCCTGATGCCACCAGTTGAAGGAAGACCTCTGATCATGTACTTAATTGTGTTAGAGAATTTGATGGGGTGTGTGCTGGGGCAGCATGACGAGTCTGGTCGAAAAGAGCATGCAATATACTACCTTAGCAAAAAATTTACCGATTGTGAAACAAGATATTCACTACTCGAGAAAACTTTTTGTGCTTTGGCATGGGATGCTCTTCGAATAAGACAGAATATGTTGACTCATACCACTCTATTAATCTCTAATATGGATCCCATCAAGTACATCTTTGAGAAGCCAGCTCTCTCCAGAAGGATAGCCCGATGGAAAATGATCCTAACTGAATACGATATCCAGTACACTACATAAAAGGAAATCAAAGGAAGTGTGATTGCAGATCATTTGGCACATCAAGTTGTGGATGATTACTAATCTATGAACTTTGAATTCCCATATGAGAATATCATGTTGATTGTGGATTGTGAAAAGCCTAGATTGTATGAAGGACTTGAACAAGGATCCCGATGGACTATGGTTATTGATGGAGCATCCTACGCACCGGGTAACAAAATTGGTGCTATAATCATTTCTCCTGATGCTTTCCATACTCCTTTCACTGCCAGACTTTGCTTTGACTGTACCAACAATATGGTTGAATACGAAGCATGCATCTTGGGTCTCAAGGCTGCTATTAACCTAAGAATAAAATTCTTAAGTGTATATGGAGATTCAACTTTTGTCATCATTCAATTTAAAGGAGAGTGGGATACAAAACATCCAAATCTTATCCCATACAAAGAACTTGTGCTAGCCCTGATTCCATACTTTGAAGAGGTTACTTTTGAACATATTCTGAGGGAAGAGAATTAGTTGGCAGATGCTTTGGCTACCATGTCTTCTATGTTCAAGGTCAGATGGGACAATGAAACTCCCCGAATTACTGTCAAAATATTCGACAAACCAGCGCACTACTATGAGATTAACACTAATGGTGTAGAGGAGAAGCCTTGGTATCATGAGGTGAAAATATATCTCGAAGCTCAAGAGTATCCTGAAGGGCGTCAGTGAACGACAATAAATTCCTGCAGAGGTTCTCATCCAAGTTCTTCTTGAGCAATGGGATCTTATACAAGCGCAACCATGATTCAATTCTGCTCCGTTGTATGGACAAGAAGGAAGCAGGGAAGATCGTGGAGGATATTCATAAAGTTATCTTTGGTCCTCGTTCTAGAGGATATACTATGGTCAAGAATATTCTGAGAGCTAGTTACTATTGGTCGACCATGGAAACCAATTGTCATCACCACTCAAGGACTTGTCGTAAGTGCCAAATTTATGCTGATAAGGTTCATGTGCCTCCAATTCCTTTGAACGTCATGGCTGCTCCTTGGACCTTTGCAATGTAGGACATTGACATGATTGGAGAGATCAAGCCTACTTCCTCTAATGGACACCGTTTCATTCTTGTCGCCATTGACTATTTTACCAAGTGGGTTGAAGTAGCTTCATTTGCCTCAGTTACCAAAAACATCGTAGCCCGGTTTATCAAGCACAATCTTATCTTCTGGTATGGTATCCCTGAGAGGATCATCAGTGGAAATGGCACCAAACTTAACAATGCCACGATCATTAAACTCTGCATGCATTTCAAGATCAAGCATCACAACTCTTCTCCATACAAACCTAAGATGAATGGCGCAGTGGAAGCTGCTAACAAAAATATAAAGAAGATTATACAAAAGATGGTGGTGACCTATAAATACTGGCATGAGATGCTACCATTTTCTCTTCATGGCCACCGTACTTCGGCACAAACATCAACTGGGGCAACCCCTTTCTCTTTGGTCTATGGCATGGAAGATGTCCTGCTTGTCGAAGTTCAGATTCCTTCTCTAAGGATTATGAAAGAAGCAAAATTAGATGAAGATGAATGGATTAAGACTAGGTTTGATCAGTTGAACTTGATTGACGAGGAGAGACTGTCGGTTGTCTGTCATGGTCAGATGTACCAGAAGCACATGATCAAAGCTTTCAACAAAAGATCAAGCATTGGGTATATCAGGCTGGTGACTTGGTAATAAAGCGCATCATTCTGCCACAAGGATATGCCATGGGAAAATGGACTCCCACTTATGAATGGCCATTTGTTGTTAAAAAATTATTCTCGGGCGGTGCTATGATGTTAACCACTATGGATGGCGAAGATTTCCCGCACCCTGTGAACACGGACATAGTCAAAAAATACTACGCATAAGAATGACCCACTAGGTTGACATACCTATGAAAAAATAAGGGCATCCTGACGAACCAAAAGGGTTCGGGCAAAAATAAGAGATATATACAAAAGATTGTACACCCGGAAAGTCGAAAACCTGAAAGGGCAGCTTGGGAAAAAAAGGGTATCTTGGTGGACTGGAAACCTGAAAAGGCGGTCTAGGAAAAAATTAGGGATTGAAAGCGTACGACTATGTCATGTTGGATCACTTACATGCAAGCTTTATTACCAAGGTCAAAAGTTCAAATGGTACAAGACCAGTTCAATCAGCTTCTTTTAATGGCAAGGGATGAGATATTCAAAGGCATAGGGCCGATAGTAGAGTTGGAACCCAATGAGATCACTTCCACATGGATATATATGTATATATATATATATATATATATATATATATATATATATATATATATATATATATATATATATATATATATATATATATATATATATATATATATATATATATATATATATATATATATATATATGTGTGTGTGTGTGTGTGTGTGTGTGTGTGTGTATGTGTGTGTGTGTGTGTGTGTGTGTGTGTGTGTGTGTGTGTGTGTGTGTGTTTTCACTTTCTACTCTTTCATTTTACGACGAATTCCTCTTACAAGGATTTCCATCTATTTGTACAAACTCGTCTGTTTATAGGAAAATTATCAATGCAAATATACTTTGAAGTCCAAACTTTTTGTTTTTTCTATTTTGCTTGCAAAAACGTCCAATGACTAAAATTGAATGAGCATATGCATATGAACATGATTAACTGTTAACAAATATACGTATAAGAATAGGATTAAGAATTTACTTAAAACTCTAAGAGTTGGGATGACACTCAAGCTATCTGTAAATCCCCACAAAATCCCTTTCATAAGGTTACCACCAGTGAAGTCGCCAGAGCCACCTTTATGAAATTATCCCCCACAGAGTAATCTTCACAAATAAGGTTACATTCCCCAACAATCTCCCTGGTAGATCACTTTAACAAATAAAGGAGTATAATATTCTCCCCGTTAAATCTCCCTCCGGAGTCTCAATCAGTATAATTTATAGAAATTCTCTTCCCCAACTGAGTTTGTTCCTCCAAAACCAAATAAAGAGACCATGCAGAGTTTCTTCTCTTTAAAAATTTCAATAACCAGGAGAGTTAGCTTCCTCAACAAAGCACTTCTCCATCAACAAGGGTTTATTTCCCCAACGGGGTTTATTTCCCCAACACAGTTTATTTCCCCAATAACCTACAGATTCCTCAGACTAGTACAAATCACTGACAAAATTCTATCCCCAGAAAATTGCTACAAAGCCTGGAATCTGACCAGATAACAATTAACTTTATCCTCCCCAGACGAGTCTGAAGTTTAACCATCTATTTTATCCCCAATTAGGATATAAGAAATAGACTCCCCAGTAGAGCAACGGACGAACAAAGTTCTTAGACTCTACTCCTCAAACAGAAATCAATACATCCCCTGTAGAGTTTCTTCAAACAAGCAAGCAGGAATCCCCAGCGGAAGAATTCTAGACAAGATTGAAGATACACATACTCTTCATCCCCAGCAATAGTCAGGGATTTATTTTCCCAGATGAAGATACACTTCAACAACATTACACATTCATACATCATAGCATATGCATACGAAAAGCATATAGCACAATCTCATTTATTTTGAGAACATCATTACACAATGCATTTCATACATCATGGCATTGCATACAACTAACTCTTTACATTTTCATGAAAGGTCTGTCAATAGATGAATATCATTAACAACTATCAAAATAAATTATAGGTCACATTCAAACAAGACAAGGAAAATATCTATATGATGGATACTCCTTTCAAGAATCTGTTGGCTCAGATTAAATTAACCAAAGATTTATTTTGATACTTCTCTTAGTGGACCTTCTGCTATCTCAGATTAAATCGAGCAAAGATTTATTCTGATACTTCTCTCAGTGGAACTTTTTCTGGCTTAGATTAAATCGATCAAATATTTATTCTGATACTTCTATCAATTAAAGATTTTCAAACATCTGCTGGCTCAGATTAAATTGACCAAAGATTTATTCTGATACTTCTCTCAGTGGACCTTTTTCTGGCTTAGATTAAATCGATCAAAGATTTATTCTGATACTTCTCTCAGTTAAATATTTTCAAACATCTGCTGGCTCAGATTAAATCGACCAAAGATTTATTCTGATACTTCTCTCAGTGGACCTTTTTATGGATTAGATTAAATCGACCAAAGATTTATTTTGATACTTCCCTCAGTTAAATATTTTCAAATATCTGCTGGCTCTGATTATATCGACCAAAGATTTATTCTGATACTTCTCTCATTAGACCTTTTTCTGGCTTAGATTAAATCGACCAACGATTTATTCTGATACTTTTCCAGTAGACACTTCTTCTGGTTTAGCTTTAAATCAACTAAATATTTATTCTGATTTTTTTCCAGTTAAATACGGACGAAAACATCTTCTGGCTTAGTTAAAATCAAGCATAGATTTATTGTGATACTCCTCATGTACAGTCAAGTGTAGACTCATTCTAATATCTCTATCAACAGTTACTTTGGATGGCATCTTTAGGCCCATCTCTAACAACTCTCCATCATCTTTCCAAATGGCATCTTTAAGCCCATTCCTAACATAATCAACAAACAGTTTTCACTCCCTATATGTTAAGAAAAGGTTTTAATTTTTTAAGTTGTGAACTCGCCTTGGTTTTAACCGCGTTCCTATGTATCTCCTTGCAAAGAATCAGAGTCCAAATTCATAGTTCGAATGTGTTTGGTTCGTTTTTTTATGGATTGTGGAAATGTTTGAAATTATCCTAAAACCTTATCTGGGTTTGAAAATAGCTTACTCGTAGATGCAGTTTGCAATTAATAGAAAATATCTCCACAATCTTTTTTGAAAATAAAGTTGAATTTGAAATTAAGTTAGTAGAAAAAGTGTTAAGTTTGATGGGTTAGTTATTTTAGAGTTTATGATGCAAATTGAAAAGAAGATAAATTTGAATGAA
Organism: Vicia faba; assembly: GCA_948472305.1. Classification (NCBI taxonomy): domain Eukaryota; kingdom Viridiplantae; phylum Streptophyta; class Magnoliopsida; order Fabales; family Fabaceae; genus Vicia; species Vicia faba. Next base: position 1,505,501,636 of record OX451735.1, on the reverse strand, counting down.
AAAATTGTTTGATAAATAGAAAGTAAATGTGGTTAGTATTTTAGAAAATAAACAATAAATAATTATTTTCTTATTATTAGAAATATATCAAATATTTTAATATTAATCCAATATTTATTTATTAATGATTTTATGATAAAAAGCAAAAAATATTTTAATGCAATATGTTAAAAAGTGATATGAGATATTATATAAAAATAAAATAAAATAAACAAAATAAAATATTAATTTAAATAAATTAATTAATTATCAAAATAAAGCAGGGGGTGCGTTAATTAATCAGGGCATGTAAATATGAAGGGCTTAAGCCCAAAACCAAATTTGAGTCCAAAAGGCATAGGTGGTGTATATTTGAATTAGGGAAGTAAAAGGGGGGTTGGAATAACATTGGGTTTGGCCCAAACATAAGATGGGCCCGTTTAGACAGCATAAGGGAGGGTGCACGTGTTATGGTGGTCATAATGAACTTGGAATGTTTGATAGCTTCTGAAGGGCACCAGAGTTCAACTCAGGGCTATTGATCTAAAGTATGTTAGAAAGACGGAGGGGATGGAACCTTGACTGAAGGCGTACGATGGATTGGGATACATGGGATAGGTCAAAGTATGTTTATCGCGTGGCTATCATGAAGCCACGCGTTCAACATCAGAAAACATAGGGAGTTTTATATAAAGAAAATCTTGAGCTCATGGCTCGTTTTTTCCTTTTCCCCCTCTTCTTTCATAAAACAACACAACAGAGATCGTTGGAGGAAGAGAGAGAATCTTTGGCTTCTCTCTATATTTCCTCACTGGAAAGCGCCTCAGCCCTGGGCGCCACCAGCCGGAAATCGTTTCTGTCGACATCAACTCTAGGGCACCACCAGCTTCAATGACCACCACCGTCCATATTCATACAAACCGCCGTCTAGGTTCAAACATAATCCAGATTTATGAAGATCTTCAACCAAAACCAATCCCTCTTCATATCTTCATCTGGGTTCGCATGAACCCTATGAAGAACAACCATGAACACTAACCCTAAAATGAACCAATCACATAAACATATATGGACCCTAACCTAAACCTAGGGTTCTTGATGAACCTTAACCCTAACATAACCCAGAAACCTTCAACGCATATGAACCCTACCCCTAGGGTTCTTCATATGAACCTTAAACCTAAACCTAACCCTAAATCAAGCCCAGAAACACAAATTGAACCATAATTTCACAATTGAACAGAGTCCAAACATCAATCACAACAAATAATTGAGCCCTAAAATCTAAGTATTAAGCATTACTGTCTGTGCCATGAATCTTTGTGTAATTTCCTCTTTTGGTTCTCTGATCTCCTATTCTAACCTATTATTTTATCTCTTCTTTGCAGGTACTTGGAATACAAGGGGTTTATCTCTGAAAATCTTGAGGTTTCAGTCGTGAAACCAAAGTTTTTCAATGAGAAGGACTTTGGTGAATGGTATAGGGACTTAGCAGCGGCAATGTAGAATCTCCAAGGGTTTTTTTTTTGTTTATCCTTAAATCAGTAGTGTAGGGTTTAATTTATAGGCTTTAGGAATTGTTAGATTAGGAAATTAGTTGTAGTGATTGGAAGTTTTAGGTTAGATTGAATCAATCTCAGAGATTTGAGTTAGTAAATAGAAGTTTTTATTAGATTATTGATTGTAAATAAAGTTAGGGTTTTGGGTGTAATTGGACACTTTTCTTGTATAAATACGTTTCGGTTAATAAAACAAAATTTAATCAAATATTTGATTTCATTCAATCATCTGTAAATTAGGCTTGTTAGGTTATCTTAGGGAAGAAGAAGGTTAATTTTGGCGCAACTTGTAATCTAGGGTTTCAAAACCCTTTGTTGAATTAGTCAACAAAATTTGAATAATAAACAAATAATATAATAATAATAATAATAATAATAATAATAATAATAATAATAATAAATGACATAACAATAATAGTAACTTAGATAATGATAATAACAATTAAAATATAATAACAATGATTATAACATTAACAATAATAATTCAAATGATACTACAAGGCCAGATGTTGACTATGGTCAACCCTTCCACCTAATGGGCCTAAGAAGCTTAAATAAACCTCTTGGATTTAATTTAGCAATAATAACCCCCTCTAAAGAAACAGCACCCCCTTTCTCCTAATTTAACCCTATAGCATCTAAACAATCAATAACATTACAATGTTTGTACAAATATAATATTCCTAAAATTAATATGAAATAAAAAATAACAAACTATGATAAATTGATTATTGACACCAGAGGGACAAATTTGGGGTATGACAACTGCCTCTATTTAATCTCTCTTTGATTGAGGGTGCGAGAATATGAAGGTCTCACACATTCAGATCGAAGGGTTATTAAATAATGGAAGACCCAAAAATTTGACCAAAATATTTAGAATGATAAAGATAAATCAAAAGATAAATAGGCAATGGTGACACAATTAACCCACCAACGCCCGAGCAAAGAGTATATTTAACCTATATATGACGATGCAGATGACCCGCCAACACCTAGAAAAAAATTTGTATACTCATCACAGCCTAGGGGATGAATAATACAAAGCTTCATAATTCATTGTCACTTGGAGACTAACACAATGAACTATATCGCAGATAGTAGATAAGTTATTGCTACTTCGAGACTAACGCAATGAGTTAACCTGCAGATTTCGTATATCTACTACAACATAGGGAGTAAATGATACGGGTTTGAGAATGTCTTACTAATGCTTCGAGACTAACATAGTAAGGTATAACGTAGAGTTGCATATTTATCACGACCTAGGGGGATAAGTAACACAAACTTGATAAAACATTGTCTCTTAAAGACTAACACAACAAACTATATCACAGATTCTCTCATATTTATCAGAACCTAGGGGATAGACAATACGAGTTTTGAAAAATACATAACTTACTAAAGCTTTGAGACTAACATAGTAAGCTATATCACAGATTTGCATATTTATCACTACCTAGGGGATAAATAATGCGGGTTTGATATTTGAAATTGAGTTTGGTAATTGAATCTTAGATAACTAAACCAAAGATATAAAATGCAAGTATACCCCTTACTGAAGTTCCAAACTACTGGTTGTGTTTGTTCTCAACCAAGGTATTTGTTCAAAAATGCTAAGGTTTTGATTTGCACAGATAAGTTAGTTCGTAATAGGCCCTAAGATATGTCGCAGTATTCTTGGCCTAAGCAACTTTTAAAAATTCCATGCACAATGTATATGCACAATGCCATAAATTAATATGATACTCAATGACAATGCTATTGACATGGGACCCAAATGTGTTATTTTGTATGTGCACCAAATGCCTCGTATGTACATGCACCAAGTGTTTTTGTAAAGGTTTTTGATATTATCTTCCTTTTAAACCATTGGCTTCTTCCTAAGTCACCAAATTTCTGATGTTGTTTGTTGTTTCGTCATGGTGTCTTCAAGTTGATTTGAATTTTGATATATCATGGTGAACTGTGTTAGTAAAGCATTGATACTGTAGGCGTAAACGTGGACGTAGACCTAGATTTTCTTTTGACATTTTTCGAACCAAAATACTTTTTAATGTTTTATCAAATTCTCTTATTTTATGTCAAATCCACCAAAATGATTTCAACGCAGTATTTACAAGAAATATTTGTGGTATTTTGAAAAAAAGTTTTAACAAAGAAAAACACATTTGAATAAATTGAATTGTATTAATGAAAATTCCTTTGAATAGACGGGAATACAAGGTGTAATTCCTAAAAAGAGGTAATTACATGAAGTTTAACAAATTTTGAAAATGATAATTGATACTGTTATTTCTCCAATGTCCTTTGATAACTCCAATCTCCTTCACTTCTAAATCGGATGATTTATATTAATCCTTCTCCTTCATGGTTGTAGTAGTGAATTCTCAAATCGCAGTCTATTTGTTAATTTTTTAAATAAGATCCCTAACTTTTGCTTAGATCGCCTTTCGGGTTTTCAATCCACCGGGATAATGTTTTTGTTTATATGCCCCTAATTTTTGTCTTGATCACCCCTTAGGGTTTTCAATCCACCGCGACGCCCCTTTTTTCCTAAGTCACCCGTTTAGGGTTTCGACTTAGAAAGCCTTTTACACATAGTATTTTTTTACTATGTCAGAGTTTGTCGGGTGTGGTAGTTCTTCCCCATCCATTATTGTGAGGATAAGACCCCCGCCCGAGAATGTTATTTTAACCACGTATGGACCTTAGTTGGGTGTCCATTTACCAGGTGAATCTAAGCAAGGTATCATAATCTTTTTAAGAACCAAATCTCCTTCTTTGAACACTCAAAGGTGGACCTTCTTATCGAATTCTTTCTTCATCCGCTTTTGGTACAACTGACTGTGGCACAGAGTTGTTAAGCGTTTTTCTTCAATGAGGTTGAGTTGATCAAGTCGTGTTTGAACCCACTCTGATTCTTAAAGTTTGGTTTCCATTAGAACTTCTAGTTATGGAATCTCTACTTAAACAAGGAGTATAACCTCCATGCCATAAATAAGAGAGAAAGGAGTTGCATCTGTTAAAGTATATACTGAAGTACGATAGCCATGTAGAGCGAAGGGAAGCATTTCATGCCAATCTTTATATGTCTTCACCATTTTCTAAATGATTTTCCTTATATTTTTATTGGAAGATTCAATGGCACCATTCATCTTGGTTCGATAAGGTGATGAATAATGATGTTCGATCTTGAAATCATCACATAACTCCTTCATCATTTTGTTGTTCAAGTTGGACCCATTGTCTAATAATTCTACTTGGAACCCCATATCTGGACATAATATTATGTTTGATAAACTGAGTAACCACTTGTCTTATCACATTAGCATAAGACGCAGCTTCTACCCACTTGGTGAAATAGTCAATGGCGACTAGTATGAATCGGTGTCCATTAGAAGCCATTGGTTCGATCATTCCTATCATATCAATTCCCCACATAGAGAATGACCAAGGTGAACTTAGGACATTCATATGAGTTGGTGGTATATGCATTTTGTCAGCGTAGATCTGGCGCTTATGGCATGTCTTCGTATAATGGTAGTAGTCAGATTCCATCTTCAACTAATAATAACATGGTCTTAAGATTTTTCTAGCCACCACATGTCCATTTTTATGAGTCCCAAAGGTTCCTTCATGGATCTCTCTAATAAGTGTATCTGCTTCATGTTTCTCCACACACCTGAGTAACACCATATTGTAGTTTCTTTTGTACAACGCATCACCATTAAAAAAGAACTTCACAACTAGATTTCATAGAGTTCTCTTGTCAATTACTTAGGTGTTTTCTGGGTATTCTTGTTTCTCTAAAAAAAATTTGATGTCATAGAACCATGGTTTATTATCTGGTCCTTCTTCAATGGCAAGACGATGTGCGGGCTCTTCAAAATGTCTAATCATGATGCGCCTTTCATGATTTGGCCAAGTTACTTTGAACATGGCTGATAAGGTTGCTAAAACATCTGGCATCTGATTTTCTTCTCGCAGAATGTGAGTGAAAGTGACCTCAGTGAATTCTGTAGCTAGCTTCAAAATATAATCTCGATATGAAATTAATTTGGGATGTTAAGTATCCTATTCACCATTGACTTGGTATATGACTAACATTGAGTCTCCATATACTTTGAGGTGTTTAATCCTTAAATTGATAACAGCTTCTAGACCCAAGATACAAGCTTCATATCCAGCGATATTGTTGGTGCAATCAAAACATAACCTTGCAGTATAAGGTTTATAAAAATTCTTTAGGGAAGTCAGCACTTCCCCAATACCATGTCCTAGTGCGTTAGAAGCACCGTCAAACATGAGTGGCTAACGTGCCCCTGGTTCAGGTCCTTCATCGGGTCCCAGTATTTCGTAGTCACCTATAATCATGACATCTTCGTCTCGAAATTAGAACTTCAATGGTTGATATTATGGTAATGGTTGATGATCCAGGTGATTAGCTAGTACACTACCCTTGATGGCTTTTTGTGTAACATACTAGGTGTCGTATTCGAATAACAACATCTGCCATCTGGAAATTCTTGCTGTAATAGTTGGATTTTCAAACACATACTTTAAAGGATACATTCTTGCTATTAACCATGTGGTATGAGTTAACATATATTGTCCCGGTCTTTTAGTAGCCCAAGCCAAAGCACAATAAGTCTTCTCGAGGAGTGAGTATCGAGTTTCACAGTCAGTGAACTTCTTCCTTAGGTAGTAGATTGCATGCTCTTTCCTACTTGTTTCGTCGTGCTACCCCAATACACATCCCATATATCCTTAAAGCATTGTTAATTACATGATGAGTGGTCTTCCAGGAACTGGTGGCATCAGGATTGGTGGCTCTTGTAAATATTGCTTTATTTTTTTGAAGGATGTTTGACATTGATCATTCCACTCCACTGATTGATATTTTCAAAGTAGTTTGAATATAGGCTTACACGTAGAATTTATGTGTGATATGAACCTTTAGATGTATTTCAATCGTCCTAAGAAACCATGAACCTCTTTTTCTGTTTTTGGAGCTGTAATTTTTTGTATGGCTTTCACCTTGTCAGGATCTACCTCAATACCTCTCTGATTCACAATAAAATCCAACAGTTTACCTGACCTGACACCAAATGTACATTTGTTCAGGTTCAACCTCAGTCTAAATTTTCGTAGATGTTCGAATAGTCTCTGCAAGAGAATTATGTGATCCTCCTCCGTATGGAATTTGGTAATCATATCATCCACGTATACCTCGACTTCTTTGTGGATCATGTCATGAAATAACGTGACCATTTCTCGTTGATAAGTTGTCCTTGCATTCTTTAGATCGAAGGGCATTACTTTGTAACAGAAGGTGTCCCAAGGAGTCATGAAAGTAGTCTTTTCCATATCTTCATATGCCAATTTGATCTGATTATATTCTGAGAAACCATCGATAAAAGAAAATACCGAAGCTTGAGTTGTATTGTCCACCAAAACATCTATGTGGGGTAACGGGAAATCGTCTTTGGGACTTTATTTGTGTAGATCTCGATAGTCTACACACATGCATACTTTACCGTCCTTTTTGGATATTGGCATGATGTTATCTATTCAATGTGGATAATCTACCACGGCTAAGAACCATGCATCAAATTGTTTAAGGATCTCTTCTCGAATCTTGTCAGACATGTCTATATGAGTTCTTCTGAGTTTTTGTCTAACTAGAGAACATTTTATGCACCATAATATTTGTATCCAATCCCGATATATCTCTGTAAGACCAGGCAAATATATCCATGTACTCATGCAAAAGCTTGATCAACCTTTCTTTAACATTTTTCTCCAAGGTTGCACCTAGCTTGATCTCTTGTGGATCTTCCTCATCTTCCTCTTTAGCTTGGTTAATTGGTGCATTAAAATCACATTGGATAGCATTAATATCGTTGTCGGTGGGTTTAGATATGGATCTTCATATTTTATCATGTTTTGGTGCTTTTTAGAATGTGAATCATAAAAATGTATATGAAAAAAAGTATTTCCATTTGAAAAGTAAAAGAAAAATATAGGAGAAATACATGGATATTAATTAAATGAAAAATATAACTCTTATTAATTGAAAATACTATTTGAAAATAAATAGGGGCCCTTACAAGCTACCCCTATACCTTGGGCGTGACATAGATTCTTCTAAAAATAGAGAAAAATACTTTGGAAAGAAAAACATCTCTAGATCTCCACAGATGTCCAATTTTTGAGCATTTTTTCCAGGAGCACACTCACGGATGAAGTTAGATGCTTCTTTGATGTTACTCTTGTTGGATATCATTACTACTTTCCCACTGTGCTCTACTCCTTTATTTAAGAAGGTTTCCTGGATGGGAGGAAATTTCCCTTTGCCTTTCTAGATAGCCTTTGACGGTTTGTAGCCCAAACCAAAATGATATTTCTTCTCAGGTATCTCCACAAGCTTGCCCCAATCTTTTGAGGTGCAATACTCCATATTTGTTTGTTAATCTCTCCATGAAGTCATGGTAGTTCCCGGTTTCTTAATTTTCTCCATCGGTAGGGTAACCATTATAGGCACTTCCAAGACTTGGAAAGGTGTCTCCACATAATTTTCTCCTACACTGATATATTTATAGGACTCTATGATACGGTGGAAGAACCGACAGTTTTGAAGATGCTGGTTTGCATTTTGCGTTTTTTGTTCGCAAAATATCGTGGTAAGCAAGAGTCTCCACCGACTTTTATTTCATCCAACCGGAAAGGAAAAAAGTATAGAAAAAATCCTTTTTTGGGAGGTGTTAGCACCCTTTCTATCCATGGTTTTCCATGGGCTCTTAGGTACTTGCTCATCTTTTTAAAATTTCTTGTGTGTGTGCCTTGTTTTGAAAAGTTTTGACTTCGTGATAAGCTTTGTATCAGTCCTCAAAGGTGTGACGAAGTTGTTTTTGAAAATTGTTTTGAAGAGTGTAAGTGTGAAAATTTTGATTTGAGCAAGTATCTACTAGCATCCACCTACTCGAAAAGGATCATTTCTATTCTCGTTTCCTTTAGAAAAAGCTATCCTACTATTTAGAAATAGGTAGCACCGTCGTTGGAGTTGTAAGGGTCAATTCGTAAGGGACGTACGATCATTAAAGCAATATTAGGACGCCTTAGTAATAACCCTAAAGTCTTAAGATCATATTCAAGGTGGCATTTCTGAGGCAACATTTCCGAGGCAACATTTCCGAGGCAACATTTCCAAACGGGGCATTTGATCTTTGTTTAGACAGGAGGGCAACCACTAAGACATCCTATGCTCATTGATCATTTTACCGAAGGCAACCGAAGTGAGAGTATACCCTAGGAGCGCACATGTGCGAGTGATTTGATTTCAGTTATTATCTTTGCACATTAGGGTTTTCTAGCCGTTTTAAATTATCATGCAATCTTGTCATACAATCCTATCAACATACATCTAAACAGTTAATATTTGCGAGAATTAAAATGCGAGAAAGTAAACCTACGCTATTACAAGGCTTCGGAGAGGGGATTAATTACACAGCCAAAAACCCGCAAAAGACGATAAATGAAAGAAAGTCCTAGATTAAACTATTACAAACCATGAACAGTTACAATAATATTGTCAAGAATAAATAATCAGCGTGTGGAGAATTAAATACGAAGCGACCAGCGTTTTTACCCTTGACTGAACCTAATTGTAATTGATTAAAGTAAACATTTTTTTTGTCATTTTTATTATTTAAGAAGGTAATGAAATAATTGAAATTAAAAAAAAATCCTTAATTTTAATTAATTTTAATTGTGAAAGAAATTAGAATTTCCTTAAATTAATTAAACTAATTAAATTTAAAAAAACACATTTTATTAAGAAAATATGTCTTCTTTTTATGATTTTTTTTATTGGTAAATTTTTTAAAAAAAATAAATTTGGTGTTGATAAAAAGGAATAATTAAAGAAAATAAATTAAAAGAGGAGGAAAAAAATAAAATAACCCAAAGGCCCGCTGTCAGCAGTTCTGATAAGAGGATGATGGTCCAGAAGATAGTGGCCCTCAGAAGATGGGGACACTGGGCCTGCTCCTAGCTGGTGGATCCAGCAGATCATGACCAGGGGATGCTTGATCTGGTCCTAGTTGATAGGTGTGATACGATGGGAGAACTGACTTGAAGTTTTGCGTTTTATCGCAAATGTTGCGATTTAGCAAGAGTCGCCACCGAATTTTCTTTTATCCAAAAGGAAAGGTGAAAAAGCACAAGAAAGACCTTGGAGATGTTTTCTTGAGTTCGGGGGGTAGATTATGAAAAGGGAATGTATTAGCACCCTTTTCATCCATGGTTTTCCATGGGCTCTTAGTTACTTGCTTTGGTTTGTTTGAAATTGTGTTTGGTGTGGTTTTGAAAGTATTTTGTAAAAGAGGCCATTCGTTTAGGCAATCTTTGTAATGATTCTCGTTTGTAAGAATGTATACAAAGATGTTTGTCTTTTTTTGAAAATGTTTTCAATAATCATAAGATGTTTTGAAATGTGTGTGTGTTTTGGAAAATAGCAAGGATTATTTGTTTGAAATAGATCAAGTAACTAGAAGCTATCAACTTACTTAAATGTCTTTCTTATGTATTTTCTATTCCTTTGACATTGTTGTCTTACTATTTATTTGGTAAGAAACCCTATCTTTGGATGTAAACGGGACGGGCGTGGGTCATCGTATAACCATGATTAGCCATGTTTACAAAGTATCTTAGCATTTTTTGAGGGACCAAGATCATTTTGTAAGGCAACTTTTTAATAGCCTCATCGAGGGACTATGATATTATATTTGTTTTGTTTTGCCAAGATACTTTGCATGCGTAACATGGCCATTTTTGTTTTAGGCAACCAAGTGGGGAAACCCTAAGGGTGCTTGTGTGCAAGTGTATCATTTTTCATGCTTTGATTTTATCTTGTATTTAGGGGTTTTCTATTTTGCTTTGTTTTGTTCTTGTCATGCAAACCCTAATTACTAATCATGGCATATAAAGCGATAAATTGTGTAATGTAAATATTTCTAAGTTATTACAACAATTTATAGGAGGGGGGAATACAAACTTGAATAGGGATTTGCAAGAATATAAACCTAAATAAATTATTACAACCAAATCGAATTTGTACGAATTAAGATAAATACAATACAATATTTAAAATGTAATGCAATATACATGTAAGAAAAAGATTTTTGTCTTTATGTAAAGGAAAATTTAATCTAAACCTAAAAATATAAAGAAAATGAATTAATTTTTTGAAAGGGGTTTAACCCTAATTTTTATTTAAAAGAAAATAAAGTTTTTACATGTATTATTTTGTGCATTTTTTGTGTAAAAAATAATAAATAATATTGTATATAAATATTAAAATTATATATGTGCAAAAATAGGTATTTATAAGTATGAAATGCAAAGTAGATTAAAATAAATATATTTAATTATATTTACAAGTTTATTAAGAAAATAAATTATATATTAAAAATAAAATATATTTTTATGTGAGAAATAAAATAAAAATAAAATAAAAGTGCAATATTATTAATTTATATTTTTGGGATTTTTATATATTAGAGAAAATATTTAAAAGATTAAATATGAAAATAAAACAAATAAAATAAAATGCAAAGAGTTAGCAAGGGGGTGGTATAGTAGAACTGATGTAGTAAGCTAGCAAAAAATGCCAAGCCCACTGTCTGAGCCCAAACCTGCAAAAATATGAAAATGGAGAAGGAAAGAAAATGTGAAAAATAACAAAAGTAGCGCGCCCAGGTTCGAACCCAGGACATGGGTCTCACCAGCGCGCTACTTTGCCACTGGGGTGGCTATACTTCCATTATCTTTAATGAAACGAAAATAACATATTACAAAACGTGCCCTAAGCCCTGTTTCATCTTCTTTCTCAAGCTTTGGCCAAACACCCTGTAACTTCTTCAAACTTCCATAAAAATGAAAATGCATAACATGAAAATTGTAGTACTTGAACTCACGATTCCAACCATGTAAGCTATGTAATCTAACTATTAAAGATCAAAGAGAATTTTAAAAGCCCTAAATCTTAACCTAATATTTTCAGAATTTTCAACTTCCAAATTCTCTTAGCTCAAGTAAAATCAATGCAAGATAATGGTATGTACAGCTTCGTTATGATGAGGACTACATTTTTTATTCACAGATCATGGCTTAAGGTTGCCTGTACAAGGAGATAGAGTTTGAGATTTTACCTCCTTCAGTTGGAATCATGGATGAAACTGGAGGGACTTTAATGGAGGCCTGATGCTTGCTTGAGCTTCCTTGAACTCCCCTGGATGTTTCCCAACCCTTGCCTTGCTCTGAAAGTAGCTGGAACTCCCAGGCTAATTCAAACTGCAAGCTCTAAAGTCAACAATGCCAGATGGTGGAGGAGTGATTACAGAATAGGGATGATAGTTTGGATGGGCTTGATATCAAGTATGTAAGGTGTTTGAATGATCTAAACACAAAACGCACGATCCAAATGGAAGATGGATGTGCTTGTGCAGAAAGTGTAGGTTTGAATAGGTTTTTGGTGTTTTTCAGCTTTGGAGTGTTTCAGGTCTTGGTCAATCGTGTATTGTGTTGTATATTGTTTGTATATTAGTATGGAAATGGTCTTAGGTCATCTTCCCAATAGATCTGCCAATGCTAGCCTTTTTGCCAACTTTCTTGTACTTGAAGCAAAGTGATAAGACCAAAGCTTCACATGCTTGTACCAGCTTGCTTAGGGTTGGTATGAGTTTGTACAACTTACGTGAGACCTGTGAGACTTGTATGCACCAAGGGAACAGGTCCAAAGCTCAAAATTGTAAAGTTGGCAAAAGTTGCTCTTTTTCAAAATGGCAATGGAACCTTTTTGCCATAAATGGAATTACAAGTTGGATAAAGATTCAAATGCATGGATCAAAGATTTGTCAACTGAGTAAGCATTTAATTAAGGAGTGTGGAACAAGTTTAGGACCTGTACAGCATGAAATAGCCAGCATAGGATTGATTTGCAACTTGGTTCTTCATGAAATGGCTTGAACAAAAAGTGAGAAAATGCCAACTTCATCTCTTCAATTCTCCCTACTCAAAAATGATCTTGAGGAGTTCTTGGACATTTTGGAAAGCTTGAAATGTGCTCTATAATTAATATTTGAAATTAATTTTAAGATGCCTCTTGTAACTATGTGAAAAATGGTCATGAAGTTGGGTCCTAAATCTGCCTAGATTAGGGCAAAATTTCACTAAGTTAACAAGTTTATGACCATGTATTCACAAATTTATATCTTGAGATCCAAGAATCTTTAGGGAAATGTTTGTGAATAAAAGTTGTAGATTTCATAGATATCTACAACTTTCATGTTGGGAACTTTTCTTGAATAATTATGAATCATGGTGTAAAAGTGGTGTAAAGTTGAGAAAAAATAAGAAAATTTTCTATACTTAGAAAATTTCTAAGTTAGAAAAATTTCAAATTCAAAACCCTAATTTTCAAATTTGGTTTTCTTGATGAACAAGTTTCATATTTTGACATGTCTTGATGAATTATGATCCTTGGCACTTGATTTTGACCAAAAAGTCAAAGTTTGACTTTTCAGTATATAGTTGACTTTTGATCAGTTGACTGCAAATTTCATCTGTCAATCCAATGAATTTGAGATGTTTTGAGCCATGTAATTAAGTAAAGATGATGCCATTGAATCCTTGAAATAATGCTTGAACTCAATTGGTCATTTTCTAGGTTAAAAATCAGAAATTACCCTTCCTCAGTCAAAACCCTAATTTTGACCATTTTGCCCTTTTGATGATTTGATCAAATTTCTTGAGGAGTTGTAATCCAAACTTGATCAAATGGTACATATGAGTCTAAAATATTGATGAGGATCAAAAATTATGAAGTTTGACTGTAAATTGGCCATGGTTGACTTTTTCCCCAATACAGCTGATTTTTAGGTTAACTGTCCAATTGACTGAGAAAAAGTGTGATCCAAGGCTTGAAACTTGACATGAGTAAACTTGGGGTTCCATAATGATGCTTGAAAGTCACATGAAGCATTGATAGTCTAGAAATCCTTGTGCAATCTCAAACCCTAATTTTAGGTCATCAGTGCAAGAAGATATGCCTTGAGTTGACCAAACCCTAATCCAGTCTTGAGTCAAAGAAACCTTATGAGAAAAATCTTGATATATGAGAGGGAAAATTTTGGGGTACAACAGCTGCTCCTGTTCAATCTTCTTAAACCTGAAGAGTTAGATTGGCGAGTTTTGCCATTCGTGACTTAAAGATGAAAGAATGATTGGACACTAGAGTGCCCATAAATTTGCACTTGGCGATGTGAAGTTGAGGGAATGGGCTTAAAGATGCCATTTGGAGAAGTGATAGAGTCTTGTTGGAGATGGTCTTGTAGATGCCATCCAAGAATGTTTGTTGAAGTGTAAGTTGTAAGCTGAAAGAATGAGTATCAAAATGGTATCCGTATCTGGAACGTATCTGTACTTTATCTGGACTTGAATATCTGAATGAGTATCAGAATGGAAGCCATGTCTGGAGCATATCTGAATTGTACCCGAAAGCTGAATCTGAATGAATAATAGAATGGCATTCGTGTCTAGAGCGTATCTGAGCTGTATCTGAACTTGAAATCTGAATAAGTATCAGAATGGCATCCGGGGCTGGAGCGTATCTGAATTGTATCTGAACTTGAAATCTGAATGAGTATCAGAATGGAATCCACGGCTGGAGCGTATCTGAACTGTATCTGAAAGCTGAATCTGAATGAGTAACAGAATGGCATCCGTGGCTGGAGCGTATCTGAACTTTATCTGAACTCTGAATGAATATCAGAATGGCATCCGCGTCTGGAGTGTATCTGAACTGTATCTGAAGTCTGAATCTGAATGAGTAACAGAATGGCTTCCGGGTCTGGAGCGTATCTGAACTACATCATGATTGCATATTGTTAATGGTAGCTTGTTAATCTTATCCTGAAAAGGGTAAAATGTTAGCTGGAACATAAAATTATGTTGCATGAAATGTATGATGCAATATATGTATTTTATCAATGTTTATGATATGTGGATGTAATGTATGCGCATGTAAGTTGATTTGTTGTATTGCTGCATGATTGAGAAAAATAAATCCTTGACTGCTGCTGAGGATATGTGGACTCTTTATGTCTTGAAGTTGGAGTATTGACAAAAATTCGTTCGTTAGAGCAATGTTGTATACTGCTTTGAGGAATCTGCTTGGGGAATCCAAAGAATTTTGATGACTTCTACTGGGGATTAATAATGGGAGTATTTGTTCCGTTAGGGAGTATCAGGAGTCAACTGCTATCCGAATGGATTTCAGGCTTCAAACAACTCACTGGGGAATTTGGAGGAACTGGATGGTTTCCACCGGGGATTGATAAACTAGAAGCTTCGTTCTGTTGGGTAGTTGGGAGTTTTGTTCCGCTGGGGATTATTGAAAACTCTATGGGGAATATGGAGTGGTCTAGGAATGTTTTCTTGTTCCTTCAACCTATCAGTAATTATCCTTTTCATTTTGTTTATTTGTGAACAGTAATTATGTTCAAATGCATATGTTCATTAATGAATCATTGGACGTTTTTGCAAATAAAACACAAGTGTAAGGGAAAAAGACAAATAGTTTTCTGTACTTTAAAGAGATATCTTTGTATTTACTTTGAATAAGTATTTTGTACAAAGGAGACAGACATCCTAGTAAGAGGATGGTGCTATAAAAGTAAGAATTTTTTTTACAAAGAAAGATAGTTATGTGTGATAATCCCATGGGGTTCCCATTCTGCTATAGCCTCCGTATCTCCGAATATCTTGCTTATCTGTTGCTTCGTCCGAAGATGATTGAATTGATCAGAAACTCTGAGTTTGTCAGTGGAAGTCAAGAGGTTGTCCACAAAGTGATCTGACGGGACATAGTCATACGCTTTAATTCCCTAACTTTTGCCTGGACCGCCCTTTCGGGTTTTCAGTCCACCGGGAAACCCTTTTTTGCCCAAGTCGCCCTTTCGGGTTTTCAACTTGCCGGGTGTACATATTTTTTTATTTTATCCCTAATTTTTGCCCGAACCTTTTGGTTCGCCGGGATGCCCTTTTTTGCCTAGGTGTGTCAACCTAGCGGGTCTCTTATGCGTAGTATCTTTTGACTATGTCTGTGTTTACAGGGTGTGACAGGTCGTCACCGTCCATGGTGGTTATGATCATTGCCCCACCGGAGAAGATGTTCTTGATTACAAATGGCCCTTCATAGGTAGGAGTCCATTTTCCCTTGGGATCACTTTGCGGCAAGATAATGCGTTTGATCACTAGATCTCCAACTTGATATACTTGGCATCTAACTTTCTTGTTGAAAGCCTTGATCATTCATTTTTGATACATCTGACCATGGTAAATAGCAGTGAGTCTCTTTTCATCAATTAAGTTTAGTTGATCAAGTCGAGTCTGGATCCAGTCGTCCTCATTCAAACATGCATCCTTCATAATCCTTAAAGAGGGGATTTGAACCTCGATAGGCAAGACAGCCTCCATGCCATAAACCAAAGAATAGGGTTTTGCCCCAGTTGATGTGTGAGCCGTGGTACGGTACCCGTGGAGAGCAAATGGCAGCATCTCATGCCAGTCCTTGTAGGTGACTGTCATTTTTTGTATGATCTTCTTAATGTTTTTATTAGCAGCTTCGACTGCACCATTCATCTTTGGCCGATAGGGGGATGAATTATGATGTTGAATCTTGAGTTGCTCGCACAAGGCAGTGATCATAGTATTGTTAAGGTTTGTACCGTTATCAGTGATGATCCTTTCTGGGATACCGTACTGGCAAATGAGATTCTGCTTGATGAAGCGGGCAACAACATTCTTAGTAACGGATGCGAAGGAAGCTGCTTCGACCCACTTTGTGAAATAATCAATGGCCACTAGAATGAAACGGTGTCCATTGGAGGTTGTAGGTTGATCTCCCCAATCATATCGATTCCCCACATAGAAAAGGGCCAAGGAGCCGTCAAGACATTCATAGGAACCAGAGGTAAGTGCACCTTGTCAGCATAAATTTTACATTTATGACAGGTCCGAGAGTGTTGATAGCAGTATGCTTCCATGGTAGACCACTAATAGCCTTCCCGTAGGATTTTCTTCGCCATCGTATGCCCACTAGAGTGGGTGCCAAAAGTTCCCTCATGTAATTCAGCCATGATCTTTTCAGCCTCAATCTTATCCATACAACGGAGTAGAATAGAGTCATGATTGCGCTTGTACAGGATGCCATTACTCAGGAAGAACTTAGCAGAGAATCTCCTTAAGAACTTTTTATCATTGATTGAAGCTCCTTCTGGATATTCTTGAGCCTCGAGATACCTCTTGACTTCATGAAACCAAGGTTGGTCCATTACGTCTTCAGTATTAATCTCGTGACAGTGTGTTGGTTCGTCCATTCGTTCAATGGTGATCTGGGGAGCCTCGTTATCCCAATTAAGTTTAAACATAGAGGACAATGTGGCTAGAGCATCTGCTAGCTGATTTTGTTCTCGCGGGAAATGCTCAAAGGTAATCTGCTCAAAATGTGGTAGCAATGTCAAAACATGTTCTTTGTAAGGGATAAGGTTGGGATGTTTAGTTTCACATTCTCCTTTGATCTGACTGATGACCAAAGCTAAATCTCCAAACACATCTAAATATTTTATTCCTAAGTCTATGGCAGTTTTAAGACCAAAGATGCATGCTTCGTATTCCGCCATGTTGTTCATACAGTTGAAGCAAAGTCTTGCAGTAAAGGGAGTATGACACCCTTCCGGAGATATGAGTACAGCGCCGATACCATTACCAAGTACATTGGATGCTCCATCAAAGAATAGGGTCCATCGGGATCCTTGTTCAGGTTCGTCATATGGTCTGATTTCTTCACAGTTGTCTAATGTCATGATGTCTTCATCCGAGAATTCAAACTTCATGGACTGATAATCTTCTACGACTTGATGAGCAAGATGATCAGCTAGCACAATGCCCTTTATAGATTTCTGGGTAGTGTATTGTATGTCATATTCTATTAGGATCATCTGCTATCAAGCTATCCTTCTAGACAGAGCAGGCTTTTCGAAGATGTACTTTATCGGATCCATCTTAGATATCAACAAAGTGGTATGAGTCAACATATATTGTCTTAGCCGGCGAGCAGCCTATGCCAGAGCGTAGCAAGTTTTCTCGAGCAGTGAATATCTGGTTTCACAGTCGGTAAACTTTTTGCTCAGGTAGTAAATAGCATGCTCTTTTTGGCCAGACTCGTCATGCTTCCCCAATACACACCCCATTGTGTTTTCTAAAACGGTCAGATACATGATCAGTGGCCTTCCCTCGACTGGTGGCATCAAAACAGGAGGCACTTGTAAGTACTCCTTGATCTTGTCAAAAGCAACCTGGCATTCGTCGTTCCATTTGACTACTTGATCTTTCTTCAATAGTTTGAAGATTGGCTCACAAGTAGCTGTTAGGTGAGAAATGAATCTGGCAATATAGTTCAGGCGTCCCAAGAATCCTCCGACTTCCTTCTCAGTACGAGGAGCAGGCATTTCTTGTATCGCTTTAACCTTGGCAGGATCAACCTCGATGCCTTTGTTGCTGACAACGAAACCTAAGAGTTTACCAGACCAGACTCCGAATGTACACTTGTTTGGATTCAACCTTAGTTTGTACTCCTTCAATCTCACAAACAGCTCTTACAAGTGATCAAGGTGCTCCTCTTCAGTTTGTGATCGGGCTATCATGTCATCTACATGGACCTCTATCTCATGATGTATCATATCATGAAATAAAGCTACCATGGCGCGTTGATAGGTTGCCCTATCATTCTTCAGTCCGAATGGCATCACTTTGTAGCAGAACATGCCCCATTGTGTGACAAATGTAGTTTTCTCCATGTCCTCAGGTGCCATTTTGATTTGGTTATATCCTGAGAATCCTTCCATGAAGGAAAACACTTTGTGTTGGGCCGTATTGTCAACCAGGATGTCGATGTGGGGAAGTGGAAAATCATCTTTAGGGCTGGCCCTGTTTAAATCTCTATAATCCACGCACATTCGTACTTTTTCGTCCTTTTTAGGTACGGGAACAATGTTGGCAACCCACTGAGGATAGGAAGTGACGGCCAAAAATCCAGCGTTGAACTGTTTCATGACTTCCGCTTTGATCTTCTCTGACATGTCAGGTCTCATGCGGCGGACTTTTTGCTTCACTGGTGGACAGTCTTCTCTTGTGGGTAGACGATGTACCACGATGTCAGTATCAAGTCATGGCATGTCTTCGTATGACCAGGCAAATATCTCAACATAATCATGCAATAGCTGAATTAAGCGCTCCTTGACACTCGGCTCTAGGTTGGCACCCACTTTGATTTCTTTTTTATCTTCCTCGGTACCGAAGTTGATTGTATCCAACAGTTCCTCATGAGGATGAATAGCCATTTCCTCTTGTTGTAGTAGTCTGGCCAATTCCCCTGGAACTTCACAATCTTCCTCACCTTCGTATTCGGCTTGGTAGATTAGATCTTCAGAGTCACTGAAGGCTATAGCAGTATCGTTACCCATGGGATCCGGAATGGAGGGGTACCTGCATTTGTGAGTGTGGGTGTGTGTAAGGGTATAGCCATCTTTAAACAATAAAATGTAAAAGAAAGACAATGAGCACAAAAGGTTTGTATGTGAAAAAGCGTCCATGATTCATTGAATGTCATATGAAGATGAAATAAAAACCCTTACAAATGGACCATTGTGCCTCGGGTAAGACACAAAGTTTTTAAAGTGCTAATTGTTTGTGAATATTACAAGTCCAACAGAAATATAAAAGATAAATTACTGAGAGATGAAAGTTATTGGGACAAAGTCTCTGGCTTCCCAGTTGTGAAGTCCTCCGTTGATAGTAGGAAATATCCAATCTTACAAGCTTCCATCTTCTTCAACATCTTCCACTGCATTGACCTCCCGGTTACTAATCTTCAAAGGTGGCCCTCCAGCACGGGCACGGCATACAGCCTTCTGAGAAGTTGAAGTAAACCCTAAGCCAAACTTGTCTGATTTATACGGAATATCCGGAAGCTTCCCCCAAATGGTGCATCCAACCTCTTCTACTACCGCCTTGGCGTCTTTTAGAGATGACATCCGAAACGGAGGTCTTGTGATCTTGGGAATTGGGGATACCGCCTTGGTCACCTCTACTTCTTAAGAGACCTCCTCGAAATGTTGAAAAGGAGTTTCAATGAACTCGCCATCTAGCTCCACATATCGGAAATAATTTAGATGACTAATCATGTACTCTTCCTCTCCATGGACAGTTATGATCTTTCCTTGGACCGGGTACTTCAGCATCTGGTGTAGTGTGGAGGTGACAGCACCGGCATTATGGATCCAGGGCCGTTCTAACAGACATGAGTAAGAGGGGCGGATGTCCATCACATAGAAGGTTGAGTTGAAGGTCTGAGTTCCCACCTTTATCGGGATGTCCACCTCCCCATGGACCATCCTCTTCGAACCATCAAATGCTCTCATAACTATGTTACTGGGTTTTAATGTCAACCCTTCGTAGTCCAATCTGTCAAGGGCTTTCTTCGGTAAGACGTTCAAAGATGATCCCGTGTCCACC
The DNA here is from genome assembly GCA_948472305.1 of Vicia faba. Classification (NCBI taxonomy): domain Eukaryota; kingdom Viridiplantae; phylum Streptophyta; class Magnoliopsida; order Fabales; family Fabaceae; genus Vicia; species Vicia faba. The sequence continues at coordinate 1,505,481,459 of OX451735.1, read as the reverse complement.
AAGACATGGGCCAGAGTCGTCCCTCTACACTCCACGGAGACATGTAATGCCTCGTTGTGCTTTCTCCATCTGGGTGTCAAATCAGCATCAGAGAAGCCTAGGCCGTTATCAGTAGTCAAACTGGCTACACAGTCTTGGAACTGGTCAGCAGACGTCTCTTGTGGCATACGGGTTGTCTTCAAAAAATTTACCAGAGCTTTCGCATGTGCCTCAGAACAAAGCAGCAATGCTAGCATTGAGATCTTGGAGGGAGTTTTCCCCACCTGTTCAACCACGTCATAGTCACTTTTCTTTATTATCCTCAGGATCTCTTCCATTTCCTTCTTGGATGTTTCGGGGATAGCTAGTGATTGAGCCTTCGTCCGGACAGGCTCTTCTTGAATGCTTTTCCCTCGATCTTCAGCAGTAGAAGTGTTGGTAAGGACAACAGTAGGGATCGTGTCATTTTTGTTGGTAGGTACACTTGCAGGTATAATCACTGGTACATAGGTAATCTTTAGAGCGGCCACAGGTCCAAAAACTGCCTTTGGAGGGGCAATCTCTGGAGAGAAGATTCTACCACTACGGGTAATCTTACTAGTTCCAGCAATATTTCTAATGTTGGAATTTTCTTCTTCAGAGCCTTCTTCTTCGGCGGTCATCCCATTTTGTTTAACACCATGGTAGTAGATTTCTCCACTGTAATTCCACGGTACTATTTTGTTTGATTTGTATGGGACCGGACCGGGCATTGTAATTATGAGAGGAGTAGCCTTTGGAACTGATGTAATCCTAACGGGTCTTTTAGGGACCCAGAAGGATTGGTGTAGATGGTTCTGATTTAAACGTCTTTAATAGGAATGGGTGAAACAGGAGCATTTTTGAACAGAATTTCTTGGTTGTCAATCAGGCGTTGGATACATGTCTTCAACAGAGGGCAATCAATTGATGAGGATAAACAAATACGGAAGTCTTTATTACAACCTGGGAATATACCAGCTTTCAATAAGTTCATCTTAATAATCGGGAGCGGAGTCAAAAGTTCATCTACTGTAGCAACAAACAAATCTTCCTCGATAGCATTGGCATTGTGACCATGTCTAGGCATGGGAGCGGAAATGACATTTGGTTTCTTGGGCGCCTTAAACTCAATCTCCTTTGCATCTATGAGGTCTTGAATTTTTTTCTTCAAAGCCCAACAGTTGTTGGTGTCGTGGCTCAGGCTTTCAGAATGGTATGCGCATCTGGCATTCGGGTGATAATGGGGGGACGCCGTGTTGGGATTTGAAATTCTGGTGTATGCCAGTCTTCAGATGTTATACTTAATGTCTAAACATCTGATATGACATAATAAATACACTGCAAGGTAGATACCCAATTTTTTATGATTCAGTACTGAAGAGTAACAGAAGCACAGTTTAACCAAGCTGTGCCAGATCTACTTTGAAGGTCCAGAAGATAGAACACTGATGTGCCTAGTTCTGCTCATCTGTGGTACATGATCAGCAGAGAGCAAACAGTCTTTGCAGTTCTGTTTCTTCTGCACAGATATCAGCATGAAGTCTTAACATGTTCTGAGACATCATCTGTTACAACATTACAGTTTTACCTTGATATATAACAGACAGAGTTATGAAGTGTTGAAGGTAAAAACACAAATCAGTTGTTGACCCAGTTCGGTGAAATACACCTACTCTGGGGGCATACCAAGCCAGGAAGAAGATCCACTATTAGCAATATTAATTCAGGACTAAACTCCACAAGTTCCCATCCTTCACTTAATCATCTACCCAGTGCAACCTATACCTAGGAACTCCTAGATAGAAACCTACCAGTTTCCATTCCTATTGTCGCAACAACAGAAGTCTTACTCCTACTCAAGAAGCAGTGCCCTCCCACTTGGTTTCCTACATTACAATGAATATGAAGTAATGCAAAATACTTAGACTTGCTTCACAGCTTCATCCAAGAACACTCAAACTCTTACCTACAGGTTTCGAGTTACATACATGGTAACCTTGCCACAAACCGACAGGTTTACCTCACAAAACACCCCTAATGTTACATTATATGTATGTCCCAAACCCTAGGTTACAATCTGCTATTTATAACCTATTACCTAACTCAGCAAGTTTTTCTCCTTGCTGTTACAACTCAGCAGCAAACTTCTCCTATAATCAAGGTCTTCAATCTTCTAGTTCCTAAAATATCTCCATATTTAGAAACAGTATTTTCTTCAAATATTCTGATTGATTCTTGATTGATCTTCAGATTCTCCACAAGAAACGCCACATATATTCTCAGAGTATTTAAGTACCAGAACTGTAACTGAATTATCAATTCTGTTGACGTGATGTCAAGTCAGATGTCATGACATTACATCTAACATGTTTTCCTAGATGTTGAACTTTTTCAACACAACAAATAACCTCTTTCATAATTTAGATCACTTAGAATAGTTAGGTTATAAGTCACAGCTGTTACAAACATTCAACATATAAGATAGTTACTTAATCAGTACTTAGTTTCAGGCGCGATGTCACATGCTGATGTTGTGACATCTTACATAACATGTTGGTCCAGATGTTGAACTTCTTCAACACCACATATTAAAACAACAGAGGGGATCTGAGTAAACTTGCTTTCTTATTTGTTTTACAAATGAAGCCAACTCTCCAGCCAGGGCACTTACAATCTCCCCCTTTGGCAAATTTTGGCTAAAACAAATAAGTGCAAGTTGTATTTTGGGACCAGGCCACAACACAGTTGAGATGTTACAACATCTTGTCTAACATCTTCTTTTGTAGAGGCTGATGTCCTTTGAGCAAACAACAAACCTCTATCTTCAACTGTGAGCAACTCCAAACCATCGATGCCCCAAGAGGATTTCTTTTCTCAAGATTATTACTTGTGATCATGTAACTCAGATCACAAGTCACAACTATCCTCTTAACTCAGAACACAAGACACAACCAAAGTCACTTACTTAGGGATCATGTTGCTTTCACCTGAGTCTTGCTGGACATTGCCGTGTGTTGCTTTCACTTGAGTCTCGCCTGAGACTACTGGGTCCCTATCTTTCTCCCCCTTTTTGGCCAGAATTTGACAAAGACTGCCCATACAGATCCATACCCATGCACAATTTTCCCAGATGCTAACAAACTTCATATTGCTGAAACCCTCTGATGAAGAGAAAGAATAGAGAGAGTTTTCATAAATAATGCAATTTTGGCATAGATAGTAACGATCTTGGTACTTTACTCTGACAGTTTCAGTACCCTAGGACTGGTTTTAATGCAGGTACCTACCCTTGGGTTTGACCCTTTGACCATTGTCAGACATTTGTCTTTTAGAACCGACTACACCTTCTAAGTACTCTGCCTCAGTTATATAATACCTTTATTAGATGACAAGTTATCATCTAAACATTCCAGCTCACTAAACAGCTCCATAATGAGACACAACAGCCCTGTTTTCTTAGCAGATGAAAACATGCTCAAATCCTATGTCGTCATACATTCAGCTAATTTGAAACCATTCTATTTTCACAAAGAGGATGGTTACTCCCTCTGAGTCATACAGCTGTACACACATGGATTTATTAATAATAATCCACACTTCATCCAATTTTCCTCCTGTTTGTAGTTTTAGAGGAAATTAGGAACAAGGTCATTACCAATGTGATGACATTCGGTCAGACATAGTCTTTTTCAGTTTTGAACACATCATTCCAATAGTTAATAAGGTGCCACACTTTACATCGTACGAGTTTGATGAAGACCTTTTGTACAACCCAATACTCCCCCTGTTAGGGACAATCACTTCTCCTCATGGAAACAAGTAGGACACATTCAATACTCAGTTGGACCTTCAAGGTGGTTTCTGATTCAAGGTAAATAGGACCCCTTGATGAATGGAAAACATAAGACGCATCTTCATGTCTTCAAGAGCGCACCCTCTGTTCAATAATATTGGTTGAACGCATTCATACTGTGAATCAAACTTTCTCGATGTTGATTATCTTGATTCTTAGAGTCCACTGCTGAGATAGACCAAATGCCACTGTTTGATTATCTCCTTCATGAATCTTAAAAAAATCAAATGCCACCTTTTGACTTTTCCATGTTTATCAGACTTCTCCCAAAGATATTCTGATCTTCCAATTGAAATTTGAACTTCAAGCTACAAGTTATCACAAAAGGCTTAGATACACCGAGTCAGGAACATGTAACAACTCCAAAGAGCTGCACAGAGACGATCTTTTTGAAGGATCTAATTTTCAACTTCGTAGATCATCCTATCTTAAGTTGATGTGCCACTTTACCAACCACGAATCTGATGTTGAACCAAATGTCACAGCATTATGTTATAACATCTAGTTGTTGAATTCAGCTTCAGACTGATCCAAGTGACCCTCATCAAGATTATGATGTCTTCTTCTTCTTGTGGCTTTAAGTCTGAACATGTTTCCAGGAAACCTTTTCAAAGATCAAATGATTTTGCTGTCACCAAGGAGATAGCTCTAAGGTATCACTCTTCCTGTGATTCTTCACAGGGTCTAGAAGAAGGAATGTTCTCACATCTTTAAGAACATCAGTTATCTTGAACTCCAAGGATAGTCAATTAAATACTTGTACTTGTCACAAATAGCAATTGATCATAAATCCTTCCCATTATCCAGTAAGATACTTTCACCATTTGAATACTTTGACATACTCTTCGTGTGTTAATATCTTCTTCTTGCAAGCTCTTTCTTTGAGAGACCAAAGAGTTGAGATATCTAGGTTGCCACCCTTGACTCAAGTAAATAGAATTTTCTATGAACAAACTCTACTTACTTCAACCGATTTGAGACTCCTACCAGATCAGATTCATCCTTAGGAATGAGAGAGATGAATCCTTCCTTGCAAATATGTCACATAACACCCAGAACCCATGTGACATAGGTCAACAGCCAGGCTGAACTAATGTGAGGAGGCGAACCAAATCTTCCCCTCAAGCTATCAGTCATGGAAGCTCCACACAGAATATCCATGCATTGTGCACAAATGTCTTGACATGACATATGACATCCCTACCAGATTTACGAACTCCAAGAGTTATACCTTAACCAAACTCTGAGTCTTCATATTCTTGAAAGGACTTCAACCTCTAATCACGATGGTTAAATGACAAGACTCATGATCCCAATCTACTTCTATGAAGAAGCAATAATGTTGTACCATCATTGGCTTTTATTAACCCATGAGCTGGTCTTTCTTCACACCATAGTACTCCAGGGAACAACTGCTCAGCCCTGATCAAAGTCATATCTCAACCAGCTTTACTTCTAGAGTTCTGACTTCTAAAGTAACCTTCGGGAGTACTCAGACATAGTTGACTTTACCATTGTCAACTTTGCACACACAGATGTCTCCTCTTCCAGGTCAGGAGTAGGTTCCAAACAAAGGTATCCCTTTGTTTGACACCCAAAACATATGCTCTTCAGCTAGTAGCTGCATCCTTGTTCCACCATCACATAGAACATCAGTTCCATCACCTTGGAACAAGGCCTTCCTTGAAATTCTTCAAGGTCTTCGTATAACACTAATCCGTGATTATGTGATTCTTACCATCCTGAACGAAGAACGTCTTCATGAGTGGACTTGAGAGGACTCAAGTATCTGTGACATCTTCAATAGTTTATGTTGAATTCTTGAATACAGTAGCCTTCAATCCGAGCTTGAGTTTTGCCAGGTATTACACAGCGGAAGAACATAATACAACCCAATCTTTGCACACACACTCCACCAGACTAGCCTTCAAAAATAGACCAAGTTTGACTATGGTTCAAACCTAGCATGACTACTACACACAACTTCAGGCGTACACACATCCTAGGTTTGAAAATAAATCAAACCTAGAGCAGCTACCACACAACCAGGCCAAATGCCAATCACCAAAGACAGGTACACACAGTTCCTGTCAAGAATAGTCCATCCTCCCACTTCAAGGGACCATTCAGGGAAATAACAAACCATTCCAGGTTACAATCTTCAGTACTAAAATTGACCTTGCAGATACCAAAAAGTATCACCCATGGATCTCATCCAGAAACAGAACAGGATGCCTGCTCTGATACCAATTGAAATTCTGGTGTATGCCAGTCTTCAGATGTTATACTTAATGTCTAAACATCTGATATGACATAATAAATACACTGCAAGGTAGATACCCAATTTTTTATCATTCAGTACTGAAGAGTAACAGAAGCACAGTTTAACCAAGCTGTGCCAGATCTACTTTGAAGGTCCAGAAGATAGAACACTGATGTGCCTAGTTCTGCTCATCTGTGGTACATGATCAGCAGAGAGCAAACAGTCTTTGCAGTTCTGTTTCTTCTGCACAGATATCAGCATGAAGTCTTAACATGTTCTGAGACATCATCTGTTACAACATTACAGTTTTACCTTGATATATAACAGACAGAGTTATGAAGTGTTGAAGGTAAAAACACAAATCAGTTGTTGACCCAGTTCGGTGAAATACACCTACTCTGGGGGCATACCAAGCCAGGAAGAAGATCCACTATTAGAAATATTAATTCAGGACTAAACTCCACAAGTTCCCATCCTTCACTTAATCATCTACCCAGTGCAACCTATACCTAGGAACTCCTAGATAGAAACCTACCAGTTTCCATTCCTATTGTCGCAACAACAGAAGTCTTACTCCTACTCAAGAAGCAGTGCCCTCCCACTTGGTTTCCTACATTACAATGAATATGAAGTAATGTAGAAATACTTAGACTTGCTTCACAGCTTCATCCAAGAACACTCAAACTCTTACCTACAGGTTTCGAGTTACATACATGGTAACCTTGCCACAAACCGACAGGTTTACCTCACAAAACACCCCTAATGTTACATTATATGTATGTCCCAAACCCTAGGTTACAATCTGCTATTTATAACCTATTACCTAACTCAGCAAGTTTTTCTCCTTGCTGTTACAACTCAGCAGCAAACTTCTCCTATAATCAAGGTCTTCAATCTTCTAGTTCCTAAAATATCTCCATATTTAGAAACAGTATTTTCTTCAAATATTCTGATTGATTCTTGATTGATCTTCAGATTCTCCACAAGAAACGCCACATATATTCTCAGAGTATTTAAGTACCAGAACTGTAACTGAATTATCAATTTTGTTGACGTGATGTCAAGTCAGATGTCATGACATTACATCTAACATGTTTTCCTAGATGTTGAACTTTTTCAACACAACAAATAACCTCTTTCATAATTTAGATCACTTAGAATAGTTAGGTTATAAGTCACAGATGTTATAAACATTCAACATATAACATAGTTACTTAATCAGTACTTAGTTTCAGGCGCGATGTCACATGCTGATGTTGTGACATCTTACATAACATGTTGGTCCAGATGTTGAACTTCTTCAACACCACATATTAAAACAACAGAGGGGATCTGAGTAAACTTGCTTTCTTATTTGTTTTACAAATGAAGCCAACTCTCCAGCCAGGGCACTTACAGGATTCTTTGGAGCTTCCTTAAAAGTTGCCAAGTTAGATTTTAGAAGATGTGGTAAGACTTGGGCTAGAGTCATATTAATCCTAGTGAATCTCCGGACTGGCCTTTCCACTCTTGGTTGATTACTCCTCGATTGATCAGATGTAAGCTTTAGGATCATAACGGCCCCTACCATTGGTCGGGGCTCAGCTCTTCCTTGGTTCCTTTGTTGATAAACAGCAGATACCTCCTTCTTCCCAGTGAAAGGTTTTTTCACAGCTGCAGAGGCAGACGAATTTTTCTGAATCTTTCCACTTCTTATACCAGCTTCCACCCTCTCTCCGGTTAATATCAATTCAATGAATCCAGTTGAGGAATTCCCAATCAAATGGTTGAATAAAGGGCTCGACAGAGTGCCCAAGAACATATCCACCAACTCCCTTTTAGACAGAGGGGGTTTCACTCTTCCAGCTAGATCTCTCCACTTTTGCGCGTAATCTTTGAAACCCTCATTTGAAGCCATAGCCATACTCTGAAGTTGAGTACGGGTAGGCACCAAATCGGCATTGTACTGGTATTATTTATAGAAAGTTGCGGCAAGGTCTTCCCAATTATGGACATCATCCCTTTCCAATTGGTAAAACCAATTGAGTTGCGTTCCTGATAAACTATCTTGGAAAAATGCACCCATAGGTCTTTGCCGGTGGAGTGCGGCTGAATCTTTCTGACATATGATCGGAGGTGAATTTTAGGACATGACACCCCATCATATTTTGCAAATAATGGCACTTTGAACTTTGGCGGGATTACAATTCCTGACACCAGCCCCAACTCTTCAAAATCTAGACCTGGTACCCTCTGGATTTCCATAGCGCTTAAATGATCTTCAAGATGTTTGTACTTATCATTAGCCGGAGGATACTGCTCTTCAGAGTAGTCTTCTTCTTCCTCCTCTTCTTCAGATTCTGATGGTACTGTTGTTTCTTTTCCTTTTCCTTCTCCTTCCCCGGAAGTGGTTGCAAAATTCAGAGTCCTTCTAGTCTGTCCCTGAAATCTTCTCCCCATATTCAGAACCCCAGTGGCTTTCTTTGGTTTCTTCTTTCTCTCTTCAGCTAACAGAGTCTTCAACTCATCTTGCCCCTTGGCTAGGGTCATTAGTAACTGTTGAAACTGCATGTTTTGAGCTTGAAGATCTTTGACCGTCTGTTCGAGATCCATCTTACTGAAATAAACAGTAGAGAGATGAGGAAACTTGTTGCAAAAGACCTGTTATGTTATAATGAATGATATGTATACATGCAATGCTTTCAAGGATTTAAAAATTCAAATTTGTTTTAAACAAAAAAGAAACACACGTTATATTAATAAGATAGAATTTGAGTACATCAATTCCCCTTGGGTAGAATAATACAAAATTCTAAGATAAAAAAGTATTACGCATCCTCTTTGGTGCTATGTAGGTATTTAGAGTCTGCTCCTCATGAAGTAGCCTAGTGAGTTCCAAAACCTTCTTCTCGCTTGCATAGAATTGGGCTTTGAAAGTATCTCGCTCTTCTTTGAGTTGTATCCAATCCCTTTGTAGATCTTCAAGTGATGTGGGCATGTTAGGATGTAGGGTAGTGTATGGAAATTCTCCTTCATTAACAGGCTCAATAATCACTGGAAGAATGGAAGGATAAGGCATCATAAGACTTTGAGCGCGAGTTCGTACCAACTTGAGGTAAGGCTCAAGAGGGATGGAATTCTTGTGTCCAAAAGTCTTGCTATCCACCTTGTTTAGCATCTTCCAAGCTCGGATGAATCTCTGGTGAAGACCTTGATCGTCGTTGTCGTAGTCGAAAACCAAGCCTTGAATCAGCATATCATGTGGGCGATCCCTTCGGGCATAACCAAACTGTCTTAGAGCTAAGCATGGGTTGTAGTTGATGCCTCCCCTAATGCCAAGTAGAGGGGCATTAGGGAATTCCCCACAATGGTCAACAATGATAACATTCTCTTTAGATCGAGAGCACCAATGAATATCTGAATGTTTGAGTGTCGTTAACCTTTGTGACCACTTTAATCCTTACTCATTCTTTAAGATTGATTGGGGAAGATGAGAGATAAACCATATTGCCAGGAGTGGAGTGCAACACATAAGGACCCCTCTTTTCCTCATTGTATGAGTGTGAAAAGAGTGTAGGATATCCCCTAGTAATGTAGGCACTGGATTGCGTGACATGAAGATTTTGACGGCACTCACATCTATGAGTTGGTCAGGGTTAGGGAACAAGACCATCCCATAGATAAGAAGAGCCACAATATCCTCAAAAGCTTGCAAGTCTAGGGAATTCCAACAGCTTTGGTCCTTCTCAAACAGAAACTTTGCTAAGAAGCCTTTGACACCATTTCTAGTTTCCCAATGAGTTGTGACATCAGATGAGTGCAAGTGCAGAGCTTCAGAAATCTCTTCTGGCTTTGGATTTCTTTTCGTACCTTTGAAAGGTAGTTGATTGAGAATAGGAATCCTCAAGAGTTAGGATAATTCTTCCAAAGTAGGCACAAGCTGATAGTCAGGAAATTAGAAGCAATGATGCAAAGGGTCAAAGAACTGGAAGAGAACCTTCATCATATCCTCCTCTGTGTTGGAGGTGACCAAGTTGAGTAGACGACCATGCCTCTCGGTGAATGTAGAATTCTCATGGATCCTTGAAGCTAGCTCCTTGAGTTGTGGAGGAATTCTTACAAGGTTGATTTGGATAGTTTTCCGACGAAGTGAATCCATGTCCTACAAAACAAGAACAAAGATGAATCTCCAAAATCCTTGAAATGATTAGTGAATGCATATGATGTTCATGATGTCCATGATGTTATGTACAAGTATGCATATACAAGAAAATCAAACAAGTTCTTAGTTTAGGCTTGCATGGGGTTTTACAGGTAAGTACCCTCTTGAAGTTTAGTTGGCTCAACCTGTCCTAATAATAGTAACCGGGTTCTAAGGAGCTCAATATCACTGGATTGTTTCCTTGGTCATTGTTTCAGCTCAAGCCTCTTTAATGGCGACCAAAATATCCCAAGAAACCAACCCTCAATGAGTGTAGTATCGAGTATCTACCAACTTCGGACTGCACCAAAGCCGGTCATCTCACTACATCCTAAAGGCCAAGTTAGTCAAGTAAAGGGTTCTAGAAGTTCATTAGTGCTTCATGACATCACTCAGCGGCCCCGTATTCTCTTTGATTAACTCAAAGGCTTCTGGTACCCACAGATATGTCACACTAACATAGCTATTTCTTAGACCATGTCGGTATACCCCGCACAGTTTCCACAATGTATTTCTATTTACCTATAATGTTTCCCAAATCCGGGTGGAGGATTCAAACCCAAACAAAGAACCATAATGTAAAGCAAACAAGTCAAACAATGTAAGCAAATAAATGTGATCTAAACCCTAAGGTAACCCCAATTTTATAAAATTCCCCAGCAGAGTTGCCAGTTCTGTGATACGGTGGGAGAACTGACTTGAGGTTTTGCGTTTTATCGCAAATGTTGCAGTTTAGCAAGAGTCGCCATCGACTTTTCTTTTATCCAAAAGGAAAGGTGAAAAAGCACAGGAAAGACCTTTGAGATGTTTTCTTGAGTTCGGGGGGTAGATTATGAAAAGGGAAGGTATTAGCACCCTTTTCATCAATGTCTTTCCATGGGCTCTTAGTTACTTGCTTAGATCACTTGCTTTGGTTTGTTTGAAATTGTGTTTGGTGTGGTTTTGAAAGTATTTTGTAAAAAAGGCCATTCGTTTAGGCAATCTTTGTAATGATTCTCGTTCGTAAGAATGTATATAAAGATGTTTGTCTTTTTTGAAAATGTTTTCAATAATCATAAGATGTTTTGAAATGTGTGTGTGTTTTGGAAAATAGCAAGGATTGTTTGTTTGAAATAGAGCAAGTAACTAGAAGTTATCTACTTACTCAAATGTCTTTCTTATGTATTTTCTATTCCTTTAACATTGTTGTCTTACCCTTGGTTTGGTAAGCAACCCTATCTTTAGATGTAAACGGGATGGACGTGGGTCATCGTATAACCATGATTAGTAATGTTTGCAAAGTATCTTAGCATTTTTTGAGGGACCAAGATCATTTGTAAGGCAACTTTTGAATAGCGTCATCGAGGGACTATGATCTTATATTTGTTTTGTTTTGCCAAGATACTTTGCATGCGTAACATGGCCATTTTTGTTTTAGGCAACCAAGTGGGGAAACCCTAAGGGTGCTTGTGTGCAAGTGTATCATTTTTCATGCTTTGATTTTGTCTTATATTTAGGGGTTTTCTATTTTGCTTTGTTTTGTTCTTGTCATGCAAACCCTAATTACTAATCATGGCATATAAAGCGATAAATTGCGTAATGTGAATATTAAAAGATTAAATATGAAAATAAAACAAATAAAAAAAATGCAAAGAGTTAGCAAGGGGGTGGTATAGTAGAACTGATGTAGTAAGCTAGCAAAAAATGCCAAGCCCACTGTCTGAGCCCAAACCTGCAAAAATATGAAAATGGAAAAGGAAAGAAAATGTGAAAAATAACAAAAGTAGCGCGCCCAGGTTCGAACCCAGGACATGGGTCTCACCAGCGCGCTACTTTGCCACTGGGGTGGCTATACTTCCATCATCTTTACTGAAACGAAAATAACATATTATAAAACGCGCTCTATGCCCTGTTTCATCTTCTTCCTCAAGCTTTGGCCAGACACCCTGTAACTTCTTCATACTTCCATAAAAATGAAAATGCATAACATGAAAATTGTAGTACTTGAACTCACGATTCCAACCATGTAAGATATGTAATCTAACTATCAAAGATCAAAGAGAATTTTAAAAGCCCTAAATCTTAACCTAATATTTTCAGAAATTTCAACTTCCAAATTCTCTTAGCTCAAGTAAAATCAATGCAAGATAAAGGTATGTACAGCTTCATTATGATGAGGACTATATTTTTTATTCACAGATCTGCCAATGCTAGCCTTTTTGCCAACTTTCTTGTACTTGAAGCAAAGTGATAAGACCAAAGCTTCACATGCTTGTACCAGCTTGCTTAGGGTTGGTATGAGTTTGTACAACTTACTTGAGACCTGTGAGACTTGTATGCACCAAGGGTACAGGTCCAAAGCTCAAAATTGTAAAGTTGGCAAAAGTTGCTCTTTTTCAAAATGGCAATGGAACCTTTTTGCCATAAGTGGAATTACAAGTTGGATAAAGATTCAAAAGCATGGATCAAAGCTTTGTCAACTGAGTAAGCATTTAATTAAGGAGTGTGGAACAAGTGTAGGACTTGTACAACATGAAATAGCCAGCATAGGATTGATTTGCAACTTGATTCTTTATGAAATGGCTTGAACAAAAAGTGAGAAAATGCCAACTTCATCTCTTCGATTCTCCCTACTCAAAAATGATCTTGAGGAGTTCTTGGACATTTTTGAAATCTTGCAATGTGCTCTTTAATTTATCTTTGAAATGAATTTTGAGATGCCTCTTGGAACTATGTGAAAAATGGTCATGAAGTTGGGTCCAAAACCTGCCTAGATTAGGGCAAAATTTCACTAAGTTAACAAGTTTATGACCATGTATTCACAAATTTATATCTTGAGATCCAAGCATCTTTAGGGAAACGTTTGTGAACAAAAGTTGTAGATTTCATGGAGATCTACAACTTTCATGTTGGGAACTTTCCTTGAATCATTATGCATCATGGTGTAAAAGTGGTGTAAAGTTGAGAAAAAATAAGAAAATTTTATATACTTAGAAAATTTCTAAGTTAGAAAAATTTCAAATTCAAAACCCTAATTTTCAAATTTGGTTTTCTTGATGAACAAGTTTCATATTTTGACATATCTTGATGAATTATGACCCTTGGCACTTGATTTTGACCAAAAAGTCAAAGTTTGACTTTTCAGTATACAGTTGACTTTTGATCAGTTGACTGCAAATTTCATCTGTCAATCCAATGAATTTGAGATGTTTTGAGCCATGTAATTAAGTCAAGATGATTCCATTGAATCCTTGAAATCATTCTTGAACTCAATTGGTCATTTGCTAGGTTAAAAATCAGAAATTACCCTTCCTCAGTCAAAACCCTAATTTTGACCATTTTGCCCTTTTGATGATTTGATCAAATTTCTTGAGGAGTTGTAATCCAAACTTGATCAAATGGTACATATGAGTCTAAAATATTTATGTGGATCAAAAATTATGAAGTTTGACTGTAAATTGGCCATGGTTGACTTTTTCCCCAATACAGCTGATTTTTAGGTCAACTGTCCAATTGACTGAGCAAAAGTGTGATCCAATGCTTGAAACTTGACATGAGTAAACTTGGGGTTCCATAATGATGCTTGAAAGTCACATGAAGCATTGATAGTCCAAAAATCCTTGTGCAATCTCAAACCCTAATTCTGGGTCATCAGTGCAAGAAGATATGCCTTGAGCTGACCAAACCCTAATCCAGTCTTGAGTCAAAGAAACCTTGTGAGAAAAATCATGATATATGAGAGGGAAAATTTTGGGGTACAACAATGGGTCCAGAAGAAGATGGCCAGAGGATGCTTAATTTGGTCCTGATTGATGGATCCATAAGAAGATGGCCAGAGGATGCTTAATCTGGTCCTGATTGATGGGTCCAGAAGAAGATGGCCAGAGGATGCTTGACCTGGTTTTGGTTTATGGGTCCAAAAGAAGATGGCCAAAGAATGCTTGACCTGGTCATGGTTGATGGGTCCAGAAGATGACCCTTAGAAAGTGTAGGCGCTGGATCTGGTTAAAACCAAGGGGAAAAATACCAAAAGCTCACGCCGTGGATCGAACCCAGACTCATGAGCTTCCTGAATTCCTTCTTCTTACCAACTGCGATGGGTGTTAGTTTGTCAATATAGAAACAAACAAATAGATCAGAACTACAGGCATCTAGCCAGAATAACGGGCCAGAATTTGAATCAGCCAGTCAGGCTGTGACACGCCATCGTCTTCCTCCCTGGAACCGTCGTTCAAAACTCTGAACCTTTACCTACAGACATGGCGTTATTACTATAACCTGCATGCCTTAAACATCAAAAATACGCATGATAAATAGATTTAAAGACCAGGGATCGATTGGTCTGGATGCCACAATCGTCCCAGTATCCAATTCTTGGCCTGATTTTGCCTGTATCAAGAAACCCCAAAACACAATCTCAAACCATAACAATGGCAACTGTCAATATATTCCCTCAAACATCAATTAAACCAGATCAATATGTTGCAAACATGATAACAAACGCATACATACCATTAAAACATGTTTATAATGCAAGAATCGTGATAATAGGATTTTGAAAGAGAAGCAAACTGTGACGGTTGTGCAGCGTGTTCCTGGACTCGTGGAGGCTTGGTGATGCTTGTAATCGCTTCAGAGGATGTCCAGGAGTTAATTGGTGACTTTGAATCTTCTTGAATCATCCACTAAGTTAAAAACTGATCCACGCCTTTTCTCCAAAAGTATGAGTTTGCTTGGTGATTTTTACGACCTCTCAATCCCCCTCTTCTTGGTCTGCTTTTGTCCACTATCTATAACAGAGTGCATTAGGGTTAAAGTTTGTATCAAATCTTTTCCATTTATGAAGATTGATCAATGATTTATTCTTTGCACCAAATCTTTCCAAAACAACCATTTTCAATCTTTTTCTGTCCATATGAAGCTTTGCACGATTTGATCTTGTCTCCAACTGTATAATGACTCTAATCATGCACAAAATCTCAAGGTTTAATTGATTTTTGATATTTTCATTATTTTATATTGATTTTATTTGATTTAAATGAAATAAAATCAAAATAAATAACAAAAATAAAAGAATGACAAGTGGAAGGGCTCATGGGTCGTGGATCACATTACAAACTCATTGCAAGCATAAAAAAATTAGGCCCATCTCGCAAAAAATGCAATTTTGGACACCTTTGACTTTTGGCAATTTTGCAAAAAGGGTCAACTTGGACAATGCATAACTCTCTCAATTTTGACCCTAGATATGTATTCTTTGTCTTTTTAAAAATCTTAGGATGTCCTCTAAGCAACCCCTTTGGTCTCATCTCAATTGAGTCTTCCATGTTCATGTATTAAGCTTTGACCCAAAATGTGTTTTTGTTGACTTTTCAAAATGACCTATAATGTCCAAATTCATATCTTCTTGTGTGTGCATATTTTGAACTTGGGAGATGAATATGAATTGTAGGGAATTACATCCTCTTAAAAATGAGCTTTGGATGGGTCATTTTTGATAAAGTATGAGAAAGTTATGCTTGGTCAAAGTTGAGTTGACTTTTTCTGCAAAACCCTAATTTAGCAACTTTGGGGTTTTGATGAATTGTGAGCAGTCCATGAGGAATCAGGATTAACCCTTGATCAAATGATGAATAATACTTCAAAATGAGGATGTTGACCAAAACTCTCGAAATTTGACTGTATGTGGGCCACAGTTGACTTTTGCCCTAGCATAGTCAATTTCTAGGCACTTGAGCCATTGACTGAGAAAACTTCCTCTGCAAGGTTTGAATCTTGATATGAATGATCTTGAGAACATATTAGGACAATGGTGGCCATTTTGGATCCTTTGCACTCAAGGATCTTGATGTAAAATGAAACCCTAATTTGAGGTAGACTGGCTTAGGAGAGAGTTTGTCTGGTCAACTCTTGGACTTCCTTGAGCAATTTGAGGACCTCACTTAACATGTATTGGGAAATATGGGAGGGAATATTTTGGGGTACAACAGCTGCCTCTGTTCAATCTTCTTAAACCTGAGGATGTAGATTGGCATGTCTGCCTTTCATGATCTGAAGGTGGAAGATGATTGAACACTAGAGTGCCTAGAAATTTGCACTCGCATGAGGTGATATTTGATTTGTGATATCGGGAATGGGATTATAGATGCCATTTGGTAGTTTCTAGAGAATTGTTGGAGATGGGCTTAAAGATGCCATCCGAAGGAGTGTCGATCGCGTAAGAGATTCCTTTGCGAGAACCCTTATACCTGTTGTTGAGGAGGACTTCGCTGGGGAATGCTGGTATCTATCTTGAGAGAAATAGAGTTTTAGGAGCTTCAGTTGTTTGTTACTCTACTGGGGAATAATTCCGGTTTGGGAAGCGGGAGTGATATTGTGTTCAGTCGGGGTATATGTTGCACCATGACTTACTGAGGATATGTGAAATCAATCGTGTGTGATCAGGTCCCGATCTTACAGTGTTGTGGACTGCTATCTAGGGATAATAGAGGAACCTGGATAGTAAGGTTATGGGAAGAAACCTGGATAGTAGGGTTACTTCAATATGAAAGCCTGGGTAGTAGGGCTGTGAGAAGGAACCTGGATAGTAGGGTTACTTCGATATGAAAGCCTGGATAGTAAGGTTGTGAGAAGGAACCGGGATAGTAGGGTTACTTTGATATGAAAGCCTGGATAGTAGGGATGTGAGAAGGAACCTGGATAGTAGGGTTACTTCGATATGAGAGCCTGGGTAGTAGGGCTGTGAGAAGGAACCTGGATAGTAGGGTTTCTTCGATATGAGAGCCTGGATAGTAGGGCTGAGAGGGAACCTGGATAGTAGGGTTACTTCGATATGAAAGCCTGGATAGTAGGGCTTGAGAAGGAACATGGATAGTAGGGTTACTTCGATATGAAAGCCTGGGTAGTAGGGTTGTGAGAAGGAACCTGGATAGTAGGGTTTCTTCGATATGAGAGCCTGGATAGTAGGGCTGAGAAGGAACCTGGATAGTAGGGTTACTTCGATATGAAATCCTGGATAGTAGGGCTTGAGAAGGAACCTAGATAGTAGGGTTACTTAGATATGAAAGCCTGGATGGTAGGGCTTGAGAAGGAACCTGGATAGTAGGGTTACTTCGATATGAAAGCCTGTATAGTAGGGCTGTGAGAAGGAACCTGGATAGTAGGGTTAGTTCGGTATGAAAGCCTGGATAGTAGGGTTGTGAGAAGGAACCTAGATAGTCGGGTTACTTCGGCATGAAAGCATGGATAGTATGGCTATGAGAAGGAACCTAGATAGTAGGGTTACTTCCGTATGAAAGCCGGGATAGTATAGCTGTGAGAAGGAACCTGGATAGCAGGGTTACTTCGGTATGAAAGCCTGGATAGTATGGTTGTGAGAAGGAACCTGGATAGTATGGTTGTGAGAAGGAACCTGGATAGTAGGGTTACTTCGGTATGAAATCCTGGATAGTAGGGCTTGAGAAGGAACCTGGATAGTAGGGTTAAGAAGGAACCTGGATAGTAAGGTTACTTCGATATGAAAGCCTGGATAGTAGGGCTTGAGAAGGAACCTGGATAGTAGGGTTACTTCGATATGAGATCCTAGATAGTCGGGCTCTGAGAAGGAACCTGGATAGTAGGGTTACTTCGGTATGAGAGCCTGGATAGTAGGGTTGTGAGAAGGAACCTGGATAGTAGGGTTACTTCGGTATGAAAGCCTGGATAGTAGGGCTGTGAGAAGGAACCTGGATAGTAGGGTTACTTCGATATGAAAGCCTGGATAGTAGGGCTTGAGAAGGAACCTGGATAGTAGGGTTACTTCGATATGAAAGCCTGGATGGTAGGGCTTGAGAAGGAACCTGGATAGTAGGGTTACTTCGATATGAATGCCTAGATAGTAGGGCTGTGAGAAGGAACCTGGATAGTAGGGTTACTTCGGTATGAAAGCCTGGATAGTAGGGTTATGAGAAGGAACCTGGATAGTAGGGTTACTTCGGTATGAAAGCCTAGATATTATGGCTGTGAGAAGGAACCTGGATAGTAGGGTTACTTCAGTATGAAATCCTGGATAGTAGGGCTTGAGAAGGAAGCTGGATAGTAGGGTTACTTCGATATGAGAGCCTTTGTAGTAGGGCTTCTCTTTTTGTGCCATTGATTACTCTGTTTAGCTTCGAGTGTTGATCATGGACCTGCTAGAAATTATGGATAATAACTGTCTTTCCTGAAAGAAATACAGGGTTAGTTATGTGCGATGCATGAGATGCATTGTATGATGACGTTTCTCAAAATTAGTGAGACTATGTTATATGTGATGTATACACATATCATGATGTGTGAACATGAAATATTGACGTAATAAACTGAGTCCGGGAAAATAAATCCATGTCTGCTGTAAAAAACCATAGTTCCTCCACCTCTGTTGGGGATGGTTAACAAAGATGACTGTGCTGGGGATTTGCCCCTTGGTTGGTAAATATTCTACCGGATGAGACTCGGTCTGAGTATAACTCTACGGGGAATAACTTTATTGGAGAGGAAACATTGTTGGCGGATATGCTGATTTGGAGAAATAAACTCAACTGGGGATGAATTTCGATTGCTGGTGATATTGAATTCTGTTGGAGATTGAATTTCTGCTTGTGATAGAAATGAACTCTGCTTGGGGAAAAACTTACTGACTCGTTCGCGATTGTGAACCTTAGCTGGGGAGAATCACGTCCTGCTTGGGGAAGCTGACATCACCGTCTTTGGGTACTCTCTACTTTGTGGGGAGTGTATGTACCACTTCTCATGTTCTCAAGCTGGCTCTATCCTGGTACTTGATGGGCGGAGTAACTGTAAGGTTTGGACATTTATTTTTTGTCCCTGTTCCCGGTATTACGAGTAATCGTCTTTTATTTCTTATGTGAACATTTATGAGCAGCAATTATTCTCAAATGCATATATCAAAAATGAATCATTGGACGTTCTTTGCAAAACAAAACAGAAGAAGAAAAACAAATCGAAATTTCTTGTAACAATGAATTGTATTGATTTTGAAGTTGGCCCATAATAGGCGTTTTGTACAAAGAGGCCGACGTCCTAGTAAGAGGACGCCGCCGAAAGATAGGAATTATACAATTTATGTAAAGAAAGAAAAGCAGCTATGTGAAACAATCCCATTGGGTTCCAACTCTGCTATTTCCTTTATATCCTCAAGCATCTCATCACTTTGCCGCTTGATCGAAGGTGGATCAGGTTGATTGGCGCCATCTGAGCTTGATAGTCAATAACGAAGTCTGGTTGCAAGGTGATCCATAGTGTTACGCTTCAATCCCTAATTTTTGCCTGGACCGCCCTTTTGGGTTTTCATTCCACCGGGATACCCTTTTTTGCCCAAGCCGCCTTTTCAGGTTTTCGACTTACCGAGTGTACAAATTTTTTCATTTTCATCCCTTACTTTTGCCCGAACCCTTTTGGTTCGCCGGGAAGCCCTTATTTTTTCCTAGGCCAGTCAACCTAGCGGGTCTTTGGTTATGTGTAGTATTGTTTCACTATGTCTGCATTGACAGGGTGAGAAAGGTCTTCGTCATCCATGGTGGTTAGAATCATAGCTCCTCCCGAGAAAATGTTCTTAACCACAAAGGGCCCTTCATATGTGCCCATGGGATCACCTTGCCGCAGTATGATGCATTTGATCACCAGATCCCCTGACTTGATATTCTTGGCGTCTGACTTTCTTCTTAAAATCCTTAGCCATTCGCTTTTGATACGTCTAACCATGACAAATAACAATAAGCCTCTTTTCATCAATTAGATTCAGCTGATCAAGTCGGGTCTGAATCCAATCGTCTTTTCTCAAACCCGCATCTTTCATAATCCTGAGAGAGGGTATCTGGACTTCGATGGGTAGGACCGCCTCCACGCCATACACCAGAGAGTAGGGTGTTTCCCCTGTTGACGTCCTTGCCGAGGTACGGTACCCATGAAGAGCGAATGGTAACATCTTGTGCCAGTCTTTGTATGCCACCGTCATCTTTTGCATAATCTTCTTGATGTTCTTGTTAGCTATTTCAATAGACCCGTTCATCTTCGGCCGGTAGGAAGAAGAGTTATGATACTGAATCTTAAATTGTTTTCAAAGCTCGGTGATCATTGTATTGTTGAGATTTGTACCATTGTTCGTAATGATCCTTTATGGTACACCATATCGACAAATCAGGTTGTGTCGGATAAATTGTGCCACGATGTTCTTGGTTACTGTAGCAAAGGAAGTTGCCTCGACCCACTTTGTAAAGTAATCAATAGCTACCAGAATGAAATGATGCCCGTTGGAAGCAGTAGGTCTGATCTCGTCGATCATGTTGATGCCCCACATTGCAAAAGGCCAAGGAGCTGTCAAAACATTCTAAGGAACTGGAGGTACATGCACCTTATCAGCATAGACTTGGTACTTATGACAGGTTCGAGAATGCTGATAATAATCGGCTTCCATAGTAGACCAGTAATATCCTGCCCGTAGGATTTTCTTCTCCATGGTATGTCCACTGGAATGAGTTCCGAAGGTACCTTCATGTAACTCAACCATGATCCTTTCTGCCTCGCTTTTGTCCATACATTGCAGTAAGGTTGAATCATGGTTACGCCTATAAAGGATCCCATTGCTGATGAAGAACTTCGCAGCGAACCTTCTCAGAAACTTCTTATCATTAACAGATGCCCCCTCGGGGTATTCTTGATCCTCAAGATACCTCTTTACCTCGTGAAACCAGGGTTTATCTGCTACCTCTTCAGTCTCAATGTCACAGCAATGTGCGGGTTCGTCCAACCTCTTGATGGTAATATGTGGAGCTTCATTGTCCCACCTGACTTTGAACATAGAAGACATGGTAGCTAGCGCGTCCGCTAACTGGTTCTCCTCTCTTGGGAAGTGTTCAAAGGTTATCTCCTTAAAATGTGGGAGGAATGTCAGTACATACTCTTTGTAAGGAATAAGATTTGGGTGCTTCGTATCCCACTCGCCTTTGATCTGACTGATCACTAGGGAAGAATCTTCGAATACACTCAAGAACTTAATCCTCGGGTCAATAGAAGCTCGAAGACCCATGATACATGCTTCATACTCCGCCATATTGTTGGTGCAGTTAAAACATAATCGGGCGGTGAATGGAGTATGACAGTCCTCAGGAGATATAATTACAGCGCCAATGTTGTTACCCAATGCGTTCGAGGCTCCATCAAAATACATAGACCATCGGGATCCCTCCTCGGGTCCTTCATTTGGTCCAGGTTCTTTGCAGTCGGTTACCAACATGATGTTCTCATTCGGGAACTCAAAATTCATGGATTGGTAGTCATCCACGGCCTGATGCGCCAAATGATCTGCCAATACACTCCCCTTGATTGCTTTTTGGGTGGTGTATTAGATGTCGTACTCGGTTAAGATCATCTGCCATCTTGCTATTCTTCCGGACAGGGAAGGCTTCTTGAAGATATACTTGATTGGATCCATTTTTGATATCAACAAGGTAGTGTGAGTCACCATATACTGTCTCAGTCGGCGAGCAGCCTATGCCAAAGCGCAGTAAGTTTTCTTGAGCAATGAGTATCGGGTCTCACAGTCGGTAAACTTTTTGCTAAGGTAGTAAATAGCGTGCTCTTTTCGGCCAGACTCGTCATGCTGCCCCAGCACGCACCCCATTGAATTGTCCAGCACTGTCAAGTATAAGATCAAAGGTCTTCCTTCAACTGGAGGCATCAGAATTGGTGGCTCTTGGAGGTATTCCTTGATTCTTTCGAAAGCGGTCTGACATTCATCATTCCATTTTACCACTTGATCCTTCTTCAACAGCTTGAAGATTGGCTCACAAGTAGTAGTCAAGTGTGAAATGAACCTGGCGATTTAATTTAGACGTCCCAAGAAGCCTATAACTTCTTTTTTTGTGCGGGGAGCCGGCATTTCTTGTATGGCTTTTACCTTGGCAGGGTCCACCTGAATACCCCTATTCACTGATGACGAAACCCAGTAGCTTACCGGACCTTACCTCGAAGGTGCACTTGTTTGGGTTTAACCTCAGCTTATACATCTTCAACCTGTCAAATAATTTCTGGAGATGATCAAGGTGCTCTCCCTCAGTCTGAGACTTGGCTATCATGTCATCAACATAAACCTCAATCTCATGGTGAATCATGTCGTGGAATAAAGCGACCATGGCGTGCTGGTAAGTTGCCCCAGCATTCTTCAACCCGAAAGGAATTACCTTGTAATAGAAGGTGCCCCACTGTGTAACGAAGGTTGTCTTCTCCATGTCTTCAGGAGCCATTTTGATCTGGTTGTAGCCAGAAAAACCATCCATGAAGGAGAAGATCTTATGCTGCACGGTGTTGTCGACCAGAACATCAATGTGAGGAAGTGGGAAATCATCCTTGGGGCTTGCCCTGTTTAGATCTCTATAGTCCACATACATCCTTGCCTTACCGTCCTTCTTAGGTACCGGAACAACGTTGGCAACCCACTGCGGATAAGATGTGACAGCTAAAAATCCCGCGTTGAACTGTTTCATGACCTCGGCTTTGATTTTCTCAGACATCTCAGGGCGCATGCGGCGAACCTTCTGCTTTACCGGAGGACAGTCTTATTTGGTTGGTAGGCGGTGTACCACAATATCAGTGTCCAAACCAGGCATGTCTTCATAGGACCAGGCGAAGATCTCAACATAGTCGCGTAGCATCTGTATCAACCGTTGTTTGACACTGGGCTCCTGATTTGCACCTATCTTAACCTCTTTCATGTCTTCCTCTGTGCCCAAATTCACTGACTCAACTGGCTCTTCATGAGGCTGTATGGCCCTTTCTTCTTGCAGTAACAGTCTAGCAAGCTCTCCAGGCACCTCACAATCATCCTCACCTTCATCCTCAGCTTGGTTGATTGGATCTTAGAAGTCATAACTGGCAGTAGCAGAGTTGTTATCAATAGGATCCATAGTGGATATGGATCTGCAGTATGATACGTGAGTGTGTGTAAGAGAATAGCTGTTTTGATAAAGTGAGAGACAGAAAAGAAAAACAAGGAGCGCAAAATTTGTAATGCAAGAAACATCCAATGCTTTATTAATGATATATGAAATGACAAATGATAAGCCCTCATAAGCAAAGCCAAAGTACCTCGGGCAAGGCACCGGGCCGTAAAGTTTCAAACTGTTTATTACAAATCTTAAAACAAAAAGTCAATTACTACGGAATAAAAGAAACAGGTATGAAGTCCTTCGCCGTTCAGTTGCTCAGTCCACCGTTGGTTGTTGGGTAGATCCAGCTGTCGATGTCTGAATCTTCTTCACTATCCTCAATTGCATTAACTCCCCGATTGCTGAGGTGCAGAGGAGGTCTTCCAATCCGTGCGTGCCTAACAGCCTTCTGAGCCCCTATAGTAAAGCTCAAACCAAATTTTTCAGTTTTGTAAGTGAAATCAGGGAGCTGACCCCAATTGGTACACCCACCTTCTTCAATTACAGCCCTGGCGTCCTTGAGAGAAGCCATCTTCAATGGAGGTTTGTTGGTAGCGACTTCAGTTGATGCCGAGAACTGAGGGACCTCTTCGAAATTTTGATAAGGCGTTTCTATGAATTCCCCATCCATCTCTACGTAACGGAAAGAATTGAGATGGCTCACCATATACTCTTCATCACCTCGCACCATGACAATCTTCCCCTTCACCGGATATTTCAGCATTTGATGAAGCGTGGAAGTCACTTCCCCAGCCTTATGAATCCAAGGACAACCCAGCAAGCAAGAATATGATGGGCTGATATCCATTACGTAGAAAGTGGACCCAAAGGTCCGAGAACCCACCTTGACAGGGATGTCCACCTCCTCGTGCACCATTCTTTTTGACCCATCAAAAGCTCCTACCACAATATTACTCAGCTTTAGAATCAAAGCTTCACAGTCCAGACGGTCTAATGCTTTCTTTGGCAGAACATTCAATGAGGACCCGGTATCCACCAGTACATGGGCCATAGTAGTGCCTTTACACTCGATCGAGATGTGCAGAGCGTCATTATGATTTCTCCCTTTAGTAGTCAGATCTGTATCTGAAAATCCTAACCCATTGTCAGCAGTTAGGCTAGCCACACAATCTTTGAACTGGTCGACTGAAGTTTCCTGCGGCACATGTGCAGTCTAGAGGAATGCAATTAGAGCCTTTGCATGGGCTTCAGAACACAACAAAAAGGACAACATGGAGATTTTTGACGGGGTCTGTCCCAGCTGCTCGACTATGTTGTAGTCGCTTTTCTTGATTGTTTTCAAAATTTCCTCTATCTCTTATTTCGAGGTTTCTACAATGATCTTCTTAGGTGCCTCCGTCCGGGCAGGCTCACCTGTGATTTCTTGGCCCCGAGTCCCAGATGGCTCGGCGATAGGGGTGATAACTGGAGTAGAAACCGGGACAGTAGTTTATGTAATAGCAGATGGAATGACAACAGGTTTGTGGACAGTCGGAGGTGAAATCTCGGGAGAGAAGATTCTCCCACTTCTGGTGACCTTGCTTGTCCCAACAATATTACTAATATCCATATCGGCTTCTTCAGCCCTCAGATCTTGTTTAACACCATGGTAATATATATCAGCACCGTAATGCCATGGGATAGCCTTATCTGAGGTATATGGGATAGGACCTAGAGCGGTGATTATTAACGGGGCAATTCTTGGAACGGGTGTAACCCTAACAGGTTTTCTCGAGGAAACCTTGGAAGGGTTGGCGGAAATGGTGATAATGGCAGCATCTTCAAACAGGATCATGGTCTTCTCAAACAAAATCCTTATTATCCATCAGGCGCTGAATACCTGACTTCAATAAGCAGCAACCGGAAGGCAGGATGGTACACATATGGCAACCTTCGCCATAACCTAGAAATAAACCGGACAACAACAAATTCTTCTTAACCCTTATCAAAGGAGTAGAGATCTCTTCCACAGAGGTTACAAACGAATCGGCATCCACAACATTGACTCCTCAACCATGTTTGGGCATAGGAGCAGTTATTACGTTTGGATTTTCCGGAGCATCAAACTCAATCTCTTTAGCTTCCAGAAAATCTTGCACTTTATTCCTCAGAGCCCAGCAGTCGTTTGTGTTGTGGCCAGGACTCTCTGAATGGTAGGCGCATCACGCGTTGGGATTATATCTGGGAGAAGCAGTGTTGGGATTCTTGGGAGCCTCTTTCAAGGTTGCCAAGTTGGACTTTAACAGATGAGGCAGAACTTCAGCCAAAGTCATGTTGATGCGGGTAAACTGTCATTGTGTTCTTTCCACCCTTTGTTGATTGTTGCATTGTGGAGCAACTGCGGGTCTTGATATCACTACAGCATTTACCGTTTGACGGTGTTTAGGTCTGCTTTGCCCCCTCGGGCTGTAGACTGCGCTAGCTTTCTTCTTACCGGTGAAAGGCTTCTTTACTGCACTTGATGAAGCATCCTTATGTATCTTACCACTTCGAATGCCAGCTTCTACTATTTCTCCAATCAAAATCAACTCAGTGAACCCAGATGACGAACTGCCGATCAGATGATTGAAAAATGGACCAGATAGCGTCCCTAAAAACATATCGACCAACTCACTATCAGACAAAGGGGGTTGGACTCTTCCAGCCAAGTCTCTCCACTTCTGAGCATAATCCTTAAAGCCTTCACTTGTACCCATAGACATGCCCTGGAGCTGAGTACAAGTGGGAGCAAGGTCGGCGTTATACTGATATTGCCTGTAAAAAGCAGCAGCAAGGTCTTCCCAGTTTCGGACATTGGCTCCTTCCAACTGATAAAACCATTCAAGTTGAGTCCCTGACAGACTATCTTGAAAGAAGTGCACCCACAAATTTCTATCAGCAGTGTGGGGTTGGATTTTCCTGACATACGAGCGGAGATGGAGTTTTAGACAGGATACTCCATCGTACTTGGTAAAAACCGGAGCTTTAAACTTATGAGGGATCACCACTCCCGATACCAGTCCCAGTTCTCTGAAATCCAAACCAGGGCTCTTCTAAATCTCCATAGCACTCTGACGGTCTTCTAGCTGCTTGTACATATCCTCAGCAGGAGGATATTGTTCATCATCGTAATTTGTATCGTTATCAGAAACTGCTGGACTAGGGTCCTTTGTCCTTTCTTGGTTCTCCACGTCTTTGGATGAGGAGGTCAGATCAGCTGATTGTCTTATCCTTTCTCTGAATCTTCTACCCATGTTCAGAATACCAACCTTATTTTCTTCTTCTTCTCTTTCAGAATCAGGGTCTTCAAATCCTCTTGCCCTTTAGCCATACTTAAGAACATCTGCTAGAATTGGGCGTTCTGTGCCTGAAGATCTTTGATGGCTTGATCAGAAGACATTTCTGCTGAAATAAACAGTAAAGAAGATGAGAAACCTGTCATGGTACCTGTAATGGTACCTGTAATAGTGTGCATGATAATGGGATGCGCATGTAATGATTTCAAAGACTTCGGGAAATTTAAATTTGCAAACCAAAAAATAAACAAACTTTATTAGATTAACTTGTAAAAGGTTCAACAATGCCTTTAAGGCGTCACAAAGAAATAAATGGAAAACAAATCTAAAACTAGAAAAGAAAAATCAAAAATCCCATGCACGCTTCCTCTTTGTGCCGATGTAGTCATTGATCACTCTTTCTTCCTCGAGCTGCCTGGTGAGCTTCAAAATCTTCCTTTCTTGCTCATGGTACTTCTCCCGGTAAGTATCCCTCTCCTCTTTTAGCTGAATCCAAGATCTCTGCAACTCTCCAGGATCAGTGGGCATGTAAGGATAAAGAACTATGTAAGGAACGCCCTCTTCATTGGTGGGCTCCACAATTACTGGTAATACGGCTTCATAGGGCATCCCAAGCCTCTGGGCACGAGCTCAGACCCATTGGAGGTAAGGCTGCATAGGAAGGGAAGTCCTTGGTCCCAGCTCTTGGGGGTCAGATCTGTTCACCATGCCCCAAGCTCGTATAAACCTCCGGCGATGCTCCTCAACGTCTTCCTTGTAGTCAAATGCAATATCCTCAAGAAGTAGCTCGTGGGGACCATCTCTCCGAGCACAACCAAATTGTCGCAAAGCTATACAAGGATTGTAGGTTATACCCCCTTTGATTCCAAGCAATGGGACATTAGGGTATCCCCCACAATGATCAATAACAGTGGTGTCTTCCATAACCCGGGAGCTCCAAAGAATATTTGTATGGGCAATTGACATTATCCTGTAAGACCAACCTAAACCTTCTTCGTTCTTCAGCACAGACTTAGGGAGGTGCGAAATAAACCACCTCGACAGCAACGGCATGCAACACATAAGAGTCCCTCTTCTTCACATGGTACGAGTATAGAGGACATGCAAGATATCACCCAGTAGGGTAGGCACGGGATTGCGAGAAAGGAAAATTTTGACCGCATTCACATCCACAAAGGAATCCGGATTCGGGAAGAGAACCCGACCGTAGATAAGGAGAGCCAAGACATCTTCAAAAGCCTGAAAATCCAATTTATCCCAAAATAGTTGAGCCTGATCTATCAGAAATTTGACTAGAAAACCTTCGACCCTGCTTCGTGTTTCCCAATTGAATACTACATCAGCCTATTTCAGATGCAGAGCTGAGGCAATGTCTTCTGGTCTAGGAACCTCTTCCATACCTGTGAAGGGCACCTGTTCAAGGATGGATATGCCCAATAGGTGAGAGAACTCTTCCAAGGTGGGAACCAGCTGGTAATCTGGGAAGGTGAAGCAATGATGCACTGGATCAAAGAATTGGAAAAGTACACTCATCATCTGCTCATCAAGATTTGAAGTAACCAGGCTAAGAAGCTGACCATGTCTCTTAAAGAACATAGAATTCTCGGAAACTCTTGAGGCTAACACTTTAAGTTGTGCAGGTATTTGCACAAAGTTAACTCGGATGGTATTTCTGCGCACGGAAGCCATGATCTGCAAAACAGAAACAAAGATAAATCCCATTGGTCTTTGAAATGGTTAGTATAATGAAATATGAATGCCATGTTATGATGCATGATGTCATGATTAAAAAAACAACAAGTATAGCAAATAACAGGCATGGCAAAGGAAAACAAGTCACACAAAGCCCTTAAGTTTAAGGCTTGCATGAGGCCAAAGGTATTACCCTCTTGAAGTTTAGTTGGTTTCAACCTGTCCTAGCAAAAGTAATCGGGTTCTAGAGGTTCTCAATATCACTGACCATCCTCCATCGGTCATGGTTTCAGCTCACGCAATCTTTTCTTGCAGCCGGAACTATCTCGAGAGTATGGTCTCAATGAGTGTAGCATCGAGTATCAACCAGTTCTCAGCTTTACATCGAGGCTGGCTATCTCACTACTTTCTAATGGCCAAGTTGGTCGATTAAAGGTTCTAAGGTCAGTTGATGCTTAACGACACCACGTAGCGGCCTCGTATTCTCCTCGTTTCTCCACAAGGGATACCGGTACCAACCAATGTGCCACATCAATGTAGCTACTACTTCAACCGTATCGGTCTACGCCATACAGTTCCCTCACAGTCTATTGCTACTTACCTAAAAGGTGTCCCTAGATCCAGGTTAGGATCTATAGTAACTCCCAAACAAAACCCTTAAAAGTAAAGCAATCAAAACAATCAAGAGAAGCAATTATGATGAACTAGATCCTAAGGTGTACCCCACTTATTAGTCCCCAGCAGAGTCTCCAGTTATGTGATACGGTGGAAGAACCAACGGTTTTGAAGATGCTGGTTTGCGTTTTGCGTTTTTTGTTTGCAAAATGTTGCGGTAAGCAAGAGTCGCCACCGACTTTTATTTCATCCAACCGGAAAGGAAAAAAGTACAAAAAAAATCATTTTTTGAGATATTCTGAGTACGGGGGGTAGATTATAGAAAAGGAAGGTGTTAGCACCATTTATATCCATGGTTTTCCATGGGCTCTTAGGTACTTGCTCATCTTTTTAAAATTGCTTGTGTATGTGCCTTGTTTTGAAAATTTTTGACTTCGTGATAACCTTTGTATCAGTCCTCAAAGGTGTGACGGAGTTGTTTTTGAAAATTGTTTTGAAGAGTGTAAGTGCGAAAAGTGTGATTTGAGCAAGTATCTACTAGCATCTACCTACTCGAAAAAGGATCGTTTCTATTCTCGTTTCCTTTAGACAAAGCTATCCTACTATTGAGAAATAGGTAGCACCGTCTTTGGAGTTGTAAGGGTCAATTCGTAAGGGACGTACGATCACTAAAGCAATATTAGGACGCCTTAGTAATAATCCTAAAGTCTTAAGATCATATTCGAGGCGGCATTTCTGAGGCAACATTTCCGAGGCAACATTTCTGAACGGGACATTTGATCTTTGTTTAGACAGGAGGGCAACCACTAAGACATCCTATACTCAATGATCGTTTTACCGAAGGCAACCGAAGTGAGAGTATACCCTAGGAGTGCACATGTGCGAGTGATTTGATTTCAGTTATTATCTTTACACATTAGGGTTTTCTAGCCGTTTTAAATTATCATGCAATCTTGTCATACAATCCTATCAACATACATCTAAACAGTTAATATTTGCGAGAAAGTAAACCTACGCTATTACAAGGCTTCGGGGAGGGGATTAATTACACAGCCAAAAACCTGCAAAAGACGATAAATGAAAGAAAGTCCTAGATTAAACTATTACAAACCATGAACAGTTACAACAATATTGTCAAGAATAAATAATCAGCGTGCAGCGAATTAAATACGAAGCGACCAGGGTTTTGACCCTTGACTGAACCTAATTGTAATTGATTAAAGTAAACATATTTTTTTGTCATTTTTTATTATTTAAGAAGGTAATGAAATAATGAAATAAAAAAAAATCCTAAATTTTAATTAATTTTAATTGTGAAAGAAATTAGAATTTCCTTAAATTAATTAAACTAATTAAATTAAAAAAAACACATTTTATTAAGAAAATAAGTCTTCTTTTTATGATTTTTTTTATTGGTCAATTTTTTTAGAAAAACAAATTTGGTGTTGATAAAAAGGAATAATTAAAGAAAAGAAATTAAAAGAGGAGGAAAAAAAAGAAATAACCCAAAGGCCCGCTATCAGCAGTTCTGGTCAGAGGATGATGGTCCAGAAGATGGTGGCCCTAAGAAGATGGGGACACTGGGCCTGCTCCTAGCTGGTGGATCCAGCAGATCATGACCAGAGGATGCTTGATCTGGTCCTGGTTGATGGGTCTAGAAGAAGATGGTCAGAGGATGCTTAATCTGGTCCTGATTGATGGATCCAGAAGAAGATGGCCAGAGGATGCTTAATCATGTCCTGATTGATGGGTCCATAAGAAGATGTCCAGAGGATGCTTGACCTGGTCCTGGTTGATGGGTCCAGAAGAAGATGGCCAGAGGATGCTTGACCTGGTCCTGGTTGATGCGTCTAGAAGAAGATGGCCAGAGGATGCTTGACCTGGTCCTGGTTGATGGGTCCAGAAGATGGCCCTTAGAAAGTGTAGGCGCTGGATCTGGTGAAAACCATGGGGAAAAATGCCAAAAGCTCACGCTTGGGATCGAACCCAGAATCATGAGCTTCTGACTTCCTTCTTCTGACCAATTGCGCTGGGTGTTAGTTTGTCAGTATAGAAACAAACAAATAGATCAAAACTACAGGCTTTTGGCCAGAATAACGCGCCAAAATTTGAATCAGCCAATCAGGCTGTGACACGCCATCGTCTTCCTCCCTGGAACCGTCGTTTAAAACTCTGAACCTTTACCTACATACATGGCGCTATTGCTATAACTTGCATGCCTTAAACATCAAAAATACGCATGATAAATAGATTTAAAAACCAGGGATCGATTGGTATGGATGCCACGATTGTCCCAGTATCCAATTCTTGGCCTGATTTTGCATGTATCAAGAAACCCTAAAACACAATCTCAAACCCTAACAATGGCAATTGTCAATATATTCCCTCAAACATCAATTAAACCAGATCAATATGTTGCAAACATGATAACAAACATATACGTACCATTAAAACATGTTTATAATGCAAGAATCATGATAATAGGATTTTGAAAGAGAAATAAACTGTGACGGTTGTGCAGCGTGTTCCTGGACTAGTGGAGGCTTGGTAATGCTTGCAATCGCTTCAGAGGATGTCCAGGAGTTGATTGGTGACTTTGAATCTTCTTGAATTGTCCCCTAAGTTGAAAACTGATCCACGCCTTTTCTCCAAAAGTATGAGTTTGCTTGGTGATTTTTACGACCTCCCAATCCCCCTCTTCTTGGTCTGCTTTTGTCCACTATCTATAACAGAGTGCATTAGGGTTAAAGTTTGTATCAAATCTTTTCCATTTATGAAGATTGATTAATGATTTATTCTTTGCACCAAATCTTTCCAAAACAAGCATTTTCAATCTTTTTCTGTCCATATGAAGCTTTGTACGATTTGATCTTGTCTCCAGCTGTATAATGACTCTAATCATGCACAAAATCTCAAGGTTTAATTGATTTTTGATATTTTCATTATTTTATATTGATTTTATTTGATTTAAATGAACTAAAATCAAAATAAATAAATAAAATAAAATAATGACAAGTGGAAGGGCTCATGGATCGTGGATCACATTACAAACTCAGTGCAAGCATAAAAAAATTGGGCCCATTTAGCAAAAAATGCAATTTTGGACACCTTTGACTTTTGGCAATTTTGCAAAAAGGGTCAACTTGGCCAATGCATAACTCTCTCAATTTTGACCCTGAAGATGTAATCTTTGACTTTTTAGAAATATTAGGATGTCCTCTAAGCAACCCCTTTGGTCTCATCTCAATTGAGTCTTCCATGTTCATGTATGAAGCTTTGACCCAAAAGGTGTTTTTGTTGACTTTTTAAAATGACCTATAATGTCCAAATTCATATCTTCTTGTGAGTGCATATTTTGAACTTGGGAGCTGAAGATGAATTGTAGGGAATTACATCATCTTAAAAATGAGCTTTGGATGGTTCATTTTTTATAAAGTATGAGAAAGTTATGCTTGGTCAAAGTTGAGTTGACTTTTCCTACAAAACCCTAATTTAGCAACTTTGGGGTTTTGATGAATTGTAAGCAATCCCTGAGGAATCATGATCAACACTTGATCAAATGATGAATAATACTTAAAAATGAGGATTTTGACCAAATCTCTTGAAGTTTGACTGTATGTGGGCCACAGTTGACTTTTGCCCTAGCACGGTCAATTTTTAGGCACTTGAGCCATTGACTGAGCAAACTTCCTCTGCACGGTTTGAAACTTGATATGGATGATCTTGAGAACATATTAGGACAATGTTGAGCATTTGGGATCCTTTGGACTCAAGGATCTTGATGTGAAATGAAACCCTAATTTGAGGTAGACTGGCTTAGGAGAGAGTTTGTCTGGTCAACTCTTGGACTTCCTTAAGCAATTTGAGGACCTCACTTGACATGTATTGGGAAAAATGGGAGGGAAAATTTTGGGGTACAACAGACTCCAAATGACTAACAAATATTTTTTCTTCTCCGTCAACTATCACCATTTTTCCTTCGACGAGGAATTTCAATTTTTGATGTAGGGTTGAGGTGACAGCCCCTGCACCATGAATCTATGGTCGCCCGAGAAAGCAAGTATATTCTGGTTCTATATCCATCACCTGAAAGGTAATGTAGAACATATGCGGGAAGATCTTCACTGGGATATCTACTTATCCAAATACAGTGTTTTGTGAACCATCCAAAACTTTAACCACCATAAAACTTGGCCTTATGACATTGTCGTCCATTGTCAACTTCATCAGAATGGCTTTTGGTAAGACATTAAGAGAGGAACTAGTACCTATAAGTACTCTAGATAGATTAGTTGTTTCTATCTGGATTGAAATGTGAAATTCCTTGTTATGAGCTCTACCTTGTATAGGTAACTCACAGTCAATGAAGCCTAGGTGTGATCTTGATGTTAGATTGGCCATGACTCCATCAAATTGATTTACTGTATTCTCCTTTGTAACGTGCACAAACCTTAGAATCTTCAACAGTGATTTTCGGTGCACCTCAAAATTGACTAGTAATTATAGTATTGAGATATTTTCCGGAGTTTGGTGAAGTTGATCCACCACTCTATAGTCACTTTTATTAATCATTTTTAATAATTCTTCAGCTTCTTGATCAGTGAAGGTTTTACTCGGAAGTTCTTGCTCTTGACTTGTTTCCGCCACAACTTTACCTTTATCCTTAACCATATTATCATCTTTATTTTTTTTCTGGACCATATATTCGACCTTTGTAGGTTATGCCCCTTGTTCCTGCTATATTTGTAATTACAGGTCCTTGGCTCGTTGATGGTTCGCATTCTTTCTTTTCAAACCATTAACATAAATAGTAGTATCATAACTCCATGGTAAAACTTTATTACTTTCATATGGGGTAGGAGGCGGACCCCGAATCACCATTGTACTCTTCAGAAGCATTGGTATTGTTACTGGTTTTTTTGTTTGAGTCGGCTCTTACCAAGGAATTACAAGTATTTTCTTCGCAGAATTTGGACTTTGGCAAGGAAGCACCAATGGTCTTCTTGTACTCCCATTGATTGTATCTACATATCCTTCTTCAGGGTAATGTCTAAATTGGACTATCCCTTGCTCCACTAATTTCTTGAAAGTGTTTTTGAAGGCGTCAGTGTATTCCAATAGAAAACCATATTCCAACAGATGTTCCTTCAGGATATCTATCGGAGCTTTTACTCGTCGAGTCTCTCCAAGATTAGTGACTATCTCAAATGGATTTACATCTAGGCCACCATGTTGAGGCATGGGGTTCGTCTTGATATTTGGTTTCTCAAAAGTGATATATTGGGAATCCAACAAATCTTGAACCTTATGTCTGAAGGCCAAACATTTTTCTATAGTATGCCTTGGATAATTGGCATGATATTCGCACCTTGCATTTGCGTCATATTTTGGCGAGAGTGCCCTAATCGGAGGAGCAGGTGGCTTCAACTATACCAAGGATTCCTTGAGTAGGTGTTGCAGTAATTGACTGTGTGGCTTAGGGAGAGGATCAAATTTTCTTGGAGGCCTTTCAAACCTATTTGGTGGTTGTTGTTCTCGTGGGATCACCAATAGTTGTTGTGCCCTTGGATGTGCTGCAACAACATTAGTTTCTCCTTCCTTCTTCTTTGATAAGTTTGGAGTATTCTTCATTGGGTTATAAGGAGTGTTGGAGGATTCCCCTTGTATTTTTTCACTTTTCACACCTACTTCAATTCTTTCTCCAATTGTCACAAAATCAGAAAATTCAGAAGAGACGTTACCTACCATTTTATCATAATATAGGTCTTATAGCCTACTCATGAACATATCGACCGACTATTTTTCAAGGAGTGGTGGTTGTACATGGGATGCCATCTCTCTCCATCGTTGAGCATATTCTTTAAAAGATTCATCCTTCTTTTGGGAAAAATTTTGAAGTTGTGTGTGATTCAGAGTCATATCCAAGTTATACTTGTATTGCCTTAAGAAGGCATTTGCAATATATGCCTATGATTAGACATGTGCCCGCTCCAACTACATATACCAATCTAAAGATTCCCCAATCAGGCTATCCTAGAAGAAATGGATCATCAATTTCTGATTATAAGCATATGCATGCATCTTTCTATAGTACATGTGTAGATGTTTTCTTGCGCGTGAGTCCTTTAAACTTTCAAAAATCAGGTACTTTGAATTTGGGAGTAATCACAACATCTGGGACTAGACCCATTTCAAGAGCATCGATGTCAAAGGCGTCATAACCTTCTAAAGTTTTTATTCTTTATTTAAGGGCTTTATACTGGTTAAATGCCACGGGATTTTCAGCAGTCTCTAGTTGGAGCACTTGAGTAATTCCTTCTACATCATGGTCTCCATATTGCAGGTCTATGTAGTTATCCATGTTGTTAACCGAAATTTTCAAAGTATAGGTTGCCCCCACCTTTGGAGGAGGTGGAACAAAACCATCGGCAGTGATGGTCTCTTTTTGGGCAACAACTGAGTTTACAGGACCAAATTCAGGCTCATGTCTTAGTTGGTGACTGCTTGACGCACCAATGGTTTGGGTTATTTCTTCAAAGGCTACCTTAGGAATATGATATTGTCTTTCTATGATATTCTTCAAGGCTATAAGAACTTGACTCATGTCTCCTTTCATCAAGTCGATGCTTCGTTTCACTTGCTATAAGTCTTCTTGAAAGGTCGCTTGGTTTTCTATGATTTTCTCCATTGCTTTCTTTTGATGAGCTCTTATTTGATATGAAGGCCCTAGAGGTGGTGCTCGTTTATCAATGATTTAACTGGAGAGGATTTGAAAAATGGGTTTTATGTATGAAATTTCTAAATGTGAGGCTCGTGAATGGATGGATGCGTTTGAATATGCCAAAGAAAAATTATTTATGTCTTATTCACATTTATGCACCTTTTTTCATGTTTTGCTTTTTATTGGTGAGTATCCAAAAATAAATACACAATTTAAATACTGAAACAAAAGTACTCTTTATTGAATTAATAACCATCCTTAAAAGGGGAATACACTCCAAAAGTCGAAACAAAACACTGATGGGAAAATAATGAAAGGGAAATACTAAACCAAATGTCAAATACTGAAATAAATGACAAAAAGGGAAACCAAAATCTCCTAAGTGCGCTTGCGGATATCTGCCCTAAAACCATCAACTATTCCCCTACAAAGCTTGAGGAAGTCTTCAATGTCCTTAGGAAGAGGGACCATCACAACTTCTGCATCCCTTAGGCTCCTAGGAATGTCTTCCATGAGATTATTCGCCAAAAAGGTAAGCTTTGCATGCTTGTCTTTATACCTTAGACACTATGTGTATAGTGTTGAGATTATAACCTTGTTATTTTCTCCCGCTAGAGCAATCTTCACATATTTCCTTCCCAATACATCTTTTCAGCCTTCATCTCCTTATAGAGTTCCCTTTGAATGAGGAAGTCTTTTTAGAGGCCTTCTAATTCTTGACAGATTTGTCCATATCCTTCTGCATTTTCGGCGATAAGTCTTTCTTCCTTCATCCTCTTGAGGCATTCTCCTATATCTGATTCTTGGCTATCCTAGAGTCTTGTAGTGAGATACTGGATTTTATCTTTTGTTCTAGAGCACCTTCTGCTAGCCCTTGGATTTGGGCTCTTAGATTTTCTTCCATCTCCTTTTTGTCTTGTAGGGATTTTTCATACCACATATTTAGCCTCCTAATTTCTCTAGCAGTCCAAACGTTGATTGTGGGAATCCAAGTTGAAAGTAGAACTTAACAATCCTTCGGTCGGACGCTTTCGTTTAAGACTCTCCTTTTATAATACTTCACGGTCTCTTTGAATTTGTTAATATTTTAACTCAAGCTCTTGTTGCAACTATCTTTTCTCATTAGCAAGGTCATATAGGCTATGCTCTAATCCCTCTTTTTCTTTTTAAGCTTGATCAAGGGCTTTCTCTAAGTTCTCTATCTCCTCTACAGACATTGGAAGAGGATCTTGCATGTCTGGCGTGTAGGTAGGATCAACAACAAAGGGTAACCTAATTATTTGAACCCTCTCCAAAACCCATTGAGTATAGGGCTCCCTTGCCACAACATTCTTTCTTATGAATCCTTTCTTATGAACTCTATTCTAGGCTCAGGTGATCTTATTAAGTAATTCGGGGTTGTTTTTACCCATGCCATGAAGAATTAACTGTTGAAGTTGATCTTCGAAAGGTTTATCTTCCAAAGGGTAACCAAGTTGGCGTAAAGCCAAAGTGGGATTATAGTTAATGCATCCTCTTGACCTAATCATAGGAACATTGGGAAAATCTCTACAGTTAACAATAATTTCCTCTATTTTTCAGTTTCCTTGAGTAACATTAAACTGAATCAACAATGAGAGCCCTCAATTTTTGGGACCATTGATCTCAGGTTAGATTTTTAACCATATAGTCTTCTTTGTATAGATGAGTGATAAGCCAATAATACAAGAGAGGGATACAACAATTCAACAGACCTCTTCCTTTTTCAAAACGGATATGAAGAGCGTAATAAACACCCACAAGTAAAGCAGGAGTTGAATCAGCATGCAATACTTTTACAACCCAAAACACACTAATAGCAACAAGATATATGTAATCCATATTATGCAGAAAGAGAATCAAACAAAAAATAAGTAGTGCCAAGAAATCTACACAAGGCCCCCATTATTTCTTATCAGCAAAAGAAAGAGCTTTGGTCTCCAAGTATTGTCTTTTAATCCCTTGAACTCCGCCATCTTTCTTGTAATTGAGCAACAAGTCAGTAAAGGGTACTCCCAATCCTTTAGGAAAATATCGGACATTGACAGTCTACCCAATCCCCATGTAAGGTTAATCCTTGATTCTAGAAAAATCCAATATCCTATCAAATTCCTCCAAGGTAGGTGCTAGTTGGAAATTCTGGAAAGTAAAACACCTTAACGGAGGATCATAGAATTAAGCAAGGGTTGTGACAACTTCCTCTTGCACAGTCACTTTGGTCAACTCAAGGATGTCTCCATAGCATCGAACAAACATTTTCATAGCTTTCTCAATCAATTTTCCCTTAATCAGTTTTTCCTTCTACATATAAGGAATCACGATGCTAACTCAGATGATTTGTTTCTTATTGGTATTCATATTTAGGATACTAACCAAAAACCTTTAATTATTTTTCTCATAAATCGTGTGAATAAGACAACGCAAAAAAATACAAAAATAATGAATATTTGAAATGTAATGATGTATGTATGCATGGTAGATGCATCATGGTAGTGGAATTTTGAAAGGTATCTTTAGTATGTAGGTTCCTAGTTTCGTCCTACAGATATTCTAACCTCCCCGTAAGGTGACTTTCTTAAGGGTATCATGGATAACACTAGAGGGAAAGGCTTAAGGGCCTCCCTTAAGCGGAGCCTCTTTGTAGACCGAGAGTTTCGTCTCTTAGGTCATACAAGGTCTGACCATGAGATTTTGTTTTAGGATTGTACAAAGAGTCAGTGTCCAAATTTCAAAGTCCTACCTCCTAAAGAGTCTAGCCCTCTAACAAATATTCCTTGGAATTCAACTAAGTCTAGGCGAAGTCGTCACAAAAGCTCGTAGGGGTGTTTACCCCCCTTGGCCAATAGACAATCCTTCTTTCTAAGGTTTGATTTTATATTTTAAATTAAATCCCACACCAATAATATATAATATGATAATATGAATAACATGAATAAACAAAAAAAATAACAAATAAATGAATATATAGAAGCAAAACATACCAAAAATAGAAAGCACCTAAGAAACCCTAGACCTAAAGGAGGGAAGACTCTAAACCCTAGGGTTATGTCCCCAGCAGAGTCGCTAGCTATCATGACCGAGAAAAAATCGAGAGGTTCTACCATTAATTTTTATCCTAAGGATGTGGATTTCACGGATAACCCTAAATTTTTAGAGATTCTAAATTCGTAAGTCAATTAGAAGAAGGGAAGGTATTAGGCACCCTTCATCTCCCTTGTTCTCAAGGGCCTCCGTTATTAGGTTTGAGGATAAAATGGGGAGTTTGATAGTTAATATTTCTATATGTTGAGAAAAGGATTAAAAATTTTAGTTGTGAACTTTCCTTGGTTTTAACAGTGTGCCTATGTATCTCCTTGTGAAGAATTAGAGTCCAAATTCGTAGTTCGAATGTGTTTGGTTAGTTTTTTATGGATTTTGGAAATGTTTGAAATTATCCTCGAACCTTGTATAGGTTTGAAAATAGTGTAGTCGTAGAAGCAGTTCGTTGTTAATAGAAAATATCTCCACAATCCTTTTTGAAAATAAGGTTGAATTTGAAATTAAGTTAGTAGAAAAAGTGTTAAATTTGATGGGTTAGTTGTTTTAGAATTTATGATGCAAATTGAAAAGAAGATAAATTTGAATGATAAAATTGTTTGATAAGTAGAAAGTAAATGTGGTTAGTATTTTAGAAAATAATCAATAAATAACTATTTTCTTATTATTAGAAATATATCAAATATTTTTAATATTAATCCAATATTTATTTATTAATGATTTTATGATAAAATGCAAAAAAAAAAAATTTAATGCAATATGTTAAAAAAGTGATATGAGATATTATATAAAAATAAAATAAAATATAAAATTAAATTAATTATTTAATTATAAAATTATAGCAGGGATGCATTAATTAATTAGGGGGTGTAAATATGAAGGGCATAAGCCCAAAACCAAATCTGAGTCCAAAAGGCGCGGGAGGTGTATGTTTGAATTAGGGAAGTAAACTAGGGGTTGGAATAACATTGGGCTTGGCCCAAGACAAACTCTGGGTCCATTTGGGAGGGTGCGTGTAACACCCAAAAAATCATAATTAATTATTTAATTAGTTATTTGTGATTATTTGAGAATTATTGTGATTTATATGATGAATCATGGTGTTTGGTGATAATATGTTGTGGGGTAATATTGGAATAAGAGAAATATGGGAATTACTTAATTAATCTATAATTATTTAGAATATAAATTGAGATCAATAAAATTTAATAATAATATTTAGAATTAGTATTATTAATAAAGAAAAATATGGAGTAGACAAGAATGGTTAAAGGGTAAAGTCATGTGGATATTGAGGGAAATATGGTAATTGGTGGAAGGTTAAGTGAGGACAAGATGGACAAATATTAGGGGTCCTATTGTTAAACAAAGAATATAAGTAGTTGTTTCATTAGAACGGTCGTGAAATTCGAAACAGACATTGAGAGGAGAAAAGCTATGGCACGAAGAATGAAGAACGCATGAGGAGAAGTGTTGTCTGGTGCACAGTGTCAGGTGACACAAAGGCGATGCAGCTCCCCAAGCGTCAATGGGCGATGCACAAGCGACGGAGGGCAAAGGCGATGCAGCATCAATGTTCAAAACATCGTAACTTGAGTTTCAGAAGTCCGTTTGACGTGTCGTTCGAAGCGTTGGAAAGTTGGTGTGATGAACTATATTATGACTGAATTATATGAGTGTTTTGATGCATTATTCCAATAACTATGTGTTTATAAGATTAATTTGTTATATGTTGCTATACTACGAATGTGCTATTTTAATAATAAACATGATTTCAGATTAAATGATGTTAGTGTTGTTGTGACTTAAATGATGTTTAGTGATGAATGTTGATTTGATGATATGAAAATGTCATGATTTGTACTGATGATTTAGAAGTGTGAATACAACATGAGATGAATTTTATAACATAATGATTAGGAGGAAATTGGTGCTAAATTGATGTTATAATGCAGAGGAATGATGTAAGTGATGCTTGCTATGTTGTGCTATTGTGATGTTGTGAAACCATGATGTTTTAGATGAGTTTTGGGTCTGTTTTGTTGTGAAATCACAAGAATACTTGGGGTTGAACATGTGCAGAATCGCAATAGGAAGTTGCAGTCTGCTATGTATCTCCGGGGAATGGGGATAGTCTCCGGGAGATAAGGGCGTCGCTTGGACTTCACCGAGCGAGCTTGGAAGGGAAGGAAGGGAAGAAAAAGTGGAGCTACGGGATTGCTTCGCTTGCACCATTGTCGGGAAATGTAGAAGCGAGAAGTGGTATCCAAGCAAGCATGATGCTTCATCGGGCGATGGAGGCCATAATAGAATTGGAGTGTTGTTGCTCCCATTTCGTTGGGCGAGCCTCGAGCGATGGACATCAGTAAGATCTTTAAAGTGCCATAACTTGAATTTTAAAACTTCGTTTGATACGCCGTTTGAAGCGTTGGATAGATAATGCGATGAACTACATGAGGATGGAATAAAATGAGTACAAAGATGGATTTGTAGAGTACCTATGCTAAAATAGTCTTAGATCCTTAAGAGATAGCTTTAATGATGTATGTTGCTATGATGAATTGTTGATCTTTTAATGATGTATTTTGCTATGATGAATTATTCGTATTTTAATTATGTATGTGTTTCTATGATAAATTATTGCTATTTTTATGAGGTATGTGTTGCTATGATGAGTTGTTGATACTATGATGTATGTTGCATGATGATAGTAATGTTAGGGGCCTCATTGGCAAATGTAGTGGGCTTATGCCTTATGGTTGCATAAGTGTGATGTTGCATGATGATGATGCATGCATTAGTGAGGGATTATGCCCCGTTGTTGGACTGTAATGGCGTTATGTTGAGGACTTATGCCATATTGTTTCCCAATAGGCACTATGTTAGGGGCTTATGCCATGTTGGTACCACATGCATTTAGTTGTTGTCGGTTGCATTACATTGCACTGTCTTGATTTGATGTCATTCCATATGAATGAAGAATGTGTTTCCATTATTTATTATAAAGATGTGTATATGGTATTATGATATAAATGTGTGAGTATAATACTTGGTAAATGATGATGTACATAATTCATGATTGATGTTGTTTACAACAACTATATCTTTTCCTTATATCTTTTGTAATGAATTGTGATTACTCACCCTTTTTATTTGAATGTTTCATCCATGTGGGTAACACGCATGTGATCGAGAATAGTTTGTATAAGTGTGAGGATAGCTTAAAGTCTTTAGTGTGTTTCTTTTGAATAATGAGGGTCTTGCTCTGATACGTAACACAAGATTTGGGAACTTACTATGTTTTTGCATAGTTTTATTTTTACGTATCTTAATTCATGATTATGTTGAACCACACATTTTGTGGAGTTTTTATTATTGTTGAGGCATGTGCGCCATGGAAGAGAATTAAATTGAATTATTATGCTGCTTAGTTGATTTCTATGAATAAATGAAGTAATAAAGTGACTTGAGACTTCATGAATTTTGAATTATGTGACATCCCATGCATAGACTCTGATATATTTCATATATGTTGTTATAATTATTCATTTGGGAAAATAAGGTTTTACAATTGGTATCAGAGTAGGTCGGTCCTCCCGACTAGGTTGTCTAATGTTGTTTGTTCCTTACTGTGCGACATGTATGTGAAATACTATCAGTACTTACTTGTTTTCTAACTGTTTTCCTGCAGGGGTTGGTTTGAGACAAGTGGGGGAGAAGCTTTTGCTTATCTGAGGTGTTTCAGGTATGGGAGTTGGTGCAATATACCGCTAAATTGCAAGAGTACAAGTGTTGTTGGAGTTAGGTTGTTTCTAAAAACTGAAAGGAGTACAAATTTGTTATTTTCGTCTGTCAGTCAAGTTGGGATATCTTTGGGGGAGAACAATCAGGTATTGTTGATGTTTGCTTCTCGGAGAATAGAGGGCAATGTGACGGCTAGTGATGTCAGTGTTGTGTGATTCCTGATGTTTTTTCTAAAGATATTTTGGATTGCCTCTAGAGTGTGGACCTGAGTTTGGTGATTGTAGAGAACCGGTGTTTTTATATGCTATGCAAGTAGGATAACCCTTGGGATATGAGGCTCAGATATTTGCATGTTTGTGACAATAGTTGAATGAAGTCGTGTGTGGATTACTGACAATTGAGTAAGGTAATGATTGAGATTAAATATCCACTTCAAGGGATTGACGATTTGATGGACCAAATGTTAGGAGAGTATGTCTACATTATAATAGAATTGAGGTAGAGTTACCTTCAGATTCAGATGAAGAGTGAGGATAGTTAGAGGACATATTTTAGAACTTGTGTAGGCATTATGAATATTTGGATTAGTTTGTTGCAATGTTTATTGAGGACGTTATGAGTTAGTCCAAGACATAATAAGGGAATGTCGAACGTTGTGATTTGAATTACAATGTTGAAAAGGAAGAAACTTTATGATAAGTTGTCAAGGTGTAGATCATGGTTTGAGGAGGTGAGTTTTATTGAGCATGCTATTTTGGGTGATGGTATATGTGGATCCATTCGAAGTAGATGTAGTTCTACATTGAGACACTATGAAGTCGTTTACGAGGACTAGAAGCTTTTTAGGCTTAATTAGTTATTATCGCAGCTTGTTTGAGATGAGGTCAAGTACGATATGTTATAAATTAATGAATTGAAG
Source organism: Vicia faba (assembly GCA_948472305.1). NCBI lineage: Eukaryota > Viridiplantae > Streptophyta > Magnoliopsida > Fabales > Fabaceae > Vicia > Vicia faba. The sequence goes on along the minus strand of OX451735.1, from coordinate 1,505,438,202 downwards.
GAATGAGATGTTTGGTATTAGGAATAATGTTGAGATATTATAGGAGCGAATGGAGATACAACTTATGCCGAGTGAGAATGATTAGAGTGACTAAGATTAATTGGAACATGGTGCTTTAGGAAACTTTGAGCATAAGTTCTAAAGAAACACTATTTTAGTTTAGTAATGATGGTTTATGTGCCATCATGGTTGTCGGATACCTATTGACAAATTGAGGAACTGATGACCCTTAATCTCTTGTTGATAGTAGATGTGATCGTGTTGGATATGATAGACTTGTTTTTCCAACTTAATGGTGTGTAGAGTGTTTGATGTTATATTAATAGGAAATTCGTTCATCATTTCGGGTGAACCTAATGGGAAAGTGATTGTGAAAGAATTGGGACTTATTGAGAAGTTCGGAGACTTGAGGTTATATGCGAGAGAACACTGCAGGGTGGAAAGTTAAGGTTATCAAACATGAACAATGATTTTCCAATGAATATTTAGGAAAGTCAGAACTTACATGTGAAACTTGTGGATCTGATAGTTGATGGGGATCAAAATAAGGATAGTGACTTTAAAGTAGATAGTCAAAGTAGTATAGCTGAAGCGTAATGTGGTGCAGATTGTTGTGCGTGTGATACTTGTTAGGAGTCAAGAGTTAAACTTCAGAAGCCTACGGGAATGATGCAAACTATTGGGCAATCCAGGATGGGAGTGATAGGTGAAAGTTTTACATATTATTCGAGACACCACCACATGTCAATAGATGTATCGAGTTACATGTTCTTATGAGGGTATTGATATGTGATGAAATGATAGAGACAATGTTCTTTTCATGGAGCTCTATGTTCTTAAACTATGTTGTTGCCTCAATGTCGGGGGTTCGAGTTCGAGTAGCTCATGTTCAAGAGTGAATGAGATCCTAGGATGATGGGACAAGGAGTTAAATGAACATGTGCGTTCATAACACGGTAGCATTGCATCTTGTTGGATTATAGTGGTTAACGTTATGGAATGTTGATTAGTGGTGTTGGAAATATTGTCAAACACGATGCAAGAGTTGGAGAGAAGGATACGAGAGTCGTATCGAGAGTTGAGCACATCAAGTCAATTTTCGAGGACGAAAATGTTCTAAGTGGGGGAGAGTTGTAACACCCCAAAAATCATAATTAATTATTTAATTAGTTATTTGTGATTATTTGGGAATTATTGTGATTTATATGATACATCGTGGTGTTTGGTGATAGTAGTGTGTTGTGGGGTAATGTTGGAATAAGAGAAATATGGAGATTACTTAATTAATATATAATTATTTAGAATTTAAATAACTATTTTGGATTAATTAGATTTAATAATAATATTTAGACTTATTATTAAAATAAAGGAAAATTTGGAGTAGAAACAAGAAGGGATAAATGGTAAATTCATGTGGATTATTGAGGGAAATATGGTAATTGGTAGAAGGTTAAGTGAGGACAAGATGGGAAAATATTAGGGTTTCTATTGTTAAACAAGGAATATGAGTAGTTGTTTCATTAGAACGATCGTGAAATTTGGAACAGGCGTTGAGAGGAGAAAATCTAGGGCACGAAGAACAAAGTGGGATTCCGGTAGAACACGGAGAAATAGTTGCAATTGCTGGAATTTCTAAGGTAAGGGGTTTAATAGCGTTTATTATAATTGATATCGGTTTAAGGTGTTGGTAGGTTTATGTTTTGTGTGTTGATTTTGATGAGGATTGATGAAATTGGGGAAAAAACATGTGTTGAATAAATGAATGAATGAATCCTTGATGAATGTATGATATTAGGACATTTAAATAAGTGTTACAAGCTGTAATGATTGTTATATAATCATAGGATTTCGAATTCTGAAACCGAGACTTTTTACAAAATCAAATTCGGAGGTCCGGAAAGCCTCCAACCATGGAAAATCACAGGAGGAGAAGTGTTGCCTGGTGCGCAGCACCGGGCGATGCAAAGGCAACACAGAGCCCCAAACGTCTATGGGCGATGCAGAAGCGACGAATGGCAGGGGGATGCATTATAAATGTTCAAAACATCGTAACTTGATTTTTAGGAGTTCGTTTGACGTGTCGTTCGAAGCGTTGGGAAGCTGGCGTGATGAACTATATTGTGATTGAATTATATGAGTGTTTTGATGCATGATTACAATACCTATGTGTTTATAAGATTGATTTGTTATATTTTTCTATACTACGAATGTGCTATTTGGATAATAAACATAATTTCAGATTAAATGATGTTAGTGTTGTTATGACTTAAGTGATGTTTAGTGATGAATGTTTAATGGATTATATGATGATGTCATGATTTGTACTGATGATTTAGAAGTGTGAATACAACATGATATGAATTTGATAACATGATGATTATTAGGAAATTGGTGCTAAATTAATGTTATAATGCTGAGGAATGATGTAAGTGATGCTTGTTATCTTGTGTTATTGTGATGTTGCAAAACCAAGATGTTTTAGATGAGTTTTAGGTCAGTTTTGATGTGAAATAGCAAGAAGACTCGGGGATGAACAGGTGCGGAATTGCAACAGGAAGTTTCATTCTTCTATGCATCGTCGGGCGATGGGGATAGTCGACGGGCGATAATGATGTCGCTTGGACTTTGTCGGGTGAGCTTGGAAGCGAAGGTAGGGAAGAAAAAGTGGAGCTATTGGAGTGCTTCGCTCGCACCATCATTAGGCGATGTAGAAGCGAGAGGTGGTCACCAGGAGAGCATGATGTGTCATTGGGTGATGGAGGCCATAATAGAATTGGTGTGTTGCCGCTCCCACGTTATCGGGCGAGCCTCGGGCGATGGACAACAATAGGATCTTTAAAGTGCCATTACTTGAGTGTTACAACTCCATTTGAGGAGTCGTTCGAAGAGTTGGATAACTAACACAATGAACTACATGAGGGTGGGATAAAATGAGTAAAAATATGGATGTGTCTAGTACCTAGGCTAAAAAAATCTTAGTTCCTTAAGAGATAGTTTTAATGATGAATGTTACTATGATGAATTGTTGGTATTTTAATGATGTATGTTGCTATGATGAATTGTTGGTCCTTTAATTATGTATGTGTTGTTATGATGAATTGTTGGTATTTTATTCCAGTATGTGTTTCTATGATGAGTTGTTGATACTATGATGTATGTTGCCTGATGATAGTAATTTGGTAGCCTCATTGGCAAAAATAGTGGGCTTATGCCTTGTGGTTGCATAGTTGCGATGTTGCATGATGATGATGCATGCATTGGTGAGGGCTTAAGCTCTGTTGTTGGACTGTAATGATGTAATGTTGAGGAATTACGCCCTGTTGTTGCCCAATTGGCACTATGTTGGGGGCTTATTCCCTGTTGGTATCACATGCATTTAGTTGTTGTCGGTTGCATTACATTACACTGTCTTGATTTAATGTCATGCTATATGAATGGAGAATATGTTTCGGTGATTTATGATTAAGATGTGTATATGTTATTATGATATAAAGGTGTGAGTATAATTCTTGGTAAATGATGATGTACATATTTCATGATTGATGTTGTTTACAACTACTATATCTTTTCCTTATATCTTTTGTAACAAATTGTGATTACTGACTCTTTCTGTTTGAATGTTGCCTCCACATGGGTAATGTGCAGGTGATCAAGAATAATTTGTAGAAGCGTGAGGATATCTTGAAGTCTTTAGTGTGTTTCTTTTTAATAAACAGGGTCTTTCTCTGATACGTAACATGGGATTTGGGAAATTGATATGTTCTGCATTGTTTTATTGTTACGTATCTTAATTCATGATTATGTTGAACCACACATTTTATGGATTTTTTATTATTGTTGAGGCCTTAGCGCCATGGAAGAGAATTAAATTGAATTACTTCGCATATTTGTTGATTGCTATGAATAAATGAAGTAATAAAGTGACTTAAGATTTTATGAATTTTCAATTATGTGACATCCCATGCGTAGACTCTGGCATATTTCATATATGTTGTTATAATTATTCTAATGAGAAAATGGAGTGTTACAGTGCACGTGTTATGGTGGTCACAATGAACTTGGAACGTTTGATAGCATCAGAAGGGCACCAGAGTTCAACTCAGTGCCCTTGATTTGAAGTATGTTGGACCGACAGAAGGGATGGAACCTTGACTGAAGGCTTATGGTGGATTGGGATACATGGGATAGGTCAAAGTATGTTTATCGTGTGGCTATCGTGAAGCCACACATTCAACATCAACGAACAAATAGAGTATTATATAAAGAAAATCCTGAGCTCATGGCTCATTTTTTCCTTTCCCCCTCTCTTCACAAAAAAACACAACATAGATCGTTGGAGGTGGAGAGAGAAGCTCTTGCTTCTCTCTATATTTCCTCACTAGAAATCTCCTTTGACCAAGGCGCCGTCGGCCGGAAATCATTTTTGCCACCGACAGCTCCAGGGCACCACCAGCTTCAACGACCACCATTGTCCATATTCATATAAACTGTTGTCTGGGTTCAAACATAATCCAGATCTATGAAGATCTTCAACCAAAACCCAACCACCTTCATATCTTCATTTGGGTTCGCGTGAACCTTATGAAGATCAACCATGAACCCTAACCCTAAAATTAACCAAACACATAAACATATATGAACCCTAACCTAAACTTTGGGTTCTGGATGAACCCTAACCCTAACATAACCCAGAAACCTTCAACGCAGATGAACCCTAACCCTAGGGTTCTTCATATGAACACTAAACATAAACCTAACCCTAAATCAATCCCAGAAACACAAATTGAACCATAATTTCTCAATTAAATAGAGTCCAAACATCAATCACAACAAATAATCGAGCCCTAAAATCTAAGTATTTAGGGCTACCGTCCATGCCGTGAATCTTTGTGTAATTTCCTCTTTTTGTTCTCCAATCTCCTCCTCTAATCTCCTTTTTTCTCTCTTATTTGCAGGTACTTAGAATGCAAGGGGTTTAGCTCTGAAGAACTTGGGGTTTCAGTTGTGAAACCTAAGTTTTTCATTGAGAAGAGCTTTGGTGAATGGTATAGGGATTTAGCAGCGGCAATGTAGAATCTCTAAGGGTCTTTTTTTGTTCGTCCTTAAATCAGTAGTTTAGAGTTTAATTTATAGGCTTTACGAATTGTTGGATTAGGAAATTAGTTGTAGTGATTGGCAGTTTTAGGTTAGATTGAATCAATCTCGGAGATTTGATTTAGCAATTAGAAGTTTTGATTAGATTATTGATTGTAAATAAAGTTAGGGTTTTATATGTAATTGGATACTTTTCTTGATTAATTCGTTTCAGTCAATAAAACAAATTTTAATCAAATATTTGATTTGATTCAATCTTCTGGAAATTGGGCTTGTTACGTTATCTTAGGGAAGAAGAAGGTTAATCTCGGTGCAACTTGTAATCTAGGGTTTCAAAACCCTTTGTTGACTTAGTCAACAAAATTTGAATAATAAATAAATAATATAAAAAGTAATAATAATAATGATAAATGACATGACAATAATAGCAATTTAGATAATGATAATAACAATTATAATATAATAACAATAATTATAACATTAACAATAATAGTTCAAATGACACTACAAGGCCAGTGAAATAACCGGCCGAATCGTCATCTGATATAAAATCAATGAAGTCGCCACCGAACGTCTTTTATCCCGCAAGAAGGGAAAGGTAAACATCAAGAAAACCTGAGAAGGGTGAAATCACGATCAAACGACCGAGAGATCGGGTAAAGGAGTCTGTTATGCGAGGGGTATTAGCACCCCACACGCCCGTAGTACTCTACGGTATCCATTCTTGTTTGTTCTAATTTAAGGGTGTGTTAGGATCTATATCTAAGTTGTACAGGGAATGCATGCAAAAGAAAGGAGAAAATAATGTAGGAAAAATAAAAGTTATGCTCGTTTGGGCCCTACCCCAATGCCTACGTATCCCTTTTAAGGAATCAGAGCAGCCGTAGTTCAGCTCATATGTTTTGGTTGGTTTGTGTTTTTTAGTTAAAAAGACAAAAGCAACAGTCAAGATGGCAAAACATCAGATGAAACAACAAAACATCAATGACGATTATAAAACAACAAAAAAGGAACAACAATGGCAACACATGGTAACACAAACTCGGATAAGATGATAAAACGTCAGCATGATAACAAAATATCAGACAAGACGATGAAACATTATATCTAACAATGATATCAAAAATCAAAGTAGAATAACAAACATATGCGATGGCGAAATATCGGCAACAAACATATGTGATGGCGAAACATAGGCTAAAAACATATGTGATAGTGAAACATCAGCGGAAAACATATGCGATGGTGAAACATCGGCGGAAAACTTATGCGATGGTGAAACATCGGCGAAAAACATATGTGATGGCGAAACATCAGCTACAAAGATAGCATGGTAACATGGCAAAGATGGAGAGGAATCACAATTCAGATGATAAAACATCAATTTGACAAGATTTAAAACAAAGCCAAAAGGTACATAAACAATTAAGATTGGTTTGTATTTTTTACCTTGAATAAAGATTTAAGTTCATTAGAGATGTTTTTATGATTTTCCAAGAAGAGGTTTTAGTTTTAAGATGCCATATGCAAAGAAAGGAAAAATAACTAAGGGATATTAGCCTAACACTATCCCTAATGTTATCATATACTGATTGACCATAAGGTTAAGGATGAAAGAGGAAAGTTTCTACCCTAGTGAGCACACATGGATTCCTATCCTAAGGTCTAGCTCGAGGACTAACGCTACACGAGCGATCCTAAGGGAGCATGGTAAATACGAAACAAGTGAGCAAACAAGTGCTTTGACAAAAACACACAATCGGGGTATACTGACTCACGGGACGAGGGGTATGAAGAGAAAATGCTTTAGCTAAGGGGAGCGGATCACCCGAAGCAAATAAGCGGGAGACAGATGAAATACGAAAAATGTGACGCCTAAAGCGACTGAACACCTAACCAACATATAGAAGATCGACGTAGGCGACAAAAGACAATATGAACGATCACAAAATGTCAGCATCGGTCGATGCAAACTCTTGACAAAGCATGGGGGTTTGATTGCAAAACTCTTCCCCACTTGACAAACTCGATACACAAGATTTGTATGACTCTGAAGCATCGACGTACAACGTGAGCTAAGGATGACACGGACTAGAATGTGAATGTGAGGGGATCGATTACGGACCCTCCCCGCTTTCCTCCTTTTGAGGACTTATCATCTGTAAATAATGCGAGCACAAATATAAACACACGTGCATAATACCTGCTTCCAAGGTAGGATTTTAAACAAACATAATTAGCATACGAAAAATGGTGCCTACTACAAGACTTTAAATAGTGACTACGAGTGCACGCTCTTTATTTCCTGCTTCCTACTTCATATGATTTCTAGAAAACAATAAACGTCCCTACTATACATGATCTCTAGAAAGTGGTAAAATGCAGTGTTTACAATATTTACAACAATAATGATTTGAATGTATTTACAATATTTACAACAATAATGATCTGAATGTATTTACAATAATAATGATAATGCAGTATTTGCAATATTTACAACAATAATGATCTAAATGTATACCAAATGGATAAGACAAATCCGTATACAGCAAACTCTGCAACAAAGTATTTGAATCTTCACAAGCTCCAAAAGCTAGCATTCGTAAGCAAACAACGTTAGAAAAAGTGATAGGCAAATGCAAGCAAACATCTGTCACCGAAGCAGCCAATCCAAACTTGTTTCTCCATATATACACAACTCACCAAAATGGTTAGAAAATAACAACACAATTAAAATACAACTGGTAAGTAAGAAATCCATGATTGAAACAATAAGATTATGTACAATACAAGATAGGCAAGTCACTTGATCATAGTATGGCATTTTCAGACAATATTGCGTTAATACCGAAAAGTGCACCAAAGTTGTTACAAAAATGAGTCAAGTGAAATCCGGCATAAGTATGAGTTGTGTATGGTCAAGTAGGGAAAAGTGAATCATGTTTAGGTGCTAACGACCATACTTCGGACAGCCATGCCATATTCAAGCAATTGCACTAAAAAGACGGTAAAAAACACATATATACAAGTTGACGGTATTAACAAAATGCGGTTTTTACATAAAGCGGAAATGTAGACATTAAATAAAGAGTTATATTATTTGCTACAAGTTAGTATATTTACACACTAAAGGGAATGGTATCATGGACCAAAGTTAGTGCAAAAACGGTATTTTCAAGAAAACGCATAATACGTGCATAAACTGAAAAGTGCTTCCGAAACAAGTAGTAACCTCTTGAAAACAATCCGGAATGATATATAAAAATTATGTGCAGCTATACATATGCCAACAATTACAAAAAATGCATTCAATTTGGTCAAATTCGCCCGAAAACTCGATTTTTGCAACAATTCTGGTTCGGGAAAAATCAGGTAAAAAATGCCCGAACCAAAAAACTGAGCTTGTAGGCAGCTCTGCAGGGCTCAAGGGACATGGTCTTCGTTAAAGAAAATCGGAAAAACTCAAAGCGGATTGAAAATTAGAACAAAATGAAATTTACGTCATGTTTGGTCGAATCTCATGAATTTGTGACAACTTCTCATGAATTCAAATTTTATGCAAGATGTGTTGTATAGAACATTTTGAGTCTATTGAACCTTGTCACCATTCATGAAATTGGCCAAAGCTAAAAAATATTAAGTATTCACATCATTTCACAAAAAGTAAGTGAGTGTTATGTCAATTTTGAAAACCAATAATGAAATATGAGTATGGCATTAAGTGTTAGCATCAGTAACAAATAGTAACCAGATATACATACAAGTCAAGTAAAAAAACTGAAGTTAGTTATCTCAATCACGTGCAAAAAAAAATGGTGAAATTGGAAAATAGGCGTTAAAATGAAAGTGTTCGGAATTGCACAAGGAATTTATTCTAGCCTAAACACATGCCAAAGGTTTCAAAAACGGAGTTGGTTCGTTCAAAAAACGCTTCTAAGGGCCATTGTCGTGACTACTACCGTAGCAGAAAACGGTAAAAAAAAGTTGTCCGAAACAGAAAACAGATTACGCAAACAGCTCCGGAACAAACAAAATAATCGGTTTTCATTAAAGAAAGTCATAAGAACTCAAAGCGGATTGAAAGTTACGGTATAAATGAGTTTATGTCAAAAAGTGTCATATTTTCCAAATGTTGAAATATTTTCCACTAAACTCCATCACCCCTATTTCAACTGAATTTTGCTGATATCAGAATTTATTAGAACTTATCTTAACACCTAGAAATGATAACCAACAAGTATCCACAATAATTGGCAAGAGAAATGATTTATGTCAAAATTTGCACATGAGTTGAAAATTGCAAATACAAGGCAGTATCATTGATATAGTGTTGTGTTAATGCACCTACTTAAATCAAACTAACAACAAAGCCAACTTAAATACAAGAGTGTTAGTATTTTGAGTAAGCGTTAGCATTCACATGAAGAACTTGTTGAAGCAAACTTTTATGTCAAAAGGGATATTCCGGACAGCAACCATTCTCATGTTATCAAGCTCAAAGAGCAGTAAAAAAATGCGCATAAACAAGTTACCAGTATCAAGAACGGTAAAACTATAAACGTCGAAACAATTTAAACAAAATTAGAATGTTTTTATGCACATAGTTCACTATTCTAGGAAGCGATGTTGTTGCTTTAGAACGCTTAAAATATCATGAAAAGAATGTAATGGAATCGATTCCGATAACTCTTAAATGTTGCCAACACAATGGTAAAACTCAAATCCGGATAGGAATTATATGTTATAGCATTAATTATAAATCATGGACAGCACTACGCGTATGCCAGCATTCAACATAAATCGGAATCCAAAATCGATGTTTTAACATTCTAATCTTGAATACTAGCACATGAAAGTTAGTTCATAACTTGCAAATAACCCAACATTATTTAAATGGCAGAGAAACCAATCAAAGTTAGGGGAATAATGTGAACTTACAGCATTAGAGTATATTCACAAGTTGTAAAATATCTCCAATACTAATTTATGTCAACAAATAAGGAATTGGAGTTATATCACAACTTGTAGAAAACTAAAGTCAATGTATCAAGATACACCTTAATGCCTTAACTTCAACAAAACTTTAACGAAATGGAGACTAAAATGTTTAATCGATATCTAAACGTTTAAAGAAAAGTATTGGCATCAAATTGCAACTCATGACTTTGGTTTATCAACACTTTTCACAGCTAAGTGTAAGCTTGAAATTCAATTGCAATTTTTAAAAGCTACTAATCCATGCTAACTTTGCTCAACATTTTGATATCAAGAACCTGACTATGTCAAAGAATTAGAGCTTCGCCAATCTAATATCAGTCTATATTACAAAGCCTAAATCAATTCTCATGCTAAAAATTAGATTCTAATTAGTGTTGATTCAAGAATTCAATCCCTAAGCCACAATCCAGCTTTAATTCAAAAAAACTCAGTACAACCTGGCCCCTAAACCATACGTGAATTCCATTCCTAAATCAATATTTCAGCTTCTAATTACAGCACTGTATCAAGAATAGAAATTAGCGTCATAATATAATTCTAAGAAAGAGGGAGAAATTACCTCAATTGCAAGGAGAAATGAAGCTAGATGATGATGATGATGCTGGACGTTGATGCGTACCAGAGGGAACAATAGTGTTCTTGTGAAATTGTAATCGAAGGAGGGAGCAGGGGGTACGTGTTGCTGAAGATCGCGTGATAGCGGGTGTATGTAGACTGCCGGAATTGGATGCTGGTCGGAGTGAGATGTTGCAGTCGACGGAGTTGGCGGTGACCGGAACTGAGCGACGGAGCTTGCTGGAACGGAAGTGAGAAGACGGCGAGAGTGCTTTGCGAAAGAGAGATCACGGAGGAGATATTCGCGCACGGGAGGAAGGAAGGAGAAGGCCTGATGGTGAGGGTGAGAGAGGAAGAGAAACTCTGATGGTGGTTAGGGAGGTTACCGGCGACGGTTAGGGAGGAGTACGGTGGGGGAAGGGAAGAAAATTTCTGGCAGAGCGAGGGAATAGAGGTTGCCAAGTCATTCTTTTCATATTTTGTGTTATATTCTTTTTGAGAGAAAAATGAGAGAAAGTAAAAGAAAGGGAAAGTCAAATTTGGAAAAAATGAGAGCCGCCCTCATTTTCGGGGTTAAATTTGATATATAGTAAATGCAAAAATCCCGCGTTTTCAATTTATTCTCTGCTTAAGTGAAAATTACACTATGATCTGTAAAACTTTTCGAATGCAGACCTCTTATGAAAATGCGTGCCTTTGAGTTACGGAAGCAACCCAAAAAGAACAGATGTTTTCTGGAAAAAATCGAATGAGTTCGATACGTTTAAGCGGCGAGACGTCACTGTCAAAAATTAATTACGTCAAAATATCAACTTATTTGACCTCTTCTACTCGGAAACGTCACAAGTTCGTGTCCAAGAAATCAGAACCTCGATTCGGCTTTTCCAGGAAAAATATGCGTCTCTGAGCGCCTGACGTCGTGTCAAAAAATAAGAGTCTTCTGATAAACGGTTGACTTTTTATGAATTTTATAGTACAATGACGTTCAGTCTATTTTGCTAGTACGAACAACTCTGTTTTGCAAAATAAACCAACAACGGAGGTCTTCGGGCTACCGCTCGGCTTGGCAACATGAAACGGAATTGAAGGAGACCAAATTATCAAGCTAATGATTCAAGAACGGGCGTTATTCAATAAAAAATGACCGAGTTATGAATTTTTTAATATTGGAAATCGAACAGACAGATACAAAATAATTCTTCGATAATTCGCAGTTTACGCATCCTTCCTCAAATAATCAACTCTCACCCCCTAGACGTCCATCAAGAGGATATCAAGAAGGAATTTCGGGCACCGAAACCACGCTCATACAGTAACCGAACCAAGAGATATGAATTTTTTAATGCACACAAAAACAAGGTTCAACCAACTGTTTATCAGTACTTCCCAGTGTTCAGCTTTGTCTGATTTGCGAATTCAGAGACCTTCCTTCGAGAATTAGCTTTAGGTCCGGACAAGGAAGTTGGAGAGCATATCGAGGCAAGTTTAACAATGGAAAAAACACCTTGAGACGGTATACGAGATCAGAGTTAGAAATTTCTGAACGCCCGAAATACCGTTGATCGGTAACCTGAAAACTCAGTAATAAAATTATTTGACCGTCTTCTGCACATAATTGGCTCCCGATTCAAACACAAAAAGTGAAGATAATATCAAAATAGACTTAGTGATCAAATTTTAGCCCAAAACAGTACTCTGGCTCGCAGTTAAAAAATTATGAAGTTGGCGCACCGAAACAGATTTTTAACCCAAACTGTTTTGAATCAGATCAAAACCTCGGGTTCCCTTATATTGCCCGAGACATGAGAAAATACACAGGAATAGAACATGGTGATAACCCGTTCCTCAGCTGATTGAATTTCCTGCACAAAGCCTTTTGACGTTTCTGATAAATAGTTTATGCTTTACTGGCATACCTTGATCCTATAACAACAGACCCAATGTATGCATGCGTATGCAGATGAAATGTAAGCCAAATAAAAATTCTGAAATCAAGAGGGTAAATTTTGGGGTGCAACAGCCAAATGTTGACTTCGGTTAACCCTTATACCTAATGGACCTAAGAAGCTTAAATAAACCTCTTGGGTTTAATTTAGCAATAATAAACCCCTTCAGAGAAACTACACCCCCTTTCTCCTAATTTAACCCTATAGCATCTAAACAATCAATAACATGACAATGTTTGTACAAATATAATAACCCTAAAACTAATAAGAAATAAAAAATAACCAACTAAGATAAATTGATTATTGACACCAGAGGGACAGAGTTGGGGTACGACACTTATCTACTTCATGCATGATATTGTTTGTTGCTTAATCAAGAAAGATACTGAAATTTCTTTTTCCAATAATAAAATTTGATTAGTACAATTTATTTATTTTCATGCTTCCTTTGTCCTCTAGCATACAGTGTCTTGGAAATTAGATTTGTCTTTAACTCTTCTCATAGTGAATTATTACTTTAAGTCTTTCGAGTCTGATTGCATTATGTAATGAAATAAGTTCTCTTGTCAGACACGTCTTCTCTTTTCCTAATTATACCTTTATTTGTTTCATCTTCTCTTTATCCTTCGAATAACAACCTATTAAGATTTCTTTCTAATGTTGTCTTTTGATTTCTGTCTATTGTTTTCTTATTTGTTCTATTGTTGATCTTTGTACTATGTGACTTTATGAATTCAAGTCTCTTGTTTTGTCTCATTCTTATGAACTTAGTGGAATGTGCTTAAAGTCTCAAAAATCAATTAAGCATTTCTTATATCTTTTTTACTTTGACAAAAAGGGGGGTGAAAGATTAATGATTTTGATTACTATCCATTTTTCAAATTCATATGATTACATGACATTCTAACATGATATAAACTGCAAAATTACTTAGAATGTACATGATTGCTACAAGAATATTTCAAATGAAATATTGAATTCACTCTGATAAATTAAATTCTAATATAGAACGATCATTGTTTCAAATGTTCTGAGAAAGCATGGATAATCTAATAAGCTTACAGGTTAAATCAATGATGTTGATCAGATTTAGAAAGGATAACAATGCTCTTAGACTCTGAAAGATCATAAGTTTATGATTCAGGGGGGAGATTTTTTATCCCATGGGGAGTTTCCAACTCAGGGGGAGTTTTCTAAACTCTTATATTATTTTGTTTATGATTTAACCCTGTAAAATTGTTCCATCAAAATACATGGTTTTGTCATCATCAAAAAGAGGAGATAATTAGAACAAGATTTGGGTCTATGGTTAAATCTCTAGGTTTTGATGATAACAGTGCAAATATTTTATGAAGAACAATTTTAGTTTCGAATGGTTTCATTGAATGTGTAGATATTAGAATTTTGGATAGTCTTAATCAAGATATCATCATAATCACTAATCACTCACAATAAGAACCGTTGAGTTTGTTTCTAATGAAACATCAATAGTTCTATTGAATGTTGAATGTTCGACAAGAAAAGAATCTCGATGCGTTTCTAGGAAGAGCTCAAGCCTCAATGATCATAAATCAAAAGATCCAAAAAGTCAATATTAAAGATCAGCTCAACATCATAATCAAGATCAGGATCAAGAATTATAAAGTAAAGATATCATAAATCAGAGCTTAGAATTGAAGATTTCAAGATATCAGAAATAGAGATCTTATAAATCAGAAAAGAAAGAATTCAAGATCAGAACCAAGATGTAGCTTACATAAGTTGTTGCTTCCAGCTCAATCCAAATATTAGAATTCAAGAGATCAAAAAGGAAAGAATTCAAGATCTTAAATCAAGATGTAGCTGACATAAGCTATTGCTTTCAACTAAACTCAAAGATCAGAGTTAAAGAGATCAGAAAGAAAGAATTCAAAGTCAAAATCATACGTGTTATATAAGCTTTTGCTTCAGAAATCAGACATCAGATATGCAGCTCAAAAAAAGTTGTCATCAGAAATCAAAGATCAGATCAAGATGAATTAACTAGAAAATCGGATGTACTGATATAAGTTTTTGCTTCAGAAATCAGACATTAGACATGCAGTTCAGAAAAGCTGTGTATCAGAAATCAAGATCAGAATAAGACATATTGGATCAGAAAAGCTTTCACTAACAAACAAAGAAATTATTCCTCAGATTATCTATTGCTTGTATATCTAAAGATATTGTTCAAATATCTGAAAGACTATGACTCTACAACAGTGAAATATCTTCTGGATCACTATCATTTTTCAATCAAAATCAATCTAGTATTAAGAAAAGAATCAAAGCTCAGAATTCAAGGACTTGAGAATCATAAAGGTTGTTGTCACAATATCAGATTTCAAGATCCAAACATCAGAAAATCTTTTGATACTAACTTCAGAAAAACTTTCACCTACAACGACAAGACTTGTTTCTCAGATAAGTTGTTGCTTATATATCTGAAGACAAGAATCCACTAATGAAATATTCGGAAATGAAACATCGTCTGACATAATATTCATCTCTCATGTCAGATAAGAAATATGCCTTAAAGACTAGCTCAAAGATCAGAAGTCAAGTTTCGTGTTTCAGAAAAGTTGTTACTATTATTTTTGAAGACAAGTCATGGGTCTGACAACCCTAATAATCTTATGCTACAACAACAAAGTAGTTTATGAACTACTCATCAGTTATTAATCAGAAGAATGAAGATAAAATAGTTAATCTCTTCCAAGCTTAATACTTTAGAATCAGAAGTACATCATCAGAAGATAAAGATCAAGAAACTTAGTCAAGAAGAATATAGTACAAACAATACACCACAAATTCCATTATGATAATATTGGATGTACTATTCATAGAAGTTTTCTCTCACGATCTTATGCTAACAACTGCAAGAAGTAAGCTAAGGAAAGTGACACTTCATACTATTCCAAAGCTCTCTTGAATCTATATGTTGGGAATCAACCGTTGGAAGGAGAAAGGACCTTTTTACCCTTACAATGACTTTTTTTGAAGGCTATAACAGAGGATCAATGAAATGAAGTCAAGTTGCTGAAAAGCCGTGGATGCATAAGTTATTGAAGTTGTTATGCTGAACACGTTGAATCCAATCATAGAGAAAAGAAAGAAAGAAGAAAAAAGAATAATTCTACAAGATGCTACACAAATTCTCATCAAATACATCTTGGTATAAATATGAAGAAGCAAGGAGTTGTTGCTCATAACTTGCTCATAAAATAAGATGAAGAAGAAGAACACTACAAGATTCTACTCAACTTTTAATCAAATACATATTTGTAGATCCATGTAAAATACACAAGTTGTGTTTCTTATATTGTGTCATAGTTTTATATCTTCATGTAAATTTTTTGAAAACAAGAGTTGTTGTTCATAATTGTGTTAAAAAATATGTACTTAATCATTTGTGTAATATGCTTAATAGAAGAAATCATGTAAACACAAACATTATCAATTGAAGGTTAATGGTTCCTTGAGTGATTAAGTGAAGGTCATATACTTAAGAAGACAATGGTAGAATGTCATTGTGGAATCCTATTAAGAGACCATGATTGGCCAGTTCTTATAGGGTCAATGATCGCTATATCTCTTAGGGGACCAGGAAATTTAGAATTCTTAAGAGATCACTGACAGGGGATCATTGTGAGAAATCATATTAAGAAAGACCAGGTTGTTTATAAACCTTAAGGGGTCAATGATTGTGGATCCTTGTTTGGTTACTAGTCACTGGAGGGTGGCCTGTGCATTTATAATCAGTTTGGTTATAGTGGATTAAGTCCTTGTTGAAGGAAAAATCATCTGAGGAGGGTGGACAAGATGTAGCCTTGTTGAAGATGAACCTGGATAAAATGGATGTGTCTCTTTACATTTCTAGAATTCTATATTCTTTCATAAAAGGGGAAAGTTTTAAAAACCCAATTCAAACCCGCCTTTCTTGTGTTTTTCTCCACTTTCATGAATTAACATAGATGGGAGAAGATGAAAAGATTACAGGCTATGTTGCAAAGCTGCAAAATCTTGTCCATCTCATGAAAGGTTGTTGTGAAGCCCTAACTGATAAGATGATAGTTGAGAAGGTAATGTGTATGTTGACCTCTCACTTTGATCACATTATTGTATCCATCCAAGAATCCAACAATTTTGAAACTAGAATATTTGGTTGGTTCGTTGGAGGCATATGAGTTATAGATTATCGAGAGGAAAGAGGTCAAGATTCAATACAAGTGCTGCAAGTCCAGATATGGAAGAAGCATGATGGCTCCAACATTTTCAAAGGCAAATGAGATAAGACTCAGAGCAAGAAGTCTTGGTTGAACCCTCAAAAGCATAAGGTCGATGATTTGGCTTATGAATCCTTCAAATGAGGAGAAGGAACCTCATATTAGAAAGACAAAGAAGAGAAAAAGTCATGTAGTACTATAACTAATAAAAGTAGGGTGACTTCGCAAAGAATTATTGGTTCAAGAAAGACAAGGGAGAGACAAAAGGCTAGGATGAAGGAACAAACCTTGCACGTCAAGATTCATATTTTTCTGAAGATATAGTGGTTATGGATGCAGTTGCAGATGAGCATGTCAACTCTAAGATCTGGTTCCTCAAAACATGTTGCTCGAATCATATGACTGGCCAAAAATTGTGGTTAACATTTTTCGACGAGTCGAAGAAGAGCTAGGTCAAACTTGCTGATAATAGCTCGCTGCAAGTAGAAGGTACTATCAAAATAGTTATTAAAAGAAGATATTGAGAAAAGATATGATTAAAGGTGTACTTTATGTACCTGGAATGAAGTGCAATCTTCTAAGTGTTGGACAAGTGGTTGAAAATTTTTTCCCAGTGGTTATGAAAGTAGAAGCCTTAAAACTGTTTAAAATCCAAAATAACTTGATCTTAAAATCTCCTTTGTCGAAGAAAATTCATTTAAGACCATGATCAATTAGAGTGATATACAATGCCTAATTATAGTTATCGACCACAAGCATAGTTGGATGTGGCATTTGAGGTTTGGACATTTGAGTCTTAGGTCAATCAATCAATTGATTACTCAAGGTATGGTAATTAGTATACCAAGTCTTGTCATGCCTAACAAAATCTATGAAGGTTGCTTAGTAGGGAAGCAATTCATAAAGTCTTTTGTTTTGAATATGCCAATGAGATCCTCCTGCATACTAGAATAGTACATTCAGATGTTTGTGGCCCGTTTTAAGATCATACTGAAGATACGAGAAACATAAGAAGATGGGGGTTTGAATTGGATTTCTAGATTAAATCTTTTCGCTAACCAAGAACGCAAACAACAAAGATAAAATACAAGTATTTTTATCCTAGTTCATTATTAAAGAAATTACCTCCAGTCCACCCACCAAGGTGATTTTGCCTTCTCAATAAAGACATAATCCACTAATAAAGTATTTATTACAACTTCAATGACGACTTGTCAAAGACTTCTTGAGAATCCTGATTATACCCTAGTCTCTCAAGGAACTTAACCAAATATTAAGAATACAATAGTGTGTTTACAAAGTTGCTTCAAAAAGCTGATAAACACAAAATGAAAAGTTTAAAGTGTACTGAAGAAGGTTTTCTCTCAAAGATTTTCTTTCTTTTTCTCAATTTTATCTTCTTGCTTTTATCGCTTTTATTTCTTGCTTTTCCAAACTTCCAAGACATCTTTATATAGAATAAGAATAGATCCGTTAGAGGGTGAAGTTGGAATATCCTTAAAAGTTACACCTGTATGAAAAAGCTTGATACTACAATAGTGAAGTGGCGCTTGCAGCATGTAGTGAATGAGAGGATAATATGAGATGAAATATGTTGGTACAATAGTACAATCCTTTTTCCAAATAGTCAGAGTAGTGGAAATAATATTTCATCTTGTACTGGTTGTACTCTGACCATATATTTTTCTTTGAGTCATTATCTTCTAATAAGAGGATTCAAATACAAGTTGATGAAACTTGAGTAGTTTTCAAAGCATGCCTTTATAACATTGTGAAAATTTGACTTCATAGTCTATAGAGGTTAGAATCCCGAGGCTTCAGGGGCTTGAAATATCAGAGTCTTTCACAAAGTCATTCTGAATTGATTCTTGGAGAGGTATAGATTTGGTAATCCAAATGCTTGACTTTCATTTAAACATGCATTTCTTAATTCCTTTGGTCCATAATTTTATAGGTCAAAGTCTTCTTAATTCATATTTTGACGATCTTTAGAGTTTTCTTAGATCAAACTTAAGATATGCTCTGTTCGGAGTCTGGTACGTCCATACTTGACTTCATTAGAGTCAAAAAAAAATTTCTTTGATGTATTTAAAAAATTAATTAGAGTAATAAATTTTCTCTATACATATTAAGCTTTATTATCATCAAAACTCATGGATAGATTCATAACCAATCTAGTTCCAATAATCTCCCCCCTTTTATTTTGATATATCTTTATCCCATAATAAATCCAAAACATGCTATATTTTTCACTATAATTTTTTGGAGATTTATCAACCAGATAATCAAATTCCATTTTGATAATAACCAAGCTCTGAAACATTCTGTGATAACTAGGTGAAAGATTATTACCATGTTGATTATTTTTTTTGGTATATCAAAATTCTTCTAGTCACATTCTCAGGGGGGATTTTAAAAACCTCGCTCTGAAGAAGTTAAGATAAGTTTTATATATTTGAGTATCCAAGTAAAAACATTTCATCAAAATATGCGGATTTGATAAACCTGCATATTTTGATGAACAATTTTTACTTGGATACTTAAATATATCAAACATCAGATTTAGGTTTGTAAGCTCCCCCTGAGTTTTTACACTATCAAAATTATTCTCATCTTCTTTAGAGTGAGGTTTGTAAGATCCCCTGAAAACGAGACTAGAAGAATATTAATATACCATGAAAATAATCAGCATGATATTAATCTCGTCACAAAACATTTCAGAGATTGGTTATTATCAAAAAGAAATCAGATTTCCTAGTTGATAAATCTCCTAAAATTAAAGTGAATAATATAACATGTTTGGGATTTATTATGGGATAAAGGTATATCAAAATCATATTTGCTTCTCCCCCTTTGTCAACAATAAAAAAGAACAAGATAAAATGAAATTAAACTTTTTATAGATTGAAATAACAAAACATTTAGAGTCAAAGAAAGAAATTAGAATTCATAAAAAAAATAGGTGAGAATAAGGTTTAGGGTTTAGGATTTAGGGTTTAGGGATTAAATTCATCAACAGACTTCCTAGTCTTCAAAAATTGATTCATTATTTCAAATAATTTGGCTAATATTTTTTCAAATCTTCCTCATAAGAAAAATCTTTCACAAATTTGTAGTAGTGAATTAACCAGTCCCTGTATTAGTCCCATAATGCATCACTTTCAGCAGGATTGACACAATCTGTGACAGTCTACCTCATATAGTGTAGACTTTCAATAACTTTTTTATTCTATTTTAGTTAAAGCTTCATCAAAAGAAGGTGTTGGAGGGATATTTTCTGAAAGATTGGTCTTAAGAAATTTTTCTTCGTAGGGGTTTCTAAACTCTTTACTAGTTTTAAAGTGTCTGCTAGTTTCAGATTCAGAGGAGGATGAAGAAAGATAGGATTATGATTAGAGAAAAATTCCTTTTCAATAGAGAAATCATCTAAAGAAACATGGGTTCCTTGCATTATGTCATCAAGAAATTTTTCAAAGACGGGTGAATGTATTTGGTCAGAGTGAGGAGGTGAGTGGTTCATGGGTGAGGTTTGAGGAATGTTTGGATGTTCATATCTAGTATATTCAGTTGAGGGTAGAAGTAGAGGTTTTGTTGGCTAGACTTCTTTGTTGTTTCAGTTTATTTTGTGGGTTCAAGTTCTTTTGTTGGTTCAGGGTCATTTGTTGGTTCAGGTTGATTTGTGGGTTTGGTTATGGTACCAAAAAGCTATGTTGTACCCAAAAAATTGCCCTCCAAATTTTACTCAAGGCATGCTCCTAAAGGTCCTCAATTGCTCAAGGTTGACCAAGAATTGACCAGACAAATTCTCCTCCAAAGCAATGAACTTCTAATTAGGGTTTCACTTTTCATCAAGATGTGTGACCTCCAAAGGTCTCAAATGTTTTCCATAGTCCTAATATGCCTTCAACATTGTCCGTGACAAATTTCATGCCTTCCACTATAAGTTTTCTCAATCAATTGCTCAAATGCTTGAAAATCAATTGTACTAGGTCAAAAGTCAACTGTGGCCCATGTACAGTCAAACTTCAAGATTTTTGGTCAACATCAACATTTTAAAGTGATATCCATCATTTGATAAATGGCTTATCATGATTCCTCAAGAAATTCTCCTAATCTATCAAAAGTCAAGAATTGCTAAATTAGGGTTTCTATAGGAAAAGTCAACTGAATTTTGACCAGGCATAACTTTTACATACTTCATCCATTTTTCCCCAACCAAAGCTCATTTTGAATATAATCTCATTCCCTATAACTTATCTTTTGTCCTCAAGACCAAGAGATGCACCATTTTAAAGTTACAAGCTCATACATTACAGGTCATTTTTAGAAAGTCAAAAAAAGGAACTTTTTGTCAAGAACATTTACACTAAGATAAAATCTTCAAATGTAAAATTGATCAAAAGATGGAATTAAGTAGACATCTTGGGATTTCCAAAAAGTCAAAGATCATCATCATGAGATAAAAATTTAGCAAGTTATGGCTTTCCCAAGTTGGGAAAATTTTGGAAAATTTCAAGAAATGTGTATTGAGCAAACTTCAACTTTTAAGGCAATGGCCTAACGTTTTGGACTTCAGATACTTTCATTACCTTATGAAGAACCCCTAATCTCATTTTTACCTTGCCTTGCAAATTTCACGTATTTTTCTCATATTTATTTTGATTTGTTTCAAATAAATACAAAGTAAATTGTATAAAATATTTAGAGATGGGTTTTGGCGTTTGGGTCGTTGTTTTGCTTTGCCTTAAGGCCCAAGAATTCGTGAAAGATGTGTCCAGGTACATGCTAGCATGGAAAGGACAAGTTTTGGCAAAATTTGGAAGCTTTTTAATTTGTTGGATTTTGGTTGGAAAACATAGTTATGGCATTGATTCTTGCCACGAAACCTTGTCCCCTCCATCTCCTCTGTATAAGGGTCATGTTTGTAAGCCTTGCAGGGGCTGAAAAACACCTCAAGGAGTCACATGAAAGTTTGAAAAAAAATAGCAAAGTTGTCAAAATCCAAAAACCCAATTCTAGTCCATTTAAATCTGATTCAAAGGATCCATCAACATCCTAAGATTCCCAGGAATACATACCTATTTTCACTCAAGCTATTCCATGCTCAGAACGAGCAAACCGAAGCACACTCATCGTTGGTAATTTTTTTAATTTCGTATTAATGATTTCATGATGATTTAACAATTTTCAATGTTTGCTTCATGTTTAGGATGATCCATAGAACAATTCTAACATGAAACATGTAAGAATAGGAGCCAGAATAGGATCGTGCCATTTCTAGGGCACAATCTGAGTTCTTCGTTGTACCTCACGATCTAGGGATTTTCAGGGCGAATAGACCTCAAAATCGAACTCAATGGGGAATTTCGTGTGGGATAGGGTCATTTGATTTTGTTGAAATTAATGTTTGCTGGATTTTTGAAGAGTTAGCATACCGGAGAACACGACCAAAGTTTAACTCCAGCGTCCCTCCGGTCGAAGTACCTAGCAGCCCCTCATTGGGCAGTTCAAATCAGCGCACGTTATTTTATTTTTAAATATGCTTGACTTTATTTTGTATATAATATATTGCGTTTGTTCTTATACACGAATGGTATAACAACTCAGTTGGTAAAGGCGTGACATATTTATGAGGAAGAACCTGGGTTCGAATCTCAGGTCCAGCAATTTTGTTTTTTTTCTAACAATGTTCATGCAGATCCCACACTTCCAATAGTCAGGAGCTCACCATACGCCTCTGTTGTACCCCAAAATTTGCCCTCCCATATTTCTCAAAAAAACATTTCAAGAAAAATTCACAAGTCCAACCTGGCGCGTCATATTCAGGTATTCTTTCGCCAATATATCTCTGATAACGTATTCTCAAATTCAGGTTCGGCTCAAGAGTCAATTCTTTAAAGAAGGTATCCGAATGTGTGAGTTTTCTTGAAGAAATATAGTGAAAAAGTGTGCTGAAAGTGCAGTTTTTACGCGCTAAAAAATTCATAACTTGAAGATCGTGGCTCGTTTTGAACCCGTTCCGGTGGCCAAAATTCCGTCTTGACATTATCTACGTTTTCATCTCTCACGGCTGGAAGCCAATTTCGATCAGAAGGTCTTCAAAAATGTGGATTTATCAAGTATTTTCGTGCAGAAATTTGTGACAGAAGTTTATTTGCGTCATGTTCAAAAAATCATAACTTGGTCGATTTTCATCGTATCGAGCTGGTTCCGGTGCCAAAATTTCACAAATTGAGTTGACTACATTTTCACAAAACGTATCGAGTTCGAACGGTGTTCAAAAGGCCTTCATTTTTTGCTCAGAGTGTGTGACACGTTGAAAATCCTGAATACTGAATAATATTTCATCTGGGCTGAAACTTCGAAAATTCATAACTCGGTCAATTTTTATCGGATTGGGCTCATATTTTTACACAAGGTCCCTGACTCGTAGATCTACAACTTTGCTTCAAAAGTCGAGACCGGATTATGCTCCGATCAATACCAATTTTTTATTGAAGAACGTGTCAGAGTCGACACTGAAGCCCAAAATAAGTTTGTCTGAGCTGAAACTTCAAAAATTCATAACTAATTCACCGTTTATCCGATTGAGTCGATTTTCGGACAGGAGTTAGTTCTCGATGCCGGCTACATTTTGTTTTCACATTTCAACTTCAAAAAATGCACTTAAGTCCCTGCGATTTAGTCTGGAAAGTGACAAATTCAAGTGAATATTGGAGGTCCAATTGCACATTCAAAGCCCATTTGCTTTACCCTAATTTCCATTATATAATCACCTTCTTTTCACACAAACCAGAAAAAAGAGAAAAAGAGAGAAAAAAACCTTGCCACAACACTGTTGGAATATCAAACTCTTTCAAGAACCCTAAAACCTTGAAATCCTTATTACAAATCCCTCTCTCACTACAAACAAAGCCATCTCAGTTACAAACCAACACCTCACTACTTCTCCAGTAAGGATAAGGCTGGCTTGATCTCCATGATCCTAATTTTCCAGTAAGGCATAAAAGCATCCAGGTCACTAATTTTCCAGTAAGGGTAAGATTGATTTGATCTCCATGATCAAAAGGGTATAATCATTCATACATGCCATATTGTGCCTAAACATTAAATTTCTTCATATATTGGCTTTATTTGCATTTTATGATTTTATTTAATGTGTTCGTGAGATTCAACACTGCAGATTTAGACAGGATCCCATGCAGGTTCATTAAGGAACGTTGAGGCCAAAAGCCAAATGGCCAAAAGTCAAAAGCCCAAATGGCCAAAGTAGAACATTTTATGCATGACACCAATACATGGCGAGGCAGACATTAAGCCAGATATTAAGGAACGTTGAAGCCAGAACACAAATGGCCAAAAGCCAAAACGCAAATGGCCAAAAGCCAAAAGTCAAATGGCCAAAGTAGAACAACTTATGTATGATGAGGCCAGAACACAAATGGCCAAACCACTCCAATTCACCTCCAAAAAGGGGACAGAAGCCCCCCAAGGTATTGTATTTTCTTTCTTTTCCTTATTTTATTTATTTCAATTATTTCTTTTTTTAATTAATTCCTTTAATTTAACTTATTTTCATAAAATATAAAAAAATAGTAAAAAACAGAAAAGTCATAAAAATCAAAATATATTTATTTAATATTTTTTGTAAATAAATATCACTAATTAATTTTAGCTTTGTAAAATTAGGTTTAATTCAAACATTTTTCTTAATAAACTTAAAATTGGTAGAATTAGGTTTTAATCAATTTTTATCCTTTTTTTTCTTTTCTTTCACAATAATTAATTATTAAATATTATTTTTGTAATTAAATTACCATGTAATTAATTAGGTTAATTTAGGTTTAATTTTAATATGTTTTCTTAATAAATTAAAAAACAACTAGAAATAGGGTTATATTTCATTTAATTCTCTCATAAAAAACCATAAATACAAAAATCTCAAAATAATTTCTTTTTTCATTCTTATTTCATTAATTTAATTATCATAATTTAATTTCCTTAAAAAGGGTCCAACGCCCTCGCTTGCGATTTTTTTATTCAATTCGCGCATCTTATTTTATTTCTTGTAAATATTAATGTAATTCTCCCAAAGCCTTGTAAACTCGGACATTTTATTTCTCGCACTTTATTTTATTTCTTTATTTACTTTCCGTCAAATCGGGTCCTGGATTAAATTTGGCGATGTGGACCCGCGCCTTTGTAATAGTTTAGAACTTTTAATTTCCGCATCTTTTTAACTGTTAATAAATGCATGCAAGAATGAATGATAAAATAAAAACAAACGCATAGATCACCTTGACATGAATAAGACAAAATAACTGAACATGACACACAAATCACACACCACCCCTAGGGTACGCCTCACTGTTGCCTTGCCTCGAAAGGTGATCGTCGAGTAGAGGACGTCTTAGTAAGTCCTCATGATCCGGGAACCTGGCATGAGGGTAGCTTCTAAGGTGTCTTCCCATTGCTCTGGTGATCACCATGTCCCGAACCTCGAATTGACCCGAACACCTCCAATGGTGGTGCTACCTACCTCTCAATGGTGGGATGGCACTACTTTAAAGGACATTTACACAGACGAATTCCTTAGGGTAGGTAGACAACTCTAAGATACTTGCTATAATTTCAAAAACAAATCAAAAAATACTTTTCACACCGACACCTTTTCAAAAAGCTTTCGAAAGCAATTTTTCAAACACTCTTGAGGACTGATACAAGAGTCGAACTGAAATTTTCAAAGAAACTTTTTAAAACTCACAGTTGAAAAGCAAATAAACCATTTTTGAAAACACAAGTGAGCAAGTATCTAAGAGCCCATGGATAACCATGGATAGAAAGGGTGCTAACACCTTCCAATCTACCTCCCGAACCGAGAGCAATCTCTATAAGGAATTTTTTTGTGCTTTTGTCCTTTCCATTTGGAGAAAATAAAAGACGGTGGCGACTCTTGCTTCCGCGACATTTCGCGAACCAGCGTTAAACAGTCAGTTCCAGATCCACCGATCACAGAACTGGCGACTCTGCTGGGGACCCTTTATAAAGTGAGGTGTACCTTAGGGTTAGTTCATAACTGTGTTTTCAATTGTATTGATTTGCTTGCTTTAAATTGTGGGACTGTCTTGGGAGTTCTATAGATCCTAACCCGGATCTGGGGATACCTTCTTAGAAAGTAGCAACAAGGCTGTGAGGGAACTGTGCGGGGTATACCGACATGGTTGAAACAGTCTGCTATGTTGATGTGGCACTTTGGTGTGTACCGGTAACCCTTGAGTTCAGTCAAGGAGAGTACGGGGCCTCCGCGTGGTGTCGTGAAGCATCAACAGACCTTAGGAACCTTAATTGAACTATCTTGGCCTCTTTAGGGTAGTGAGATAACTGACTTTGGTGCAGTCTGAGGTTGGTTGATACTCGATACTACACTCAATTGAGGGTTGCTTTCCTGGAATATTTCGGTCGCCAGTTCAGTGGCTAAATCGAAACGATGAACAATGAAAGCAATCCCGTGATATTGGGACCCTTAGAACTCGGTTACTTTTGATTAGGACAGGTTGAGCCCACCAACTTCAAGAGGGTAATACCCAGACCCCATGCTGGCCTAAACCCTAAGGGCTTCTCTTGTGTGACTTGTGTGCCTTCGTACTTGACTACTTGCATGCTTGTTGTCTGACACTTGAGTTTCTTGCAGGTTTTGTTTGTAGTCCTTAATTAGGACTCATGACAAGGTTTACCGAGTTTCTTGCAGGGTTTGTTTTAGTCCTTAACTGGGACTCATGACAGGTTTACTTGAGTTTCTTGCAGGTTTTGGTTTGCAGTCCTTGATTGGGACTCAAAACAGGGTTTACTTACATTACCCCATGCATACCATAACATCATACCATTGCATACATCCTAACCCATTTAAAGGATCTCAAGGGCTTGTGATGCAGGTCATGGTGAATCAACTATCCCAGCAAGGGGCAAAGAGGATTTATTTTCCTCTAGACAAAGTTGTCAGGGGCTATGACCCACTTGATATGGTGAGCTCTGACTCTTGAAGAAGGTTCCCTTAACCAAGGTTGTTTGGAAATCAAAACCAGACATGATGACTAAAGTCAGGGGCTATGACCCACTGGATATGGTGAGCCTTTGACCCTTGAAGAAGAATTCTCAATAACATGGGTTCCCTTCAATCAAACTACTGGACCCAAATTCTAACAAATTTTCTTGTTTACCCCGCGAGGTCCTTGAAAACATTGCATGCATATCATACACATCATTGCATAACAGGTACCCTTGTTGCAGGTCACTTACCTTTCCCGCTGTTTATTTCAGCAATGGCTTCCCAACAGGATAACTAGGACCTTCTTGCTCAAGAGACTCGGTTCCGGGAAATCCTCCTGAATTTATCCAAGGGGCAGGAGGAGTTGAGGACACTTCTCACGGGGACTTTGGTCAGGAACTATGTCGAGGACGACAAGGACGAACGGCTGAAACGTCTACAAGCTGAGGTAGACACATTGAAAACCCAGATGCTGGGGCAAAGGGCCCTCATTCAAGGTTTAGCTCAGGAGCAAGGAGAGCTGAGAGCCATGATCAGCCAACTTCCTCAAGGCATGAAGCAACCATCCCAAATCAGGGACCAGGTCATAGAACAGCTTCCAAGAAGTCAAAGGTTTGGACCTCTCCAAGCTGCTACTACTTCACAGGTCCAACAACGACCTCGCCCAGAACAACGGGCTGATCAGAGCAAACCAGACAAGCCTAAAAGGCAGTTTACCAAGATCAACATGTCGCTGGATCAAGCACTACAACAAATGTTGGAGG
This sequence comes from Vicia faba, assembly GCA_948472305.1. Classification (NCBI taxonomy): domain Eukaryota; kingdom Viridiplantae; phylum Streptophyta; class Magnoliopsida; order Fabales; family Fabaceae; genus Vicia; species Vicia faba. The sequence continues at coordinate 1,505,410,556 of OX451735.1, read as the reverse complement.
CAGGGCTGATCACCTTAAGGGCTCCTCTCCGGAATCCAAACACTTATGTTCCTAACTATCATCCCAACAATAGGTGCGCATACCATTCTGATAGCCCGGGGCATACTACGGACAACTGCTGGCCTCTCAAAAACAAGATTCAAGACATGATCGACGCTGGAGAGATTCAGTTTGAAGTACACGAGACTCCCAACATGATCACTGCTCCCTTGCCAAAACATGGCTAGGATCGAGAAATTTTTGTTCATTCGAATGTTCAAGTTTCAATTTTCTTTTGTTCAAACATTTACTCATGTTAAACATTGTTATTTCATTAATGCATCGCATATGTCTGTTCTGAAACAATATATTCGTATTCACTAAATGCAAATTATTTTCATATTTTTTCTGATGATCAACTCTTAATTAATAATTCTAAGCCTCTTGAGGGAGGATGACGAAAACGATACCATAATCTACAGTATGCTTTTGAACGGACCCCGCTGATGAGGTACAGGCATTGTTTCAATCCCTAAACACTGGAGTTATAAGGATGATAATCCCTCGTCAACCCCTCTGAGCCAAAGAAGTAGGAGTTTTTCTTTTCGAAATTTAAAACCCTTAATCATAACCTGGGGCAGGGTAGTCTCTCAGTTGATCCAAGTGCATAACGAATGGCACCGAAGAAGTCCTTACAAAACGAAGAAAGACAGTGATGGTTCCGAATAATCAATAAAGAAAGGCAGTCATTATCTCAAAAAATGAAAAACCCATTAAGTCAAAACCCATGAAGGAGACTTACAAAACTGGGGCATCCCGCTGACTGTAATTCCAAAAAAGGAAACAGTTCAGGCAAAAAAGAAAGGGATAACAAAAATCAAGAAAGAGGTCTTACAAACCCTCAACAAAAAAGGAATGACTGCCTATTCAAAATAAGTTATCAACATCGGAATCGTCACCGGAAAATCATAGCAAAGACTCAAATAAGGTCTAACGTATGATCAACTGAGTTTAGGTTTGGAGAACATCACGAAGAGCGGGTGGGTACAAATATAATTTGAGCCTTTATCCTTTGTTTCTTAAACCGTGAACCAGGCCACGTTATAACCCTTAAAAGTCCTAGCTGAAGCATGGGTTAGTTCGAAAGCATACTGTTACGAAAGGTATCCTGACTCCTGAAGGCCTACGGTAAATACAGAGTTGACATCACGTTTTATAAACATTCATTTGTTTTATGAAAAAAGAATGCATTTTCAAAATCTTCAAGACAGACATAGGCTTTGCATTTTTGATATAACGTTGTTTGCATATGACTTTTTGTTTGAACAACATAGAAGTTCGCACGACGAATGCCTAATGAACAAAAGTACCTCCAATCAAGGGGCAGACATGACCATGGTCCATTATCTGGGGCAGTCCAATCAAGATTCGGAGAATCTCTCAAAGGCCAAATAGCCTGGGGCAAGTCTCCGCCCGAGTCACTTGGGGCATTCCAACAACAAATCTTGCTTGACCAAACATCTTCTGGTGGCATGACAAAACACTTCTACCAGGGGCAACTCCCTACATTCTGAAAGAACGGACATAGTCGAAAAAAATACTACGCATAATCAAAACATTTTTCAAAACACACAAAGCACAAGGTACTTTTAAAATGAACTAAGCATCTAAGAGCCCGTAGATAACTACGAATGGAAAGGGTGCTACCACCTTCCCTTTCCATAATCTACCCCCCTTACTCAGAAAATTCTCGAAAAGGTCTTTTTCTGTTCTTTTCACCCTTTCCTTAATTTGGATAAAAGAAAAGTCAATGACAACTCTTTCTTACCGCAACATTTGCAAACACAAACATAAAACCAGTATAACAGTCTGTTCTGCCACCGTATCACAAAACTGACGACTCTGCTGGGGATAATAATATAAAAAGTGGGGTTACCTTAGAGTTAGATCATTTTAAATTTGCTTTACATTGTATGTTTTGTATACTTTACTTTTAAGGGATTTTTTAGGTTGTTACTAAAAGATCCTACACCCGGATCTGGGGCCCAGGTATTCCTAGACGCTATAAGTTACCATGCCTTTGAAGATGTTTTAGCTCTTTTGATCTATGAGTTGGTTTTGTTCCCCGATTCAGACCATTTTGTAGATGTCAGTGCCACCAACATTTTTCTTGCTCACAATCCAGTGCCTATATTGTTTGGGGATATTCTGCATTCACTCTATACCCGTACCATAAAGAAGCGAGGGACTCTTATGTGTTGTATACCTCTATTCTATAGGTGGTTTATTTTGCACCTTCCTCGGTCAGTAATAAAGAATGAATTAGGTTTAAGATGGAATCAAAGATTAATGTCTCTTTCTCACTCTGATAACTTTTGGTTCCCTCGCTTTGAAGAAGACATCTCTTTTATTGATCGTTGTGGAGAATTTCCCAATGTGCCACTCCTTGGCATTAAAGGAGGCATCACCTACAACCCATTTTTAGCTTTATGTCAGTTCAGTTACGATCGGAGGATGGTCCTTATGATATGCTCATTCAAAGTATTATTTTAGACTATTCAAATGACTTGCAAGGTTATCATCAGAGGTTCATCCGTGCTTGGGGAATGGTTAAGAAGACTGATAGAAAGACTCTAGGGCACAAGAACTCCATCTCTTTGGAGCCATACCTTAAATGGGTGCGAGCTCGTGCTCAAAATCTTATGATGACGTATGCTGTTATCCTACCTGTGATTTTAGAGCCTATTATTCAAGGGATCGAGTCTCGCATCATTCTGCATCCTAATATGCCAACAAACTTCGAAGAATTGCAAAAATCTTGGATACAACTCAAAGAAGAACGAGATACCTTTGAGTCTCAATTTTATGCCAGTGAGAAAAAGGTGTTGGAACTGACAAAGCAGCTTCACGAAGAGAAGAATCTCAATGCCTACATTAGCACCAAAAGGAAGCGTCCTTGGGAGACTTAGGAATTTTAGAAGTTCCTTATTTGTTAATCCTTTGTAAAACTTTGATTTCATTTTGAACTTACTAATAAAAAGTCTTTGTTTCTATTTTGTTTAAAAGAGTTTGAATCCTATGAGGCCCTTGAAAACATTTCATAAGCATATCATACATTTCATTGCATAAACAGGTATTCCAAGACAAGTTTCTTATCCTTATCGTTGTTTATTTAAGCAAAAGAAATGGCTCTCAAACTTACGGTAAAGGACCTCCAAGCTCAGAACGCCCAGTTTCAACAAATGTTTCTGGCTCTGGCCCAGGGGCAGGAAGATCTAAAAGCTTTAATCCTCAAAGAGAAAACTAAGAAGCCAAAGAAACCAACTGGTGTAGTGAATCTGGGAAGAAGGATCAGAGGACCAGTTAAGCGAGCTATAGAATTCACGACCTCATCAAAAGAGGGGGACAATCAAGAAGAGAAGCCAATGGAAGGAAACAACAATCCAGGGTCTGAGGAAGATGAACCTGACTATTCTGAGGAGCAGTATCCTCTTGCTAATGATAAATACAAACAGCTAGGGGATCTAGCCAATGCTATGGTGATCAATAGGATACCCAGGCTGGATTTTGAGGAGTTAGGACTTGTTTCAGGGGTGGTCATCCCAAAAAAATTTAAGGTCCCGACATTTTCTCAATACAACGGTGTATCCTATCCTAAGCTGCATTTAAGGTCGTATGTCAGGAAGATTCAACCCCACACTACTGACAGGAATCTGTGGGTCCACTTCTTCCAGGAAAGTTTGTCGGGGACTTAGCTGGAATGGTTCTATCAACTAGAGAGAACCAACGTTTGCAATTGGGAAGATTTGGCTTCTGCTTTCTACAAGCAGTATCAATATAATACTGACCTCGCCCCGACTCATACATAATTGCAAAGTATGTCTATGGGTTCTGGCGAAGGGTTTAAAGATTATGCCCAAAAGTGGAGAGACCTTGCGGGAAGAGTCCAGCCTCCGTTGTCTGATAAGGAGCTAGTGGACATGTTCTTGGGCACGTTATCTGGGCCGTTCTTTAACCATCTGATTGGAAGTTCTTCTGCTGGGTTTACTGAATTGATCTTGACTGGTGAAAAAGTGGAAGTTGGCATCAAAAGTGGTAAAATACAGAGAGATGCATCCTCCAGTATTGCAAAGAAACCTTTCACTGGGAAGAAGGAGGTCAGTGCTACTTATGGCCAAATAAATCTCAACAAAATTGAGTGTCGTCCGACGGTAGGGGCTATTATGATTTCCAATCCTGCCTCAAACCAACAACGAAATAATTAGCGCAGACCAGATGCGCCTAGAAGACAGTTTACCCGGATCAACATGACCCTATCCCAAGTTTTGCCACGTCTGTTGAAGCCCAACTTGGTGACCCTAAAGGAGGCCCCGAAGAATCCTAATACTGCCTCTCCCTGCTACAACCCGAATGCTCGATGTTCCTACCACTCTGAAACTCCGGTGCATGATACAAGTGACTGTTGGAAGTTAAAGAATAAGGTACAAGATCTCATTAAGGCGAAGGAGATTGAGTTTGACCTTCCCGAGACACCTAACATAATAACTGCACCAATGCCCAAACATGGTCAGGGTATCAATGCTATTGGTGATGACCATTTTGTTTCTTTCGTGGATGAATTAACTGCTCCTCTTTTGACTATTAAAGAGAATCTATTGAAAGTCGGTTTATTTCCGGGTTGTGGAGAAGGTTGCCACTTATGTATGACTCTACCAGATGGATGTTTGTTATTAAAGACAGGCGTTCAACACCTGATGGTTAATAAAGACATTTTGTTCGAAAAATTTCCTCTTGCAAGAAGTTCGTGTGAAGATATCTCGATAATCACCATTTCCGACAATCCTCCCAGGATCTCCACCAAAAGACCCGTCATGATTACATATGTTCCAAAGTTTACTCCCCTGATCATCACCATGTCGGGGCCAATACCATATTCCTCGGATAAAGCTGACGTCTATTACCATGGCGTCAAGCAAGACCTGTTGGCTATTAAAGACAAATTTGCTGAAGGTACTGATCCTGACGTCGACAATATTGTTGGGACCAGTAAAATAACAATAAGTGGAAGAGTTTTCTCCCCCGAGATTTCTCCTAAGACCATTACTACTCCTGTGATCATCCCTGCTACTAATCCTACTAGTACTCCTATTACTACTCATGTGATCATCCCTGTTGCTGCTCCTGTCAGTATTCCCATTTCTACTCCTACTGCTAGTCCGACTATTATCCCTTCTACCGGATCGGCCGAGACTCGGGGAAAAGAGGTATCGGTTGAGCCTGTATAGATGAAGGCGCATCCAGAAGTCATTCCCGAGGCTTATAAAAAGGAGATGGAAGAGATTTTAAAGATAATCAAGAAAAGTGATTATAATATCATAGAGAAATTTGGGCAGACTCCCTCAAAAATCTCAATGCTAGCCCTACTACTGTGCTCTGAAGCCCATGCCAAGGCTTTAGTAAAATTCCTGAAGTCTGCCCACGTGCCTCAAGAGACCTCCACTGATCAATTCGAGAATTGCGTGGCTAGTTTGACAGCTGACAATGGCCTGGGATTCTCTGATGCATATTTAACTCCCAAGGGAAGGAAATGCAACAATGCCCTGCACGTATCCATTGAGTGCAGGGGCACTACATTAGCCAATGTTCTAGTGGATACAGGTTCGTCATTAAATGTCTTACCCAAGAATGCTCTTGACAGGTTAGGTTGTGAAGGACTCACGCTAAAGCCCAGTAATATTGTGGTGAGGGCCTTCGACGGTTCTAAAAGAATGGTGCACGGGGAGATGGACATCCCTATCAAAGTGGGTACTCATACTTTTAATTCCACTTTCTATGTGATGGACATCTTCCCGTCTTACTCCTGTTTATTGGGTCGACCTTGGATCCATAGGGCTGGTGCTGTGACTTTCACCCTACATCAGATGCTGAAGTACCCAGTCAATGGGAAGATTATCACAGTCCATAGGGAGGAGGAATACATGGTGAGCCACCTAAACTCTTTCAGGTACGTCGAAATGAATGGTGAGTTTATTGAGACTCTCTGTCAGAACATTGAGGAGGTTTTACAAACCGTTACTACAACCAAGACCATTGCCAGTGTTCTTAAGACTACTAGGCCTCTGTTGAAGATGGATTCTCTGAAGTATGCCAAGGCAGTAGTCGAAGAAGGTGGGTGTACAACTTGGGGCCAACTTCCAGATATTCCATACAAATCTGACAAATTTGGTTTGGGTTTTACTTCAGGAGCCCAGAGAGTTATTCGACGTGCTCGCGCTGGGGGGCCACCTTTATGGATCAGCAACCATGGATTCAATGCCCTGGAAAATAGTGATAGTGGTTATGACCTGGACAAGTGGATCTTCCCAACCATTAGCAGTGGACATAGCAATTGGGAGGTTAAAGACTTTGTGCCTGTTACTTTTATTCAATAGTAATTTGTCTTTTTTGTTTTTGAGGATATGTAATAATTGAAACATTAAAGTTGTGTGTCTTACCCGAGGCACAATGGTCTATTTGTGAGGGTCATTACTCCATTTTCATATGTCATCAATAAAACATCGGACGTTTCGCATACAAATTTTACGCTCTTTGTTTTTTTTCTGCCTTTTTACTTTATCAAAAAAATATAATGTTATGCTCTTACACACACCCATGTATCAAACTACAGATCCACATCCACTCTGGATCCCATTGATAACGGTTCTGCTATTTCTAATTATGACTTTGAAAATTCGATCTACTAAGCCAAGGACAAAGGTGAGGAATATTGTGAAGTAACAGGGGAACTTGCCAGACTGTTACAACAGGATGAAAGGGCAATACAACCTCGTGAAGAAACGGTTGAGACAGTAAACTTGGGTACTGAAGAGGACAAGAAAGAAGTCAATATAGGTGTCGATCTGGAGAATAGTATCAAAAAGCGGTTAATACAGATGCTACATGACTATGTTGAGGTTTTTGCCTGGTCATACGAAGACATGCTCGGACTTGACACTGATATTGTGGTTCATCACCTACCTACAAAAGAGGATTTCCCAGCAGTGAAACAGAAGGTTCATCGTATACGGCCAGAGATGTCAGAAAAGATCAAGGCCGAAGTCATGAAACAATTCAACACTGGTTTCTTAGTTGTCACCTCTTATCCACAATGGGTTTCTAACATTGTTCTAATACCTAAGAAGGATGGAAAGGTGTGTATGTGTGTGGATTACAGAGACCTGAATAGGGCAAGCCCCAAGGATGACTTCCCGCTTCCCCATATCGATGTTATGGTTAACAACACCGCACAACATAAGGTATTCTCCTTCATGGATGGTTTCTCTGGGTATTATCAGATCAAAATGGCACCTGAGGGCATGGAGAAGACGACCTTTGTCATACAGTGGGGCATTTTCTGTTACAAAGTTATGCCATTTAGGTTAAAGAACGTCGGGGCAACCTATCAGCGCGCCATGGTAGCTTTGTTTCACGATATGATCCATCACGAGATAGAGGTCTACGTTGATGATATGATAGCCATGTCTCAGAATGAAGAAGATCACCTTGATCACCTAGAGAATATTTTTGAAAGGTTGAAGAAATACAAACCGAGGTTGAACCCGAATAAGTGCACTTTTGGAGCAAGGTCTGGTAAACTCTTAGGCTTCGTCGTCAACAACAAAGGCATTGAAGTCGACCCTGCAAAGGTCAAAGCTATACAAGAAATGCCAACTCCTGGCACTGAGAAGGAAGTTAGGGGATTCTTGGGACGTCTGAACTACATTTCCAGATTCATTTCACATCTGACCACTACTTTTAAGCCTATCTTCAAATTACTGAAGAAAGATCAAGTAGTGAAGTGGAATGACGACTGCCAGAACGCCTTTGACAAAATCAAGGAATATCTTCAAGAGCCTCCAATTTTAATGCCTCCAGTCGAAGTAAGACCTTTGATCATATACTTAACAGTGTTAGAGAACTCAATAGGGTGTGTGTTGGGGCAGCATGACGAGTCTGGTCGAAAAGAGCATGCAATATACTACCTTAGCAAAAAGTTTACCGACTGTGAAACAAGATACTCACTTCTCGAGAAAACTTGTTGCGCTTTGGCATGGGCTGCTCGCCGACTAAGGCCGTATATGTTGACTCACACTACCTAGTTGATATCTAAAATGGATCTTATCAAGTACATCTTTGAGAAGTCCGCTCGCTCCGGAAAAATAGCAAGATGGCAGATGATCCTGACCGAATACGACATTCAGTATACAACCTAGAAAGTAATTAAGGGAAGTGTACTAGCTTATCATTTAGCTCAATAGGCTGTGAATGACTACCAATCCATGAATTTTGAGTTCCCGGATGAGAACATCATGTTAGTAACTGATTATGAAGAACCTGGACCGGATGAAGGACCTGAAAAAGGATCCCGATGGACTCTGGTTTTTGACAGAGCTTCCAACGCTCTTGGAAATGGCATCGGTGCTGTGATTATCTCTCCTGAAGGTTATCATACTCCTTTCACTTCCAAATTATGTTTCAATTGCACCAATAATATGGTTGAGTATGGAGCACGCGTCATGGGTCTCAAAGCTGCTATCGACTTGAGGATCAAATTCTTGAGTGTATTTGCAGACTCAACCTTAGTAATGAGACATATCAAAGGAGAATGGGACACGAAACATCCTAATATCATCCCTTACAAAGAGCATGTGTTGACATTAATCCCATACTTTGAAGAAATTACCTTTGAGCATTTTCCACGAGAGGAAAATCAACTAGCAGACACTCTAGCTACTATGTCGTCTATGTTCAAGGTTAGGTGGGAAAATGAAGCTCCTTAAATCACCATTGAGAGGATGGACGAGCCAGCATACTATCACGAGATTGGTACTGAAGAAGTAGTGGACAAGCCTTGGTTCCATGAAGTCTAAAGATATCTCGAAGCCCAAGAGTATCATGAGGAAGAATCAGTCAATGATAAGAAGTTCCTAAGAAGGTTCTCTACCAAGTTATTCCTCAGTAACGGGATCCTCTACAAGCACAACCACGACTCTACCTTGCTTCGGTGTATGGACAAGAGTGAAGCAGAGAAGATTATGGTTGATTTACACGAAGGTACCTTTGGCACTCATTCCAGTGGGCATACAATGGCTAAAAATATCATACGGATAGGATACTACTGGTCCACTATGGAAGCATATTGTTATCAACATTCCCAGACTTGTCACAAATTCCAGATCTATGCTGATAAGGTGCATGTACCTCAGATTCCTCTAAATTTCTTGACTGCTCCTTGGCCATTTGCAATGTGGGGTATCAATATGATTGGAGAAATCAGACCTACAACTTCTAATGGGCACCGTTTCATCCTGGTCGCCATTGATTATTTCACGAAGTGGGTTGAGGCAACCTCATTTGCCTCTGTTACCAAGAACACTGTGGCCCGATTCATGAAACATAACCTTATCTATCGATACGGTATTCCAAAAAGAATCATTACGGATAATGGTACCAATATCAATAACACTATGATCACCGAGCTGTGCATACAATTCAAGATCCAACATCATAACTCTTCTCCCTATCGGTGAAGATAAATGGCGTTTTAGAAGCTGCTAATAAAAACATCAAGAAGATCATCCAGAAGATGACAGTGACATACAAAGACTGACATGAGATGTTACCATTTTCTCTTCATGGTTACTGTTGTACCCCAAAATTTGCCCTCCCATTTCCTCAACATTTTCTCATCACAAGACCTTTGGAGATCAAGATACAGTTAGGGTTTCCTCTGCTCAAGGCTTCTCCTTGCACTGTGGACTCAAATTAGGGTTTGTATTTGCCCTAGGATGTTTTGACCTAAAATGCCTAAAATGACTTTCATGCTTCATGTTGGACTCCCAAGTTTACCCATGCCAAGTTTCAAGTCTTGATTCCAAGTTTTACCCAGTCAATTGAACAGTTGACCTAGAAATCAGCTGTATTGGGGAAAAAGTCAACTGTGGCCAATTGACAGTCAAACCTCATGAAATTTGATCCACATCAACATTATGAACTCACATGGACCATTTGATCAAGTTTGAATCACAATTCCACAAGAAATTTGATCAGATCACCAAAAGGGCAAAATGGTCATTTTTAGGGTTTTGACTGCACAAAGGCAATTTTTAACTGTTTGACCTAGCCAATGGCAAACCAAGTTCACATATGGATTCAAGGACTCAATGAAATGGTCTTGACACATTCATCAAGCTCAAAAGATCCCAAGTACACAAGATTGACAGTTGAATTTCCCAGTCAATTGATCAATTTTGACTGTATACTGAAAAGTCAAACTTTGACTTTTTGGTCAAAATCAAAAGTCAAGATTCATTTTTCATCAAAACATTCCAAATCACGAAACTTGTTCACCAAGAAATCACAAAATGCAAATTAGGGTTAGAAAATGGAATTTTTCATAACTTAGAATTTTTCTAAGTTATGGAAAACCCTAATTTTTTCCCAACTTTGCCCCATCTTTTCACCATGATCCATTGGGATTCAAACAAAAGTCAAAACATGAAAGTTGTAGCTTGTTGCATAATCTACAACTTTGATTCACAAAGTTTTCTCATTTGAAGCTTGTATCTCAAGTTATAATTTTTTGAATAAGGGCACTAAACCATCTTTTAACTTAGTGAAATTTGACCTATTTTGACAAGGTTTTCTACCCTACTTCAAGGCCACTTTTCATACCCTTCCACTTGGAATTTTGATTTGCATTTCAAAGATGGATTGTAGTACACATTCCAAGCTTTCCAAAATGTCCAAGAACTCATCAAACAACCTCATAACTTGAGAGATTCGAATTTCACAAGTTGGCGAAAATTCACTTTTGTTCTTCATCAAGACATGTTCATAATCTTGCCAATTTGAAATCAGTTTGCTTTATGCTTGATTACAGGTCCTTGAACCATTCCATACTCAATAATTTAATGCATATTCAATGTGTTAAGGTCATGTTCTTTGTGTTCTAACATTGCATAATGGTTTAATCCTAAACTAGATAAAGTGAAATTTCCATTTTTGAAAAGTTTAGCTTTATGTCAAGTTTGTAATCCAACAAGTACATGAAAGATCTGCTTTGCACAAGATTATGTGCATAACACACTAATCAAGAGAGGCTTATGCAGCACATTAGGAGGCTCCCTACTAACCTAAAACCACCAACTTGCTTTTGTAGCTTAAGTGTGAAGAAAGGTCCATAACATATGCTATCTCTCATCTCAGCTTACACACACAACACAAAAGCTATCAAACATATTCCATAGACAAAATCCAAGCTAACACACGAGCTTTTGACCTCCAACACACCCTCCATCTCAGAATCATCCTCAAACTGCAAAAACAGAGTTGCCTCTGCAGTTTGAGTGCCAACTCCCATTTCCTTCGAGCATTCTTGTCCAAACCTGTTCCTCTACCTTCCTTACAACATATGCAAGCTAACCATGGCCTAAAACCTGACCTGTAATCACTCTAACAGTTTCCACCATTTTTAATTTCTCCTTTTGCAGTTGAAGTTCTACAGCTTGATACAAGAAGGTTCAAGACAAAGTAAGCATTGAAAAAGCATCCCTGGACCTCAAGGAAGCTTTTCCAATCATTACATTGCACTGAAAGTCCCTCATTCTCCACATAGAAGTTCAACTGCACAGGTAAAACTTTGAACTCGTATCTCTCTTATCATGCATCTTTAGTCTTAAGTTTGTGAAGAAACAAGGTCCTACTCATAGCCCTGAACATGTACATATCTTTACATTTCATTTCTTTTGCCTGAGTAGAGAGAATTTGGAGTTTGAAAATGGTAGAAAAATTAGGTCAGAAAAGAGGGGGAGAGAAATTCTCCCTCATCTTAGAGAGATAGGTCAAGTTATTTATATGGTTAGAACCGTCTCTTCATGCTGAACATTTGTTGTGTTGTGAGTTTTTGCTGAAAAGCCAAGAATCAGGAGTTAGACATTGAGGAACAGGGGCGCGCGTTTTTCAAACGTTTGAAGCTGGAGGTTGAAGAAGGAGTGAAGTGGGCTGGGCCTGTGTAGTTTTGATTTCCACACCATATTTTTTGGTTTACACCCCCCTGAGCCCATTTGCTCATTTTTTAACATTTTTGACTTTTTCTTTTCTGGCTGACTTTGTTTATTTTTTCTCATGCCATTTAAAAATTAAAAATATTTTTTTCATCACTTTTTGCATTTATTGCATATTTATTTGTTTATTTTCTTTGTTTGTACATAAATATATATATATATGATTATTAGAATAAAATGTAAAAATAATGTAAATACAATTTTTATTTTTATTTACTTTCTGAAAATATTTCACACAAAAAAAAATACTCTTTTATTTATTTTATTAAAATATTAAATAAATATTTATTTTTTGTATAATACATATTTAGGGTTTAATATAAATATATATATATATATATGATTATTAATATATTTAAGACAAAATATAAAAATACTTGATTTTTCATTTTATTTAATATTTGATACAAAAATACCTTTTTTTCACAATACACTTCATTTTATTTTATTTTTATAAATAATAAATAAATAGTTGTATTAAATTAAATAATACCCTTTTTTCTTTAAAAATTAGGGTTTTTACCCTAAGTTCAAAATATTCAAAAAATAATACATTTTTATTTTCTTTTCTATTTTTAAAATAATATTTTCTCATACACATAAAAACTTTCTTTTTGCATTTCACATATTTATTTAATTTACATTTAATTATGCATTATTTAAATTGCAAATGTTCAATTGATGTAATGATTTAGATTTAAATTCTTGTCAATACCCCCCATTTGGACACTTGTACCCCCCTTCCCATATTTGGTTTTGTAATAGCTTAGTAATTTTAATTTCGCACTTTATTGCTTTATAATGCTAACATGTTAGAATTAGGGTTTGTATGCGAAAAAACGATAAAAAATAGTTTGACCTAATACAAGATAAACAAGCATGAAAATGGACACACAAATCACACTTGCACCCCCCAGGGTATTCCACTTGTTGCCTTCAAATAAATGGGCCATATTGCATGTTGAACTTCTTTGGGCAAAGTAAATAATTTGAATGATCATAGTCCCTCGACAAAAACTTTTCAAAACAAACAAAAACAAATGATCAAGTCCCTTAGAGAAATTGCTCAAAGACATTTAACGCCGTTGCAATTATGGTCCATACGATGACCCGCGCCTGTCCCTTTCACATCCTAACACAAGGTTGCCCACCAAATACAATGGTGGAGCAAACTTGCTAGAAGGGTTAAAGTATAGCAATAATCTTTTGAGAAATTTAGGAGTAGATAACCTCTTAGTTACTTGAATCAACTTGCAAAACAAAACACTTGCCTAATTTCAAAATCACACCTCACAACACTTTCAAAACAACTTTCAAAAAAACAAATGAAAACTTTTTCAAAAGACATACATCTTTGTATACATCCCCACATGGATCATTACAAAGGTTGCCACCACATTGGCCTCTTTTCAAAACATTTTCAAACCCACACACTCAAGCACCATTTAAAACAATTGAAAACAAAAGGCAAGTGATCTAAGCAAGTAACTAAGAGCCCATGGATAACCATGGATAGAAAGGGTGCTAATACCTTCCCTTTCTATAATCTACTCCCCGAACCCAAGAAAACATCTCAAAAGGTTTTTGCTGTGCTTTTTAACCTTTCCTTAGGATAAAATAAAAAGTCGGTGGCGACTCTTGCTAACCGCAACATTTGCGAATACAAACGCAAAACCTCAAGTCAGTTCTCCCACCGTATCACAGAACTGGCGACTCTGCTGGGGAATTATTTTTTAAAAAAAAGTGGAGTAACCTTAGGGTTTAGATCACCTTTGTTTTCAAATTGCTTGCTTTGTTTGCTTTTACATTTTGTGGGCTTTGCATCGGAGTTTCATAGATCCTAACCCGGATCTGGGAAATACCCTTTTTAGGTAGCATAATCTGTGAGGGACCTGTCCGGCGTAGACCGACATGGGTGAAGCAGTGGCTACGTTGGTGTGGCATCTTAGTCTGTACCTATATCCCTTGTGTTGTAACGGGGAGAATATAGGTCTTCTAAGGGGTCATTAAACACCAACCAACCTTAGAACCCTAAATTGACCAACTTGGCTATTAGGACAGTAGCAGTATGCTACACTCATTGAGGCTAAACTCTCGAGATGGTTCTGGCCGCGAGAAAAGATTGCGATGCTGGAGTTATGACCGATTGAGGGTAGCCAATGATTTGAGATCCTCTAGAACCCGGTTACTTTTGATAGGACAGGTTTTAACCAACAAAACCAAAAGAGGGTAATACCTGAAACTCATGCTGGCCTGAAACCTAAGGGTATCTTGTGTGACTTGTGTGCCTTATCTGTCTATGTGAATATTTGTGGTGTGTTTCATCATAGCATCATTCCATCATACCATTGCATGCATCCTGTGTAAAAGGCTAACCCATTTCAAAGACAAAAAGGTTTCACCTTTGCTCTATTTTGTAGGACATTATGATGCCCGTGCGTAGAAATACTGTCCGGCTCAACTTTGTTCAACCACCAGTTTTACTCAAGGATCTGGTTGAAAGGATTCCAAACACTACCTCCTTCATCAACAGACATGGTTCTTTCCTTGGCTTGATCACTGCAAAATGGGACCAACAATTGATAAGTGTTCTGACCCAGTTTTATGACCCTCTGCATCACTGTTTCACCTTTCAAGACTTCCAGCTGGTTCCTACCCTGGAAGAATTTTCTTATTTGCTTGGGATTCCTGTCTTGGAACAAACTCCTTTCACTGGTTTGGAAAAGACTCCTAGGCCTGAAGAGATTGCTGCAATTCTCCCCTTGACCAAAGAAGAGGTGTTGTCCAATTGGGAAACTAGAAATGGGATCAAGGGCTTTTTGGTCAAATTTCTGGTTGGCAAGGCTAATGATTTCTGGAATGACTTGGACTTCAAGGCATATGAGGATATTCTGGCTCTTTTGATCTATGGTCTGGTATTGTTTCCCAACCCTGACACCTTTATCATTATCCATGTCATAAGAATCTTCATGTCTCGGAATCCGGTACCCACTCTCTTGGGTGACATTCTACAACAACTCTATGCTCGTACTGCTCGAAAACGGGGGACTCCGTGGTGTTGTGCTCCTTTGCTAGTAAGGTGGTTTATTTCGCACCTTCCTAAGTTCGTGCTGAAGAATGAAGAAGGAAAAGGTTGGGCTCGGAGGTTAATGTCTCTCACAGATAAGGATATCACTTGGACTCTCAGAGGTTTGGATGAGGTAGCTGTTATCGACCGTTGCGGAGAATACCCTAATGTCCCGTTGATTGGTATCCAAGGAGGAATCTCTTACAATCCGTGTTTAGCTCTCCGTCAGTTTGGAAGAGCCAGAGGAGATGGGCCTCATGAAATGCTGGTTCCTCACTTCCATTTTGAGTTTCAGGCAGACAGTGACAAACTACGCCAGGGATTCATTAGAGCTTGGGACAGAATTCACAAAGCTGACCCACATGAGTTGGGACCAAAGACTTCTCTACCAATGGAGCCCTATTGCAAATGGGTCCGCATCCGTGCTCAGGAGTTAGGTATGCCCTACGAAGCTGTTAGACCTCTCATTCTTGAGTCTCCTGTTGAAGATGGGATGCCTCCAACTGTCCTCCCTCCTCAGATACCTACTGATTTTGACACCATGAAGAGATCTTGGGCACAGCTAAAGGAAGAACGGGATTTCTATCGGGAGAAGTTCAACGAGCAGGAAAGGAAGATCCAAAGGCTGACTAAGCAATTGGAGGAAGAACATGTCCTGAACAACTACATCAGCACTGAAAGGAGGAGGCCATGGGAGCATTGATGAGCTTTGATTATTTCCTTTTGTAGTTTTATTTCCTTTTCCGTATTTTTCATTCCTGTAATGCCTAAGGGCAAATTGTTGAACAATTGAAAAATTTTAATCTAATGAAGTGTGTTTCCCTTTTTTGTCTACAAAGTTGAATCTTGTTTGTCTTTGAAAACATAAAACATACGCATTCCATTGCACCATATGCATAGCAGGTACCCTATTTCACAGGTTGCTTAATCTTCTTCGCTGTTTGTTTGCACAGTCATCATGAATCCAGAATCATCCAGTGAGCAAGCAATCAAGGCCCTTCAGGCCCAAAGTGCACAGTTTCAAGAGATGGTCCTAAGCCTAGCCCAAGGTCAGCAAGAGTTGAAGACTCTACTCCTGAAGAAGAAGAAGAAAAAGAGGACTGCATTGTTCAACACCGGACGCAGATTTGGGAACACACTCCACAATGAAGCTGATCCAACCACTTCTTCTGCTGAGAAAAACAGTCCCCAGGGGGGAGGAGCTCCTAGTCCCGCAGTCTCCGACAACGAGATGGACTATAACGACGAACAATACCCACCTGCTGCTGACAGATACAAACAATTGGAGGACCGCTTGAGCGCCATGGAAATTCAGAATGTGCCAGGACTGGATTTCGGAGATTTGGGGTTATCTTCTGGGGTAGTCATTCCACACAAGTTTAAGGCGCCTGCCTTCGCTAAGTATGATGGGGTATCCTGCCCAAAGCTGCATCTAAGGTCGTACGTAAGGAAAATCCAACCTTACACGGCGGATAAGAACCTCTGGATTCACTTCTTCCAAGATAGCCTCTCGGGGTCACAACTTGAATGGTTCTACCAATTGGACGGAGCTAGCATCCGGCACTGGGAAGATTTGGCAACTGCATTCTACAGACAATACCAATACAATTCTGATCTCGCTCCTACGCGTACCCAACTTCAGGGTATGTCTCTAGGGACGGGTGAAGGGTTCAAAGAGTACGCTAAAAAATGGAGAGATTTGGCTGGCAGGGTGCAGCCTCCATTAACTGATCGAGAGCTGGTTGATATGTTCCTTGGGACTTTGTCTGGTCCGTTTTTCAATCATTTGGTTGGTAACTCCTCCGCTGGGTTCACAGATTTGATATTAACGGGAGAAAGAATTGAAGCTGGCATCAGGTCAGGCAAGATACAGAAGGCTGCCTCTACAAGTGCTGAGAAGAGGCCATTTAAGAAAGAAGCAAGCGCCGTCTATGGCCCTAGAAGACAAGTCAAGCCCGAAAGTCGCCAAGCCGTCAATGCTTTGGTCATCTCCAAACCTGTTGCTGCTCCTCAGCAGTACAATCAACAAAGAAGCGAAAGGCCCAAGAGGCAGTATACCCGACTGAGTATGACATTATCTCAAATTTTACCCCAACTGTTATCCACCAACCTGGTGACCCTCAAAGAAGCTCCTAAGGTCGTCAACACTGCGTCTCCTAAATACAACCCAAATGCCCGGTGTGCTTATCATTCTGATAGTCCCGGGCACACTACTGATGATTGCTGGGCCTTGAGAAACAAAGTGCAAGATCTGATCGACGCAAAGGAAATTCAGTTTGAAGCGCCGGAAAGACCAAATGTTGTAACGGCTCCTATGCCCCAGCATAGGGTAAATGCCGTTGAGGAAGAAGTGTACGCTGTTTCGGTAGATGAAGTTGTTACCCCTCTGAAGACTGTTAAGAAGAACCTACTGCGGGCCGGTTTATTTCCGGGTTGCGGTGAAGGTTGCCCATTCTGTGCTATTTCCCTATCTGATTGTCCCCTGCTGAGGTTAGGCATCCAAGGCCTAATGGATAGCAAGGAGATTCTATTCAAAAAGACTGCTGTTCAATTGGTTCCGATGAAAGAAGTTTCCGTGATTACCATCTTCAAAAATCCAATCAAGGCTCCCCCGAAGAAGCCTATTCAAATCATGACAGTTGCGCCTGTAATCATTACTGTTCCAGGGCCCCTCTCCTACGTGTCTGATAAAGCTGTCCCCTGGCATTATGGGGCAGACGTATATGTAAATGGAATCAAGCAAGAATTCGACGCTAGTGCCAGTATCTGCGATATCACTGGTCCAGCCAAGGTCACCCGCAGTGGCAGGCTCTTCTCGCCTGACATTGCGCCGCCCGCTATTCGAAAACCCCTCCTCATAAAACCTACAAGTTTACCTAGTCCTGTTGCTGATCAAATTGTGTCCCCTGCTGCCGAGTCATCAAATACTCGGGGCAAAGGGATTGAAGAAGAGCCTGCCCGGATGGAGGCGCCAATACCCATAAATGCTGAGGCCTCCCGACAAGAAATGGAGGAGATTCTGAAAATAATAAAGAAAAGTGATTTTAATGTTGTCGAGCAGTTGGGGCATACACCCTCCAAGATCTCCCTGCTCTCCTTATTGCTATGCTCCGAGGCCCATGCAAAGGCCTTGATCTCATTTCTCAAGACGGCCCATGTGCCGCAAGAGACGTCTGCAGTCCAGTTCACTGACTGCATAGCGAATCTGACGGCGGAGAACGGCTTGGGTTTTTCAGATGCTGACCTGACCGCAAAAGGGAGAGACCACAATGATGCCCTGCATGTCTCTATTGAATGCAGGGGCACTACTCTGGCCCATGTATTGGTGGACACTGGTTCTTCCTTGAATGTTCTACCGAAAAAGGCTTTGGATCGCCTGGATTATGAAGGCCTGGAGTTGAAACCCAGCAATATCATCGTCAGGGCCTTTGACAGTTCCAAAAGGATGGTTCATGGAGAGGTTAACATCCCTATTCGTGTGGGCTCTCAAGTGTTTGACTCTACCTTTTACGTGATGGATATACGTCCATCATACTCTTGTCTGTTGGGTCGACC
This sequence comes from Vicia faba, assembly GCA_948472305.1. NCBI lineage: Eukaryota > Viridiplantae > Streptophyta > Magnoliopsida > Fabales > Fabaceae > Vicia > Vicia faba. The sequence goes on along the minus strand of OX451735.1, from coordinate 1,505,391,851 downwards.
TTGGATCCATAAAGCTGGGGCCGTGACCTCCACCTTGCACCAGAAGCTAAAGTATCCCGTCAGGGGGAAGATCGTCACTGTGCAAGGAGAAGAGGAGTATATGGTGAGCCATTTGAATTCCTTCAGGTACATCGAGATGGACGGAGAGTTCATTGAAACCCCCTTCCAACATTTCGAGGAGGCACATCCAATTTCAGCAGCTGCAGAGACAATGGCCGAAGAGAATGATTCCTTGAAGATGGCTTCCCTAAGGGATGCCCGGGCTGTGGTTCAGAAAGGCAATTGTGCACACTGGGGTCAGCTTCCTGACTTCACTCAGAAGAACGACAAGTTTGGGCTAGGCTTTACTGCAGAGGCTCAGAAGGCAGTGCGCAAAGAGAAGATTGGAAAGGCTCCGGTGTTTATTTCCAGCTCAAGGGTGAACGCTATTGAGGAAGATGTGGAGGAAGCTGAGTTTGATAGTTGGATCTACCCGACTGCCAGCGACGGACCAAGCAACTGGACAGCAAAGGATTTTACCCCTATCACATTTGTCACACAGTAATTGATTTCTTTTGATTTCCAAATTTGTAACAAACAATATGTTAAAACTCTGTTGGCTCGGTGTCCTACCCGGGGCATCGTAGCTCCATTTGTGAGGGCTTTTTGTATGACATTTTCATATATCATCAATCAAAACATTGGACGTTTGTTGCATTTCAAATCTTGCGCTCTTTTCCTTTCTGTGTTATATATATTGCAAAACAGCTATATTTACACACACTCACTTATACAGGTTTCAATCCACCCTGGATCTCACTGGTAACAGCTCTGCTACCGCCAGTTATGACTTCGAAAATCCGATCAACTTGGCCGAAGACGAGGGTGAAGATGATTGTGAAGTGCCTGGTGAACTGGCGAGACTGCTACTCCAGGAAGAGAGAGCTATTCAACCACATGAAGAGCCTGTGGAGACAATTAACCTGGGTACTGAGACAGATAGGAAAGAGGTCAAGATTGGTGCCAATCTAGAGCTCAGCGTGAAGCAACGATTGATCCAGATGCTACAAGACTACATGGAGATTTTTGCTTGGTCCTATGAAGATATGCCTGGTTTGGATGCCGACATTGTAGTTCACCACCTGCCAACCAAGGAAGATTGCCCTCCAGTAAAGCAAAAAGTTCGACGGATGCGTCCAGAGATGTCTGAGAAGATTAAAGCCGAGGTGATGAAACAGTTTGATGCGGGTTTCCTTGCAGTAACTTCTTACCCTCAGTGGGTTGCCAATGTTGTGCCAGTGCCGAAGAAGGACGGTAAAGTCAGAATGTGTGTCGACTACAGGGATTTAAACAGGGCCAGCCCCAAGGATGACTTCCCCCTACCTCACATTGATGTCCTTGTTGACAATACAGCTCAACACAAGGTGTTCTCCTTCATGGATGGTTTTTCAGGGTATAATCAGATCAAGATGGCTCCAGAGGATATGGAGAAGACTACCTTCGTGACTCAGTGGGGTACCTTCTGTTATAAGGTCATGCCATTCGGATTGAAAAATGCTGGGGCAACCTATCAACGTGCCATGGTTGCTTTATTTCATGATATGATCCATCATGAAATTGAGGTATACGTAGATGACATGATTGCAAGGTCTCAAACTGAGGAGGAGCACCTTGACCATCTGAAGAAGTTGTTTGATCGACTCAAGTTATACAAGCTGAGGTTGAATCCCAACAAATGCACCTTTGGGGTAAGATCCGGAAAGTTGCTAGGTTTCATTGTAAGTGATAAAGGTATTCAGGTGGATCCTGCCAAGGTAAAAGCCATACAAGAGATGCCGACTCCAAAAACAGAGAAAGAAGTCAGAGGTTTCCTAGGACGACTGAATTACATTGCCCGATTCATCTCACATCTAACTGCTACTTGTGAGCCAATCTTCAAATTACTGAAGAAAGATCAAGTGGTACGCTGGAATGATGAATGTCAGGCCGCCTTTGAAAGGATAAAGGAATATCTCCAAGAGCCACCCATTCTTATGCCACCAGTGGAAGGAAGACCTCTGATACTATACTTGACAGTGCTTGATAATTCAATGGGGTGTGTGCTGGGGCAGCATGACGAGTCTGGCCGAAAAGAGCACGCTATTTATTACTTGAGCAAAAAGTTTACCGACTGTGAGTCTCGTTACTCACTGCTTGAGAAAACTTGCTGCGCTCTTGTATGGGCTGCTCGCCGGCTGAGACAGTATATGCTGACTCACACTACTTTGTTGATTTCAAAGATGGATCCCATCAAGTACATATTTGAAAAGCCCGCTCTGTCTGGAAGGATAGCGAGATGGCAAATGATCTTAACAGAATATGATATCCAGTATACAACTCAGAAAGCAATTAAGGGAAGTGTACTGGCAGATCATTTGGCACACCAACCTGTGGACGATTACCAATCATTGAACTTTGATTTTCCGGACGAAGACATCATGGTGGTAACTGACTGCGAAGTACCTGGACCGGATGAAGGACCTGAGGAGAGATCCCGATGGTCTATGCATTTTGATGGAGCCTCCAATGCTTTGGGTAACGGCGTCGGCGCTGTAATCATATCTCCCAAGGGAACTCATACTCCACTCACCGCCCGATTATGTTTCAGTTGCACCAACAATATGGCAGAATACGAGGCATGTATCATGGGTTTACAAGCTGCAATCGATTTGAGGATCAAGTTTCTAAGTGTCTTCGGAGATTCCGCTCTCGTGATCAATCAGATCAAGGGCGAGTGGGATACGAAACACCCGAATCTTATTCCTTACAAGGAGTATGTGTCGACCTTGCTCCCCCACTTTGAAGAGATAACTTTTGAGCATTTCCCCAGAGAGGAAAATCAGCTAGCGGACGCACTAGCCACGATGTCTTCAATGTTCAAAGTTAAATGGGACAATGAGGCTCCCCGAATCATAATCTGGAAGTTGGATGAACCGGCATACTGCTGTGAGCTTGAAGCTGAGAAGGTGACTGAAAAACCCTGGTATCACGAGGTAAAGAGGTATTTGGAGGTTCAGGAATACCCTGAAGGTGCATCTGTCAATGATAAGAAGTTCATGAGGAGGTTTGCTGCAAAATTCTTCCTCAGCAACGGCATTCTCTACAAACGGAATCATGATTCAACCCTGCTACGTTGTGTGGATAAGGCTGAAGCGGAGAAAATCATGATGGAACTGCATGAAGGTACATTTGGAACACATTCCAGTGGACACACCATGGCTAAGAAAATCCTTCGGGCAGGATATTTCTGGTCCACAATGGAAGCCGATTGTTACCAACACTCCCGAACTTGTCATAAGTGCCAGATCTATGCTGACAAGGTGCATATCCCTCCAGTTCCTTTTAATGTCCTAACGGCACCTTGGCCTTTCGCAATGTGGGGCATCGATATGATCGGTGAGATCCGACCAACGACATCCAATGGGCATCGCTTCATCTTGGTGGCGATCGATTACTTCACGAAATGGGTTGAGGCAGCTTCCTATGCCACAGTAACCAAAAGCGTCGTGGCACGTTTCATCCGGCATAATCTGATCTGTCGGTACGGCGTCCCAGAAAGAATCATTACGGACAATGGTACCAATCTCAATAACAAAATGATCACCGAACTCTGTGAACAATTCAAGATACAGCACCATAATTCTTCCCCCTACCGGCCGAAGATGAATGGGGCTGTAGAGGCAGCCAATAAAAATATCAAGAAAATTGTGCAGAAGATGACAGTGACCTATAAGGATTGGCACGAGATGTTACCGTTCGCTCTTCATGGGTACCGTACCTCAGCAAGGACGTCAACCGAGGCAACTCCCTTCTCCTTAGTCTATGGCATGGAGGCAGTCTTGCCAATCGAGATCCAGATACCCTCCCTCCGGATAATGAAGGATGCAGACTTGAATGAAGATGATTGGATCCAGACTCGACTTGATCAATTAAATCTGATTGACGAAAAGAGGCTCACTGCTATCTGTCATGGTCAAACGTATCAGAAACGGATGATCAGGGCATTTAACAAGAAAGTCAGACCGCAAGAGTATCAAGTTGGGGACCTGGTAATCAAACGCATCATCCTTCCTCAAAGTGATCCCCGGGGCAAATGGACCCCTACTTACGAAGGGCCATTTGTGGTTAAGCGTGTGTTCTCAGGAGGAGCCATGATCCTAACCACCATGGATGGTGACGACCTTCCTCACCCCGCCAATGCAGACATAGTGAAAAAATACTACGCATAAATAAAAGACCCGCTAGGTTGACATACCTAGGAAAAAATAAGTGTACACCCGGCAAGTCGAAAACCTGAAAGGGCGGCTTGGGCAAAAAAGGGTATCCCGGTGGACTGAAAACCCGAAAGGGCGGTCCAGGCAAAAGTTAGGGATAAAAGCGTAACACTATGTCTCATTGGATCACTTCGCATCCGGAATTCGGCATCAACTATCTGGCTCCAGATTTCGGCATTGACCAATCAGCTTCATCTTCAAATTAAGCAGCAAGGCGATGAGATGTTCGAAGACATAAAGGCGATGGCAGAGTTGGAACCCAGTGGGATTGTTCACATAGTTGTTTTGTTTCCTTTTTCAAATTGTAAACTCTATACTATTTGGCGATATCCTCTTACTAGGATGTCAGTCTCTTGTACAAAAAACGCCTATTCACAGGCAAAGTTTAAATCAATACAAATTCACTTGTCCATACAAATTACCATTGTTTTCCCTTTTTTCTGTTTTGTCTTGCGAAGAACGTCCAATGTTCATTTTTGATATATGCATTTGACATTAAATTGCTGATTCATAAATATTCGCATATGAAACAAGAGATTAATTACAGGTGACATCAAAGACAGGGGCAATGTGGAGTTGTCTAATGCAGTCTGGTTGTTTTGTCCGCCAAGGCACCAAGTTAGGTTTGACTGAAGAACGTGGCCAAATCATCTCAATTCCCCGCAGAATAAGACAGGATGCGACAATACCTTCCCCAAGCGAAGTTGATCCCCCGTCGATCCTGAAAAAGCCCAACATTCCCCGGCAGGTCTTAAAGCTCATCCCCAGTAGATTCTGCAAGCTTATCCCCTGCGAAGAACGGACGCCTCACCCGAGTTTTATTCAGAGTTATTTCCTCACAAGGACTTATAACTGGGTTATCCTCAGCTAAAAGCCACGGAAGACCGCTCTCGGCAAAGTTCCTTCAATCCCCAGCGAAGTCTATCTTTAGCATTCCCAAGAAGAGTTTATATTCGGAGTTCCTCAGCGGAGTTTATCATCATTATCCTCAGCGGAATCCGTCATTAAAGTCCTCAACAGGCCTCTCATCAAAACTTCGGCCAAGTATCTCTTCCACAGAGCAGCTTCCCGGCCGTTCGTCAAGGATTTATTTTCCTAAGATGAAATTACACTCATAAACATTTCACATTTTCATACATCTTGCTTACATACATGGTGAAACGCATACAACATCTCATGTTGAACATCATGACATCATGCATATCATACATCATGACATTGCATACAACTTACGTCTTTGCCTTTTCAGGAAAAAGACAATCTCAAAAGCGACTACCTTCAACTGTCACAATTCCAGATTCGATACCTGTATCTAGCCAGGGCACATCTGAGAGTGATCAGTTTCTAGACTCGATTCCTGTATCTAGCCAGGGAACGTCTAAAGAGTTCGAAGATTCGATTCCTGTATCTAGCCAGGGCACGTCTGCAGAGTTCAAAGATTCGATTCCTGTATCCAGCCAGGGCACATCTATCAACTACAACAGCTCCAGATTCGATTCCTGTATCCAGCCAGGGCATATCTGTTGACCACATTTCCAGATTCGATTCCTGTATCCAGCCAGGGCACATCTATCAACTACAACAGCTCCATATTCGATTCTTGTATCCAGCCAGGGCATATCTGTTGACCATATTTCCAGACTCGATTCATGTATCTAGCCAGGGCACGTCTGCAGAGTTCAAAGATTCGACTCCTGTATCCAGCCAGGGCATATCTATTGACGACTATTTCCAGATTCGACTCCTGTATCCAGCCAGGGCACATCTGTGAGCAACCGATTGTAGATTCGATACCTGTATCTCGCCAGGGCATATCTGCATAAGGAGACTGAAGATCAAACACCTGTAACAAGCCAGGAAAACATCCGTCTTTCTCAAATACACAAGTTCTCGCTAAGGAATCTCTTATGCGATCGACACTTCTAAATGGCGTCTATAAGCCCATTCCCAACAAGGTTCCGTCACCTCTCCAGATGGCATCTATAAGCCCATCCCCCTATCCACCATCTCTCCAAATGGCATCTATAAGCCCATTCCCGACACCACATTGTTGAGACTCCAGCATGCAAGTGCAAATTTCCGGGCACTCTAGTGTCCAATCTCCTTTTACCCTCGAGTCACGAAAGGCAAACTTGCCAATCTAACTCATCAGGTCCAAGAAGATTGAACAGGGGCAACTGTTGTACCCCAAAATTTGCCCTCCCATTTCCTCAACATTTTCTCATCACAAGACCTTTGGAGATCAAGATACAGTTAGGGTTTCCTCTGCTCAAGGCTTCTCCTTGCACTGTGGACTCAAATTAGGGTTTGTATTTGCCCTAGGATGTTTTGACCTAAAATGCCTAAAATGACTTTCATGCTTCATGTTGGACTCCCAAGTTTACCCATGCCAAGTTTCAAGTCTTGATTCCAAGTTTTACCCAGTCAATTGAACAGTTGACCTAGAAATCAGCTGTATTGGGGAAAAAGTCAACTGTGGCCAATTGACAGTCAAACCTCATGAAATTTGATCCACATCAACATTATGAACTCACATGGACCATTTGATCAAGTTTGAATCACAATTCCACAAGAAATTTGATCAGATCACCAAAAGGGCAAAATGGTCATTTTTAGGGTTTTGACTGCACAAAGGCAATTTTTGACTGTTTGACCTAGCCAATGGCAAACCAAGTTCACATATGGATTCAAGGACTCAATGAAATGGTCTTGACACATTCATCAAGCTCAAAAGATCCCAAGTACACAAGATTGACAGTTGAATTTCCCAGTCAATTGATCAATTTTGACTGTATACTGAAAAGTCAAACTTTGACTTTTTGGTCAAAATCAAAAGTCAAGATTCATTTTTCATCAAAACATTCCAAATCACGAAACTTGTTCACCAAGAAATCACAAAATGCAAATTAGGGTTAGAAAATGGAATTTTTCATAACTTAGAATTTTTCTAAGTTATGGAAAACCCTAATTTTTTCCCAACTTTGCCCTATCTTTTCACCATGATCCATTGGGATTCAAACAAAAGTCAAAACATGAAAGTTGTAGCTTGTTGCATAATCTACAACTTTGATTCACAAAGTTTTCTCATTTGAAGCTTGTATCTCAAGTTATAATTTTTTGAATAAGGGCACTAAACCATCTTTTAACTTAGTGAAATTTGACCTATTTTGACAAGGTTTTCTACCCTACTTCAAGGCCACTTTTCATACCCTTCCACTTGGAATTTTGATTTGCATTTCAAAGATGGATTGTAGTACACATTCCAAGCTTTCTAAAATGTCCAATAACTCATCAAACAACCTCATAACTTGAGAGATTCGAATTTCACAAGTTGGCGAAAATTCACTTTTGTTCTTCATCAAGACATGTTCATAATCTTGCCAATTTGAAATCAGTTTGCTTTATGCTTGATTACAGGTCCTTGAACCATTCCATACTCAATAATTTAATGCATATTCAATGTGTTAAGGTCATGTTCTTTGTGTTCTAACATTGCATAATGGTTTAATCTTAAACTAGATAAAGTGAAATTTCCATTTTTGAAAAGTTTAGCTTTATGTCAAGTTTGTAATCCAACAAGTACATGAAAGATCTGCTTTGCACAAGATTATGTGCATAACACACTGATCAAGAGAGGCTTATGCAGCACATTAGGAGGCTCCCTACTAACCTAAAACCACCAACTTGCTTTTGTAGCTTAAGTGTGAAGAAAGGTCCATAACATATGCTATCTCTCATCTCAGCTTACACACACAACACAAAAGCTATCAAACATATTCCATAGACAAAATCCAAGCTAACACACGAGCTTTTGACCTCCAACACACCCTCCATCTCAGAATCATCCTCAAACTGCAAAAACAGAGTTGCCTCTGCAGTTTGAGTGCCAACTCCCATTTCCTTCGAGCATTCTTGTCCAAACATGTTCCTCTACCTTCCTTACAACATATGCAAGCTAACCATGGCCTAAAACCTGACCTGTAATCACTCTAACAGTTTCCACCATTTTTAATTTCTCCTTTTGCAGTTGAAGTTCTACAGCTTGATACAAGAAGGTTCAAGACAAAGTAAGCATTGAAAAAGCATCCCTGGACCTCAAGGAAGCTTTTCCAATCATTACATTGCACTGAAAGTCCCTCATTCTCCACATAGAAGTTCAACTGCACAGGTAAAACTTTGAACTCGTATCTCTCTTATCATGCATCTTTAGTCTTAAGTTTGTGAAGAAACAAGGTCCTACTCATAGCCCTGAACATGTACATATCTTTACATTTCATTTCTTTTGCCTGAGTAGAGAGAATTTGGAGTTTGAAAATGGTAGAAAAATTAGGTCAGAAAAGAGGGGGAGAGAAATTCTCCCTCATCTTAGAGAGATAGGTCAAGTTATTTATATGGTTAGAACCGTCTCTTCATGCTGAACATTTGTTGTGTTGTGAGTTTTTGCTGAAAAGCCAAGAATCAGGAGTTAGACATTGAGGAACAGGGGCGCGCGTTTTTCAAACGTTTGAAGCTGGAGGTTGAAGAAGGAGTGAAGTGGGCTGGGCCTGTGTAGTTTTGATTTCCACACCATATTTTTTGGTTTACACCCCCCTGAGCCCATTTGCTCATTTTTTAACATTTTTGACTTTTTCTTTTCTGGCTGACTTTGTTTATTTTTTCTCATGCCATTTAAAAATTAAAAATATTTTTTTCATCACTTTTTGCATTTATTGCATATTTATTTGTTTATTTTCTTTGTTTGTACATAAATATATATATATGATTATTAGAATAAAATGTAAAAATAATGTAAATACAATTTTTATTTTTATTTACTTTCTGAAAATATTTCACACAAAAAAAAATACTCTTTTATTTATTTTATTAAAATATTAAATAAATATTTATTTTTTGTATAATACATATTTAGGGTTTAATATAAATATATATATATATATATATGATTATTAATATATTTAAGACAAAATATAAAAATACTTGATTTTTCATTTTATTTAATATTTGATACAAAAATACCTTTTTTTCACAATACACTTCATTTTATTTTATTTTTATAAATAATAAATAAATAGTTGTATTAAATTAAATAATACCCTTTTTTCTTTAAAAATTAGGGTTTTTACCCTAAGTTCAAAATATTCAAAAAATAATACATTTTTATTTTCTTTTCTATTTTTAAAATAATATTTTCTCATACACATAAAAACTTTCTTTTTGCATTTCACATATTTATTTAATTTACATTTAATTATGCATTATTTAAATTGCAAATGTTCAATTGATGTAATGATTTAGATTTAAATTCTTGTCAATACCCCCCATTTGGACACTTGTACCCCCCTTCCCATATTTGGTTTTGTAATAGCTTAGTAATTTTAATTTCGCACTTTATTGCTTTATAATGCTAACATGTTAGAATTAGGGTTTGTATGCGAAAAAACGATAAAAAATAGTTTGACCTAATACAAGATAAACAAGCATGAAAATGGACACACAAATCACACTTGCACCCCCCAGGGTATTCCACTTGTTGCCTTCAAATAAATGGGCCATATTGCATGTTGAACTTCTTTGGGCAAAGTAAATAATTTGAATGATCATAGTCCCTCGACAAAAACTTTTCAAAACAAACAAAAACAAATGATCAAGTCCCTTAGAGAAATTGCTCAAAGACATTTAACGCCGTTGCAATTATGGTCCATACGATGACCCGCGCCTGTCCCTTTCACATCCTAACACAAGGTTGCCCACCAAATACAATGGTGGAGCAAACTTGCTAGAAGGGTTAAAGTATAGCAATAATCTTTTGAGAAATTTAGGAGTAGATAACCTCTTAGTTACTTGAATCAACTTGCAAAACAAAACACTTGCCTAATTTCAAAATCACACCTCACAACACTTTCAAAACAACTTTCAAAAAAACAAATGAAAACTTTTTCAAAAGACATACATCTTTGTATACATCCCCACATGGATCATTACAAAGGTTGCCACCACATTGGCCTCTTTTCAAAACATTTTCAAACCCACACACTCAAGCACCATTTAAAACAATTGAAAACAAAAGGCAAGTGATCTAAGCAAGTAACTAAGAGCCCATGGATAACCATGGATAGAAAGGGTGCTAATACCTTCCCTTTCTATAATCTACTCCCCGAACCCAAGAAAACATCTCAAAAGGTTTTTGCTGTGCTTTTTAACCTTTCCTTAGGATAAAATAAAAAGTCGGTGGCGACTCTTGCTAACCGCAACATTTGCGAATACAAACGCAAAACCTCAAGTCAGTTCTCCCACCGTATCACAGTTACCGTACCATAATGTGCACCTTAACAGGGGCAACTCCTTTCTCTCTGGTGTACGGTATGGAAGTTGTCCTGCCCATTGAGGTCTAGATCCCTTCCTTGAGGATCATGAAAGATGCAGGGTTGAGCGAAGACGAATAGGTTCAGACTCAACTTGACCAATTAAAACTGATTGACGAGAAGAGGCTTGCGTTTGTCTTCCATGGTCAGATGTACCAAAAACGTATGATCAAAGCTTTCAACAAGAAGGTCAGATGTCAGGTATATCAGGCTGGTGACCTGGTAATCAAGCGCATTATACTACCACAAGGTGATCCCAGGGGTAAATGGACTCCCACATACGAAGGGCCATTTGTAATCAAGAACATATTTTCTGGTGGAGCCATGGTCTTAACTACTATGCACGGTGACGACCTTCCGCACCCTGTAAACGCGGACATAGTTAAAAGATACTACACATAAACAAAGACCCTCTAGGTCGACTGGCCTAGAAAAAAATTAGGGCATCCCGGTGAACCAAAAAGGTTCGGGAAAAAATTAGGGATATACATAAAAAATCTGTACAACCGGCAAGTCGAAAACCTGAAAAGGCAGCTTTGGCAAAAAAGGGTATCCCGGTGGACTGAAAACCCGAAAGGGCAGTCCAGGAAAAAGTTAGGGATTTAAAGCATATAACTATGTCCCGTTGGATCACCTTACAGCCAATCTTCAGTATCAACTATCAAGATCAAGTGGTACTAATCAATCCAGTCAGCTTCGGACAAGCAGCAAAGAGATGAGACGCTCAAGGACATAAGTGCAATAGCAGAATGGGAACCCAATGGGATTATTTCACATAGCTTTTTTTCTTTGTATACTATTTTTTTGTATATTTTCCATTTTTACGATGACATTCTCTTACTAGGATGTCCGCATCCTTGTATAAAAACGCTTATTCAAGTTGATACAAAACTATTCCTTTGAAAGTGCAAAACTTCTATTTTTATTTTTTTGTTTTGTGTGCGAAAATGTCTAGTGACTATTTTTGAACATATGCATTTGAATGTGATTATTGCTTACAAAGATACACCTAAAAACAGAAAGTAAGTTGCTAATGACTTTAAGAAACAGGACAATATCTAAGGGCAATCCACAAAATCCCTAAATATATTTCCTCCAGCAGATACAGAGGTAGAGACATTCTACTACAATGTCACTGCCATACTCTCAGTATGCGACCTAATGGTGTCAGGTTCTCATATCCCCAGCCGAGTAAGAATCTCCAATTACTGCTCCAACACCTAAAGATCCCCCAATAAAGTCACCAAGCTTCTCAGGATTCCCCAATAGGATTTCATCAAAATCCCCAAACAGTTCACGGAGTTTACCTTCCCCAATAGAGTTTTGTCTCTCTAACAACGAAAGTTCATCTCCTAGCGTTTCAACTTCAACAAATTTGAAGACCTACATTCTTCCCCCCAGCAATAGTCAGGGATTTATTTTCCCTAATTCAACAATACATCAATGGAATGAATGACACGTTCATACATTGCATTCATACATCATTTCTACAAACATCATAGCATATGCAGCACAAATGCGTATATCACAATCTCATTTATTTTGAGAGCATCATGTAATTCATACATCATGACATCGCACGAAACTGACTTTACCTTTCTAGGTTAAGTTCGCAGAAAGATAAATATTGTCAACCAATACAGTAGGTTAAAGATTAATTCCCGAAACTAGACGAGAAAACTATCTATAGGACCAAGTGGTATGAACTCCTGAAGCAAGACGAGTTTACCAACAAATATAGCAGGCCACAGATTAATTCCTTAAACCAGTTGGGGAACTATCTCAGCGACCGACGATTTTCAAGTTCTAGATTAATACATGTAACAAGCCATGCGAGTTATCTGTGGATGACCGACTATGGATTAATACCTTAACAAGCCAGGAAAACTATCTACATGAGGAGATTGAAGATTAATACATGTAACAAGCCAGGAAAACTATATTTCTTTCTCAGTTCAGAGATTATTACTTGTAACAAGTCAGGACAACTATCTCAGCGACCGACAATTTTCAAGTTCCAGATTAACACCTATAACAAGCCAGGAGAACTATCTGTGGACGACCGACTGCGGATTAATACCTGAAACAAGCCGGGAGAACTATCCACATGAGGAGATTGAAGATTAATACCTGTAACAAGCCAGGAAAACTATCTTTCTTTCTCAGGTCAGATATTAATACCTGAAACCAGCCATGATAACTATCTCAACGCCCAACAAAAATAAGTTCCATATTAATACTTGTAACAAGCTAGGATAACTATTTGTGGATGACCCACTATATATTAACACCTGAAACTAGACAGGAAAACTATCTACATGACCAGACGAAGCAATCTTACACGGGTTCCTTCTCATCATCCGGGTGCAGTCTAACACAGACTCATCCTGAAGCAATCTTACATGGATTCCTTCTCAAACTTTCCAGATGCAGTCTAACACGGACTCATCCTGAAACAGCCCCACACAGGCTCCTTCTCATATATCTCCGGATACAGTCTAACACAGACTCATCCTGAAATCGCCCTACACAGGCTCTTTATAATATATTCTCAAGTAACAGTTAACTCCATTATCCCCAGCAAGCTACTGTGAAGCCTGGATTTCAACCAAAAAATAGCAAACTTTCATCTCTCCAGTTCAGAGATAACCCCTCAGTAGAGCCATGGACAACTGAAGTTCCTAGACTGTATTCCCCCATAGAGTTTCCCTCAAGCAGGAAAACAACAGAAATCCACATTCCCCAGTGGACTCCTCCTCAGACAGCAGGAACGGGAATTCCCCACAAAAGAACCATTTATGAAATCAATATCTACTTTAGATGACATATTTAAGCCCATATCTGACAAATCTCTTTCATCTTCTCTAAATGGAATCTGAAAGCCCATTCCTGGCGGTATCAACTAACAGTGTTACTTCATGCGAGTGCAAGTTTCTGGGCACTCTAGTGCTCAATCCTCTTCCACCTTCAGATCACGAAAGACAGACAAGCCAATCTAAATCCTCAGGTTTAAGAAGATTGAACATGGGCAGATTTTGCACTCCAAAATTTTCCCTCCCAATTTTACTCAAGGCATGCTCCTAAAGGTCCTCAATTTCTCAAGGTTGACCAAGAATTGACCAGACAAATTCTCCTCCTAAGTAATGAACTTCTAATTAGGGTTTCACTTTTCATGAAGATGTTTGAGCTCCGAAGGTCTAAAATGTTTTCCATGGTCCTAATATGCCTTCAAGATTTTCCATGACAAATTTCATGCCTTCCACTACAAGTTTGCTCAATCAATTGCTTAAATGCTTGAAAATCAATTGTACTAGGTAAAAAGTCAATTGTGGCTCATGTACAGTCAAACATCAAGATTTTTGATCAACATCAACATTTTGAAGTGATATCCATCATTTGATCAAGGGTTGATCATGATTCCTCAAGAAATTCTCCTTATCAAAAGTCAATAATTGCTAAATTAGGATTTCTATAGGAAAATTCAACTGAACTTTGACCAAGCATAACTTTCACATACTTCATCGTTTTTCCCCAACCAAAACTCATTTTGAAGAGAGTCTTATTCCCTACAAATTATCTTTTGTCCTAAAGATCAAGAGATGCACCATTTGAAAGTTACAAGCTCATACATTACAGGTCATTTTAAGAAAGTCAATAAAAGACACTTTTTGTCAAGACCATTTACACTAAGATAAAATCTTCAAATGCAAAATTGATCAAAAGAGGGATTAATATAGACATATTGGGCTTTCCAAAAATTCAAATATCATCATCATGAGATAAAAAATTGAGCAAGTTATGGCTTTCTCAAGTTGGGGAAATTTTGGGAAATTTTAAGAAATGTGCATTGAGCAAACTTGAACTTTTAAGGCAATGGCCTAACTTTTTGGACTTCAAACACTTTCATGACCATATGAAGAGCCCCTAATCTCATTTTTACCTTTCCTTGAAAATTTCATGTATTTTTCTCATATTTATTTTGATTTATTTCAAATAAATACAAAGTAAAATGTATAAAATATTTAGAGATGGGTTTTGGCGTTTGGGCCGTTGTTTTGCTTTGCCTTAAGGCCCAAGAATTCGTGCAAGATATGTCCAGGTACATGCTATCATGGAAAGGGAAAGTTTTGGCAAAATTTGGAAGCTTTTTAATTTGTTGGATTTTGGTTAGAAAACATAGTCATGGCATTTATTCTTGCCATGAAACATTGTCCCCTCCATCTCCTCTGTATAAGGTTCACGTTTGCAAGCCTTACAGGGGCTGAAAAACACCTCAAGGAGTCACAGGAAAGTTTTCAAAAAAATAGAGAAGTTGTCAAAATCCAAAAACCCAATTTCAGTCCATTTCAATCTGATTCAAAGGATTCATCAACATCCTAAGATTCTCAAGAATACATACCTATCTTCACTCAACCTATTCCATGCCCAGAACCAGCAAACTGAAGCACACTTATCGTTGGTAATTTTTTTAATTTCGTATTGATAATTTCGTGATTATTAAACAGTTTTCAATGTTTTCTTCATGTTTAGGATGATCCATAGAACAATTCTAACGTGAAACATGTGAGAATAGGAGCCAGAATAGGATCGTGCCATTTCTAGTGCACGATCTGAGTTCTTCGTTGTACCTCACGATCTAGGGATTTTCAACGTGAATAGACCTCAGATTCGAACTCAGGGGGAATTTCGTGTCGGATAAGGTCATTTGATTTTGTTGAAATTAAATTTTGTTGGATTTTTACAGAGTTAGCATACTGGAGAAGACGACTAGAGTTTGACTCCAGCGTCCCTCCAATCGAAGTACCTGGAAGCCCCTCGTTGGGCAGTTCAAATCAGCGCGCATTTTTTTATTTTTAAATATGCTTGACTTTATTTTGTATATAATATATTGCGTTTGTTCTTATACACGAATGGTATAACAACTCAATTGGTAAAGGCGTGACATGTTTATGAGGGAGGACCTGGGTTTGAATCCCAGGTCCAGCAATTTTTTTCCTAACAATGTTCATGCAGATCCCACACTTCCAATAGTCAGGAGCTCACCATACACCTCTAAATCACAACCACTAGATCCTGATTGATCTAAATCCAAGGGCTTTAACACGAAGATCACCATGTGCCCTCAAGAATCGTCCTCACTGGATCTAAAAGCAGGTATGGGCTCTCTATTGGGCCCAACGAAATTCAATTTCAGCACCCCCAATTGCTAAGCTGCCTAGGCCCATTTTATCTTTTCTTTGTTTGTTTTTAATTCTTTTTTTATTTTGTTTTTTTTGCTTTTATTTATTTATTTAATTAATCACAATAATAATAAAAATCACAAAATTAGGATAAGATATTTTAATTAAATTAATTTCTTTAATCAATTATTTAATTAAACTTTAACTCCTTTTTAAATTAAAATAAAATAGAATTAGGAATAATTTTATATTTATATCATTTTCTTTTATTTTCATAATAAAAAAACAATAAAAAAAGAACTTAGACTATTTTCTTAATTAAATTTTATTTTTCTAATTAATTTTAGGATATTTAATTTAGTCATCTTCTTAAATCACAAAACGACAAAAAGATTTTCATTCTTAGGAGTTCTTAGACGTTTCTTTATTTCGCACACATTATTTACCTTCGCATCTTTTATATTCGTGTAACTGCTTATAGGATGTAATAGTCTAGGTTTAAATTCCGCACTTTTTTTTCTTCCATTTTTTATGTAACTGTCCCAAAGCATTGTAATAGCGTAGGATTTAAATTCCTGCACTTTAAACTTCTGCAAAATATTAACTGTTAGTAACTAGGATTGTATGGAAAGAATAATAACAAAATGCTAGCAAGCCTAATAACTAGAGATAAATGAACTGGATTGAATCATTGCACACATGTACCTCTAAGGTACGCCCACTTTGGTTGTCTTCGTAAAAACAGTCATGTCCCTCAAAACGGGGACGCTTTAGCAAAGACTCGTAAATCAAAAGATCATAGTCCCTCGATGACCCTACAGTTGCCTCTCGGTAAATGATCTAGTCCCTGAACAAAATTACTAAAGCGTCTACACATGTTTCCTATATGTTGTACCCAAAATTTTCCCTCCCATATTTCTCAAGACATGTCAAGAATAATCTCCAAGTGACTCAAGTTAGCTCAAGAGTTGGACAGTCAAATCACCTCCTAAGGCAGTCAATCCCAAAATTAGGGTTTTGTGTTTCATCAAGGTCCTTGCACCCAAATGACCTCAAGTGCTCCCCAATGTCCTAATATGCTCTCAAGTCCATCCATGAAAAATTTCAAGCCTTGCAGAGAAAGTTTGGTCAGTCAATTGCTCAAGAGGTCCCAAAATCGACTGTGCTAGGGCAAAAGTCAACTGTGACCTACAAACAGTCAAACCTCAGGATTTTTTGTCAACATTCTAATTTTGAAGGATAATTCATCATTTGATCAAGGGTTGATCATGATTCATCAAGTATTGCTCAAAATTCATCAAGATTCAAAAGTTGCTAAATTAGGGTTTTGTAGGAAAAGTCAACTCAACTTTGACCAAGCATAACTTTCTCATACTTTATGATAAATAACCCATCCAAAGCTCATTTTGAAGATTATGCAAATTACTACAATCCATATTCACACCCCAAGATCAAGAAATTCTCTCACAAAGAGTTACAAATTTGGACATTATAGGTCATTTTTGAAAGTCAACAAAAACACCTTTTTTGCCAAAGCTTATAACTTGAGAATGGAACATAAAAATGAGATGAGACCAAAAGGATTGATTAGAAGACATCTTTAAGGTTTCTAAAAAGTCCAATAACACCTCCAAAAGTTCAAAATTGAAGAAGTTATGCATTGTTGAAGTTGGACATTTTTCCAAAATTGCTAAAAGTCAACTATCCTCAAAACTCCAATTTTTGACAAAAGGGCCCACTTTTTTCCACTTGATTTAGTCTTGTCATGCCACACACGTGTCCCATATTTGATTTCATGGACATTCATCTATTTTTCTATTTTATTTCATTTTTTTATTGATTTAATTCATTATTAATCAATATTAAATCAAATAAAATCTAAAATTGATGTAACAAGATTTGTTGTGGTCATTACAGCTTGCAAATATCATATAACACCTAGTCAATTCGTATCAAGGCTCATTCAAGCATAAAAAAATCAGATTTGGCCTATTTTTGGAAGTTTGATAATGGTGATCAAAACCAAATCATGAATCTTCAATGCACTTGATTTCAGACCAAAAGACCAAACCTAATTCATTCTATTATATGCACACAAGCCACACAAACCTAGAGGACGCAAAAAAGCTCTGCAGAAACGGCCATACCAAGTTTGTGAAAAAGCTTGAAAAGTGTGGGATCGAAAACAACCTTGGAGGCCAATTCAGACCAAAAGCTCAACACTACTCTCTTCCCTGCCATCCAGTGAAGCAATACCAATCAAAACCAAGCTTTCTCATTGCCTAAATCGCACTGTAAGTCATCACGAACCAAGCTCTGAACATGGCATCGTGAAATCGTTTTCTTGCATCCTCTTGCCAATTTTCTTGTACATTCATACTCACCATTCAATTTCCAACATTTCTGTAATATTTGATTTTATTTTTATGGCTTATAACCCCGTGTCCAGAATTAGGGTTTTTGTTCTTGCTTTTTAGGTGTTTTCGATGCAAGATAAATTGGGCCAAACAATGGTTACATGGATGACCAGGAGAAAGAAACGAATGCATTGGTACTCTTGGTTGTCGTTTACATGGCCTGGAGAGGGTTTTTGAGATACCCTACGAAACTTCCTGCGGATAAAAATCTGCAGGTAAATAACCAGGGTCGTTTGAAGAAGATGATGGCATGTCCTTGTGCTATTGGCCCATTCAAAATAGTGGCGCTCTTTTTTTTTTTGTTTCAGGCTTAGCGTTTTGTTTTTTTATATAATATTTGCTTCTTATTTCATTAACAATAAAACAAGCCAGTTGGAGTGGTTGAGCACGCAGGCAATGAGCGTTGGGACCTGGGTTCGAATCCCAGGTCCCCCAAAACTTTGTTATCATTTTATTTCAGGCTATTCCATGTGGATTCAGCAAACAGGGAGTACCATATACCTCCAGATCTCAAAGGCTACGTGGCTACAAAGCAGATCCAATGGCCTAGAATAGGAGACTACCATGGTCTCAAGTCAATGAACATGTGGACAATCACAAAAGTCCAACAAGGCCTGGACGTATTGGGCCTCAGAAATGCTCTTTTCACCACCAAATTCAGGCCCACACCCCCCTGAGTATTTCTCTCTTATATTTTATTTCTTTTTCTTATTTATTTATTTTATTATTATTATTATTGTTATTAAAAATTAATTAATTAACCAATTAACCTTTTTTCATAAAAAATCAAAATCAAAATAATATTTTTATTAATTCCATTAATTTTATTACTTATTTTTGTAAATAAGCAATCAATTAATTTATTTAGTTTTTTTAATTAGGTTTAATAATAATATATTTTGGCAATAAATTAAAATTAACTTAGAATTAGGTTTTAAATATTTTTAACCATTCTTATTTTTATTTCCTTAATTAAAATAAAAACCAAAAATATTTTCATTTAATTAATTAATTCAATTATTAATTTAGATTAATTTTTAATTCAAAAAACAACAAAAATATGCTTTATTTAATAAAAAGGGTCAAAACCCTAAGACATTCTGATTTAAATTTCTCGCGCACGTATTATTTTTTATCCATATTTCAATAATGTAATTGCTCCGGGAATGTAATAGTTTTTAACTTAGGACTTTATTTATTTATTTATCGCTTTTATTTACCTTTTCGCAATTTAATTTTAAAGGGTTTGTCTTTGGCGATGTAAATACCCGATGCCTTGTAATAGCTTAGATTTATTTTCCGCAATTTAATTTCCGCAACCATTAACTGTTAGATGTTTGAATAATAGGCAATGCATAACAAGATCAATTTTTAATTTAAAATCAACAGTAGCTCACCATGACATGTACAAAGATAAATAACTGAAAAAATAATACACTCGCATATGCCACTCTTAGGGTACACCTCACTTGGTTGCCTCGAACGTGGTCATTGAGTATAGGAAGTTTTAGAGGTCGCCCTCTTGTCCAAAGATCATAAGTTGCCTCGGAAAAAATAATCTAAGATATTAGGGTTACCGCTAAGGCATTCTAACATTGCTTTAGTGACCACACGTCCCTTAATCGAATTGACCTGAAAACTCCAACGACGGTGCTACCTACTCATTCATAGTGGGATAGCATTGTCTAAAGGACACTTGTACAGTTTAATTCCTTTTTGAGTAGGTAGATGTTCTTAAGTACTTGCTCCTTTTAAAATAAAACAAAACTTTTCGCACTTACACCCCTTTCAAACAAAAAACTCTTTTCAAACCCACAATCACAAAGAAAAGCAAACTTTTGAAAACACAATGAGCAAGTACTTAAGAGCCCGTGGATAACCACGGATGGAAAGGGTGCTAACACCTTCCCTTTCTATAATCTACCTCCCGAACCCGAGAAATATCTCAAAAAGGAATTTTTATGTGCTTTTTTCCTTTCCTTGTTGGATAAAGTAAAAGATGGTGGCGACTCTTGCTTACCGAGACATTTTGCGAAAACAAACGCAAACGCGAACCAACATTACAAAATAGTCAGTTCTCATTCCCACCGATCACAGAACTGGCGACTCTGCTGGGGAATCTTTATAAGTGAGGTGTACCTTAGGATTAGATCACTATGTTTTCAATTGTATGCTTTGTATGCTTTAATTTTCTGGGCTTGTATCGGAGTTCTATAGATCCTAACCTGGATCTGGGGATACCCTTTAGGTAAGTAGCAATAAACTGTGAGGGATCTGTCCGGCGTAGACCGACACGGATGAAGCAGTAGCTACGTTGGTGTGACACCTTGGTCTGTACCGATATCCCTTGTGTTGGAACGAGGAGAATATGGGTCTTCTAAGGAGTCATTAAGCACCAACTGACCTTAGAACCTTAAATTGACCAACTTGGCCATAGAACAGTAGAAGTATGCTACACTCATTGAGACTAAACTCTCGTGATGATTTTGGCCGCAAGAAAAGGTTGCTAAACTGGAATTATGACCGATTGAGGGTAGTCATTGATATTGAGATCCTCTAGGACCCGATTACTATTTTTTAGGACAGGTCTTAACCAACTGAACTAAAAGAGGGTAGTACCTAAGCTTCATGCCAGCCTGAAATCTAAGGGCTCTTTTGTGTGACTTGAGTGCCTTTATGATGTTTGCCTTTTGTGGATACTTATGGTGTGCCTTTACCATGACATCATGACATCATAACATTGCATACATTTTGCATAAGGACTAACCTATTTCAAAGACAAGAGGGTTTCATCTTTGCTCTGTTTTGTAGGTCATCATGATGCCCATACGTAGGAATACTATCCGGATCAACTTTGTCCAAGTACCTACCCTGCTTAAAGATTTGGTTGTTAGGATTCCAGACACTACTTCCTTCATCAGAAGGCATGGGTCTCTTCTCAGTTTGGTCACCTCAAAATTGGACGAACAAATGATGAGTGTCCTGGTCCAATTTTATGATCCACTGTACCATTGTTTTACTTTCCAGGACTTCCAGCTGGTGCCTACCCTAGAAGAGTTCTCTGAGCTGCTCGGTATCTCCGTCCTGGAACAGACTCCGTTTACTGGATGGGAGAAGACTCTTAAGCCCGAAGAAATTGTTGCAGCCCTTCACTTGACCAAGGAGGAGGTAATGGCTAACTGGGAGACTAGAAGTGGAGCTAAGGGTTTTCTGGCTAAGTTTTTGGTTGACAAAGAAAATTACTTCTGGGACAGCTTAGACTTCAAGGCGTACAAGGAAATTCTGGCTCTCTTGATTTATGGTCTGGTATTTTTTTCGAATCCTGACACTTTTGTTGATATTAATGCCATCAAGATCTTCATCTCTCAGAATCCGGTACCCACTCTCTTGGGTGATATCCTTCATCAGCTCTATGCTCGTACTGCCCAAAAGCGGGGAACCTTGATGTGCTATGCTCCTTTATTGTCGAGGTGGTTTATTTCGCACCTCCCTAAGTCCGTACTAAAGAACAAAGAAGGAACGGGTTGGGCTTATAGGGTGATGTCTCTTTCTAATAATGACATTATCTGGACTCTCAAAGGCATGGATGAGGTGACTATCATTGATCGTTGTGGAGAGTATCCTAATGTTCCATTGATCGGAACCCATGGAGGGATTTCTTATAACCCATGCTTAGCTCTCCGTCAGTTTGGAAGAGCCAGAAGAGAAGGGCCTCATGAGATGTTGATGCCTCATATCATCTTTGATTTTCAGGGAGATAGCGACAAGCTGCGTCGTAGATTCATAAGAGCTTGGGACAAAGTTCACCAATCTGACCCACATGAGTTGGGACCAAAGGCTTCTCTACCAATGGAGCCATATCTCAGATGGGTCCGCATCCGTGCCCAGAAGTTAGGTATGCCATATGAAGCTGTCAGGCCTGTTACTCTCGAAGTTGTTAATGAGGAGGGGGTTCTTCCAACTATTCTCCACCCTTACATGCCCACTGATATTGGGGCACTGAAGAGGTCTTGGATGCAATTGAGGAATGAACAGGATTCCTACCGAGAGAGGTTCAATGAACAGGAACAGAAGATCCAGAAACTGACTAGGCAACTGGAGAACGAGCGGATCCTGAACGATTATGTCCGCACTGAGAAGAAGAGACCATGGGAGCATTGATGGACCTTTGATGATTTCTTTTGCAGTTTTTATTTACCTTTTTAGTATTTCCATTCTTGTAACGCCTAAGGGCAGTTTGTTGAACAATTTAAATTTTGAAGTTTAAATCTAATAAAGTATGTTTCTTTTCTTGTTTACAAAATTGAATCTCGATTGTCTTTGAAATCATAAATCATACGCATTTTCATTCCATGCACTTCATAAACAGGTACCTTTTACAGGTCTCTTATCTTCTTCGCTGTTTATTTCAGCAATCATCATGTCTACTGAACCTTCAACTGAGCAAGCTATCAAGGCCCTCCAGGCCCAGAATGCCCAGTTTCAAGAGTTGTTCATGAATCTGGCTAAGGGTCAGCAAGACCTGAAGACCTTGATTCTGAAGGAGAAAAAGAAGAAGAAGAAGAGGACCATCCTGTTCAATACTGGATGCAGGTTTGGAAACGGGATGCAGAATGAAGTTGATTTGACCAGCTCATCTGGAGGGAAGGATAGTCCACAAGAAAGGAGGGCTCCTAGCCCTATGGTCTCCGACAACGAGACGGACTATGATGAAGAACAATATCCTCCAGCTGAGGATAAGTACAAACAGTTGGAAGACCGTTTAAGCGCTATGGAGATACAGAAGGTTCCCGGTCTGGACTTCGAAGATCTGGGTCTATCATCTGGGGTGGTGATTCCCCATAAGTTCAAGGCACCTGCCTTTGCCAAGTATGACAGAGTCTTCAGTCCGAAGCTGCACCTCCGGTCATATGTGAGGAAGATCCAGCCTTACACTGCTGATAAGGACTTGTGGATCCATTTCTTCTAAGACAGTCTCTCAGGGACTCAGCTTGAGTGGTTCTATCAGTTGGACGGAGCCAGTATCCACAGCTGGGAGGATTTGGCTACTGCATTTTATAGGCAGTATCAGTACAACTCCGACCTCTCTCCTACGCGTACCCAACTCCAGGGTATGTCAATAGGAACGGGTGAAGGATTTAAAGAGTATGCTCAGAAATGGAGAGACCTTGTCGGAAGGGTGCAACCACCGTTGGCTGATCGTGAGCTTGTTGACATGTTTTTGGGGACCCAGTCTGTTCCATTCTTTAACCATCTGATTGGAAGCTCTTCAGCTGGGTTTACAGATCTTATTTTGACTGGTGAAAGGATTGAAGCTGGTATTAAGGCTGGAAAGATATAGAAGGGTGCCTCATCGAGCACTGAGAAGAAACCGTTTAAGAAAGAGTCCAGTGATGTCTACAGTTCGAGAAGACAAAATAGACCTGAACACCGCCAAGTTGTCAACGCGGTTGTTATTTCAAAACCTGCTGGTGCTCCTCAGCATCACAATCAACAAAAGGACGAGAGACCTCGAAGGCAATTCACTCGTCTCAGCATGACTTTGTCTCAGATTCTGCCACAGTTGCTGAAGACCAATCTGGTGACTCTAAAAGAAGCTCCGAAGAATCCAAGTACCACATCACCAAAGTACAACCCTAATGTCTGCTGCGCTTTTCACTCTGATAGCCCGGGGCATAATACAGATGGTTGTTGGGTTTTGAGGAACAGGGTGCAAGACCTA
The DNA here is from genome assembly GCA_948472305.1 of Vicia faba. Lineage (NCBI taxonomy): Eukaryota > Viridiplantae > Streptophyta > Magnoliopsida > Fabales > Fabaceae > Vicia > Vicia faba. Next base: position 1,505,367,878 of record OX451735.1, on the reverse strand, counting down.
ATTGATGCGAAGGAGATTGAGTTTGAGGCGCCCGAGAGGCCTAATGTTGTAACTGCTCCCATGCCCAAGCATGGAGTGAATGCTCTAGAGGAAGAATTGTTTGTGGTTTCCGTGGATGATATTGTTACCCCTCTGTTGACTGTCAAGAAGAACCTGTTGCTAGTCGGTTTATTTTTGGGTTGCGACGAAGGTTGTCATATGTGTTCTGTTTTACCTACTGGTTGCCCATTCCTGAAGTCAGGTATCCAAAACTTGATGGATAGCAAAGAGATCCTGTTTGAAAAGACTGTTGTTCCTTCCGTTCATTATGAAGAAGTTGCCATCATTACCATTTTCAACAATTCTTCCAAGGCTCCCTCGAAGAAGTCTGTTAGAATTACATTTACTCCGAAGATCGCACCTGTAATCATCACTGTTCCGGGGCCCATCCCCTACACCTCTGACAAAGCTGTCCCTTGGCACTATGGGGCAGATGTTTATGTTCTTGGAGTTAAGCCAGAGTTGGATGCTGATACCGGCGTCAGCAACATTACTGGGCCTGCTAAAGTCACCCGCAGCAGTAGACTTTTCTCACCTGATATTGCTCCACCAACTGTCCGAAGACCTGTTATCATTACACCTGAAAGTGTGCCTAATGCCATTCCTGATCAAGTTCTTAGTTCTACTCCTGTCGCCGAGTCATCTGACGCTCGGGGCAAAGGGATCACCACTGATATGCCTGCCCAGACGGAGGCACCGAAGACTATTACTGTTGAAGCTTCCAAACAGGAGATGGAAGAGATTTTGAAGATTATTAAGAAGAGTGATTATAACGTAGTTGAGCAGCTGGGGCAAACCCCATCCAAGATTTCTATGTTGTCACTGTTGTTGTGTTCAGAGGCCCATGCCAAGGCTTTGATTACCTTCCTGAAAACTGCCCACGTGCCACAAGAGACATCAGCTGATCAGTTTACCGATTGTGTGGCCAATTTAACTGCTGATAATGGTTTGGGTTTCTCTGACGCCGATTTGACTGTTAAAGGGAAGAACCACAACGATGTCCTGCATGTCTCCATTGAATGCAGGGGCACTACTCTTGCACACGTATTGGTTGATACTGGTTCCTCGTTGAACATCTTGCCCAAGAAAGCTCTAGACCGGTTGGATTGCGAAGGGTTGGAGCTAAAGCCAAGTAACATCATTGTCAGGGCCTTTGACGGGTCTAAAAGGATGGTGCATGGTGAGGTTGATATTCCAATTAAAGTTGGTTCTCAGGTCTTCAATTCTACATTCTACGTGATGGACATTCGGCCATCCTATTCTTGTTTGCTGGGTCGTCCATGGATCCACAAAGCTGGAGCCGTAACCTCAACGCTCCACCAGAAGCTGAAGTACCCGGTCAGAGGGAAGATTGTGACAGTACAAGGGGAGGAAGAGTACATGGTCAGCCACCTCAACTCGTTCAGATACGTAGATATGGATGGGGAGTTCATTGAGACCCTATTTCAGCACTTTGAAGAGGTTCCTCAGACACTGGCATTAGCTGAGACTGTGGTTGAAGATTCTCCTATTAAGATGGCTTCCTTAAAGGATGCCCGGGCTGTTATTGAGAAGGGTGAGTGTGCAAATTAGGGCCAACTTCCTGATTTCACTCAGAAGACTAACAAGTTTGGTTTGGGTTTCACTGCAGAAGCTCAAAGGGCTGTTCATAATGCAAGGATTGGAAGACCTCCTGTGTCCATCAGTAACTCGGGAGTAAATGCCATTGAAGATGATGTGGAGGAGTCTGAATTCGATAGTTGGATCTATCCTACGACCAACGGTGGACCAAGCAACTGGACAGCAAAGGACTTCATCCCTATTACTTTTGTTAACCAGTAATGAACTCTTTGTTTTGAATTTGTAACAGACAATGTTGTGAAACTTCATAGCCCGGTGTATTACCCGGGGCACCGTGGCTTCATTTGTGAGGGCTTTGGTGTGCCATTTTCATATATCATTAATAAAAGCATTGGACGGCTTTTGCATTTCAAATTTTGCGCTCCTTGTTTTTCTTTATTATATGTTGCAAAACAGCTATTTTACACACACTCACGTATACAGGTCCGCATCCACTCTGGATCTCACTGGTAACGACTCTGCTACTGCCAGTTATGACTTCGAAAATCCGATCAACTTTGCCGAAGACGAAGGTGAAGATGATTGTGAAGTGCCTGGTGAACTTGCAAGACTGCTACTCCAGGAAGAGGGGGCCATTCAGCCACACGAAGAGCCAGTGGAAACAATGAATCTGGGTACTGAGACAGACAAAAAGGAAGTCAAGATCGGTGCAAATCTGGAGCTTAGTGTGAAGCAGCGGTTGATTCAAATGCTGCATGACTATGTTGAGATCTTTGCCTGGTCTTACAAAGATATGCCTGGGTTGGATACTGACATTGTGGTTCATCGCATGCCTACCAAGGAATATTGTCCTCCGGTAAAACAGAAAGTTCGCCGTATGCGCCCAGAGATGTCTGAGAAAATCAAAGCCGAAGTTATGAAACAGTTTGACGCTGGTTTTCTAGCAGTGACTTCTTACCCTCAGTGGGTTGCCAATGTGGTTCCTGTGCCGAAGAAGGATGGTAAGGTTCGAATATGTGTTGACTACAGGGACTTGAACAGGGCAAGCCCTAAGGATGACTTCCCTCTACCTCACATCGACGTTCTGGTTGACAATACTGCTCAGCACAAGGTCTTCTCCTTTATGGACGGTTTCTCCAGTTATAATCAGATAAAGATGGCTCCCGAAGACATGGAGAAGACGACCTTTATTACTCAGTGGGGCATATTTTGTTACAAGGTCATGCCTTTTGGATTGAAGAATGTTGGGGCAACGTATCAGTGTGCCATGGTTGCTTTGTTTCATGATATGATCCATCATGAGATTGAAGTATACGTCGACGATATGATTGCGAGGTCCCAGACTGAGGAGGAACACCTTGACCATCTACAGAAGCTGTTTGACAGGTTGAAGTTGTACAGGCTGAGATTGAACCCGAACAAGTGCACCTTCGGGGTGAGGTCTGGAAAACTACTAGGTTTCATCGTGAGCGACAAAGGTATTCAAGTGGACCCTGCCAAAGTGAAAGCCATACAAGAGATGCCATCTCCCAAGACAGAGAAGGAGGTCAGAGGCTTCCTAGGACGACTAAACTACATTGCCCGATTCATCTCGCACCTAACTGCTACTTGTGAGCCAATCTTCAAGTTACTGAAGAAACATCAAGTGGTACGTTGGAACGATGAATGCCAGGTTGCTTTCAAAAGGATCAAAGAGTATCTCCAGGAGCCACTCATCCTAATGCCACCAGTTGAAGGGAGACCTATGATCTTATACTTGACAGTACTTGACAACTCAATGGGGTGTGTGCTGGGGCAGCATGACGAGTCTGGCTGAAAAGAGCATGCTATTTATTACCTTAGCATAAAGTTTACCGACTGTGAGACCCTATACTCACTGCTTGAGAAAACTTGTTGCGCTTTGGCATGGGCTGCTCGCCGGCTGAGACAGTATATGCTGACTCACACTACTCTGTTGATTTCAAAGATGGATCCAATCAAGTATATCTTCGAAAAGACTGCCTTGTCCGGAAGAATAGCAAGATGGCAGATGATCCCGACTGAGTATGACATCCAGTACACGACTCAAAAAGCAATCAAGGGAAGTGTATTGGCAGACCATTTGGCACATCAGGCAGTAGATGATTACCAGTCTATGAACTTTGAATTCCCAGACGAGAATATCATGGTAGTGACTGATTGTGAGACACCTGGACCGGGTGAAGGACCTGAGGAAGGATCCCGATGGTCTATGTACTTTGATGAAACTTCAAATGCTTTGGGTAATGGCATTGGCGCCATGATCATATCTTCTAAAGGCTCTCATACTCTGTTTACCGCCCGACTATGTTTCAACTGCACCAACAATATGGCGGAGTATGAAGCGTGCATTATGGGTCTTCGAGCAACAATTGACCTAAGGATTAAGTTTCTGAGTGTCTTCGGAGATTCCGCTCTCATGATCAGTCAGATCAAAGGCGAGTGGAATACAAAACACCCAAATCTTATTCCTTACAAGGAATATGTATTGACGTTGCTTCCCCATTTCGAGGAGATAACCTTTGAACACTTTCCTAGAGAGGAGAATCAGTTGGCGAACGCGCTGGCTACGATGTCTTCTATGTTCAAAGTCAATTGGGACAACGAGGCTCCCCGGATCATTATTGAAAGATTGGACGAACCTGCGCACTGTTGTGATCTTGAGACTGAAGAGGTAACAGAAAAACCCTGGTTTCACGAAGTAAAAAGATACCTTGAAGCTCAAGAATACCCCGAGGGTGCATCTGTTAATTTTAAGAAGTTTCTGAGGAGGTTTGCAGCGAAGTTCTTCATCAGCAATGACATTCTTTACAAGCGTAACCATGATTCAACATTAATGTGTTGTGTGGATAAGAATGAAGCAGAAAGGATCATGGCAGAGCTGCATGAAGGTACTTTCGGAACTCATTCTAGTGGTCATACTATAGCAAATAAAATCCTTCGGGCAGGATATTATTGGTCCACAATGGAAGCTGACTGTTATCAGCATTCTCGGACATGTCACAAGTGCCAGGTCTATGCTGATAAGGTGCACATTCCTCCAGTTCCTCTGAATGTTCTGACAGCACCTTGGCCTTTTGCAATGTGGGGCATTAATATGATCGGCGAGATCAGACCTACGGCATCCAACGGGCATCGTTTCATCCTGGTAGCAATCAATTACTTTACAAAGTGGATTGAAGCAGCTTCCTTTGCTACGGTAACCAAGAACGTCGTGGCACAGTTCATTCAGCATAACCTGATCTGTCGATACGGTGTACCAGAGAGGATCATTACGGACAATGGTACCAATCTCAACAACAAGATGATCACTGAGCTCTGTGAGCAATTCAAGATACAACATCACAACTCTTCTCCCTACCGGCCGAAGATGAATGGGGCTGTTGAAGCGGCTAATAAGAACATTAAGAAGATTGTGCAGAAGATGACAATGACATACAAAGACTGGCACGAGATGTTACCATTTGCTCTTCACGGGTGTCGTACCTCAGCACGGACATCAACAGGGGCAACACCCTATTCCTTGGTTTATGGCATGGAGGCAGTCTTGCCCATCGAAGTTCAGATACCCTCTCTCCGGATCATGAAGGATGCAGGTTTGAGCGAAGATGACTGGATTCAGACCCGACTTGATCAACTGAATCTAATCGACGAAAAAAGACTTACTGCTGTTTGTCATGGTCAGACGTACCAAAAACGGATGATCAAGGCATTTAACAAGAAAGTCAGACGACAAGAGTATCAAGTTGGGGACCTGGTAATCAAGCGCATTATCTTACCTCAAGGTGATCCCAGGGGCAAATGGACCCCTACTTACGAAGGGCCATTTGTGGTTAAGAACATCTTCTCAGGAGGAGCTATGATTCTAAACACTATGGATGGTGACGACCTTCCCCACCCCGTCAATGCAGACATAATGAAAAGATACTACGCATAATCAAAGACTCGCTAGGTTGACTGGCCTAGGCAAAAATAAGGGCTTCCCGGCGAACCAAAAGGGTTCAGGCAAAAATAATGGATGAAAATAAAAAAATCTGTACACCCGACAAGTCGAAAACCTGAAAAGGCGGCTTGGGCAAAAATGGGTATCCCGGTGGACTGAAAACCCGAAAGGGAGGTCCAGGCAAAAGTTAGGGATCAAAGCGTAATACTATGTCTCATTGGATCACCTCGCATCCAGACTTCGATATCAACTATCAAGCTCGGACGACACTAAACAATCAGATTCATCTTCAACTAAGCAGCAAAGTGATGAGATGCTTGAAGATATAAAGGCAATAGCAGAGTTGGAACCCAGTGGGACTATTCACATAGCTGTTTTGTTTTCTTTTCACAAATTGTATAAGTTCTATTTGTTCGGCGGTGTTCTCTTACTAGGACGTCATCCTCTTGTACAAAAACGCCTATTTACAGGCAAAACTTCAAAATCAATACAAATTCATTTTTCAGACAAATTTCAAATTGTTTTTCCTTTATCTGTTTTGTTTTGCAAAGAACGTCCAATGTTCATTTTTGATATATGCATTTGACATTAATTGCTGCTCATAAATATTTACATGCGAAACAAAGGACAAATTACTGGTAATATCAGAAACAGGGGCAATAAGAATTGTCCAAGCTGTCTAGTTGCTCTATCCACCAAGGTACCAAGGGAGGTTCAGCTGAAGAATATGACCAAGATACCGTCACTCCCATAGAGTAAAACAGTAATGGTAGCTCTCCCCACTGAGACTTGCCACTATGAACGAATCAACAATACTCTCCCCAAGTAGAGTTAATCTACCATCAGCCCCAAAAAGGCTGGGTATCCCCAGAAGTTCTTAATATTCCTCAGCGGAGTATAAAGACATCCCCCAGCAAGTATAAGAATACCCCCCAGCAGTCTTAATATTCCTCAACAGAATATAAGATTGTTCCCCGACAGAATACAAGATACCTCAGTGGAGTCATATCCCCAGCGTAGTCTAAAAAAAAGATTCCCCGCCAGAGGTGAATCATCTTACCCAGTAGATTCTGGAAGCTTATCCCCTGCAGAGTGCAAATAAATCTCCCCAGCCAAATTCAGAAGGTTATCCTCACAAGAGTCTAACTGGGTTATCCTCAGCAAGTTGCGATTGAAAGATCAGCCCCAGCGAAATTCTTTCTATCCCCAGCGGAGTTCATCATTAAAATCCCCAACAGAGCTTATCAACGGAATCCCCAGTGGAGTTATCGTTAAAATCTTCAGCAAAACGTCTCTTCCCCACAGAGTATTTCCCCTCGGAGTAATCTCTTCATTAGTTTATTCCCCCCAACAGATTTCTTCTCTCCTACAGGTTTATCATCTCCGTTCATCATCCCCAGCGGAAACGAAGAACTCAACTCATTTCTCCAGCAGCTCCGGAATTTATTTTCCCCAGCTAAAACATCACATTTCCATACATCATGGTACATGCATATACGCATCATACCATGCAATCTCATTTATGTTGAGAACATCATTGCTTAATCCATCTCATGCATTGCATGTGACTGACCTTTTACCTTTTAGGAAAGATGCAGTTAAGTCCCCAGCTTAGTCGAAGACCTGACCAGTTCTTAAGTCTCAATTGAATTATCCTCGGTTGAATTTCAGATAAGGTTCTCAAATCTCGACAGTTTCTCTATGTCATAGTGTGGACGAGTACTATAACCTCAACGGTATACTCCATTGAGCACGAGTCTGTTCCTAGATCTTGATGTTTTCCTCCGTCATAGTGTGGACAAGTTCTATAACCTCAACGGTATACTCCATTGAGCACAAGACAGTTCCTAGATCTTGATGAAGATGTTTCCCTATGTCATAGTGTGGACGAGTACTATAACCTCAACGATATACTCCATTGAGCACGAGTTAGTTCCTAGATCTTGATGTTTTCCTCTGTCATAGTGTGGACAAGTTCTATAACCTCAGCGGTATACTCCATTGAGCACGAGACAGTTCCTAGATCTTGATGAAGATGTTTCCCTACGTCATAGTGTGGACGAGTACTATAACTTCAACGGTATACTCCATTGAGCACGAGTCAGTTCCTAGATCTTGATGTTTTCCTCCGTCATAGTGTGGACAAGTTCTATAACCTCAGCGGTATACTCCATTGAGCACGAGATAATTCCTAGATCTTGATGAAGATGTTTCCCTACATCATAGTATGGACGAGTACTATAACCTCAACGGTATACTCCATTGAGCACGAGTCAGTTCCTAGATCTTGATGTTTTCCTCTGTCATAGTGTGGACAAGTTCTATAACCTCAGAGGTATACTCCATTGAGCACGAGACAGTTCCTAGATCTTGATGAAAATGTTTTCCTCCGTCATAGTATGGACAAGTTCTATAACCTCAGTGGTATACTCCATTGAGCACGAGACAGTTCCTAGATCTTGATGAAGATGTTTCCCTACGTCATAGTATGGACGAGTACTATAACCTCAACGGTATACTCCATTGAGCACGAGTCAGTTCCTAGATCTTGATGTTTTCCTCCGTCATAGTGTGGACAAGTTCTATAACCTCAGCGGTATACTCCATTGAGCATGAGACAGTTCCTAGATCTTGATGAAGATGTTTCCCTACGTCATAGTGTGGACGAGTACTATAACCTCAACAGTATACTCCATTGAGCACGAGTCAGTTCCTAGATCTTGATGTTTTCCTCCGTCATAGTGTGGACAAGTTCTATAACCTCAGCAGTATACTCCATTGAGCATGAGACAGTTCCTAGATCTTGATGAAGATGTTTCCCTACGTCATAGTGTGGACGAGTACTATAACCTCAACGGTATACTCCATTGAGCACGAGTCAGTTCCTAGATCTTGATGTTTTCCTCTGTCATAGTGTGGACAAGTTCTATAACCTCAATGGTATACTCCATTGAGCACGAGATAGTTCCTAGATCTTGATGAAGATGTTTCCCTATGTCATAGTGTGGACGAGTACTATAACCTCAACGGTATACTCCATTGAGCACGATTCAGTTCCTAGATCTTGATGTTTTCCTCCGTCATAGTGTGGACGAGTTCTATAACCTCAGCGGTATACTCCATTGAGCACGAGACAGTTCCTAGATCTTGATGAAGATGTTTCCCTACGTCATAGTATGGACAAGTACTATAACCTCAACGGTATACTCCATTGAGCATGAGTCAGTTCCTATATCTTGATGTTTTCCTCCATCATAGTGTGGACGAGTTCTATAACCTTAGCGGTATACTCCACTGAGCATGAGACAGTTCCTAGATCTTGATGAAGATGTTTCCCTATGTCATAGTGTGGACGAGTACTATAACCTCAATGGTATACTCCATTGAGCACGAGTCAGTTCCTAGATCTTGATGTTTTCCTCTGTCATAGTATGGGCGAGTTCTATAACCTCAACGGTATACTCCATTGAGCACGAGACAGTTCCTAGATCTTGATGAGGATGTTTCCCTATGTCATAGTGTGGACAAGTACTATAACCTCAACGGTATACTCCATTGAGCACGAGTCAGTTCCTAGATATTGATGTTTTCCTCCGTCATAGTGTGGACGAGTTCTATAACCTCAGCGGTATACTCCACTGAGCACGAGACAGTTCCTAGATTTTGATGAAGATGCTTCCCTATGTCATAGTGTGGACGAGTACTATAACCTCAACGGTATACTCCATTTAGCACGAGTCAGTTCCTAGATCTTGATGTTTTCCTCCGTCATAGTGTGGACAAGTACTATAACCTCAACGGTATACTCCGTTGAGCACGAGTCAGTTCCTAGATCTTGATGAAGATGTTTCCCCCCAATTGAATTATGGACAGGTTCTTAAAACTCAGCTGAAGCATTCTCTCAGTTGAGGTACAAGCAAGTTCCTAAATCTCAATAAAGGTTAGACTTCCCCAGTGGAATCTTTTACAACAACAGGTATGCAAGTTCTCGCTAAGGAATCTCTTGTGCGATCGACATTCCTGCAGATGGCATCTGTAAGCCCATCCTCCTACTAATAATCTCCAAATGGCATCTGTAAGCCCATTCCCGACATCACAATGCTGATACTACACCATGTGAGTGCAAATTTATGGGCACTCTAGTGTTCAATTATCTTCCACCTTCGGATCATGAAAGGCTCAAAAGCCGGTCTATATCCTTAGGTTTAAGAAAATTGAACAGGGGCAACTATTGTACCCCAAAATTTGCCCTCCCATATTTCTCAAGACATGTCAAGAATAATCTCCAAGTAACTCAAGTTAGCTCAAGAGTTGGACATTCAAATCACCTCCTAAGACAGTCAATCCCAAAATTAGGGTTTTGTGTTGCATCAAGGTACTTGCACCAAAATGACCTCAAGTGCTCCCCAATGTCCTAATATGCTCTCAAGTCCATCCATGAAAAATTTCAAGCCTTGCAGAGAAAATTTGGTCAGCCAATTGCTCAAGAGGTCCCAAAATCGACTGTGCTAGGGCAAAAGTCAACTGTGACCTACAAACATTCAAACCTCAAGATTTTTTGTCAACATTATAATTTTGAAGGATAATTCATCATTTGATCAAGGTTTGATCATGATTCATCAAGGATTGCTCAAAATTCATCAAGATTCAAAAGTTGCTAAATTAGGGTTTTATAGGAAAAGTCAACTCAACTTTGACCAAGCATAACTTTCTCATACTTTATGAGAAATGACCCATCCAAATCTAATTTTTAATACGATGCATATTCCTAAAATCCATCTTCACACCCTAAGATCAAGAAATGCTCTCACAAAAAGTTACAAATTTGGACATTATAGGTCATTTTTGAAAGTCAACAAAAACACCTTTTTTGCCAAAGCTTATAACTTGAGCATGGAACATCAAAATGAGATGAGACCAAAAGGGTTGATTATAATACATCTTAAGGTTTCTAAAAAGTCAAAGAACACCTCCAAAAGTTCAAAATTGAAGAAGTTATGCATTGTTGAAGTTGAGTATTTTTCCAAAATTGCCAAAAGTCAACTATCCTCAAAACTCCAATTTTTGACAAAAGGGCCCCCTTTTTTCCACTTGTTTTAGTCTTGTCATGCCACACACATGTCCCATATTTGATTTCATGGACATTCATCTATTTTTCTATTTTATTTCATTTTTTATTGATTTAATTCATTATTAATCAATATTAAATCAAATAAAATCTAAAATTGATGTAACAAGATTTGTTGTGGTCATTACAGCTTGCAAATATCATATAACACCTAGTCAATTCGTATCAAGGCTCATTCAAGCATAAAAAATCAGATTTGGCCTATTTTTGGAAGTTTGATAATGGTGATCAAAACCAAATCATGAGTCTTCAATGCACTTGATTTCAGACCAAAAGACCAAACCTAATTCATTCTATTATATGCACACAAGCCACACAAACCTAGAGGACGCAAAAAAACTCTGCAGAAATGGCCATACCAAGTTTGTGAAAAAGCTTGAAAAGTGTGGGATCGAAAATAACCTTGGAGGCCAATTCAGACCAAAAGCTCAACACTACTCTCTTCCATGCCATCCAGTGAAGCAATACCAATCAAAACCAAGCTTTCTCATTGCCTAAATCACACTGTAAGTCATCACGAACCAAGCTCTGAACTTGGCATTGTGAAATCGTTTTCTTGCATCCTCTTGACAATTTTCTTGTACATTCATACTCACCATTCAATTTCCAACGTTTCTGTAATATTTGATTTTATTTTTATGGCTTATAACCCCGTGTCCAGAATTAGGGTTTTTGTTCTTGCTTTTTAGGCGTTTTCGATGCAGGATAAATTGGGCCAAACAATGGTTACAGGGATGACCAGGAGAAAGAAACGAATGCATTGGTACTCTTGGTTGTCGTTTACATGGCCTGGAGAGGGTTTTTGAGATACCCTATGAAACTTCCTGCGGATAAAAATCCGCAGGTAAATAACCAGGGTCGTTTGAAGAAGATGATGGCGTGTCCTTGTGCTATTGGCCCATTCAAAACAGTGGCGCTCTTTTTTGTTTTGTTTCAGGCTTAGCGTTTTGTTTTTTTATATAATATTTGCTTCTTATTTCATTAACAATAAAACAAGCCAGTTTGAGTGGTTGAGCACGCATGCAATGAGCGTTGGGACCTGGGTTCGAATCCCAGGTCCCCCAAAACTTTGTTATCATTTTATTTCAGGCTATTCCATGTGGATTCAGCAAGCAGGGAGTACCATATACCTCCAAATCTCAAAGGCTACGTGGCTACAAAGCAGATCCAATGGCCTGGAATAGGAGACTACCATGGTCTCAAGTCAATGAACATGTGGACAATCACAAAAGTCCAACAAGGCCTGGACGTATTGGGCCTCAGAAATGCTCTTTTCACTACCAAATTCAGGCCCACACCCCCCTGAGTATTTCTCTCTTATATTTTATTTCTTTTTCTTATTTATTTATTTTATTACTATTATTATTAAAAATTAATTAATTAACCAATTAACCTTTTTTCATAAAAAATCAAAATCAAAATAATATTTTTATTAATTCCATTAATTTTATTATTTATTTTTGTAAATAAGCAATCAATTAATTTATTTAGTTTTTTAATTAGGTTTAATAATAATATATTTTGGCAATAAATTAAAATTAACTTAGAATTAGGTTTTTAATATTTTTAACCATTCTTATTTTTATTTCCTTAATTAAAATAAAAACCAAAAATATTTTCATTTAATTAATTAATTCAATTATTAATTTAGATTAATTTTTAATTCAAAAAACAACAAAAATATGCTTTATTTAATAAAAAGGGTCAAAACCCTAAGACATTCTGATTTAAATTTCTCGCGCGCATATTATTTTTTATCCATATTTCAATAATGTAATTGCTCCGGGAATGTAATAGTTTTTAACTTAGGACTTTATTTATTTATTTATCGCTTTTATTTACCTTTTCGCAATTTAATTTTAAAGGGTTTGTCTTTGGCGATGTAAATACCCGACGCCTTGTAATAGCTTAGATTTATTTTCCGCAATTTAATTTCCGCAACCATTAACTGTTAGATGTTTAAATAATAGGCAATACATGACAAGATCAATTTTTAATTTAAAATCAACAGTAGCTCACCATGACATGTACAAAGATAAATAACTGAAAAAACAATACACTCACATATGCCACTCTTAGGGTACACATCACTTGGTTGCCTCGAACCTGGTCATTGAGTATAGGAAGTTTTAGAGGTCGCCCTCTTGTCCAAAGATCATAAGTTGCCTCGAAACGGTTGCCTCAGAAAAAATGATCTAAGACATTAGGGTTACCTCTAAGGCATCCTAACATTGCTTTAGTGGCCACATGTCCCTTAATCGAATTGACCCGAAAACTCCAACGACGGTGTTACCTACTCATTCATAGTGGGATAGCATTGTCTAAAGGACACTTGTACAGTTTAATTACTTTTTGAGTAGGTAGATGTTCTTAAGTACTTGCTCCTTTTAAAATAAAACAAAACTTTTCGCACTTACACCCCTTTCAAACAAAAAAATCTTTTCAAACCCACAATCACAAAGAAAAGCAAGCTTTTGAAAACACAATGAGCAAGTACCTAAGAGCCCATGGATAACCACAGATGGAAAGGGTGCTAACACCTTCCCTTTCTATAATCTACCTCCCGAACCCGAGAAATATCTCAAAAAGGAATTTTTTTGTGCTTTTTTCCTTTCCTTGTTGGATAAAATAAAAGACGGTGGCGACTCTTGCTTACCGCGACATTTTGCGAAAACAAACGCAAACGCGAACCAGCATTCCAAAACAGTCAGTTCTCATTCCCACCGATCACACTATATGACTGTATGTCCCTTCGAATGTCCCTCATACATCCAACGATAGGGATACCTACTCACTAATAGTAGGATAGTACTGTCTAAAGGATAAGGAGGAAAAGAATAAACTTTTCGAGTACAAGTAGATAGCTGTTAGATGCTTGCTCAAATAAATTTTTTTTTTCACACTTACACATTTCAAAAATAACTTTCAAAAAACATTTTATTTGTCAACACTCTTGAGGACTGATACAAGAGTTAAGCAAATCGCCGCACTAAGACATTTCAAGACATTTTTTAAAACACACAAAGCACAAGGTAATTTTAAAATGAGCTAAGCATCTAAGAGCCCGTAGATAACTACGGATGGGAAGGGTTCTAACACCTTCCCTTTTCATAATCTACCCCCTTACTCAGAAAATTCTCGAAAATATCTTTTTATGTTCTTTTCACCCTTTCCTTAATTTGGATAAAATAAAAGTCGGTGGTGACTCTTGCTTACCGCAACATTTCCAAACACAAATGCAAAACCAGTATAACAGTCGGTTCTGCCATCGTATCACATGCTGGTTTTGAATAGGCAGAGTGAAGTTTAGGAAAATAATTGATAAAAAATTAGCATTAGCATAATCACAAAGAGTAGAAGTATCAGAATTAGAAGACTTACTTGAATTCTATGGATGAGGAACTTCAGCAAATTCTTTTTCAGCATCCTTATTTTGTTCTCTAGATGCTTCAGCATCACTTGTGTACTTTAGAATGTTCTTTGGGCCTACTGACCACTTGACCTTCTTTGTTGCAGAAGGAGGTGGAATACCATAAGCTTTTTCTTCAGTTTATTTCTTCTTTTGCTTTATCTTACTTTTACTTGGACATTTTAGTGGCATGTTAGGTAGATTATGAATTTCTATCCTGGGGCCAATACCATCTTCTGGAAAACTTTATACATATTCAATCAGAACTTCTACGGGTTCCTCTTTAGTGAACAAATGATAGTCTTCTGTAGGCACCTTTCTGGCATAAATAGAATCTTTGTCCAGATCCTCTGTTCCCACTAGTTCAGTCACCCGTTGCATATGTTTCAGAGTTCTACCATTGAAGGGCTTTCTAATATCTGTGTATAGCTCTGTAGTGACATTCAGATCCATAAGTTCCTTTACTAACCGACTCTTCACTCGAATGTCAAAAATGATCCTACCCAGAGGGATCTATTTTCTATGTTTGCTTACTCCATCTCTTGTTTCCTTTATCATCTCCCTTAAATATTTGAGCACAGTAGAAGGGAGATTCATCTTTATCCTTTTCCTAAGATAATACAACATGTACTTCTAATCCTAATTGATGTAATATGGAGAGTTTCCAGCTTTTCTGTGATGAATGCATCTCAAAAGTATCTTATCATAGATTCTTAGCCATGGATGTCGATGCTTTATAGTAGATGGATTGTTGACATCTCTCCTGAAGATGGTAGCAATCAGTTCCTTTCTTCTTTCACCTTTGGAAGACATATCGGAGCATCATTTTCCAGATCCATCAAAATTCAATAGCTTGGCAAAGGATTTTTCTAAGATTTGAATCTTCTTACCCATAACTTGAGAGGTGATATGGATGTCTGAATCCCTTGTATGTATCCATAAATTCTTTACAAGTGCAGGATACACTGGACCTTTTAAACGGTTGAAGAAAACTTCTCATCCCTGAGCAGCGACATCACTAGAGAGATCAAACTCATCTAGTTTCAAGTTGTCAAAGTCTACAATGGATTCACAGAGAACTTCCATCTATGCCACCGGAGTGGGTAAGGTAATCTCATGAATGAATTTATCTTTTATGGCATCATGTAGTGGTTTTTGCTCTTGCTTTTGAAGTTGTGCTTGTTATTGATCAGCCATGGTTAGGGTTTAGGTTGTAGAGAAGGTTTTTTAAGATAAAAGATTTAAAGTGTGGGGTGTGAATATAGTAGTGTTATATGTGAAAACTGAGTGAAAGTGGGTTTAAAGAGTTTTAAAAAAGTAGAGTAATCATTAAAATTTTGAGAACACGCAACATTACAAGGGAGGCGAAAGGGGGTTTCATATTTACCCATGAAATAACGCTTCCCATGGGGTTACTTAAAACACTGGGATATCTTAATGTAGGACACATGTCTTATTTTAGTGCCATACAAAGCACTCTTTTCTTACCATCATTAATTTTAAACCTAGAGTCCATTAGACAGAAAGTCCTAGAGGGATTTTGACTTTAGGAAATTTCGGCATACCTTTGTTTACCTAATCCTTCTCCAGAAGCATGTTGGTGCTTCTAAGAGCTCTAATCCTAGATGTGTTTCTTCATTCAGTCTGAATGATGTTTGGGTTCGTATAAGTTTTGTCTTTTCACCCAGAATTATACCTTCAGAATGAGAAGATCTTTGCCTTTGTTTCCTTGAAGGCACTGAGTTGTCATCACCTTTTAATTCTAATTGAGCAGTTTTGCATTGAGTGCTTTCAGAATCTTTCAATTCAGATTCCATACCTTTGGAGTCTAAGTAGCTAATCTTCAAATCTGCAAACTTGTCAACTAGATTTGAATTTTCAAGGTCAAGCTTATCATCAAAATTAACATGAATTGTTCCTCAATAATTTGTGTTTCAATATTACATACCCTGTAGCCTTTTGAGCATTCATAGTATCCTAACATGATACACTTTTGTGCTTTAGAATCAAACTTGTTATCGTTGAGCATAAAATAATTACATCAGAAGTATATGGAATGGAACTGTTACCAATAGTTCATGTACTGATGATTTTGCCCTTCTGATTTCCCTTTAGAACCATCAGAGCCACTAGGCTTAAGTACCAAATCTTAGAACATGTGTCTTCTTTTCTTTGTGTAATGAGAGCATCCATATTCCAGGTTCCAATATTGGTGTCTCAACTTGGCTAATAAGGATGTATGCAATATAAACTATTTTATCTTTTGGTACCCATATCTTTTTGTGTCCTTTTTTGTTAGTTCTCCCATAGGTTTTTCCAAACCATGGTTTATGTTCAGAATAATTATCATGTGTGTGTCCATAAGTTAAATGGGAGTCCCAAGTTTTTGGTTTAACTGATTTTTGTTTTGATTTAGGCTTAACCATAGAATTATTATGTGGCACATAATCAATACCTCTATTTCCATGTCTACTTACTCCATAAATTATAGAAGCCATTTTGCTTTTGTCTATGTTTCGTGCAAGACATTTTCGAAAAGATATGTCAATTTTCTTAATGATAGATTTAGAGTATGTATAAGATTCTAAAAGAATCTCTTTTTCAAGTTCCTTACACTTTCTTTTAAGGGAATAGTTATATTTTTCAAGATTACATATCTTTTCTTTCAAAGTGGAGTTTTCTTTATTTAGCTCACTATGGGCTTTAAAATCAGCTACATAAATTTGTTATAAATCCTTGTACCTTTTCTGAAACTTATGATACTTTTCCAGCATTTCAGTCAGACATGACTCTATTTCAGAACGAGTTAAGTTAGAGAATGCCTCATCAAGGTCTGATTTTGGTTCAGATTCACATTCAGATCCTGATTCTGAGTTAGATACTTTTATGCATACCATCAACGCCACATTGGCTTGCTCTTCTTCAGAATCATCTCTTGAAGACTCAGAGTCGTCCCATGTAACCATTAAAACCTTATTCTTATCTTTGAATAGCTTTTTCTTATACTTTACTTTTTTTTTTTAGTTTGGAACATTCATTTATGTAGTAGCTTGACTCCTTACACTCGAAGCATATGACATCTTTGTCAGCACCAGACTTATCTTGTCTAGAGGTTGACTCAGAACATCCATCTGGTCTTTTGTAGCTTATGAACTTCTCTTGTATTTCATTTTAGAGTTGGTTAACTCTTCTGGACAGTAGAGACACCTTGTCCTCTTCATCAAACTCTTCTTTGGATTCTTCTTCTCCAGCATGAAGAGTTGTAGTCTTTTTAGACTTTCCTTTAGACTTCAAAGCTACTAACTTTCCTTTCTTCTGAGGTTCATCCTCTTCTAGATCTATTTCATGACTTCTTAAATAACTTACAAGTTCTTCAGAGTCGTACTATTCAAATCATTAGACACCTTGAGAGCAATCACCATATGCCTTCATTTCTTTGATAAGCTTCTAATGATCATATTCACGTGATCTGCAATAGTGTAAACCTTTTCTAAAACTTTTAAGCTAGAAACAAGAGTCTGAAACCTTGAGAACATATCCTCAATAGTTTCTTCTTATATTTTTAAATCTTCATACTCATGAATCAAGGCCAAAGCCTTGGTTTCTTTCACTTGTTTGTTTCCTTCATGAGTCATTCTAAGAGAATCAAATATAGGCTTTGCAAAGTCTCTATTTGTTCTCTTTTTATACTCAGTGTATAAGATATCATTCAAAAGAATATTATTTTACCTATGATTATTTTTTGTACTTCTTCCGTTGATAACTCATTTCTCTTATTTTCATTCTAACGTCATTCACATTCAGAGGATGTGTGTAGCCATCTATAACCATGTCCCGTAAATCTGCATCAAAACAAAGGAAGAAACATTCAATTATATCCTTCCAATTATCAAACTTGTCTCCATCAAAGACTGGTGTTTTAGCAGAGTAGTGATCTTTATCATTGTCAATAGCTGCCTTTTCGTGTTTCTAAATTGGATATTTATCTAACATGGTTAAATGTTTGATATAAAATAATCAATACCAGAACCAGAGATCTAATGCTAATTGAAGGTGTGAGAAACACAAGAAAGGGGGGATTTGAATTGGGTTTTTAGATTAAAAGTGTTTCTCTAACCAAGAACACAAACAACAAATATAAAAGACACAAGTATTTTTATCTTTGTTTGCTGTTAACGAAGCTACATCCAGTGCACCCACCAAGGTAGTTTTCCTTCTCAATAAGGACTTAATCTACTGATCAAAGATTTAATTACAACCTTAATGACAATTTGTCCAAGACTTCTTAAGAATCCTGACTATATCCTAGTCTATCAAGGAATTTAACTAAAGGTTAAGAATACAATAGTGTGTTTACAAAGTTGTTTCAAAAAAGATGATAAACAAAAAATGAATTACAAACCTTTAAACTTTAGAAAACATACAATGAAAAGTGTGAAATATAGTGAATAAGGTTTTCTCTCAAAGATATTGTTGTAACCCAAAATTTTCCCTCCCATTTCCTCAACATTTTCTCATCACCAGACCTTTGAAGATCAAGATCCAGTTAGGGTTTCCTCTGCTCAAGACTTCTCCTTGCACTGTTGACCCAAATTAGGATTTGTGTTTGCACAAGGATGATTTGACCTAAAATGCCTAAGATGACTTCCATACTTCATATTGGACTCCCAAGATTATCCACACCAAGTTTCAAGCCTTGATTTTCCAAATTTTGCCCAGTCAATTGGACAATTGACCTAGAAATCAGCTGTATTGGGGAAAAAGTCAACTGTGGCTAATTGATAGTCAAATCTCATGAAAATTGACCCACATCAACATTATGAACTCATATGGACCATTTGATCAAGTTTGGATCACAATTCCACAGGAAATTTGATCAGATCACCAAAAGGGCAAAATGGTCATTTTTAGGGTTTTGACTGCACAAAGGCAATTTTTGACTGTTTGACCTAGCCAATGGCAAACCAAGCTCACATATGGACTCAAGGATCCCATGGAATTGTCTTGACATTCTCAACAAGCTCAAAAGATCCCAAGTACACAAGATTTACAGTTGAATTTCCCAATCAATTGATCCATTTTGACTGTATACTGAAAAGTCAAACTTTGACCTTTTGGTCAAAATCAAGAGTCAAGATTCATTTTTTATCAAAACATGCCAAATCATGAAACTTGTTCACCAAGAAACCAAGAAATGCAAATTAGGGTTTGAAATGGAATTTTTCATAACTTAGAATTTTTCTAAGTTATGGAAAACCCTAATTTTTTCCCAACTTTGCCCCACTTTTTCACCAAGATTCATTTGGATTAAAACAAAAGTCAAAACATGAAAGTTGTAGCTTGTTGCATAATCTACAACTTTGATTCACAAAGTTTTCTCATTTGAGGCTTGTATCTCAAGTTACAAATTTTTGAATAAGGGCACTAAACCATTTTTAACTTAGTGAAAATTTGACCTATTTTGGACAAGTTTTTACCTAACTTCAAGGCCATTTTCCATACACTTCCACTTGGAATTTCAATTTGAATTTCAAATATGGATTGTAGTACACATTCCAAGCTTTCCAAAATGTCCAAGAACTCATCAAACAACCTCATGACTTGAGAGATTCGAATTTCATAATTTGGCAAAAACTCACTTTTGAATTGGTCATTTTTCATGTTCATAAGTTATGCAAACTTCTCAAAACCAGCATGCCCTTGATTACAGGTCCTAAAACCATCCAAAACTCAATAATTTAATGCATGTCCATTGTGTTAAGACCTTGTTTCATGAGATAAAGCATTGTATGAAGGATTAGTCCCAAATTAGATAAAGCATTCTTTCCATTTTTGCAAAGGTTTCACTTTATGTCATGAAGCAAATCCACAAGTACAAACCAAATCTCTTTAGCACAAGATTATGAACAAATCACTATGATCAAGAGAAGATTTGCAGCAGGATTAGGGGTCCTCTACTGACCTAGAAACACAAGTTGCCTTTGTTTGCTTAAGAGTGAAGAAAAGTACCATAACACACACCAACTTCCATCTCAGCTTACACACACTTAGACAAAGTTATCAAACATATTCCAAAGATCAGGACCAAGCTTTTGCACGACCCTAGCACCTCTCAAACACTCCCCTTGTCATAATCACTCTCAAACTGCAAAACAGGGCAAGGGCCTGCAGTTTGGGTGCCAACTTCCATTTCTCTCAAGCTCTCTTGTCCAAACCAGTTCACATACCTTCCCTACCATCCATACAAACTGTCCAAGGCATTAGAAGCAGACTGTAACACTCCTAACCATCATCACCATTTTCATTTTTCTGTTTTGCAGGTAAGGTGCTCTAGCACGATTCAGAAGCTCTCAAGACAAAGTAAACATTGAAATAGCATCCCTGGACCTCAAGGAAGCTTTTCCAATCATCACCTTGCACTGAGAACTTCTCCATTGTCAGATTGAACTTCAACTGAACAGGTAAGTTTTTGAATTCGTATCTCTCTTCTTAGGCATTGTTAGCTTTAGGTTTGTGAAGAGAATATGTCATAATCATTGCCCTGAACATGCCCATATAATTAGATTTTATTTATATTATGTGTGTTGCAAGAATTTGATGCCTGAACTTTGAACAAAAATTAGGTTAAAAATTGGGAGAGAAGAAATTCTCTCTCATTTCTGAGAGTTAGATCATGTTCTTTATATGTATGAAATCGTGAGATGATGCTTTACATTTTTTGTGTTGAAAGTTTTCATTAAAAATCAAAGAATCAGGATCTTGATGTTGAAGCAAGAGGCGCGCGTATTTTTCAAACAGAGGTGGCTGGAGGTTGAAGAAGCTGGTCTTTGGGCTGGGCTTGTTTCATATTTTTTATTCACACCATGATTTTACTTTCACACCCCCTAGGCCCATTTGGCTTATTTTTAATGATTTCTGACTTTTTTCTTTTTTGATTGATTCATTTATTTTTTCTCATGTTATTAAAAATATAAAAATATTTTTTCTCACCATTTTTGATTTTATTAGGCATTTATTTAATTTTCTTTTAGTTTATACATAAATAGATATATATATATATATATATATATATATATATATATATATATATATATATATATATATATATATATATATATATATATATATATATATATATATATATATATATATATATATATATATATATATATATATATATTGTTTAAAATACTAAAAAATAGTACAAATGCATTTCTATACATTTTTATTTTTGTTTTACTTTCTGAAAATATTTTATAGAAAAATTACTTTTTTTTATTAAATATTAAATATTATTATTTTTTATATATAATACATATTTAGAACTTAATACATAAATATATATATTTATTAATATACTTAGAATAAAATACTAAAAATATACATATTTTATTTTATTAAATATTAAACACTAAAAAAATCATTTTTGGCAAATACTTCACTTTATTTTATTTTGTACATAATAAATAAATATTTGTATTAAATTAAATAATAATACATATCATTTAATAGAAATTAGGGTTTGCCCTAAATACATAAAAATTCCAAAAAGATAATACTTTTATTTTGTTTATTTGACATATAAAAAAATACTCTTTTTCATACAAAACATTTTTGCATCTTGCATATTTTATTCCATTTTTATTTAATTATTGTACATTAATTAAATTGTATAAATTCAAAATTGATGTCATAGTTTTAGGTTTAAATTCCTTGTCAAAATCCCCATTTGAAACATTGTACCCCCTCCCTATATTATTGTGTTGTAATAGCGTAGGAGTTTACATTTCGCACTTTATCGCTTTCTAAATATACAATGCTAGAATTAGGGTTTATATGCGAATAAAATGAACAACATAGTTATGACCTAATCTCAAGACAAATAAGCATGAAAATGGACACACAAATCACACTTGCACCCCCTAGGGTATTCCACTTGTTGCCTTTCAAAATTGGGCCATGTTGTATGTTAGGTCTCTTTGGGCAAAACAAACAAATTGAATGATCATAGTCCCTCGATAAAAATATTGCCAAACAAATTATCAAGTCCCTTAAAGAAAACACCCAAAGATACTTGGCACCATTACAATTATGGCCTAAACGATGACCCGCGCCTGTCCCTTTCACATCCTAACATGAGATTGTCCACCAAATACAATGGTGGAACAAACTTATGAAAAGGGTTAAAACATATCAATAGTCTTTGAGAAATTTAGGAGTAGATAAACTCTTAGTTACTTGAATCAAACTTGCAAAAACAAAACACTTGCCTATTTTCTAAAACACACCTCACAACACTTTCAAAAAAACTTTCAAAAACAAATGAAAACCTTTTCAAAAGACATACATCTTTGTATACATCCCCACATGGATCATTACAAAGGTTGCCACCACATTGGCTTCTTTTCAAAACATTTCCAAACCCACACACACAAGCACCATTTAAAACAATTGAAAATCAAGGCAAGTTGATCTAAGCAAGTAAACTAAGAGCCCATGGATAACCATGGATAGAAAGGGTGCTAATACCTTCCCTTTCTATAATCTATTCCCCGAACCCAAGAAAACATCTCAAAGGTTTTTGCTGTGCTTTTTAACCTTTCCTTAGGATAAAATAAAAAGTCGGTGGCGACTCTTGCTCAACCGAAACATTTGCGAAAATAAACGCAAAACCATAGTCAGTTCTCCCACCGTATCACAGAATTGGCGACTCTGCTGGGGACAATTTTAAAAGTGGAGTAACCTTAGGGCTTAGATCACCCTCTTGCATGACTAATTGTTTGAATTGTTTGCTTTATACTTTGGCTCTATTTGTTTGGGTTTGCAATCCTACACCCGGATTTTGGGAAACATTCATAGATAGCAATACGTTGTGGAAACTGTGCGGGGTATACCGACACGGTCGAAGCAATAGCTATATTAGTGCGACATATTTGTGAGTACCGGTAACCCTTGAGTTCAATCAAGGAGAGTAAGACGCCGCTGAGTGATGTCACTAAGCACTAATGACCTAGAACCTTACTTGACCATCTTGGCCTTTTATTAGGGGTAGTGAGATGACCGGCTTTGGTGCAGTCCGAAGTTGGTAGATACTCGATACTACACTCATTGAGGGTTGTGTTCTTGGAATATTTTGGTCGCTAGTTAAGTGGCTAAACCAAAACAATGAACAATGAAAACAATCCAGTGATATTGAGCTCCTTAGAACCCGGTTACTATTTATAGGACAGGTTTTTAAGCCAAGTACACTCAAGAGGGTACTTACCTATGAAACCCCATGCAAGCCTGAAACTAGGGTTTGGTGTGATTTGCTTGTACATATGTTTTGTGCATACATCATAAACATCATATGCATTCACTAACCATTTCAAGGGTTTTGGATCTTCATCTTTGTTCTTGTTTTGTAGGACATGGAAATTCCTCGCAGAAACACCATTCAAGTCAACCTTGTGAGAATCTCTCCTCAACTCAAGGAGCTCACCTCAAGAATTCCAGAAAAATCATCCTTTAGTGAAAGACATGGTAGACTGCTCAGCCTAGTCAACACCAACATTGAAGAAGACATGATGAAAGTGCTATTCCAGTTCTTTGACCCTCTTCACCACTGTTTCACTTTCCCTGATTATCAGTTGGTACCCACTTTGGAGGAGTTTTCTCAAATCCTGAGAATTCCTATCCTTAGTCAACTACCTTTCAACGGTACGGAAAAGGAACCAAAGCCTGAAGATGTTGCTCGAGCACTACATCTACAGCCATCCGACATCAAGGGACATTGGGAAACCAGAAGCGGCATCAAAGGATTCTTAGCAAAATTCTTGTTTGAGAAGGCACAAGAATGTTGGAACTCATTGGACCTACAAGCCTTTGAAGAGATTGTGGCACTCCTTATCTATGGGTTGGTCTTGTTCCCAAATCCTGACCAATTGGTAGATGTCAACGCTGTCAAAATCTTCTTGTCCAGAAATCCAATACCGACATTGCTTGGGGACATCCTTCACTCATTTTACACACGAACAATGAGAAAGAGGGGTGTTCTCATGTGCTGTACTCCTATCCTTGCAAGGTGGTTTATTTCGCACCTTCCACAATCTGTCTTGAAGAACGACCAGGGCTCAAGGTGGTCCCAACAGTTGATGACTCTTACTCACTCTGATGTACATTGGTGTTCTCGGTCCAGAGAAAATGTCATCATCGTCGACCGTTGCGGAGAATTTCCTAATGTTCCTTTACTTGGAATTAGAGGAGGTATCACCTACAACCCTTGCCTAGCTTTGAGGCAATTTGGATATGCACGGAGGGATGGCCCTCATGACATGTTGATTCCTGACCTAGTTTTTGACTTCGACGACGATGCGCAAGGACTTCGCCAAAGGTTCATCAGAGCTTGGGGAAAACTCAACAAGGTTGATAGCAAGACTCTGGGACACAAGAACTCCATCCCTCTTGAACCCTATCTCAAGTGGGTACGAGCCCGAGCCCAAAGTCTAATGATGCCTTATCCTCATGTACTCCCAGTGATTAAAGAGCCCGTCAATGAAGGAGAGGTTCCCTACACCATCCTACATCCAGACATGCCTACATCGTGGGAGGAAATGCAGAAAAGCTGGATTCAGCTCAAGGAGGAACGGAATACTTTTGAAGCTAGCTACTACGCCAGTGAAAAGAAGGTTCTAGAGCTTACCCGCCGACTCCACGAGCAAGAGGCCCTCAATACCTACATCACACCAAAGAGGATGCACAATGTCTTTCTGCCTTAAGAAGTTTATTTTGTAATATTTGGCCCATGGGGCATTTATGTACTGACAAATTTCTTCTTATAATATGACGTGCGTTCTTCTTTGTCTAAAACAATTTTGAATGTCCTAAATCCTTGAATGCATTGCATACATAAGCATACCATTCATCATGTGCATAAGCAGGTCTCATTCCAGGTTTCCTTATCTGTCTGCTGTTTATTTCAGTAGGATGGATCTCGAGCAAACAATCAAAGACCTACAGGCTCAGAATGCACAATTCCAGCAACTCCTGATGACCTTGGCTAAGGGTCAGGAGGATATCAAGACTAAATTGGGGAACAAAGACCTAGTGAAAAAGAAGAAAAAGAGACTCGGGGTGGCTACTTTGGGGAGAAGATTCGACGGAGAAGCTCGAAGAGTGCTTGAATTTCCTCCTACTTCTAATGAAGGGACCAGTAAAAGAGATGGAGTTGCAGTGCCTTCCGAGTCTGATGAGGAAGAAGAAGAGGTTGAAGAGGATGAAGATTATTCTGACCAGCAATACCCTCCAGCTGATGATAAATACAAAGGGTTAGAAGACAGATTAGCCGCCATGGAATTACAAAGAGTACCGGGTTTGGATTTTGAAGACTTGGGTTTGGTTGCCGGGATTGTGATTCCCCCAAAATTCAAAGTGCTAGTGTTTGTGAGGTATGATGGGTTGTCCTGCCCCAAAATGCATCTCAGGTCCTACGTGAGAAAGATTCAACCCTATACGGCAGATAAAAACCTCTGGATTCATTTCTTTCAAGACAGCCTTTCTGGAGCTCAGTTGGAATGGTTTTATCAGCTAGAAGGAACCAGTGTCCGGAATTGGGAGGATTTGGCCACCGCTTTCTACAAACAATACCAATACAATTCTGATCTTGCCCCTACTCGTACCCAACTTCAGGGTATGTCATTAGGAACAAGCGAAGGATTCAAAGAATATGCACAAAAATGGAGGGATTTGGCTGGCAGGGTGCAGCCTCCTTTAACCGATCGTGAGCTTGTTGATATGTTTCTAGGGACCCTATCTGGGCCCTTTTTCAATCATCTGATTGGTAACTCTTCTGCGGGGTTTACCGATTTGATCTTAACGGGCGAAAGAATAGAAGCTGGCATCAAGTCAGGAAAGATTCAGAAGGGTGTTGCTGCAAGTACTGAGAAGAGGCCTTTTAAGAAAGAAGCAAGTGCCGTCTATGGTCCTAGAAGACAAGTCAAGCCAGAAAGTCGTCAAGCCGTCAATGCTCCGGTCATTTCAAAACCTGTTGCTGCTCCTCAGCAGTACAATCAACAAAGAAGTGAAAGGCCCAAGAGGCAGTATACTCGGCTGAGCATGACCTTATCTCAAATTTTACCCCAACTGCTATCAACTAATTTGGTGACCACCAAAGAAGCTCCTAAGGTCGTCAACACTGCGTCTCCTAAATATAACCCAAATGCCCGGTGTGCTTATCATTCTGATAGTCCCGGGCACACTACTGATGATTGCTGGGCCTTGAGAAACAAAGTGCAAGATCTTATCGACGCGAAGGAAATTCAGTTTGAAGCGCCTGAGAGGCCGAATGTTGTAACTGCTCCTATGCCCCAGCATAGAGTAAATGCCATTGAGGAAGAGTCGTATGCTGTTTCGGTGAATGAAGTTGTTACCCCTCTTTTGACTGTAAAGAGGAACTTACTACTAGCTGGTTTATTTCCGGGTTGTAGTAAGGGTTGCCTCCTGTGTGCTCTTATCCCTACCGGTTGTCCACTGCTGGAATCAGGCATCTAAAGCCTAATGGATAGCAAAGAAATTCTGTTCAAGAAAACTGCTGTTCCGTCTGTTTCCATTGAAGAAATATCTGTTATCACAATTTACAATCCTGCCAAAGCTCCCGTGAAGAAACCAGTCCAAATTATGTATGTTGCACCCATCACTATTACTGTCCCGGGGCCTCTCCCGTATGAGTCTGATAAAGCTGTTCCGTGGCATTATGGAGCCGACGTGTATGTGCTTGGGGTGAAGCAGGAGTTCAACACCAATACCAGTATCAGTAACATCACTGGTCCCGCCAAGATTACCCGCAGTGGCAGGCTCTTCTCGCCTGACATTGCACCGCCAGTTATCCGAAAACCTCTCACCATCACACCCGCAAGTGTGCATGTTCCAATTCAAGTTCCTGTGTCTAATACTGCCGCCGAGTCCTCTGATACTCGGGGCAAAGAAGTTGCTACCGATTCGCCTGCCAAGACGGAGGCACCAAAAAAGAAGACTGCTGTGGAAGCCTCCCAACAAGAAATGGAGGAAATCCTTAAAATCATCAAAAAGAGTGACTTTAACGTTGTTGAACAGTTGGGGCATACCCCCTCCAAAATCTCTATGCTATCATTACTACTATGCTCAGAGGCCCATGCAAAAGCCCTGATTTCATTTCTGAAAACGACCCATGTGCCGCAGGAGACCTCCGCAGATCAATTCACCGACTGTGTGGCTAATTTGACGGCTGACAATGGCTTGGGGTTCTCAGATGCTGACCTTACCGCCAAAGGGAAAAATCACAATGATGCCCTGCATGTTTCCATAGAATACAGGGGCACTACTCTCGCACACGTGTTAGTAGATACCGGCTCTTCCCTGAATGTTTTGCCCAAGAAGGCATTGGATCGTCTGGATTGTGAGGGTTTGGAGTTGAAACCTAGTAACATCATTGTTAGAGCCTTCGACGGTTCTAAGAGGATGGTGCACGGTGAAGTAGACATTCCTATTCGTGTGGGTTCCCAAGTTTTCAACTCAACATTCTATGTAATGGATATTCGTCCGTCTTACTCCTGCTTGTTGGGTCGACCCTGGATTCACAAAGCTGGGGCAGTAACTTCCACTTTACACCAAAAGCTCAAATACCCTGTCAAAGGGAAGATTGTTACTGTGCAGGGTGAGGAGGAATACATGGTGAGTCACTTGAATTCATTCCGGTATATCGAGATGGACGGGGAGTTTATTGAAACCCCCTTTCAGCATTTTGAGGAAATACCTCCAGTGTTGGCATCAGCTGAGGCAGTGGTTGAAGAAGATTTTCCGTCGAAGATGGCGTCCTTGAAGGATGCCCGGGCCGTAATCGAGAAAGGCAATTATGCAAACTGGGGTCAGCTTCCTGACTTCACTCAAAAGAATGACAAGTTTGGACTGGGCTTTACTGCAGAGGCTCAGAGGGCTGTGCGCAAGGAAAAGATCAGAAAGGCTCCGGTGTTTATCTCCAATCCAAGGGTGAATGCTATTGAGGAGGATGTGGAGGAAGCAGAGTTTGACAGTTGGATCTACCCGACTACCAGCAACGGACCAAGCAACTGGACGACAAAGGATTTTACGCCTATCACATTTGTCACGCAGTAATTAATTTCTTTTGATTTCCAATTTGTAACAAACAATATGTTAAAACTTTGTTGGCTCGGTGTCCTACCCGGGGCATCGTGGCTCCATTTGTGAGGGCTTTTTGTATGACATTTCCATATATCATCAATCAAAACATTGGACGTTTGTTGCATTTCAAATCTTGTACTCTTTTTATTTCTGTGTTATATATATTGCAAAACAGCTATATTTACACACACTCACTTATACAGGTTTCAATCCACTCTGGATCCCACTGGCAACAGCTCTGCTACCGCCAGTTATGACTTCGAGAATCCGATCAACTTGGTCGAAGACGAAGGTGAAGATGATTGCGAAGTGCCTGGTGAACTCGCAAGACTGCTGCTCCAGGAAGAGAGGGCTATTCAACCACATGAAGAGCCGGTGGAAACAATTAACCTGGGTACTGAGACATATAGGAAAGAGGTCAAGATTGGTGCCAATCTAGAGCTCAGCGTGAAGCAACGATTAATCCAGATGCTACAGGATTACATGGATATATTTGCTTGGTCCTATGAAGATATGCCTGGTTTAGATGCCGACATTGTAGTTCATCACCTGCCAACCAAGGAAGACTGCCCTCCGGTAAAGCAAAAGGTCCGCCGTATGCGCCCAGAGGTGTCTGAAAAGATCAAGGCTGAGGTTATGAAGCAATTCGATGTCGGGTTTCTAGCAGTAACTTCTTACCCTCAGTGGGTTGCCAATGTGGTGCCAGTACCGAAAAAGGACGGTAAAGTCAGGATGTGTGTCGACTACAGAGACTTGAACAGGGCAAGCCCCAAGGATGACTTCCCCTTACCTCACATCGACGTTCTTGTCGACAATACTGCTCAACACAAGGTTTTCTCCTTCATGGATGGTTTTTCAGGGTATAATCAGATCAAGATGGCTCCGGAAGATATGGAAAAGACCACCTTTGTGACTCAGTGGGGCACCTTCTGTTACAAGGTCATGCCATTCGGGTTGAAAAATGCTGGGGCAACCTACCAACGCGCCATGGTTGCTTTATTTCATGATATGATCCATCATGAGATTGAGGTATATGTTGATGACATGATTGCAAGGTCTCAAACTGAGGAGGAGCATCTTGACCATCTGAGGAAGCTGTTTGACCGACTCAAGTTATATAAGCTGAGGTTGAATCCCAATAAATGCACCTTTGGGGTAAGGTCCGGAAAATTGCTAGGCTTCATTGTAAGTGATAAGGGTATTCAAGTGGACCCTGCCAAGGTTAAAGCCATACAAGAGATGCCAACTCCAAAGACAGAGAAGGAAGTCAGAGGTTTCCTGGGACGACTGAATTACATTGCCCGATTCATCTCACATCTGACTGCTACTTATGAGCCAATCTTCAAATTACTGAAGAAAGATCAAGTAGTACGCTGGAACGATGAATGTCAGGCCGCCTTTGAAAAGATAAAGGAATACCTCCAAGAGCCACCCATTCTTATGCCACCAGTGGAAGGAAGACCTCTGATATTATACTTGACGGTACTTGACAATTCAATGGGGTGTGTGCTGGGGCAGCATGACGAGTCTGGCCGAAAAGAGCACGCTATTTATTACTTGAGCAAAAAGTTTACCGACTGTGAGTCTCGTTACTCACTGCTTGAGAAAACTTGTTGCGCTCTGGTGTGGGCTGCTCGCCGGCTGAGACAGTATATGCTGACTCACACCACTTTGTTGATTTCAAAGATGGATCCCATCAAGTACATATTTGAAAAGCCTGCTCTGTCTGGGAGAATAGCAAGATGGCAAATGATCTTAACAGAATATGATATCCAGTATACAACTCAGAAAGCAATCAAAGGAAGTGTACTAGCAGATCATTTGGCACACCAACCTGTGGACGATTACCAATCATTGAACTTTGATTTTCCGGACGAAGACATCATGTTGGTAACTGACTGTGAAGTACCTGGACCGGATGAAGGACCTGAGGAAGGATCCCGATGGTCTATGCATTTTGACGGAGCCTCCAATGCTCTGGGTAACGGCGTCGGCGCTGTAATCATATCTCCTAAAGGAACTCATACTCCACTCACCGCCCGATTATGTTTCAACTGCACCAACAACATGGCAGAATATGAAGCATGTATCATGGGTCTGCAAGCTGCAATCGACTTAAGGATCAAGTTTCTGAGTGTCTTCGGAGATTCCGCTCTCGTGATCAATCAGATCAAGGGCGAGTGGGATACGAAACACCTGAATCTTATTCCTTACAAGGAGTATGTGTCAACCTTGCTTCCCCACTTTGAAGAAATAACTTTTGATCACTTCCCAAGAGAGGAGAATCAGCTAGCAGACGCACTAGCTACGATGTCTTCAATGTTCAAAGTTAAGTGGGACAATGAGGCTCCCCGGATCATTATCTGGAAGTTGGAGGAACCAGGATACTGCTGCGATCTCGAGGCTGAAAAGGTGACTGAAAAACCCTGGTATCATGAGGTGAAGAGGTATTTGGAAACTCAGGAATAACCTGAAGGCGCATCTGTCAATGACAAGAAGTTCATGAGAAGGTTTGCGGCGAAATTCTTCCTCAGCAACGGCATTCTCTACAAGCGGAATCATGATTCAACTCTACTACGTTGTGTGGATAAGGCCGAAGCAGAGAAGATCATGATAGAACTGCATGAAGGTACATTTGGAACATATTCCAGTGGGCACACCATGGCTAAGAAAATCCTTCGGGCAGGATATTTCTGGTCCACAATGGAAGCTGATTGTTACAAACACTCTCGAACTTGTCATAAATGCCAAATCTATGCTGACAAGGTGCATATTCCTCCAGTTCCTCTGAACGTCCTGACGGCACCTTGGCCTTTCGCAATGTGGGGGATTGATATGATCGGTGAGATCCGACCGACGGCATCCAATGGGCATCGCTTCATCTTGGTGGCAATCGATTATTTCACGAAGTGGGTTGAGGCAGCTTCCTACGCCACGGTAACCAAGAGCGTCGTGGCACGTTTTATCCGGCATAATCTGATCTGTCGGTACGGCGTCCCGGAAAGAATCATTACGGACAATGGTACCAATCTCAACAACAAGATGATCACTGAACTCTGTGAACAATTCAAGATACAACACCACAATTCTTCTCCCTACCGTCCGAAGATGAATGGGGCTGTAGAGGCAGCCAATAAGAATATCAAGAAAATTGTGCAGAAGATGACAGTGACCTATAAAGATTGGCACGAGATGTTGCCGTTCGCTCTTCATGGGTACCGTACCTCAGCAAGGACGTCAACCGGGGCAACTCCTTTCTCTTTGGTCTATGGCATGGAGGCAGTCTTGCCAATTGAAGTCCAGATACCCTCTCTCCGAATAATGAAAGATGCAGATCTGAGTGAAGATGACTGGATCCAGACTCGACTTGATCAATTAAATCTGATTGACGAAAAGAGGCTCACTGCTATCTGTCATGGTCAGACGTATCAAAAACGCATGATCAGGGCATTTAACAAGAAAGTCAGACCACAAGAGTATCAAGTTGGAGACCTGGTAATCAAACGCATCATCCTTCCTCAAAGTGATCCCCGGGGCAAATGGACCCCTACTTACGAAGGGCCATTTGTGGTTAAACATGTGTTCTCAGGAGGAGCCATGATCCTAACCACCATGGATGGTGACGACCTTCCTCACCCCGCCAATGCAGACATAGTGAAAAAATACTACGCATAAATAAAAGACCCGCTAGGTTGACATACCTAGGCAAAAATAAGGGCTTCTCGGCGAACCAAAAGGGTTCGGGCAAAAATAAGGGATGAAATAAAAAAAATCTGTACACCCGGCAAGTCGAAAACCTGAAAGGGCGGCTTGGGCAAAAATGGGTATCCCGGTGGACTGAAAACCCGAAAGGGCGGTCCAGGCAAAAATTAGGGATAAAGCGTAATACTATGTCTCATTGGATCACTTCGCATCCGGAATTCGGCATCAACTATCTGGCTCAGACTTCGGCATCGACCAATCAGCTTCATCTTCGACTAGGCAGCAAAGCGATGAGACGCTTGGAGACATAAAGGCAATAGCAGAGTTGGAACCCAGTGGGATTGTTCACATAGCTGTTTTGTTTCCTTTTCAAAATTGTAAATTCTATGTTATTTGGCGGCGTCCTCTTACTAGGATGTCAGCCTCTTGTACAAAAAAAAAAAAAAACGCCTATTCACAGGCAAAATTCAAATCAATACGAATTCACTTGTCCATACAAATTGCCATTGTTTTTCCTTTTTCTGTTTTGTCTTGCGAAGAACGTCCAATGTTCATTTTTGATATATGCATTTGACATTAAATTGCTGATTCATAAATATTTGCATATAAAACGGAAGATTAATTACAGGTGACATCAGAAACAGGGGCAATGTGGAAATTGTCTGATGCAGTCTGGTTGCTTTGTCCGCCAAGGTACCAAGGTAGATTCGACTGAAGAACGTGACCAAATGATCTCAGCTCCCCGCAGAGTAAGGCAAGATTCAGCAATACTTCCCTCAGTGAAGTCGCCAACTTTCCCCGGCAGGTCTAAAAGCTTACCCCCAGTAGATTCTGGAAGCTTGTTCCCCGCAGAATACGGACGTCTCTCCCGAGCTTTATTCAGAGTCATTCCTCACAAGGGCTTATAACTGGGTTATCCTCAGCTAATTGCCATGGAAGATCGCCCTCGACAAGGTTCTTTCAGTCCCCGGCAGGAGTTTGTCTTTGGAATTCCCCAGCGGAGTTTATCATCATTATCCCCAGCGGAATCCATCATTGAAGTCCTCAGCAGGCCTCTCGTCAAACTTCAGCAAAGTATCTCTTCCACAGAGCAATTCCCCGGCCGATCGTCAAGGATTCATTTTCCTAAGACAAAAATACACTCATAAACATTTCACATTTCATACATCTTGCTTACGTACATGATAAAGTGCATACAACACTATCTCATGTTGAACATCATGACATCATGCATATCATACATCATGACATTGCATACAACTTATGTTTTTGCCTTTTCAGGGAAAAAGACAATCCTAAAGACAACTACCTTCAACTGTCACAAATTCCAGATTTGATACCTGTATCTAGCCAGGGCACATCTGAGAGTGATCAGTTTCCAGACTCGATTCCTGTATCCAGCCAGGGCATATCTGTTGACCACATTCCCAGACTCGACTCCTGTATCTAGCCAGGGCACGTCTGAAGAGTTCGAAGATTCGATTCCTGTATCCAGCCAGGGCATATCTATTGACGACTATTTCCAGATTCGACTCCTGTATCCAGCCAGGGCACATCTGTGAGCAACCATTTGTAGACTCGACACCTGTATCTAGCCAGGGCATGTCTGCATAAAGAGATTGAAGATCAAACACCTGTAACAAGCCAGGAAAACATCTGTCTTTCTCAAATACACAAGTTCTCGCTAAGGAATCTCTTATGCGATCAACACTCCCAAATGGCATCTATAAGCCCATTCCCGACAAGGTTCTGTCACATCTTCAGATGGCATCTATAAGCCCATCTCCCTATCCACTATCTCTCCAAATGGCATCTGTAAGCCCATTCCCGACATCACATTGTTAAGACTCCAACATGCGAGTGCAAATTTCCGGGCACTCTAGTGTCAGATCTCCTTTTACCCTCGAGTCACGAAAGGCAAGCCTGCCAATCTAACTCTTCAGGTTCAAGAAGATTGAACAGGGGCAACTGTTGTACCCCAAAATTTGCCCTCCCATTTCCTCAACATTTTCTCATCACCAGACCTTTGAAGATCAAGATCCAGTTAGGGTTTCCTCTGCTCAAGACTTCTCCTTGCATTGTTGACCCAAATTAGGGTTTGTGTTTGCACAAGGATGATTTGACCTAAAATGCCTAAGATGACTTCCATACTTCATATTGGACTCCCAAGATTATCCACACCAAGTTTCAAGCCTTGATTCCAAATTTTGCCCAGTCAATTGGACAGTTGACCTAGAAATCAGCTGTATTGGGGAAAAAGTCAATTGTGGCCAATTGACAGTCAAATCTCATGAAAATTGACCCACATCAACATTATGAACTCATATGGACCATTTGATCAAGTTTGGATCACAATTCCACAGGAAATTTGATCAGATCACCAAAAGGGCAAAATGGTCATTTTTAGGGTTTTGACTGCACAAAGGCAATTTTTGACTGTTTGACCTAGCCAATGGCAAACCAAGCTCACATATGGACTCAAGGATCCCATGGAATTGTCTTGACATTCTTAACAAGCTCAAAAGATCCCAAGTACACAAGATTTACAGTTGAATTTCCCAGTCAATTGATCCATTTTGACTGTATACTGAAAAGTCAAACTTTGACCTTTTGGTCAAAATCAAGAGTCAAGATTCATTTTTTATCAAAACATGCCAAATCATGAAACTTTTTCACCAAGAAACCAAGAAATGCAAATTAGGGTTTGAAATGGAATTTTTCATAACTTAGAATTTTTCTAAGTTATGGAAAACCCTAATTTTTTCCCAACTTTGCCCCACTTTTTCACCAAGATTCATTTGGATTCAAACAAAAGTCAAAACATGAAAGTTGTATCTTGTTGCATAATCTACAACTTTGATTCACAAAGTTTTCTCATTTGAGGCTTGTATCTCAAGTTACAAATTTTTGAATAAGGGCACTAAACCATTTTTAACTTAGTGAAAATTTGACCTATTTTGGACAAGTTTT
The DNA here is from genome assembly GCA_948472305.1 of Vicia faba. Taxonomy (NCBI): domain Eukaryota; kingdom Viridiplantae; phylum Streptophyta; class Magnoliopsida; order Fabales; family Fabaceae; genus Vicia; species Vicia faba. The sequence continues at coordinate 1,505,332,955 of OX451735.1, read as the reverse complement.
TACCTAACTTCAAGGCCATTTTCCATACACTTCCACTTGGAATTTCAATTTGCATTTCAAAGATGGATTGTATTACACATTCCAAGCTTTCCAAAATGTCCAAGAACTCATCAAACAACCTCATGACTTGAGAGATTCGAATTTCACAATTTGGCAAAAACTCACTTTTGAATTGGCCATTTTTCATGTTCATAAGTTATGCAAACTTCTCAAAACCAGCATGCCCTTGATTACAGGTCCTAAAACCATCCAAAACTCAATAATTTAATGCATGTCCATTGTGTTAAGACCTTGTTTCATGAGCTAAAGCATTGTATGAAGGATTAGTCCCAAATTAGATAAAGCATTCTTTCCATTTTTGCAAAGGTTTCACTTTATGTCATGAAGCAAATCCACAAGTACAAACTAAATCTCTTTAGCACAAGATTATGAACAAATCACTCTGATCAAGAGATGCTTTGCAGCAGGATTAGGGGTCCTCTACTGACCTAGAAACACAAGTTGCCTTTGTTTGCTTAAGAGTGAAGAAAAGTACCATAACACACACCAACTTCCATCTCAGCTTACACACACTTAGACAAAGTTATCAAACATATTCCAAAGATCAGGACCAAGCTTTTGCACGACCCTAGCACCTCTCAAACACTCCCCTTATCATAATCACTCTCAAACTGCAAAACAGGGCAAGGGCCTGCAGTTTGGGTGCCAACTTCCATTTCTCTCAAGCTCTCTTGTCCAAACCAGTTCACATACCTTCCCTACCATCCATACAAACTGTCCAAGGCATTAGAAGCAGACTGTAACACTCCTAACCATCATCACCATTTTCATTTTTCTGTTTTGCAGGTAAGGTGCTCTAGCACGATTCAGAAGCTCTCAAGACAAAGTAAACATTGAAATAGCATCCCTGGACCTCAAGGAAGCTTTTCCAATCATCACCTTGCACTGAGAACTTCTCCATTGCTAGATTGAACTTCAACTGAACAGGTAAGTTTTTGAATTCGTATCTCTCTTCTTAGGCATTGTTAGCTTTAGGTTTCTGAAGAGAATATGTCATAATCATTGCCCTGAACATGCCCATATAATTAGATTTTATTTATATTATGTGTGTTGCAAGAATTTGATGCCTGAACTTTGAACAAAAATTAGGTTAAAAATTGGGAGAGAAGAAATTCTCTCTCATTTCTGAGAGTTAGATCATGTTCTTTATATGTATGAAATCGTGAGATGATGCTTTACATTTTTTGTGTTGAAAGTTTTCATTAAAAATCAAAGAATCAGGATCTTGATGTTGAAGCAAGAGGCGCGCGTATTTTTCAAACAGAGGTGGCTGGAGGTTGAAGAAGCTGGTCTTTGGGCTGGGCTTGTTTCATATTTTTTATTCACACCATGATTTTACTTTCACACCCCCTAGGCCCATTTGGCTTATTTTTAATGATTTCTGACTTTTTTCTTTTTTGATTGATTCATTTATTTTTTATCATGTTATTAAAAATATAAAAATATTTTTTCTCACCATTTTTGATTTTATTAGGCATTTATTTAATTTTCTTTTAGTTTATACATAAATAGATATATATATATATTTTGTTTAAAATACTAAAAAATAGTACAAATGCATTTCTATACATTTTTATTTTTGTTTTACTTTCTGAAAATATTTTATAGAAAAATTACTTTTTTTATTAAATATTAAATATTATTATTTTTTATATATAATACATATTTATAACTTAATACATAAATATATATATTTATTAATATACTTAGAATAAAATACTAAAAATATACATATTTTATTTTATTAAATATTAAACACTAAAAAAATCATTTTTGACAAATACTTCACTTTATTTTATTTTGTACATAATAAATAAATACTTGTATTAAATTAAATAATAATACATTTCCTTTAATAGAAATTAGGGTTTGCCCTAAATACATAAAAATTCCAAAAAGATAATACTTTTATTTTGTTTATTTGACATATAAAAAAATACTCTTTTTCATACAAAACATTTTTGCATCTTGCATATTTTATTCCATTTTTATTTAATTATTGTACATTAATTAAATTGTATAAATTCAAAATTGATGTAATAGTTTTAGGTTTAAATTCCTTGTCAAAATCCCCATTTGAAACATTGTACCCCCCTCCCTATATTATTGTGTTGTAATAGCGTAGGAGTTTACATTTCGCACTTTATCGCTTTCTAAATATACAATGCTAGAATTAGGGTTTATATGCGAATAAAATGAACAACATAGTTATGACCTAATCTCAAGACAAATAAGCATGAAAATGGACACACAAATCACACTTGCACCCCCTAGGGTATTCCACTTGTTGCCTTTCAAAATTGGGCCATGTTGTATGTTAGGTCTCTTTGGGCAAAACAAACAAATTGAATGATCATAGTCCCTCGATAAAAATATTGCCAAACAAATGATCAAGTCCCTTAAAGAAAACACCCAAAGATACTTGGCACCATTACAATTATGGCCTAAACGATGACCCGCGCCTGTCCCTTTCACATCCTAACATGAGATTGTCCACCAAATACAATGGTGGAACAAACTTATGAAAAGGGTTAAAACATATCAATAGTCTTTGAGAAATTTAGGAGTAGATAAACTCTTAGTTACTTGAATCAAACTTGCAAAAACAAAACACTTGCCTATTTTATAAAACACACCTCACAACACTTTCAAAAAAACTTTCAAAAACAAATGAAAACCTTTTCAAAAGACATACATCTTTGTATACATCCCCACATGGATCATTACAAAGGTTGCCACCACATTGGCTTCTTTTCAAAACATTTCCAAACCCACACACACAAGCACCATTTAAAACAATTGAAAATCAAGGCAAGTTGATCTAAGCAAGTAAACTAAGAGCCCATGGATAACCATGGATAGAAAGGGTGCTAATACCTTCCCTTTCTATAATCTATTCCCCGAACCCAAGAAAACATCTCAAAGGTTTTTGCTGTGCTTTTTAACCTTTCCTTAGGATAAAATAAAAAGTCGGTGGCGACTCTTGCTAAACCGAAACATTTGCGAAAATAAACGCAAAACCATAGTCAGTTCTCCCACCGTATCACAGATATTTTTTGCTTTTCTCAATTCTTTCTTCTTATTTTTCACACTTGTATTTCTAGATTTTCCAATTTTCCAAGACCTCTGTATATAGAAGAAGAATAATATGTTGGAGGGTGAAGTTGGAATGTCCTCAAAATTACAGCTGTGTGAAGACACTTGATAATACCATAGTGGAGTGGCGCTTGCAGCATGTAATGGGTGAAAGGATGTTACGAGAGGAAACACGTTGGTACAATAGTGCATTCCTTTTTTCAGATTTTCATAGTAGTGGACAAAATATTTGATCTTGTATTGGTTGTACTCTTGCCACATATTATTCTTTTAGTCATTATCTTCTAGTCATAGGCTTCGAATACAAGTTGATGAAGCTTGAGTAAAGTTCAGGGAATGTCTTTAGAATTTGGTGAAAATGAGATTTCATAATCAATAGAGTTCAGATTCCAGAGGCTTTAGAGGCTTAAAACATTAGAGTCATTCGGAATAGATTCTTGCAGAGGCATAGACTTGGTAATCCAAATGCTTGAATTTCATTTTAATGTGACTTTTTTTCTTCCTTTTGGTTTAGAGTGCGTCTATAGTTCATAGTATGCTTACTTTGTATTTTGAAAATCTTTAAATTTTTCTTAAATCATACATTAGACATGCTTTGTTCAGAGTCTGTTTCGTCCATACTTGACTTCTTCAGAGTCATAACTTATTTTCTTTTATCCCTGTCCTTAACAAATTAATTAGAGTATAAAATTATTCATTATACATATTAAGGTTTGTTATTATCAAAACTCAAGGATAGTTGCAGAACCAAACTTGTTCCAACATATACCATTGGTAGAAATAAGTATTTTGTCTCATTTGCCAATGAATATAATCAAAAGCTTTAGAACCATGCGATCAAGAGAAAAGATGAAGTGCCGCGGAGGGAAAATTTGAGATTAAGTAATTGATTAACTTAACTAAAAAAAAGCAAGATTCGCCACTGAACTTTATTGTTTTCAAAGGAATGAGAAAAGATCAAACAAAACCCACAAGTTTTAAAAACAAAACTAATAAAATGAGAGATCTGAATACGAGGGTTGATTATGAAAAGGGAATGTATTATCACCCTTCACATCCATGGTACTCCATGGGAACCTCTTGAAAATTTGTGTTATAAAAGGTGTTGTTTGCAAAATGATTGATGGAATGGGAAAATAAGTTATTTTTATGATTTTTTTGTTTGGAAAAACTTCAAGAACCTCGTGCCTAGGTATCCTCCAAGTGTAGTGAAGAATTAAAACCTCATATTTTGTGTTAAAAATAACAAATGTTTGTTTTGGTTGATTTTAATGAAAATACATGTTTCCGCATTCAAGTGGAAAACTTACTTACTACCCAAAATCATGAGAAAGGAGCATTTGCATCATCTTAATATGGAGAATTTTACTTGGATTTAATCAACAATGAAATTCTCAACATTCAAGTGGAAAATGTCAATCACTTCACAACATATTATAGAAGTATAGTAGTTTGTATCACTACAAGAAATTAACTAATGTCCAATCTTTGAGAAAAGGTTTTAAAAGGAAAAGTGCACAAAGGGCAAAAAAAAAGGTTTGAATGAGTTTTGTGTTTTTTTAGTCTTTTGAAAAGAGTTTTGATATGCTTAAGATGTCTTAGCATTTATTAAGAAAAAGGTTTTAAAAATCACTTAACAAAGTCAAGGTTTATTGATAAATAGGTTTCAAGTTTGAAAACAAGAAGATTTTGAAATAGGGAGAAGAGTTTGAAAATTAAATAAGGGGGGGAGATGAAGAGACTATCCTAAAGGAATAAAAGGTCTCATTGTAAAGTAGCCCAAGAAAAAGTCTTTGTGCGTGCATGTGAAATAACCATAAGAAGATCAAGCATTTGACATAAGTCAAGCAAAGCATTTCATTTCCTTTGGATTAAGCCACAAGTCAAGCATCAGATGAGTATTCACACAAGTAGATGAATTATAAAAAGCATCAGATGAAATCCAAGGTCTCAGATAAAACTCAAAGCATCATATGAATTGATGAGTTCTAAATTTTTGTAATTTTAAGTGTGAATAATTATCACTCATCGGCTTAATTTGTTTGTTTTTTATCAATAAACCTCAACTTTAGTGTATATTCAGTATAGTTTACGTTATAGTGTATTTATTGCGTTATTGTGTAAATATCATTGAGTTGAATTTCTTTTATCTAATTTTTATAGGTATTCAAGCATTGATATTTAGGCATTGTTAGATAAAGCATTGAATAATCTTTCCAACGCTTTCGACCGTGCACGAATCAGAGTTACGATTCAAAACTTATGGCTGAATCTGTGTTGGTTTTTCAACTTTGTGTCATTTATCGTCGGGCGGCGCTTTTTGGTCGCTGGGCGATTCTAGAGCGACCTGAATCATGGAAAAAACACAGTTTTGGTCGTCGGGCAATGCTTTTTGGTCTTCGGGTGATACGTACTTAAGGGTAAAAACACATTTTTTGGGTATGATTTTGGGTATTTTAGACCCCAACTCCATCATCCTTCATTTTTTGATAGTTATAGCTTAGAAAACAACATAGAATCTTGTATATGGATGATCCAGGGTGGATTGCTCTTCAATCGGCACTGACAAACCGGTAGATTTGTGGTTCATTTGTCTTCTTCTTTGTGTATTATTTATGTGTTGAGTTTGTATATGTATTTACTTTGAACTCATGTATATTTGTAGCCCATGGAGTTATATTAAACTTTCTTTATAAATCTTTGTCGATTATTATCTTAGATTTTTGCTTTGTGCTAGAGATTTGAGTTGTTATAGACATATACTGCTTAGATTCTTATCTAGGATGATTATCTGTTAGTACTCTAGAGATAGATTTAGAGATGACATCTACTTGGGTATTAGAGCTTAATGCCTCTGTGTGGTTGTGCTGTACTGAGAGATCATTAGTGTAATTACATGGTTGTCTTCTGTGTTATTGAGGAGGTAGAGAGATCATTTCCTTGGTGATACAATAGGTCTCTCAATTTGGGTTAGAAATAACTTAGGTTGTGAGTGGTACGTAGTGACATTGATGAGTATTGTTAGGTTGAATGTAACTGGCCAATATATTTAAGTCTGTGATGAGTAGATTATATGCAGGTTTGATAAGTTCTTCCTTAGCTTTTACGTTTGTTTACATTTATTTTCTGTTGATAACATTTTCTTTACAAACCCATTTATCCCCAAAATCATTAACGAGAGATTTGTCGAACGACAATTCAATAATCAATCTCTGTGGACACGATAAATTTCTGGATAAATATTTCTAAAACTTTTGTTGCTTGTCGCTACACCGCTTTCAATAAAATGGCGTTGTTGTCTGGGATTGGTTTTATTGTCTTCGCATTGTGATAATTCTTTTGTTTTTGAGTTTTGTAATTAATGTATATGTTGTATAGAAATTGTACATTAACTTGTATATGATATTTATGCATATATGTGTTTTCACATATTGTTGCAAATTGTCTCATTTTTGTAATCTTTGTTGTGTGATTCTTAGGACACTTTCTTTAGGTTTGCACGGTGTGACAATACCATGGCATAATGAGAGGAGGTTACTAGCTCGCACAATAAAAGTGTCGAGCTTACGACGTAAAACAAGCATGTTTATTTATATTTGTTTATGTGTGTGGTGATTTGTGCTTTAACAAGTTGAAACAAGGATATGTTATGTATTTCAAATCTTCAGTTTTTAACTTGTTAATTCATTTTCACCTGGTTTTTATATCTTTATTTGTATTTGTTTTGTTATGTCAATTTGTGTTTTCCGAAAGCTTGTCGTGTTTAGCTTAAGGAGTTTTATTCGTTGTATATATTGTAAATTTTGTACATTGAAATTTTGTAGGAGTATTATTTTTCTAATTCTTTTGTTGTTGTTTGCACTCAAGTTTTGGTCCGGTAACTTGTAGAATATTGAGGTGATTTGTCAAGTTTGATCGTTTCGACTTTCGAATGCGTGGTAATGATTTTGTTAAAGTTTTTTACACGTTCGAGGTATGTGTTTATCGCTTTCTATACTTTGCATATTCATGATACTTGGACTTTTTACAATTTTTATGTCATTTATTCTTTTGTATACTTGTTCATTTGTGAATCACTTTAGTTCCTACCCTTTTTATGAGGTAGCTTTCCATTGTTCACATATGCTGGAGACCACAATTCTTGTTTTAACTTAATTTTATTATGCTTAATCTTTTGTTTGTGTTGATTGTATGAAAGTTTGAACATGATCAAGGCATTTTTTTTGTTTCATTTTAGGCATTACTACCTTGGACAAATAAGTCAATTCACCTTGTGAGTGTATGATCATTAGTAACCCCTTTGAGCTTTTTGTCGATATCCATGTAGTATTTTCTAAATGCTTGTCTATGAGTGTTTAGTTTCCCTTTTTGCATGGATGTTTATTCTTTGTTTTCTTGAACACTCAACCATTGTTTTGGTTTGAATTTTTATCTTGCCTTAGAAAGTAGGGAGTATTCACTTTAATGTATGGTTGAATTCAAGTTGAGGAGAAAAATGATTGTGTATTTATTGGTTAATTTCTATGAGGTTGAAAAGAAAAAGAAAAAAAAGTGAGAAAATAAATGAAAAAAAAAGTGATAGAAAAAGAAAGGAAAAAAAAATAGAAAATCTTTGAAAAATAAAAATAAAAAGAGTATGGAATAATGTTGTGTTGAATAAGTGATATGTGTTGGTTTGAAATTTGGGATGAAGAAGAAGTTTGATTGAAACTCTATTGTTTGAAACTTTGTGGAATTAATTACTCCCTTAGGTTTAGGCGAGTTTTTGTTTCGATTAGCTTTAGGACTTATCACTTGTTTATTAATCAAGCCACATTACAACCTTAAAAAGCCCTTGAGATTCTTGCTTTTATATTTTCAATATAAATTTTTGGATGAATGCATAATTTAGTCTATTATTTGCAATATTGTTGGATGACTGAAAATACCCCATTTTTATGTGTTTTTCATTTACTGATGATTGTGTTTGCTAGGTGTGATTCATTTGCGAACTAGTATTTTTTATAGAATATTTGGCATAATTTTTGTATTTATCATTTCTTTCGTGTTTATGTTATAGTCGTAGTTTAGTGATAAGTGTTTACTTTGTGTATACTGTTTTTCATTTGAACCATTCCATTTGTTTTCTGTTTTCAAAACTTGTTGATTCGTGATTCTTTGACTATCATCTTTTGCTTCTTTAAGTTTATTTGACTTTGTTTTTGGATGATATATTTACTGGATAGCATCAGGCTTCTCTATTAAGGGGACAACCACTTGTTCAAATAACGAACCATGTTGAATTTGATAATTTCAAAACAAGCTTCTCGTTCAGGAACATACTAGAGATATTTCCATTAGTTGTGGTTAAGATTGAATTTGAATCGCGACAGGCTTCTCAAATAAAGAGACAACCACCTGTTCAAATAATGAATACAGTGTTTTAATTGATATTGCAATGAGCTTCTCTGCCATGGACATGCCACAGAGTTGGCCGCTTGATGCAAGGTTAATTTGAAATGGAGTCGCAACATGCTTCTTAAAGAGACAACCACTTGTTCAAATAATGAATCCAGATCTCAACTTGATTGGATGAGGATCAAGGAGTTCACAAAAAGCTTCTCTATTGGGGATAAACCGGAGAGATAGCCATTTGATGTAAAGATAAAGATTAACATCTGGAGACATATAAGCTTCTCATGTAAAGAGACTGCCACTTTATGTTGCATGAAAGATTGAAAAATCTAGAACAAACAAGCTTCTCAAATAAAGAGATTGCCACTTGTTGTCAGGTAAAACTTCCAAGAGGGTGTTATAGAAACATTGATGGGAACATAACTTCTTCATATTATAATGGGAAATATCATAAATAAATCTTTGTAAAGGGAAAGAGAAACCTTCAAAAGTGCAGGATAATTGCCTTCTCAAAATCTAGGTTTCTGACCTAGAGAGATACAAAATATATTATTGTCGATGACCAATATTCAATCCAGGAATGAACTGGAGAGAAACAGTCAATCAAGACTCAAATCAGTTAGTGATAAACTCAACTGAAACTTATTCCATCCAGATAATAAGCTGGGAAGGAAATATAAAATAACATTATTCCACAAGGAAAAAACTCAATGGGGAATTAGAAAAGATACACTTTCTGCTTAGACAAAAAGAAAGGTTCCATTTGGACAAGTGAGCTAAAAGTTACGTCCTTGTAAAGTAAGTACCATGACCTGTAATGTCTCCAAACTTTTGATGATCTTTTGAGCATAATTTTCCTTTGACTTGTAAAGAGAAGTTGTAGAGGATGTAAAGTGGAGTCATTTTCCCAAATAATCAATAAACAATGTTGAAAAATGAGTGAGTTATGATATTTTGAAGTTGGACTTAAAAAGTTGACTTTTTAGGCCAAACCACTTTGTGAAATCTTGAAGCTTTGGACTTTTCGTGCATTCTAAGGCACCTTGATGATCGTATAAACTTCCAATGATGTATTCTAGATTGCTCCTTGATTAAACTTGGCCAAAGCTTGAGGAAACTTGATGATAAAGGCATGGAAGTAAACACATGAACCTTTTGAAGTATCTTGAGAAACAAGCAACCAAACTTTGAATTATCGTTGATCAAATAATGTTGAATGATGCTTGAGGAGAGTGTGACCTAAGATAATAGGTCATGTTTTGATGAATGAACCTTTGAGAATTAATGGTTAACCAAAATTTTAACTTGAGCAACTCAAAACCGTAATTGAGGAACATCACTTGATCTTCTTGATTCAAACCCTAACTTACAAAAGAAACTAAAAGAACAAGGCATATTTTTGTATTTTGTTATGATTAGTGAAACATAAAATCATATAAACACAAAGGTAAAATATACACAAAGATGTGTTTGATGATCACCAAAAGACAAGTCCAAAGATGGGAGAGTTGAAAGGCAACCAAGTTTGTGATCTTGATGCAATACAAAGATATAAATGAGATGGGATCTTAGGGGTAAAATTTAGGGTATGACATGAAGTATTTGAAATATTTAAGATGTTAATTATGCTTGTCGAAAACTAGAGTGAAAAGAAGATCAAAGTTTTACGAACAGATGGAGGTGGCGAATACACATCCAATATATTTGGGGATTTATGTGCAGAGTATGGTATTGAACATGAGGTAAGGGCTCCTTACATGCCTCAACACAATGCAATATCAAAAATAAAAAAGATAACTGTACAGAAAATGGAGAGATGCATGTTGAAGCAGAAGAATATGGCAAAATCCTTATAGGGTGAAGCAGTCACCACTGTTATTTATATTCTGAACATGTGCCCTGCCAAAAAATTGAAGAACATGGTTAATGAAGAAATATGGAGTGGAAAACGACCATCAGTGAGTCATATGAAGGTGTTTGACTCTATTTTCTATAAGCATGTTCCTGATGCAAGAAGAGTGAAGCTTGATGATAAAATTGAACCTATGATTTTGGTAGGATATCATAAGATTGGAGAACACATACTATTCAATTCAATCAATGATAAGATTATGATGATTCGAGATATTTTGATTAATGAAAAATCTATTTGGGATTAGAATTCAGGTGATGCAACTAATAAGCCATTAATGAGCTCTAACTTTGATGAAGAAAGTAGGGAGCAAGAAGAAATTCTAGCAAATGAAGTTACAGTCACAGTGGAAGTCGAAGCAGACAATAGAGAGGGTGTGGTTAGCTAAAGCCGAAGACCTCAAAGAACCAGAGTTCTCCCAGCAAGGCTTCAAGACTGTAAACTGGTTAGTGATGATGAACTCACGCTAGATGGAGAATTAGTTCATTTAGCTTTACTTACGGGTGTCAAACCAATCAACTATAGTGAGACTTTAAAGTATAAACAATGGAAGGAAGTTATGGTAACAGAGTTACATGCGATTAGAAGAAAAAAATACATGGGTGTTAGCAGACTTGGCAACACACACAAAAGCTATCAAAGTGAAGTGGGTGTTCAAGATGAAACACAATCCTGATGGTTGATTTTAATACATAAGGCAAGATTAGTCGCTCAAGAACTTCTTTAGAGATCGTGAATCGACTACTCTGAAGCATATGCGCTAGTAGCAAGATTGGAGACTATCAGATTGGTAGTAGGCTTAGCATGCAAGTAAGGTTGGTCGATGTAACACCCCATTTCTACCCAACAAATTATATAAAATCAGAGTTTCAAAATTTCCAATAACATATGGAATGTTACACTTTTAACTAAAACACAACGACATTCAATCACTTATAGTTCAGATACATAACACATAAAATTTGGATGAATCAATAACAACCTGTTTAATCTTTAAAAATAAAACAACTTTCATTAATACGCAGCGGATTCACAAAATTCAACTGAAAACACCATAACATCTTGTCCAACTCAAAACAACTTTAAGACAACAAGTCTTTAATGAAAACAACTTAAAAATTCAGTAACACAATAAAAATCAATAATAATGAAAACATGCGTTCATCCCCCCGAGTGTTACATATCAGAGCGACAACACCAACTCGAACTAACGAAGGTAACAACTATCCTTCTTGATTACCTGCACGTTACCAACAGAGGGCAACATTCAAACAGAAGGGGTGAGATATCGAACCATATAATCGGATATACAATAAATAATATATTAGTATTAGATCATACAATTCACCACTTCACAACTTTTTATCAATATTTAACATAATTAATTCATCCACACGACAACTCAGGATGCAACATGAAATGCAACTCGTTTTTATGCACATGCATGTGGTACCAATGGAGCAGAACTCCCAACTTAGAAATCAACCAAAAAAAAGAGGCATCAACAAGGCATAAGCCTTCAACTTTATATTTGTCAATCCAGGCCAACTTGACGAGCATCAACTCCAACATGATATGCTATGTATGCATTAACGACATGAACGTAATAACAACAGCAACAATAATTCAACTCAATTCAACATAGGCCATAAACCTACAACTTAATATTTTTCCCATAAATAGAGGCAATAAAATCACCTGCTAATTCATATTTTTCAACAAAAACACCACCCAACAGATCAACCAAAAATTACTACAAATAAACCGCATAATTATTCTGACTATTTCGACTAAAAACCGGTTAATTAATTATCTAAATGTTTATTCCTAATTATAAAACTTCAACAAAATTACACTAATAATATTAAATTATTATCATTATTATTATTATTATTATTAATATTATTATTATTATTATTATTATTATAAAACATTGTATTTTATAAACTTAGCAACGGTCTCTTAATTTAAAACATAAAGTTATAATTTCAGGAGTGCAATTATCAAAGAAAACATGATTGTTATAGTTTCATTGATTTCAAATAAAATATATGCAGTATAGCCTATGACTTATCAAAGTGTCATCTACCAAATGTATTATATTTGTAATAGAACCATTATCCGCTACAGGTTACTATAGGAATGAGAAGCAATATATATATATATATATATATATATATATATATATATATATATATATATATATATATATATATATCATAAAAAAAAGGGTGATGCTACATTATTAATAATGTCATAATGCAGCAGTCTTAATACACACCAACTATTTTTCAAAGATGACATAACAGTTCATACTTTCACAAGGTAATGCTAAAAGATATAAACTATATTAGCAACTCTAATAACTCTATTGACAATTCTAACAGAATTAAAAATTAATTTAATTTCTTAACTCTAATTCCAAAACTCCTAAAAAATATTATTCTTAATAATACTAAATTATTATTATTATTATTTAAAAACTCCAACTTAATATACTGACAACTCTAAACATGTCTGAATTACGCAAAACAAATAAAAAATGACTTTAATAATTCGAAAAAACTCTATTGATAACTTTAACAACTCTATTGACAACTCTAACAACTCTATTGACACTCTATCGAAATTAAAATTAACTTCAATATTTAACTCCTAAATATTATACTATTAATTATTGTTGTTATTATTAACAGTTAAACTACTAAAATATTATATATACATATATACTTGAATTCAAAGCTAGGAAAACAAACTGATACACTTTCATACTGGGTGAACTGAAAATTAATGCAATCCGCTTGTGCTTCTGTCACATTACGTTCTTTCAATGTGTATCTTATACTACTAAGTGTTTGCCACTATTATAATCATGAGAAAGATATCACGCTACAGTACCGAGTTTCTCACTTTGATTCATGATATAGCTACATATATTTAACTATACAAGCACTTGTGTTCTTTTGCTACAATATGCCAAGAAATATACATGCTTATATGCATGCTTATAATTGTGTAGTGTTAAATTGAAAAATGCAATGCTAGGTAAAATATCAAATTGGGTTCTTAATTTATCCATCAATTTCAACAATATATCAATTTTACAAACCCAATCCCACATACCATAAATCACACACCCTATTATAGAGTCAGAACGCCACCCTTATCTTGGATAAAATGCAGCTCTAAGAAACTTCAACCAAATTTCTAGGGGATTTGGCACTAGAAGCAATTTCCTTGTTCTTCTTCTCCTCTTACAAAACCCTAATTCCTCTTTTCTTTCTTTCCTGGTAGCTCTACACTCTCTTTTTACTCTAATCCCATTATACAATATAATAATCCTATTTTATTTAATCTTTAGTAAACTCAAATGGGCCTAAGTGACATACTCCCTTATTACTACACACCACCACCAATTTAAGCCTAATATCATATTTAAGCTTAATAATAAAATGACACTTCAACTTAATTCCACCAAATTAATCTGATTAATTATTATTTCAACTTTAAAAAATAATTCCGACTTCGACGATAAAAATTCAAATTAATATAAAATATTCAAAAATATTTAATCGAATAAATAATTAAATATCGGGGCATTACAACTCTCCCCCACTTAAAAAATTTGCGTCCTCGAAAATAAAAGTTTACCTGGTTCAAATAACTCGGGATATGAGTCTCGCATCTTACTCTCCAACTCCCAGGTCATGCTCTCTCCAGCAGCTCCTAACCAGACAACTTTCACCAATGCAATATCTCTTCCTCTTAGAATCTTCATCTCGCGATCCATGATTCGCACAGGCATCGTCTCCACCGTGAGATTATCCCGTACTTGTACATCGTCCATCTGAATCTCATGAGACGGATCGGGAATATACTTCCAGAATTGCGATACATGAAACACATCATGCAAATTAGCAAGATTTGGCGGTAACACCACTCGATACGCAACCTTCCCAACCGTATCTGATATCTGATACGGACCAGTAAAACGAGGAGTGAGCTTCTTAGACTTCAGAGCTCGCCCAACACCAGTCACAAGTGTAACTCTCAAAAATACATGATCACCAGCTTGGAATTCCAAATCTTTCCTTCTCTTGTCATGGTAACTTTTATGTCTACTTTGATAAGCTTTCATCTTCTCTCTGATAAGCTTCACTTTCTCAGTAGTCTCTCGAACAATCTCAGGTCCAAGTATCACACTTTCACCAGATTCGTGCCAACACAACGAAGTCCTTCACCTCCGACCATACAACGCCTCAAAAGGTATCATCCCAATACTAGAATGGTAACTGTTATTGTAAGTGGACTCAATCAATGGAAGATAAGTATCCCACGAACTTCTCTTCTCAAGAACACGTACTCTCAACAGATCCTCCAATGACTGAATAGTAATCTCGTTCTGACCATCCGTCTGTGGATGATACTCCGAACTCAACCTCAACTTAGATCCCAACGCCTCTTGCAAACTTTTCTAGAAATCAGAAGTAAACCTCGGATCTCTGTCCGACACAATACACAAAGGAACACCATGTGTAACACCCCTTCTAAAATACCCCGAATAAAATTAATTATATCAATGATTAAAGACATATTCCATCAGAGTTAACACGGAACAAGGGATGTCACAATTATGAAATAAATAAAACTTCCAATAAAACAGTAGTCATGCTACACTGAGGGTCATTATTCAAATAATTCAATCAAATTAAGACCATGTCTTACACAGCGGAAAAATACCATAACCAAAACGGAATAAACCAAAACATAATTATTCCCAATGAAATTCAAAGAAACAATTGAATAATAACTAATTCCTCAACTAAACATTCCCCAGTGTTACAACCTATCAGAGCACGACACTGACACGCAGACTTAAAGTAACATAGCTCTAGAACCATCCTCACCAACTCCTGAGCTGCTAACTTTAATCTGAAATTGTTAAAGTAAGGGTGAGATTTCTCATAATTAACATGCATTATAAGCTTCTCAATCAACATTATATCACAAGCATATTATTTCACCCATTTTAGCATAAATTCAGATTCAACACGCAGTTTCAATCATACAAGTCATTATGCACAAATCAATAATCAACCAAAGAATTGTAACACTGGAAGACATCCTAACATGTTACAATTCCATGCAAACACAAATGCAGACACAATGCATGTGGTACCAACACGTGACCAAGTCACCCAACACTGATCCATCATCAACCGGATACAGCAACCATCGATTCGTCCATAAACACCCGGACACGAATCCAGCCTAACCACCCATCATCACCCGGGTATTGGTTAATGGCGATGCAAGTCAAATTCCATACAATGGGAATTAACTTCACCAAAACAATGCATACGCACGCACATCACTAGCATGCAACATCAAATCAGTCTATGAAATACATCAATTTATCATAACTGAACCAAAACCAAAAACATGATATCTCAACGATCATGCACACCATCATTAGCAACATAAACATGCCTTTCATTCAGACAATACTAATACATCCATCCATCACAGGTTCACTGCTACATACACACCCATGTGCGTTAGCCAATAATCACTTATTCCGGGATTTGACTCATTTTCAAAATAATTTCAGGTTTTAGGAAATCTTTTCATTTTATAAAATATAGAATTAAATTTAAGAAATAACGTCCAAAACGGAACTCAAAACGGACTTACGGTTTGAAAGTTATGAATTTTCAAAGTTTAATATTTTTCAAAAAGTTACAGCAGAACCCGGTTCCTACATATGCAGGAACCGGTTCCTGCGAAGTTCAAAAATCACGCTTCTGGAAAAATGTATGGGAACCCGGTTCCTACCTATACAGGAACCCGTTCCTACGTGCATTTTTGCCAGTTTTTATAACTTCACACAGTGGAACCCGGTTCCTCCCCACTGGGAACCGGTTCCCACGACCTGCAGAGCCCAAAACTGCTATTTTTGACAGCATTATGTATCTCAATCCATTCCTTTTCATTCCCATACAAATTATAACATTAGGAATACCAAAATGCAACCAATACACATCAATACAACATCATAAATCATGTTTCCATCATTCCTATTAATTATTTATCACATTAATGGTTCCAATTCCTATAATCCGACACAATTAGGGATAATCCTACAAACCTAGAATTCCAAACCGGGATTCCCTAACATACTATGATCCATACTATTGAATATCTAAACCGATAATACGAATTAACTAATCGAAATCACCCTTTACCTTATGGGTTCTTCGAATTCTGACGCTTCCGGTTTTCTCATTCTTTTTCCTCTTCTCAAATGCACGTATGATGAATATTCCAAAATAACTCTCTTTCTCTTCTTTTTCCTTTTAATACTCCTTTTATTATTCCAATAAAATAATTAAATTAGTAATTAGTAAGAGTAGAGTATTTTACCCCTCACACCCTCTAATCACTCTTCACACCACCAATACTTCTTTCCTTTAATTAATTAAATTAATTCCAATAATCCAAAAATACCAATAATTAAATTTCCAATTAAATTAATAATTAAAAATTCTAATTATTTAATAATCAGATTATTTGGGGTGTCACAACTCTCCCCAACTAAAAGTGTTTTCGTCCTCGAAAACATACCTTAGACGAACAGTTCGGGATACGAGTCCTTCATCTGAGTCTCCAACTCCCAAGTGACATTTCCATCTGCTGGTCCTCCCCAAGCCACTCTTACCAACACGATCTCCTTGCCTCGCAACTGTTTCAACTTCCGATCCTCAATTCTCGCAGGTACCGCTTCCACAGTCAAATTCTCCCGTACCTGTATATCGTCTACCCGAATCTCATGAGACGGATCAGCAATGTACTTCCTTAGCTGAGATACATGAAAAACATCATGCAAATTTGTAAGTGACGGAGGCAAAGCAATCTGATAAGCAACTTTCCCAACTCTCTTGGTAATCTGAAACAGACCAATAAAACGTGGAGTCAACTTTTTTGACTTCAAAGCTCGACCAATACCAGTCATCGGAGTAACTCGCATAAAAACATGTTCTCCTTCGCTAAACTCAAGATCTTTCCTCCTCTTATCGTGATAACTTTTCTGACGACTCTGAGAAGTCCTCATCTTCTCCTGAATCATCTTAATCTTTTCCGAAGTCTGTTGGACAATTTTCGGTCCAATCACAGTGCTCTCTCCAGATTCATACCAACACAACAGTGTCCGACACCTCCTACCATACAATGCCTCAAACGGAGCCATACCAATGCTCGAATGAAAACTATTGTTGTAGGTAAACTCAATCAATGGTAGATAACTATCCCAAGCTCCACCTTTCTCCAACACACAAGTTCTTAAAAAATCTTCCAACGACTGAATCGTTCTCTCCATCTGACCATCTGTCTGTGGATGATAAGCGGAACTCAAACGCAACTTAGTACCCAAAGCTTCTTGCAATCCCGTCCAGAATTTAGATGTAAACCTCGGATCTCGATCCGACACAATACTAGAAGGAATACCGTGCAAACTCACAATCTTCTCAACATACAATTCTGCCAACCTTTCCATCGGATAATCCATTCTTATCGGAATAAAGTGAGCAGATTTCGTCAACCGATCAACAATAACCCAGATAGAATCACAATTCTTCGATGTCCTTGGCAAACCAGACACAAAATCCATAGAGATTCCATCCCATTTCCATTCCGGAACAAACAACGGTTCCATCAATCCTGACGGTTTCTGATGCTCAATCTTCGACTTCTGACAAACCAAACAAGCATACACAAATTCAGCAATTTCCTTTTTCATTCCCGGCCACCAAAACAACTTCTTCAAATCATGGTACATTTTAGTAGCACCAGGATGAATACTCAATCCACTACGATGTCCTTCTTCCAAAATACTCTTCCTAATCTCTGCAACATCCGGAACACACACCCTATTACCAAATCTCATAACACCATTCTCATCAATCCGGAACTCGCCTCCTTGACCTTGGTTGATCAATGTCAATTTATCAACTAACCCAACATCGGACTTCTGTCCATTCCGAATTTCTTCCAGAATACCACTAGTCAGTTTCAACATACCCAATTTCACACTATTCGGAGTAGTTTCACATACCAAACTTAAATCTCTGAACTGCTCAACCAAATCTAACTCACGGACCATTAACATCGACATATGCAAGGACTTCCTACTCAAGGCATCCGCAACAACGTTTGCCTTACCAGGATGGTAATTCAAACCGAAATCATAATCCTTTAGAAATTCTAACCATCTCCTCTGCCTCAAATTCAACTCTTTCTGATCAAAGAGATACCTCAGACTTTTGTGATCACTGAACACCTCAAACCGAGAACCATATAAATAATGCCTCCACAACTTCAAAACAAACACAACATCTGCCAACTCCAAATCATGAGTCAGATAATTCCTTTCATGTACTTTCAATTGTCTCGAAGCATAAGCCACCACCTGCTTATCTTGCATCAACACACCACCTAATCACATTAATGATGTGTCACAATACACAACAAAAGACTTAGTCGGATTTGGAAAAATCAAGATCGGAGCACTTGTCAACCTCCTCTTCAGCTCTTGAAATCCTTTCTCACATTCAACATCCCAAACAAACATCTGACCCTTCCTGGTCAACTTAGTCAACGGTAACGCTAATTTGGAAAATCCTTCTATAAACTTCCTGTAATAACCTGCAAGACCCAGAAAACTACGGATCTCAGAAGCATTCTTCGGTGCTTCCCACTGAGATACTGCTTCTACCTTCGTAGGATCCACAACAATTCCATTCTTGGAAATTACATGGCCAAGAAAAATTACTTCACTTAACCAGAATTCACACTTGGACAACTTCGCATAAAGCTTCTTCTCTTTCAATAATTCCAACACAACTCTGAGATGTTCTGCATGCTCTTCATCGCTCTTCAAATAAATTAGAATATCATCAATGAACACCACCACAAACTTATCAAGATACGGATGAAATATCCTGTTCATATACTCCATGAAAACACCAGGTGCATTAGTAACTCCAAACGGCATAACAGAATACTCGTAATGTCCATACCTCGTTCTAAATGCAATTTTCTGAATATCTTCTGACTTCACACGAATCTGATGATATCCAGATCTCAGATCAATCTTACTAAATACACAAGCTCCAACTAGTTGATCCATCAAATCATCGATCCTCGGCAAAGGATACTGATTCTTGATTGTAACTTTATTCAGCTGTCTGTAATCAACATATAATCTCATTGAACCTTCTTTCTTCTTAACCAACAACACCGGAGCACCCCACGGTGAAACACTCGGACGAATAAAATTCTTCTCAAGTAACTACTCCAACTGTTTCTTTAACTCCACTAATTCAGATGCCGACATACGGTAAGGCGCCATCGACACCGGACTAGTTCCAGGAATCAAATCTATAGTAAATTCTACCTCCCTCTCAGGTGGCAATTCACTAACGTCTTCCGGAAACACCTCTGGAAATTCATTCACCACTGGAAATCCATCACTCTTTGCTTTTCCCTCCGCTTCTATTGCAGAAAACAACATAAATACCACAACACCATCTTTCACAGCTAGGTTCATCTGTTTAACCGACATAGTCACATCTTCGACACCAACCTCTTCAGGAAAAATAACCGTCTTCGCAAAACAGTTGATATGAACCTGGTTGAATTCCAACCAGTTTATTCCAAGGATGATATCAAGTTTTTCTAACGGTAGGCACACTAAATCCATACCGAAACCCCTACCAAAAATCACAATAGGACAATTCCTACAAACATACGAAGTAGTCACTGAACCCGACGCAGGAGTATCAATAACCATACTTCCATCCATATTAGAAATTTCCAAATTCAATCTTTTAGCACAATCCAAAGCAATAAAAGAATGCATAGCTCTAGTATCAATAATCGCAATCAAAGGTATGTCATTAATAAAACATGTACCTTTAATCAGCCGATCATCTGGCTTAGTCTCTGACCCAGACAATGCAAACACTTTACCACCAGCTTGCTCCTTCTTGGGTTTTGTACACTGAGGACGAGTATGACCTTCTTCACCACAGTTGTAACAAGTCACCACTCTTACTCTGCAATCATTGGCCACATGGACGAGTTTCCCACACTTGAAACACTTCTTATCATTACTTTTGCAATCCACCATACGATGTCCTATCTCACCACACTTGTAACACTTAATGGAAGAACTAGAATCTCCTCCACCAAACTTCTTCCAACCACCGGGTCTCTGATTACTTCTATCATAAGGCTTACCATGATCCATCTGTTGCTTACCCTTCCTATCAACATACCCTCGAGCATTCGACATAGTGCTAACAAGATCCTCCTCTAAAATCCTACTACAGTCAACCAGATCAGGAAATCTTCGGATACGCTGATACCGAATACCCTGCTTAATCTCATCACGAAGACCATTCTCAAACTTGATACATTTGGAAAATTCTCCATCTGCATCGTTAGTATAATGAGCATAATACTTCGCTAACTCAGTAAACTTCGAAGCATACTCACTGACAGTCTTGTTACCCTACTTGAGTTCCAGAAACTCAATCTCCTTCTTGCCTCTGATGTCCTCAGGAAAGTACCTCCTCAGAAAATCCCTCTTGAACACAGCCCAAGTCAACGCAATACCATCTTCTTCCATTTCAGTTCTGGTAGCAACCCACCAGTCATCAGCTTCCTCTGCTAACATGTGAGTTCCGTATCTCACCTTCAGCCCTTCAGCACAGTCAATTACTCTGAAGATCCTCTCGATCTCCTTCAACCACTTCTGAGCACCTTCGGGATCATGTGCACCCTTAAACAACGGAGGATTATTCCTCTGAAAATTCCCCAATTGTCGGTCAGCACCAATCACAGCTCCCTGCTGGTTCCCTCCGAGTACTCCAGCCAACATTCCCAATGCTTCAGCAATAGCATCGTCGTTTCTCCTGTTACCTCTTCCGGCCATTGTTCTTGTAACATTACAAAACAACCTCATCAGCACACAAGTATCGACAGTGTCATCTTACACTAGTCGCATACAAAAGGGATAACGACACAAGACAAGACCGACTATGCTCTAATACCACTATTGTAACACCCCTTCTAAAATACCCCGAATAAAATTAATTATATCAATGATTAAAGACATATTCCATCAGAGTTAACACGGAACAAGGGATGTCACAATTATGAAATAAATAAAACTTCCAATAAAACAGTAGTCATGCTACACTGAGGGTCATTATTCAAATAATTCAATCAAATTAAGACCATGTCTTACACAGCGGAAAAATACCATAACCAAAACGGAATAAACCAAAACATAATTATTCCCAATGAAATTCAAAGAAACAATTGAATAATAACTAATTCCTCAACTAAACGTTCCCCAGTGTTACAACCTATCAGAGCACGACACTGACACGCGGACTTAAAGTAACATAACTCTAGAGCCATCCTCACCAACTCCTGAGCTGCTAACTTTAATATGAAATTTTTAAAGTAAGGGTGAGATTTCTCATAATTAACATGCATTATAAGCTTCTCAATCAACATTATATCACAAGCATATTATTTCACCCATTTTAGCATAAATTCATATTCAACACGCAGCTCCAATCATACAAGTCATTATGCACAAATCAATAATCAACCAAAGAATTGTAACACTGGAAGACATCCTAACATGTTACAATTCCATGCAAACACAAATGCAGACACAATGCATGTGGTACCAACACGTGACCAAGTCACCCAACACTGATCCATCATCAACCGGATACAGCAACCATCGATTCGTCCATAAACACCCGGACACGAATCCAGCCTAACCACCCATCATCACCCGAGTATCGGTTAACGGCAATGCAAGTCAAATTCCACACAATGGGAATTAACTTCACCAAAACAATGCATATGCACGCACATCACTAGCATGCAACATCAAATCAGTCTATGAAATACATCAATTTATCATAACTGAACCAAAACCAAAAACATGATATCTCAACGATCATGCACACCATCATTAGCAACATAAACATGCCTTTCATTCACACAATACTAATACATCCATCCATCACATGTTCACTGCTACATACACACCCATGTGCGTTAGCCAATAATCACTTATTCCGGGATTTGAATCATTTTCAAAATAATTTCAGGTTTTAGGAAATCTTTTAATTTTATAAAATAGAGCATTAAATTTAAGAAATAACATCCAAAACGGCACTCAAAACGGACTTACGGTTTGAAAGTTATGAATTTTCAAAGTTTAATATTTTTCAAAAAGTTACAGCAGAACCCGGTTCCTACATATGCAGGAATCGGTTCCTGCGAAGTTCAAAAATCACGCTTCTGGAAAAATGTATGGGAACCCGGTTCCTACCTATACAGGAACCGGTTCCTACGTGCATTTTTGCCAGTTTTTATAACTTCACACAGTGGAACCCGGTTCCTCCCCACTGGGAACCGGTTCCCACGACCTGCAGAGCCCAAAACTGCTATTTTTGACAGCATTATGTATCTCAATCCATTCCTTTTCATTCCCATACGAATTATAACATTAGGAATACCAAAATGCAACCAATACACATCAATACAACATCATAAATCATATTTCCATCATTCCTATTAATTATTTATCACATTAATGGTTCCAATTCCTATAATCCGACACAATTAGGGATAATCCTACAAACCTAGAATTCCAAACCGGGATTCCCTAACATACTATGATCCATACTATTGAATATCTAAACCGATAATACGAATTAACTAATCGAAATCACCCCTTACCTTGTGGGTTCTTCGAATTCTGACGCTTCCGGTTTTCTCCTTCTTTTTCCTCTTCTCAAATGCACGTATGATGAATATTCCAAAATAACTCTCTTTCTCTTCTTTTTCCTTTTAATACTCCTTTTATTATTCCAATAAAATAATTAAATTAGTAATTAGTAAGAGTAGAGTATTTTACCCCTCACACCCTCTAATCACTCTTCACACCACCAATACTTATTTCCTTTAATTAATTAAATTAATTCCAATAATTCAAAAATACCAATAATTAAATTTCCAATTAAATTAATAATTAAAAATTCTAATTATTTAATAATCAGATTATTTGGGGTGTCACACCATGCAACTTCATAATTAATCTAGTGTAAATCTCTGCCAACTTCGAAATCGGATATGTGATGTTAATAGGTATAAAGTGTGCCGACTTTGTAAGCCTATCAACAATCACCCAAATCGAATCATGTCCTCTCAAGGTACTAGGTAATCCTGTTACAAAATCCATTGAAATGTTATCTTATTTCCATTCTGGGATCTCTAATGGTTGCATCAACCCTGCAGGCTTCTGATGTTCAACTTTTGAATTTTGACAAGTCAAACATGTATACACAAACCGAGCCACATCAATCTTCATCCTAGGCCACCAAAACAAATTCTTCAAATCCTGGTACATCTTTGTAGCTCCTGGATGAATACTCAACTTAATTCTATGAATCTCTTCAAGAATCACTTTTTTCATCTCCGCATCATCAGGAATACAAATCCGATTACGAAATCTCAACACACCTTGTGCATCTAACTTAAAATCACTGTTCTTAGACTGATCGATCCCAACCATCGAATCTACTAACTTCACATATAACTTCTGAGCTTCTCTGATGCTATCCAGAAATTCATTATTAATCTTTAACATTCTCAACATAACACTCTGCGGTGTCACTTCACAAACCAAACTCAAATCTAGGAATTGCTCAATCAACTCCAACTCTTAAACCATCATTGCCGACATGTTCAAAGTCTTTCGGCTTAAAGCATCGGCCACAACATTAGATTTTCCTGGATGATAATTCAAACTGAAATCATAATCCTTCAACAATTCTAACCACCTTCGCTGCCTCATATTCAACTCTTTATGATCAAAAAGATACTTCAAACTCTTATGGTCACTAAACACTTCAAATCTAGAACCATAAAGATGATGCCTCAAGATTTTCAACACAAAGACAACTGCAGCCAATTATAAATCATACGCATGATAATTCTTTTCATGAGTCCTCAATTGCCTCGACGCATAAGCAACCACCTTACTATTATGCATGAGCACACCACCTAACCCCATCAAACAAGCATCACAATACACAACAAAAGGCTCTCCTAGATTAGGCAAAGTCAAAACTGGAGCCGACATTAATCTCTTCTTCAACTTGGTAAAACTTTCTTCACATCGAATATCCCATACAAAAGCTCTACCCTTACAAGTCAACTTAGTCAACGGAAGTTCCAACTTAGAAAAACCTTCAATAAACTGTCTATAGTAACCGACTAATCCCAATAAGCTTCTAATCTTGATAACTGACTTTGGAGCTTCCCATTGCAACACAACATCGACTTTAGAAGGATCCACGATAATGCCACCACCAGAAATGACATGACCAAGGAAACTAACCTCTTGCAACCAGAATTCACACTTGGAAAACTTCGCATACAACTTCTTCTCTTTCAAAACTTGCAATACAACTCTTATGTGTTCTTCATGTTCTTCTTCCGATTTAGAGTAAATTAGAATGTCATCAATGAATACCACCACAAACCGATATAAATAAGTATGAAAGATACCATTCATATACTCCATGAATACGGCGCATTGGTCACACTGAAAGGCATCACCGAATACTCATAGTGTCCATACCGAGTTTTGAACGCGGTCTTTTGAATATCATCTTCTTTCACTCTAATCTGGTGATATCCTGACCTCAAATCAATCTTAGAAAACACACTTGCACCCACTAATTGATCCATCAAGTCATCAATTCTCGGAAGCGGGTATTTGTTCTTAATTGTCACTTTATTCAACTGTCTATAATCAACACAAAGTATCATACCTCCATCTTTCTTCTTTACTAATAACACAGGCGCTCCCCACAGCGATACACTTGGTCTTATAAGCTTTTTCTCAAGCAAATCTTCTAACTGCTTCTTCAATTCAAACAATTTAGATGCAGACATCTTGTACGGTTCCATAGAAACAGATCTGGTACCAGGTACAAGATCAATCGCAAGTTCAACTTCTCTTTCTGGCGGTACATTAGGAATTTCATCCGGAAACACTTCGGAAAATTTGCGCACCACCTGCAACTCATTAATTCTAACTTGGTTCTCCATTGATAACGACGCCATCAACGAGATAATTTGTGCTTCGTCTTGCATCAGTTGCTGCAACTGTTTACCAGTCAATAAACCAACTCCTTCCTCTTCAGAAGTAGAAAACCTCACAGACTTGTTATAGTAATTGATATGAACATGATTATACTCTAACTAGTCCATACCCAAGATCACATTCAATCCTATTAATGGCAAACAAATCAAGTCAACAGCAAAGTCTTTGCCGAAGATCGACAAAGGGCAATTCAAACACTCACGAGAAGTAGTCACCGATCCCTTAGCTGGAATCTCGACGACCATTTCTCCATTCATAGAAGACAACATAAGACTCAATCTTTCAACACAATTAGCAAAAATTAAACAATGAGTAGCAGCGGTATCAATAATAGTAATTAAAGGTGTGTTGTACCCCAAAATTTTCCCTCCCATATTTCTCAAGACATGTCAAGAATAATCTCCAAGTGGCTCAAATTGCTCAAGAGTTGGACAGTCAAATCATCTCCTAAGGCAGTCAATCTCAAATTAGAGTTTTGTGTTGCATCAAGGTCCTTGCATCCAAATGACCTCAAGTGCTCCCCAATGTCCTAAAATGTTCATAAGACCATCCATGTCAAATTTCAAGCCTTGCAGAGGAAGTTTGGTCAGTCAATTGCTCAAAAGGTCCAAAAATCGACTATGCTAGGGCAAAAGTCAACTGTGGCCTACAAATAGTCAAACCTCAAGATTTTTTGTCAACATTCTCATTTTGAAGAATAATTCATCATTTTATCAAGGGTTGATCATGATTCATCAAGGATTGCTCAAGTTTCATCAAGATTCAAAAGTTGCTAAATTAGGGTTTTGCAGGAAAAGTCAACTCAACTTTGAACAAGCATAACTTTCTCATACTTTATGCGAAATGACCCATAAAAATCTCATTTTTAAGAGGATGAAATTTACTACAATCCATATTCACACTCCAAGATCAAGAAATGAACTCACAAAAAGTTACAAATTTGGACATTATAGGTCATTTTGAAAGTCAACAAAAACACTTTTTTTTCCAAAGCTTATAACTTGAGCATGGTATATCAAAATGATATGAGACCAAAAGGGTTGGTTAGAGGACATCTCAAGGTTTCTAAAACGTCCAAGAACACTTCCAAAAGTTCAAAATTGAAGAAGTTATGCATTGTTGAAGTTGGACATTTTTCTAAAATTGCCAAAAGTCAACTATCCCCAAAACTTCAAATTTTGTCAAAAGGGCCCACTTTTTTCCACTTGATTTGATCTTGTCACACCACACACGTGTCATATCTCCAGTTTTGTGCCAATTTATTAATTTTTCTATTTTATTTGATTTTTATTGATTTAATTCATTTTTAATCAATTTAAATCAAAATAAAATCTAAATATTAATAACTTGTGATCTTTTTGATCATTACAGGTCTTAATTTTCATGATGCACACAATCAATCTCGTACCAAGGCATATCATGAACAAATATTGGATTTTTTGACAAATATGGAAGCTTGTTCATGGAAGATCAAATCATATCTTAATTCATCAATAAACATGGATTCAAGGCCCAACTTTTAACCTAATTCATTCCTTATTACTCATACAAGGCAAAGACATCAAGGACACGACCAAGAGGCTGCAGAAATCACAAAACCAAAACTGAAAAAAAGCTTGAAAAAGTTGGAGATCGAAATCTTATTTGGAGTCCAATTCAAGGCAAAAGCTCAACGTAGCCTTCTTGCCTGACATCCACTGGAGCTAAAGCAACCATTCACGAGTCCTGAAACCACCTGAAACGCACTGTAAGTCTTCCTGAACATAGCCCTGTACACGAAATTACAACCTCCTATTCTTGCATCTTTTTGACAAAACGTTGGTATAATCATGTTTATCATTAAATTCCTTAACTTTCTGCATCATTTGATTTGATTTTCGTGAGTTATAGAACCATACCCGAATCTAGGGTTTTGGAGGTTCATTTTTGGGCATTTGCTTTACAGGTAAAATTGGGACAAATAATGGCCATGGTTGTATTCAGGGAGGAGAGACGAACATGATGATGGTCTTAGTTTGTGTTTATATGGTCTGTAATTCATTCTAGAAGCAAGCCACGGATCTTGCTGCGGATAAAAATCCGCAGGTAAGAAAACCAGAGATTTGTGGGGAAGACAAAGGCGTGTCTCCTTCCCATTGGCCCGTTCAAATAGCGCGCCATATTTTTTATTTTTCGAGCATATTACTTGTTTTTCACATATAATAATTAGTGTTTATTCCATTAACAACTAAGTGCATTGGCTCAGCTGGCAAGCGCGTTAGTTCAAAATCCCATGGGACCTGGGTTCGAATCCCAGGTCCCCCAAAAACTTTGTGTCATTTTATTTCAGGTATTCCAGTATGCACTCAAGCGCGTAGGCCCATCATGCTCCCTCAGATCCCAAGCGCCAGATGGCCTTCAGGCCAAATTTGATGGTCACAAGATGACGTCCACCATACACACCAATCAACGTGTCACATGGAAGCAGGAAAAGTCAGACAGGCTTGAACGTAAATGGGCCAAACAATTGCTATCAAACACCCTGATCCAGGCCCAGCACCCCCTTTTTTTGGTTATTTCTTTTTCTCTTCATTACATTTATTTATTTTGTTAATTATTATTATTATTATTTAAAACAAACCAATTAATTTATTTTCCTTATAAAAATCAAAATCACAAAAATATGTTTTATTTTATTAAATTAATTCATCACTTTTATTTTTGTAAATAAATTAAATTAATTAATTTAGTGTTAATTAGGTTAACTTTTAACATTTTTGCAATATTTAAAATCAATTTAGAATATTAAGTTTTATTAACATTAATCCATTTTATTTTATTTCCTTAAATATTAAAAAACCCAAAAAAATATTTTAATTAATTAATTAATTAATTTTGACCTAATTTAATTTCCATTTAATTCAAAAAATAACAAAAAACATGCTTTCTTTTCAAGAAGGGTCAAAACCCTAAAAAATGTGCCGTCTTAATGTCTTGCACGCGATCCAT
Organism: Vicia faba; assembly: GCA_948472305.1. Classification (NCBI taxonomy): domain Eukaryota; kingdom Viridiplantae; phylum Streptophyta; class Magnoliopsida; order Fabales; family Fabaceae; genus Vicia; species Vicia faba. The sequence continues at coordinate 1,505,304,243 of OX451735.1, read as the reverse complement.
TTGATTCCAATATTGTAATTGCTTCCGGTATGTAATAGCTTTTAATTAGGACTTTAATTATTTATCACTTTATTTTACTTTCCGCAATTTAAATTAAAGGGTTTGTTTTTGGCGATGTAAATACCCGACGCCTTGTAATAGTTTAGATTTAATTTCCGCAAATTTAAATTCCACAACTATAAACTGTTAGATGTTTGATAATAGGGAATGCATGACAAGATCAAATGTATGAACTTAAAATCAACATAGCTCACCCATGACATGTACAAAAGATAAAATTAACCGAAATAACACACTCGCACATGCGCACTCTTAGGGTACACCTCACTTGGTTGCCTTCAAACGTGGTCATTGAGTATAGGAAGTTTTAGTGGTCACCCTCTTGTCCAAAGATCATAAGTTTCCTCGAAACAGTTGTCTCGGATAAAATGATCTAAGACATTAGGGTTACCGCTAAGGCGTCCTAACATTGCTTTAGTGACCACACGTCCCTTAATCGAATTGACCCTTAAAACTCCAACGACGGTGCTACCCACTCATTCATAGTGGGATAGCATTGTCTAAAGGAAATTTGTACAGATTAATTCCTTTTTCAAGTAGGTAGATGGTTCTTAAGTACTTTCTCCTTTTAAAACAAAACAAAACTTTTCGCACTTACACTCTCTTCAAAACAAAAACTCTTTCAAACCCACAAACACAAAGAAAAGCAATTTTTGAAAACACTTTGAGCAAGTACCTAAGAGCCCGTGGATAACCACGGATAGAAAGGGTGCTAACACCTTCCCTTTCTATAATCTACCCCCGGACCCGAGAAACATCTCGAAAAAGGAATTTTTCTGTGCTTTTTCCTTTCCTAGTTGGATAAAATAAAAGACGGTGGCGACTCTTGCTTACCGCGACATTTTGCGTAAACAAACGGAAAATGCAAACCAGCATTCCAAAAACAGTCAGTTCTCTTCCCACCGTATCACAAGGTGTACTATTAATGAAACATGTACCTCTGATGAGCCTTTCCTCACTAGATGTCTGAGTCTTAGCCAAAGCGAATACTTTTCCACTGGTTTGCGTCTTCTTTGGTTTCTGACACTGACTACCAATGTGTCCTTCTTCACCACAGTTGAAACAAATCATCACTTTATGCTTGCATTCAGATACAACATGCCCAGACTTACCACAACGAAAACATCTCTTCACCTTAGCAGTACACACATTACTCTTATGACTAGGTTTTCCATATTTGAAGCACACCACACTAACAGGAGCATCTCCCCCACTAGTCCTCTGACACTGAGCAACTTTCTGTTTACCTTTACCAGCTGGGGCATCATAAGGCTTACCACGGTTCTGTTGGTGCTTACCCCTCTTCCCATTGATAATCTTATAGTGAGCATTATTGTCCTCTTCATAAATCCTACAACTATCAATCAAATCAGCAAAGACACGAATCTTCTGGTATCCAATTGCCTTCTTGATCTCTGGGCGCAACCCGTTCTCAAACTTGTTGCACTTCAAAAACTCAGCATTTGCCTCACTATAGTGCGGATAAAATATAGCCAACTCAAAAAACATTACAGCATACTCAACAACCGACATACTCCCTTACTTCAGCTCAAGAAACTCAATTTCTTTCTTACCAAGAACGTCATTAGGGATATACTTCTTCAGAAATTCCCTACGGAATACAAACCAAGTTACATTCTCACCTACAGCTTCCAATTTTTGACAAGTCTCTAGCCACCAGTCATCAGCCTCCACCGCTAGCATATGAGTACTATAACAAACCTTTTGTGCTGGAGTGCATTCCATCACACAGAAGATTATCTCAATCTCTTTCAGCCAATCCAACGCTCCGTCAGGATCATACTCACCCTTGAAGATAGGTGGATTTTCCCTTTGGAAAGTCGCCAAACTGCGAGATCCAGCATTCTCGTCAACATTCAGTTGATTCTGCATAGCCTGAGCCGTCACTTGCAAAGCAGCAGCAAGTGCAACATCATTCCTTCCATCCATCTCAACTTATCTCTACAACATAAACAACAATTAAAATTCAGATTAACAATACTCGATTGTTAAACAAAACTACAACTCGACAACTTGAACGGACATACCGGCTTGCTCTGATACCACCAATGTAACACCCCATTTCTACCCAACGAATTATATAAAATCAGAGTTTCAAAATTTCCAACAACATATGGAATGTTACACTTTTAACTTAAAACAACGACATTCAATCACTTATAGTTCAGATACGTAACACATAAAATTTGGATGAACTAATAACAACCTGTTTAATCTTTAAAAATAAAACAACTTTCTTTACGACGCAGCGGATTCACAAAATTCAACTGAAAACACCACAACATCTTGTCCAACTCAAAACAACTTTAAGACAACAAGTCTTTAATGAAAACAACTTAAATATTCAGCAACACAATGAAAATCAACAACAAAGAAAACATTAGTTCATCCCCCCGAGTGTTACGTATCAGAGAGACAATCCAACTCGAACTAACGAAGGTAACAACTATCCTTCTTGATTACCTGCACGTTACCAACAGAGGGCAACATTCAAACAGAAGGGGTGAGATATTGAACCTTATAATCGGATATACTATAAATAATATATTAGTATTAGATCATACAATTCACCACTTCACAGTTTTTTATCAATATTTAACATAATTAATTCATCCACACGACAACTCAGGATGCAACATAAAATGCGACTCGTTTTGATACACATACATGTGGTACCAATGGAGCAGAACTCTCAACTTAGAAATCTGCCAATAAATAGAGGAATCAACAAGACATAAACCTTCAACTTTATATTTTCCAATCTAGACCAACTTGACGAGCATCAACTCCAACATGATATGTTATGTATGCATTAACGACATGAACGTAATAAAAACAACAACAACAACAACAACAACAATAATTCAACTGATTTCAATATTGGCCATAAGCCTACAACTTAATATTTTGTCCATAAATAGAGCAAATAAAATCATCTCTTAATTCACATTTTTCAACAAAAACACCACCCAACAGATCAACTAAAAATTACTACAAATAAATCGCATAATTATTCAGACTATTTCGACTAAAAACCGATTAATTAATTATCTAAATGTTTATTCCTAATTACAAAATTTCAACAAAATTACACTAATAATATTAAATTATTATTATTATTATTATTATTATTATTATTATTATTATTATTATTATTATTATTATTATTATTATTATTATTATTATAATGAAACATTTATTTTTTAGGAACAGACTGTTAATTTAAAACATAAACTTATAATGTCAGGATTTCAATTATCAAAGAAAACATGGTTGTTATAGTTTCATTGATTTCAAATAAAACATATGTGGTATAGTCTATGACTTATCAAACTGTCATCTATCAAATGTATTATATTTGTAATAGAACCATTATCCGCTACAGGTTACTATAGGATGAGAAGATATATATATATATATATATATATATATATATATATATATATATATATATATATATATATATATCATTAAAAAAAAAAGGGTGATGCTACATTATTAATAATGTCATAACGCTGCAGTCTTAATACATACCAACTATTTTTCAAAGATGACATAACGGTTCATATTTTCACAAGGTAATGTTAAAAGATATAAACTTTATTAGCAACTCTAATAACTCTATTGACAACTCTAACGAAATTAAAAATTAATTTAATTTCTCATCTCTAATTTCAAAACTCCTAAAAAAATATTATTCTTAATAATACTAAATTATTATTATTATTATTTAGAAACTCCAACTTAATCTACTGACAACTCTAAACATGTCAAAATTATGCAAAACAAATAAAAGGTGACTTTAATAATTCGAAACAACTCTATTGATAACTTTAACAACACTATTGACAACTCTAACAACTCTATTGACACTCTATCAGAATTAAAATTAACTTAAATATTTAACTCCTAAATATTATACTATTAATTATTATTGTTATTATTAATAGTTAAACTACTAAAATATTATATATACATATATACTTGAATTCAAAGCTAGAAAAACAAACTGATACACTTTCATACCGGGTGAACTGAAAATTAATGCAATCCGCTTCTGCTTCTGTCACAATACGTTCTTTCAATGTGTATCTTATACTACTAAGTGTTTGCCACTATTATAATCATGAGAAAGATATCACGTTACAGTACCAAGTTTTTCAATTTGATTCATGATATAGCTACATATATTTAACTATACAAGCACTTGTGTTCTTTTGCTACAATATGCCAAGAAAAATACATGCTTATATGCATGCTTATAACTGTGTAGTGTTAAATTAAAAAATGAAATGCTAGGTAAAATATCAAATTGGATTCTTAATTTATCCCTCAATTTCAACAACAAATATCAATTTTACAAACCCAATCCCACATACCATAAATCACACACCCTATTATAGAGTCAGAACCCCACCCTTACCTTGGATTAAATGCAGCTCTAAGAAACTTCAACCGAATTTCTAGGGGATTTGGCACTAGAAGCAATTTCCTTGTTCTTCTTCTCCTCTCACAAAATCCTATTTCCTCTTTTCTTTCTTTCCTGGTAGCTCTACACTCTCTTTTTCCTCTAATCCCATTATACAATATAATACTCCTATTTTATTTAATCTTTAGTAAACTCAAATGGGCCTAAGTGACATACTCTCTTATTACTACACACCACCACCAATTTAAGCCTAATATCATATTTAAGCTTAATAATAAAATGATACCTCAACTTAATTCCACCAAATTAATCCCATTAATTATTATTTCAACTTAAAAAAATAATTCCGACTTCGACGATAAAAATTCGAATTAATATAAAATATTCAAAAATATTTAATTGAATAAATAATTAAATATCGGGGCGTTACAACTCTCCCCCACTTAGAATATTTGCGTCCTCGAAAATAAAAGTTTACCTGGTTCAAATAACTCGGGATAGGAGTCTCACATCTTACTCTCCAACTCCAAGGTCATGCTCTCTCCGGTAGCTCCTAACCAGACAACTTTCACCAATGCAATCTCTTTTCCTCTTAGAATCTTCATCTTGCAATCCGTGATTCTGTTGGCTTTTAATTTCGACACCCTTGTTTCATTAATGTCAGCCATTAAAGCTGAAGGTTGTTTTCGACCAGCTAGGTCCGTCGAAACGCCCATCGAAAGATGGCAATGTACTTAGAAGATTTCTTCCAAAGGAGAAGTTGGTTGCCTTCGACGTCGAAGGTGTTTCTCGTCGAAGATGCTTCTCGACGAAAGTGTTCGATGGTTCAGAGTGGAACGGTTTGAAATTCAAGCATTTGGAGGGAAAACGGTTTCCAGCGGTTACCAAGTGCAGCGTGCAAAGATCTGGAGCGTCGAACGTTGAGAACGTGCCAAGTGGAGTCATCTCGAAGCAGTGTGACTGCCCGACGGTTACTTGGGATGTTTTAGTATAAATAGTAGTAGTTCACGCAGTTTCTCGCGTGTGTTCACAATTATATACAAAGTCACTCATATAGATTCGAGTACCCAACGTGTGAGAAAGAATTGTTGAGAAATGTATGTGTGAAACACCAACTTTATTAATCAAAGTCATTTACTTTTTCAGAAACTTTACTTGTCTTCTTCTTTACATTCCTGTCGAAGCCCTTTATTTAAAGCCTTCATTTATTTTATCAAAGTCCTTTTTCATGCAATTTACTTAAAGCCTCTTTATTTTATTGTCATTTAACCATTATCCAATTTAATCAAAACTTCAAAATCAACCTATGTCCTAGGATCAATCTGATCGATCCTGCGAGTAACCAAATAAGTAACTATTTGGAGGATCAGCGGTTGTTTACCAATAACCACGGTAAACAAATTGGCACACCTGGTGGGACTGTGTGTTGATTGTTGAACATAATCTCATCTTTTTCGAGGAGTGTTGCATGTTATTGAGAAGTGGTAGAATATACACTAACGATACCAATACTGCCAGGAGAAGAGAAGAGATGGCGAATCCGCAAAACAATAACGAGATCCCACAAACAAGTGTGGGAGCAACGGTTATCCCGACCGTAAGTGAAGCGATAACCGCTGGTTCGACACCAGCAGTAACGGTCACAGCAACGGGGCCATTACCTCCGTTCACAGGCCCCAGAGTGCCTTTGGGAACTCCCCCACCAAGGGGAAATTTAGGCACAAGGCCTTTTGTTCCCCCAGGATTTATGACAGGCGGTCATAATCGAGAACCACTCTATGGCATGCCAACTTCTGACTTGGCTAGCCTGACGAATGCTGCGTCCACTTTTTCAGACCCTTTAGTGAGTGCCTCTTCGCCATTCCAAGGTTTCGGAGTAGGTCTGGCGAATAGAAATAGGACCCAACTCTTAGGAGGAACGTCCCAAGTAGCCCATGGCCTTACAAATGCCTCGACAGCAGTTTTGAGGCAACAAATGGACGAAAGCAACCATGATATGGTGCAAATGTTGGCACAAACTTTAAGTACAGTGCTGAACCCTCTAATACAAAACACTACTCAATCGAATCAGCAGATGACAGCGCAAATGACGCGTTTGGCTGATTTCTTTGGAGTACCCCAACCTATTCGACAGCCCCAAAGGGCGCAAATAAGGGGAAACCAGGGTATATTCTTAGAGGAAGAAACCACTATCAACATCCTGTCGAAGAAAACCTTAGGGCACGATTGGAGAAACCTGTCGAGGAACCTAGGGTAATAACCCCAGAGGTAAGGTTAGTTAACAGAAACCAAAATGCTGACGAAGTAGTTCAGCATATCCAATACCAAAACATGGGTCTGGAAAATAATATGGCAACCATGATCGAAAGGATCATGACTCAAAATGGGATGAACATGGGCTTTCGAAGGCCCAACTTTACATCCCCATTGTCAGAATACGTGTTACAAACAGACTTACCTCCTAGATGTAAAGTCCCCAAATTCACTAAGTTCTCTGGGGACACGACAGAATCTACTATCGAACATGTGGCGAGATACTTGATCGAAGCAGGAGATATTTCGAATAACGAAAACCTGAGGATTAAGTACTTCCCAAGTTCTTTAACAAAGAACGCTTTTACTTGGTTTACAACTCTCCCCCCCAATTCGATCCATCACTGGACCCAGTTGGAAAGATTGTTCCATGAATAATTCTACATGGGGCAAACCAAGATAAGCCTGAAAGAATTGGCCAGTGTAAAGAGACGTTTCACTGAACCTATAGACGAATATCTAAATAGGTTTAGGTTGCTCAAAGCGAGATGTTTTACACAAGTGCCGGAACATGAGTTAGTCGAAATAGCCGCAGGCGGTTTAGATTATTCCATTAGGAAGAAGTTAGATACCCAATACCTGAGAGACATGGCCCAACTGGCCGATAGAGTTCGACAGGTAGAACGCCTCAAAGCTGAAAAAGCAAAGGCAACGAAAGCTCATAAGAGAGAGAGGATAGCGTATGTTGAGATGGATGACGAAGATCCAGAATCCTTCGATGATACTATAACTGTCGAAGAAGGAGAAGTCGATTTAGCAGAACTAAAACAAGGGCCACCATACTCTTGCAAACTGTTAGTCCCCTCAAGTGGGAAAAATCCCATTGGTCCAGAAAGGACCAACGATAGGTTCCCCAAAAAGACTTATAGTTTTGACATCACAAAATATGATGAAATATTTGACTTGCTTGTAAAAGATGGCCAAATGATAGTACCCCCAGGGGTAAAAGTGCCTCCTCTTGATCAAAGAAAGAAGAGAGGCTTTTGCAAATATCATAATTTTTTGGGCCATAAAACTTCTCAATGTTTTCTTTTCAGGAATCTTGTGCAAGACGCTATCGAAGAAGGGAGGTTGAAGTTTGCCGACAAAACCCCCATGGCTGTCGACTCAAATCCATTGCAGGCTGAAGCCCACTATGCTGAGCCTTCTGAGGTGAACGTGATCGAGGAAACCAAGAGCCAGTCGAAGAGGCCAGGAATCACAATGGTCGAAGTCTCAAAGGACCATATCAACATGCTAATCTTTGGCAGTTTTTCTGGAAATTTATCCAGTAAGACAATTGAAGCAGTTCAGAAAGCGGTCGAAAGCCCAAAGCTGGAGACCGTTGAAGCACAAAAAACTGGACCAAAACCCAGTTCTCACTTGGCCACAGTTCAAGGCCAGACGGAGAATTTGGAGATACAAATGAAGCAGTTAACTCTTGCCAACAAAGGTACAATGAATATCAACATGGTCGAACTCTCTGACCCAAAAGCATCAGAAGAGGCCATGAGGCAAGAACAAGCTAATAAGACTGCTTTCCCTCGGGAAAATGAAAATCTGGCAGATTTTCTCCAAAGATGCCAGAAAAAGAAGTCAGAGGTGATGTTGTGTCCAAGATGCAGTTCGATCTTTGACAAAAAAGCTGCTGAGCACATTCAAGGCGTAAGAGAAGCAAATAAGAGAAGGGAAAATGTTGATCTTCGACATGACCCCAGAAGAGCCTCCCAAAGAGGTTCAAACCAAGAAAAGAGGCCATTGACTTTCAGGCCTCCAACAAATGTGCCGGTAGATACCTGGTACAAAACCTCTGGTCGAAAAAGGCCAAGCGAGGAGAGATGGCACTCTTTCGACGTGCCAAGGGGTTCATCTTTAACACAAAAGAAAGAGCCTCAAGTTGCTGCACCTAAAGTTGCAAAAGTGTCAAGCAACTACAAAGGGAAAAATCCCATGTCTCGATCTCAATGGAGGAGATACCAAAGGAGACGAAAAGCTGAGAGGAAGGCTGCCAATGAACCAAAGGCAGAAACCAGTTCAAATGTTCCTCTAAGGAAGCAAAGGAAACCTCTAGAAAGAGAGCCAGTAACCAACAGGCTAGTTTGGCCTAACCAAGGTGAAGTCGAGGACGAAGACGATTTTGAGTTTGATGATACTTTGGACATAATGGTGAATATAGTCTCAGTGCTTCCCAGAGAATTCAACCGACAGGTGGAGGTCGAAACAAGTGACTGGGAAGTGGAGCAAGAAATGGCCAAACATAGGCCAGTGTGCTCTTTCGTCATGGACAATGGCACTACTGAGGAACAAAATGGGTTCTTCGAGCCACCTACAGAGGCGATGAAAAATCACCTCAAGCCTTTATTTATAAGGGCTAAACTCGAAGAAACTACAGTGAATAAAATCTTGGTGGATTGTGGGGCAACCATCAACATTATTCCTTACTCTATGCTAAGGAAAATTGGCAAAAGGGATGAGGACATTAAGCCTCACAATATGGTCCTGTCGAACTATGAGGGCGGCATAGGGACCTGTGATACGGTGGGAGAACTGACTTGTGTTTTGCGTTTGTATTCGCACTTGTGCGGTTGAGCAAGAGTCGCCACCGACTTTTTATTTTATCCTAAAGGAAAGGTTAAAAAAGCACAGCAAAAACCTTTTGAGATATTTCTTGGGTTCGGGGGGTAGATTATGAAAAGGGAAGGTATTAGCACCCTTTTTCATCCATGGTTATCCATGGGCTCTTAGTTACTTGGTTTTTTAGATCACTTGCCTTGTTTTTCGATTGCTTTAAAAATGGTGTGTGTGTGGGTTTTGAAAATGTTTTGGAAAAAGATGCCTTGTTTTAGGCAACCAATGTATTTGACTCGTGTTTGAGTGTTTTACAAAAGTGTGAATCTTTTCGAAAAGATGTTTTCAAATGTTTTTGAGAGTTTGTTTGAAAGTGTTGTGGATTGTGGTTTTTGAAAAGAAGGCAAGTGTTTTTGCAAGTTTGATCTCAAGTAACTAAGAGTTTTTGTCTACCCTATTGTACTCAAAGGTTTTTGTTATATTTTAACCCCTTTTAACAATTTTGTTCCACCATTGAAATTGGTAGACAATCTTGCGTTTAGGAAGTTTATTCGGGACGGGCGCGGGTCATCGTATGGACCATGAATGCAATGATGCCAAGTGTCTTTGGCAATTTGCTTTGAAGGGACTATGATCATACCGTTTAGGCAATATTCGAAAGCGTCATCGAGGGACTTATGATCATTTTGAATTCGTTTTGCCAAAGATGCTCGACGTGCAAGCATGGCCCATTTTGGAAGGCAACATGTGGGATTACCCTAGGGGGTGTAAGTGTGATTGTGTATTGATTACATGTATTTGTCTTGTATTAGGTCATCTAGCGCTTGGTTTTATTGTACATACAAACCCTAGGTCTAACCATGGTATAATTGGAAAGCTGTAAATTGCGGAATGTAAAGTCTACGCTATTACAAAATAGTGTCCGGGAGTGGGGGTATAAATGTACAAGAGGGGATGAGGCTTATAGTATCCAATAAGTTACAACCAAATCGAATGCGCAATCAAATGTAAATATCGAATATACAGATATAATATAAACAAATGTGTATGGGGCAATGTATTGTGTAAGTGTACATGTGAGATGTATATGAGGTATATATGTATTGTGTGTAATTATTTACAGGCGCGAAATGTGAGATTAAAGCGTATTAGGGTTTGACCTAGAGAAATGTATTTTAATGAATCTGTGATTTTTATCTTTAATTATGTACAAAAGAAAAATGTTTTAATTAAATGGTATGTTCAAGTTTTGATTAAATTGAATTGTGAAATTGATGTTTTTTAAGGAAAGAAACTATTTCTAGGTTTTTATTATGTATAAAAAGTATGTAAATGTCAAGAATTGGATTTTGTATAAAAAGAGTGTATTTTAATCAAATATTTGTGAATTTTAATATTAGAGAAAAAATGTATTTAAATTGTTATGTATGAATATGTATGTTAACTAAAAAGTTTTCAATTTTAATTATATGATAAAAAAAGTATTTTGCTATTTCATATACAAATATATATTTAAAAGAGATATTTTAACTATATGATAAAAAAATATAATATGTACAAATGTTTTAAGAAATTTAAATTATGCAAGAAAAATGTATATTTATTTTAGTATGCACAAAATACATTTTTATTTAAAAGAGTAAACAAAATGAAAGAAAGTATTTTCAATTTAATATATGACAAAATGCTAGGTTAGAAAAATATATGGTTTAGTAAAGAAGAAAAAGATTAATGCAAATCAAGTACTTGTTGTAAAAGAAATGTTAATGATTTTTGTTGGGCTTTAGAGGAAGGCAGAAACGGGTTAAGCCCATGTTAAACTTGAACGAATTTAGGGTTAGGGATTTTGTATCCAATTGAGACGAAAGCGTAGGGTTAGCAGCGGCGCCGTTCATAAGTTCGTCTTCTCTGATCATCTTCATTTCCCTGAATGCTTCCTCCATCCGGCCACCGACGTCACCTCCAGACCTCTCTTCCCTCCATGGCACGGGCTCGGCGTTCTCTTGATGCAAGGTTCGTTTCAATGCTCTTTTTTTCTTTTGTAAATGATACGCGTTTTTGATTTGAGTCTTAACTTTTACCTTTCATTATGAGATGAAGGAGAAGAGAAGAGGGAGAAGATTGTGCTACCTTCATTTTTGGAGATGGAGGAGAGGCGGAGGAGTGACGCTTTAGGAGGCTGGGATGGCGTGGACGGTGATGCTTGCCCTTGGTGACCCTGGTATCTTCGTTCTCAACTCTTGCTGTGTGAGGGTTTTATGATGATTTATACCGAGAACCTCTTTCAAATTCACTTCTTTATCTCTCTTTTTCTACTATATGTTGCCTCAATTTGTTGCTTCTTCTTTGTCCCTGAGTTGCTGTATGCCTGTTGCTTTGAATTGTTGAATGCTAGCTCTTGAATATGTGTATGCTTTTAGAACATTGGCTGCCTTGGTATTTCCTTGAAGGTTGAAGAGATTCTGAGATTGATTATCGCCCAGTGATGTTTATGCTGAGGGCTTAGGGCTTGGACTCTGAATTGCTTAGATTGAAGGGTTTGGATGTTGGTTTTACCAAATGGTGAGGCTTGAATTTGCAAGGGTTTTATCTGGTTTATGTGGTTAGGCCTTGACAGTAGTGGTGCTTTTTTGGATTAGGCAGGTTGTGTATGGACTTTTATGGTTTGGTTCAAGCTTGTTGATTTATTTGTTTGACAGGGTAGCAGTTAAGGCTACTGCAGGTTGGTAGTTTTGCTTATGTGTTGACAGTAGGTTCTTGCATTTTGGTTTGGTGTTTGGAAGATGTGTTTGATAACTTGTGAAGTTCTGGACAGGTATGAGGTTATGGCCTATGCTGGTTTAGTTCTGAGTTATGCAGGTTATTGGTTCTGGTTAGCACTTCTCTTCGTCTTTTTAGTTGTGTTTTCAGGTTTTTTGAGGCTTGGGTTTTTTGAGGTGTTTCAGGTTATGGTAGTGCCTGAGACAGGTATGAGGTTATTTGGTTGTTATGCTGGTATCAAGTTTGAGATGTGTTTGATTTGCTTCAGTTTGATAACAGGCAGGTTAAGGCATTAGCAGGTTTTGGGTAGTTTTTGAATTTGTATGTTTTTGATGTTCCACAGGTTTTCTATGCTTTTGAACTTGGTTTCAGGTTTTGAACTTTTTGAATTTGAGGTTGAACTTGTCGTGGGTTTATGTCTGCCTGGCTTGGTTATGTTGTTTGCAGATTATATATTTTGTGATATCGGTGCTTGGCTCAATCAGGTTTGACAGTATGTTTTCTTGTGTTCTTTTGTCCTTTTTCTCTTGGTCTTTGGCGCCCAATCTTCATTCAAACCTTGGTATTCTCTTTGATCCAAGTTTGCTGGGTAGTTTTACAAAGTTTCTTGGAACTTTTCTATTTTTGGTAATTGTCTATGCTGTGTACTTCTGCCCAGTTTTGAATAATGCTGAATTGTATTCTCTTTTTTTGTATATCTTTTCTGTCTTCCCTGCCTAAGCCTAAAACCTGCCTATGCTGCTTTATCTCTCTTCTTCTCATTTTTCAGTACAGTTTAATATTATTATATGATTTCCTGTACTATTTCTGAAGGGGCCCCTCTATGCTGGGAAATGATGATTTAAGATTTTAGCTTGCATAACACATTTCTTGACTGCATCCTCTTTATCTCTTTTTTTGACAGTTTGGATAGATTTTCTGTTTTGACAGTAAATTGCCTTTTTGCTTTTGGTGGAAAGTGGAATTGGATTTTTCAGTTTAGTTTGAATTGGAAGTTTGCAGTTTGAATTTTGGAACTTATGCATTTGACATTTGCATTCATGAATAAAAATCTTCCCTCTCTGTGAACCGGGAGAAATCCCGTGATTTGCAGAGAGGGTCAACTGATCCCAGTCAGTGGCCTCTAATGATGAGCAAATTTTAACTGTCCTTTTTACTTCAACTGCTTTCTGACTTTCTCTTTTCTTTTTGCAGATAAAAAATGGAGCACCGGAGCGGAGTGAAGAGTGAAGAATATTAGAAATAGGATAGAATTTTATTTTATTTAATATTTAAATTAATGTATATTATTGTTTGTAATTTAAATTATAAACAACAATTTGTACAAATAATTCAAATATCAATAAAATCTAAATTATCCAATTAGTTCTAATTTTCTTTATTGTTTATTTATTTATTTAAAATTCTTTGAATTAAAACAATTGAAAAATAAATTTCAATCATTCAATTTTTAGAATAATAAATAACTTAAATAAAATCAATATTGATCAATTAAACATGTCTCTTCCAATATCCAAAATAAAGCAGTAGTTAACCCAAATAGACTGATCAAACGCATTCCTTCTTCACTGATTTGCCATAAACACTGTGAATCCAATACTGCACATATCTTTTGACTGGTGAATTCAAACCAATTGCCTCCTTTTACTGATTAAATTATGAACAATGCAAATTCAACCCGAATCTCGGAATAAACCGCAAAGTACTGTGGAATTTCAACCTTTTTGAGAATATGCCCGTAAAACCCTAACTCTTGATTAAATGCCAAATAACGCTCGCCTGATCAAAACTGAGCCAAAATCAACCAAAACCCTAAGCCAACTGTATGAAACAATCCAGAGTTCTGAAAATCAGTAAAAACCCTAATTTCGCTTGACTGACACGAAAAGTCCGTTTGTCCGATTCTTGAGTCAGTTTGAAAAGTCGGGAAAGTCTTGAAGCTGAGATTTCTTGGGAAAAATGCGAGGGCAAATTTTGGGGTACAACAGTTGCCCCTGTTCAATCTTCTTTGACCTGAAGAGTTAGATTGGCAAGTTTGCCTTTCGCGACTTGAAGGTAAAAGAAGATTGGACACTAAAGTGCCCAGAAAATTTTCACTCGTCGATGTGACGGTAAATGTGAATGGGCTCAAAGATGCCATTTGGTGATGGGCTTAAAGATGCCATCTGGCGCGATAGAATTTTGTCAGGGGGATGGGCTTAGAGATGCCATCTAGGAATGGGCTTACAGATGCCATTTGGCGACTGCTGGTAGGAGGATGGGCTTACAGATGCCATCTGGACATGTTGAACTGTATGTCAATGGTGAGTGGACAAGTATCAGAAGGGCCTCCATGTTTTGGGACATCTCTGAATTGGGGTCTGAACAAGCAACAGATTGACGTCCATATCTGGAGAATCTGTAAGTTATCTGAGATTGAATAAGCAATAGAGCAGCATCTGTTGTTGGGACGTGTCCGTAAACTATTTTCAGAAACTGTGAAGAGTCTGAATAAGTCGGTAGATTGACATCCGTTGTAGGGAAGAATCCGTAAACTGTTTTAGAAGTTGAGAAGGGTCTGAATCAGTTGGTAGATTGACATCCGTTGTAGGGAAGAATCTGTAAACTGTCTTCAAAAGTTGAGAAGAGTCTGAATCAATTGGTAGATTGACATCCGTTGTTGGGAAGAATCTGTAAACTATTTCAGAAGTCTTGAAGTTGAAGAGGAACCGGTGTAGGGTTTCTTGATGATGCGTCTGAATGAATCTGGAATAAGTATCAAAAAGTCACTGTGTCTGGGTCACATCTGAACTATTTCTGGATGAATCTCGGGAGATGATCTGTGTCTGTCGACTGATCTTACCTTGAAAAGGCAAAGGGTTAATTGTATGCAATGTTATGATGCATGATGCAATGTACGTGACATCAATATTTATGATATGAATGTAATGAATGCGCATGTAAGCTGATGAGATAATCCTGCCAAGGATACATGAATCCGAGATGGCTGAAGATAAAAGCGTTTTGACTGCTGCCGAGGAAAATAAATCCTTGGCTGTCGCTGGGGAAGAGAATTCCTGATGACCTCCACTGGGGAGCTCCAAACCAGTAGACTCATACTGGGGAGGCCAGATTGAGAATCTTCAGCTTGATGGGAAGTAAATCTGGCGACTTCACTGGGGAACTCAAGATTCGTCTTCCTAAAACTCTGTGGGGCGAAGGTTCAATGGTCTGGCTCCGCTGGGGATACTGAAGCTTAAACTCTGAGGGGGATTGAACTCCGGAGGATTCTTTGGCTGGGGATTTTGATGAACTCCGCTGGGGATAGGGAGAATTTTGGCGAGCGCGATCTTCCGTGGTGGTTAGCTTGAGAAGAATCTGAACAAGCGATAAGTTAACCTCCGTTTACTTGGAGGACCCGGGAACTGTTTTCAGAAATCTCGAAGTTGAATAAGCAATAGAACAACATCCATTGTTGGGAAGCGTCCGTAAACTGTTTTCAAAAGTTGCCTCTGAACAAGTCGATAGATTAACATCCGTTGTTGGGATGAATCTATGAACTGTTTTCAGAAGTCTTGAAGTTGAATCAGCAATAGAGCCGCGTCCGTTGTTGGGAAGCATCCGTAAACTGTTTTCAACGGTTTGAGAAGAGTCTGAACAAGTCGGTAGATTAGCGTCCGTTATTGGGAAGAATCCGTAAACTTGTTTCAGAAGTCTTGAAGAGGAACCGGTGTAGGGCTTCCTGAAGATGAGCTTGTGTAAAAACTGCATCGGGTTTTGAACACTTTTGACATTCGAATGCCCCAAGTGGTGATGTAGATAAATTCCTGGCTTATTACAGATGTTGGTCTACAATCGGTCGTTCACAGATGTGTCCTGGGTTGTTGCAGGTGTTGATCTGGAATTCTTCAGACATGCCCTGGCTGGATACAGGAATCGAGTCTGGAAATGTAATAGTTGGTAGATATGCCCTGGCTGGATACAGGAATCGAATCTTCAAACTCTTCAGACGTGCCCTGGCTAGATACAGGAATCGAGTCTGGAAATGTGGTCAACAGATATGCCCTGGCTGGATACAGGAATCGAGTCTGGAAATGTAATAGTTGGTAGATATGCCCTGGATGGATACAGGAATCGAATCTTCAAACTCTTCAGACGTGCCCTGGCTAGATACAGGAATCGAGTCTGGAAATGTGGTCAACAGATATGCCCTGGCTGGATACAGGAATCGAATCTGGAGATGTGGTCAACAGATATGCCCTGGCCGGATACAGGAATCGAATCTGGAGATGTTGTAGTTGATAGATGTGCCCTGGCTGGATACAGGAATCGAATCTTCGAACTCTTCAGACGTGCCCTGGCTAGATACAGGAATCTGGAAATGTTGTAATTGATAGATGTGCCCTGGCTGGATACAGGAATCGAATCTGGAGAACTCTTCAGACGTGCCCTGGCTAGATACAGGAGTCGAGTCTGGAAATGATGTAGTTGATTTGTTGAACACTTTTGACATTCGAATGCCCCAAGTGGTGAAGAAGGAGTCTTAAATCAGATTACTCTGCATATTGAGAGATTTCTTGAAATCTTGACTGGACTGCCCCAGGTTTACTGTACTTTGAAAGATCTGTTGGACCTTGACTGGACTGCCCCAGGTTAATTGTACTTTGAAAGATCTGTTGGACCTTGACTGGACTGCCCCAGGTTAACTGTACTTTGAAAGATCTGTTGGACCTTGACTGGACTGCCCCAGGTTAATTAGATTGTGACATGTCATGCCCCTTTGTTGATAAGGGATTTGATGGAAGTGTTATCCTCTTGAAGTGATTTTGACTTACTGAGAGAGTTTTCGTTCCTCCGAACATTCGCTGTATGAACTTCTTCGCTGTCAAACAAAAGGGGTCAAATGCAGACAGTGATATTCGAATAATGCAAAGTTTATGTTTGTCTCGAAGTTTTTTTCGTTTTGAAAAATGCGTTTTTAGCAGAAAACTTTTCACAAGACAAGTTAACACAAGATTTAGAGCAAAGCCCTACAGGAGTCAGGATACCTTTTGTAACAGTATGCTTTCGAACTAACCCATGCTTCAATTAGGACTTTTGGAGGGTTGTAACGTGGCCTGGTTCACGGTTTAAGAAACAAAGGATAAAGGCTCAAAGTATATTTGTACCCACCCGCTCTTCGTGATGTTCTTCAACCTAAGCTCAGTTAACTGTGCGTCACACTCTGTTTTGAGTTCGGAACGACTTTTGGGCGATGGTTCACCAGTTTGAATTTTGGGAGACAGTCATCATCTCCTTTTTCTTTTTCAACACTTTTCATGTTGTTGAGGGTTTTGTAATGATCTCACTATTTTGATTTTGATTTGTTATCCCTAACTTTTGCCTGACTGTTATCGTTTTCGGGATTACTGTCAGCGGGATGCCCCAGCTTTCTTAAGCCTCCTTGATAGGTTTTGGCTTGGTGGGCTTTTCTCTTTTGAGATATTGACTGTCTATATGATAGGGAACCACCCTTGTCTTTTGATTCCAAAGGAACGCTTTCTCTCTTTTTTTTTGACGTCGTTCGTTGTGTTACGAACTGAGAGTTTGTGACTTCAATGCGCATTTTCTTTTGAATTAACTGAGAGACTACCCTGCCCCAGGTTTATATCAAAGGTTTTGATCGTTTAGAACAGGGAACTCCTACTTCTTTGGCTCGAAGGGGTTGACTAGGGATTAACTTCCTTATAACTCCAGTGTTTGGGAATTGAAAGAAATGCCTGTACATCATCAGCAAGGTCTGTTCAAAAGCATACTGTATAAGATCACGGTATTGTTTCGTCATCCTCCCTCTAAAGGCTTACAGCTTTTTATCAAGAGTCAAATATCATAAAGAAAAGCATAAGAGTAGTGAAACGAATGGATGAATTCAAGACAAACATATGCAATGCATTAATGAAAACAGAGTTTAACATCAACAGATAATTGTTTGATAGCAAAAGAAATTACAACTTTGAAAATTCAAAAAGAAGCAAAAGTCTTTCAACTTCGAGCTTCGTCACTTCAAGCGGAGAACCCTTTAACGGAAGATCTTCATCTCGCCGTCTGGCATGAATTCCAGCACCCCAATGTCGATCAGATCTTGAATCTTATTCTTCAAGGCCCAACAGTCGTTGGTGCTGTGTCCCGGGCTGTAGGAGTGGTAAACACAGAATGCGTCGGGATTAAAGTGAGGAGAGGAGATATTGAGCTTCTGAGGAGGGTCCTTTACAGTAAGCAAATTGACCTCCAACAGGCGCTTCAGTATGAAGAATGATGGTATTTCAGTCTCCGTAAACTGTCTTCCCGACTTTTCTTGTTTACGCCGATTGCCCCGTTGACGCTGGCGAGGTTGTTGATGAGATTGTGACCCTGAAGCTAGCAAAGGATCTTTCCCCTTGTCTTCTTGAGTTGATGGAGGCTGATCGGTAACTTGCTCTTCGACCTCAGATGTTCGCCCCAGTTGGTTGTTTGGAAGCAGTTGGCGGACAAGAACTCTGAGTTCCTCTTGTCTTTGAGATAGGTCTTGGATGAGAGCCATTTGGCCCACCAACTGTCCCATCACTTGAGTCCTCAGTGTTGTCAGATCAAACTGCAGCTCCGCAATCTGATCACTCCTGGCGTTGTTGGAATTCCCCAAGCCCTTGGTGAGGAGAGCTTTCATCTCTTCTTGCCCCAGAGACAAGTTCAGGAACATCTCCTGCAGCTGAGCAGTCTGGTCTTGGATGTCTTTGACAGACCTTTCTAGAGCCATCTCTTGCTGAAATAAACAGCAGGAGAGTAAGGAAACCTGAAAAAGGAAAGATTGTCAAAATGCAATGCATGATATGTGGATGCATGCCTTCAAGGATCTCTTGGGGTAAACACAAGAAAATGTTAGAGGTTGAACTCTGCTCTTGGATTGGAGATCTCTGTACCGGTGGACGTCCTTCCACGAGAATCAAGCTCACCATGTCGAGCGGGTCATAGCCACCGATTCAAGTTGTTGCACTTGATCTTTGATTGGAGAACTTTGTATCGGCGAGTGTCTTTCCACTAGAATCGAGCTCACCATGTCGAGTGGGTCATAGCCACTGATTCAAGTTGTTGCACTTGAACTCTGACTGGATTGGTTAGAGGAGAAACCCCCTTGCCCGTTGATAGATGTGTAGTTCAATGTAACCCTGCATCAACAGGACCCTCGAGATCCTTGAAATGGTTATTGAAAATGCTAAAATGCTATGGTATGATGTTATGATGTTATGTACATGTAGGCACAAACAAGTGAATGTATATACAGGCAAACATATTCACACAAAGCACACAAGGCCTTAGGTTTAGGCTTGCATGAGGTTCAGGTACTACCCTCTTTCAGTTTGTTGGTTGAAACCTGTCCTACCAGAAGTAACCGGGTTCTAAGGGTCCCAATATCGCTGGATTGCTTTCATTGTTCATCGTTTCGATTTAGCCACTGAACTGGCGACCGAAATATCCCAGGAAAGCAACCCTCAATTGAGTGTAGTATCGAGTATCAACCAACCTCGGACTGCACCAAAGTCAGTTATCTCACTACCCTAAAAAAAGGCCAAGATGGTTCAAATTAAGGTGCCTAAGGTCAGTTGATGCTTCACGACACCACGCGGCGGCCCCGTACTCTCCTTGACTGAACTCAAGGGTTACCGGTACACACCAAAGTGCCACATCAACGTAGCAGACTGCTTCAACCATGTCGGTATACCCCGCACAGTTCCCTCACAGCCTTGTTGCTACTTTCTAAGAAGGTATCCCCAGATCCGAGTTAGGATCTATAAAACTCCGATACAAGGCCCACAAATGTAAAAGCAAACAAGACAATCAATTGAAAACAAAAGTGATCTAAACCCTAAGGTAACCCCACTTAAGAAAAGTATTTCCCCAGCAGAGTCGCCAGTTCTGTGATACGGTGGGAGAACTGACTTGTGTTTTGCGTTTGTATTCGCACTTGTGCGGTTGAGCAAGAGTCGCCACCGACTTTTTATTTTATCCTAAAGGAAAGGTTAAAAAAGCACATCAAAAACCTTTTGAGATATTTCTTGGGTTCGGGGGGTAGATTATGAAAAGGGAAGGTATTAGCACCCTTTTTCATCCATGGTTATCCATGGGCTCTTAGTTACTTGGTTTTTTAGATCACTTGCCTTGTTTTTCGATTGCTTTAAAAATGGTGTGTGTGTGGGTTTTGAAAATGTTTTGGAAAAAGATGCCTTGTTTTAGGCAACCAATGTATTTGACTCGTGTTTGAGTGTTTTACAAAAGTGTGAATCTTTTCGAAAAGATGTTTTCAAATGTTTTTGAGAGTTTGTTTGAAAGTGTTGTGGATTGTGGTTTTTGAAAAGAAGGCAAGTGTTTTTGCAAGTTTGATCTCAAGTAACTAAGAGTTTTTGTCTACCCTATTGTACTCAAAGGTTTTTATTATGTTTTAACCCCTTTTAACAATTTTGTTCCACCATTGAAATTGGTAGACAATCTTGCGTTTAGGAAGTTTATTCGGGACGGGCGCGGGTCATCGTATGGACCATGAATGCAATGATGCCAAGTGTCTTTGGCAATTTGCTTTGAAGGGACTATGATCATACCGTTTAGGCAATATTCGAAAGCGTCATCGAGGGACTTATGATCATTTTGAATTCGTTTTGCCAAAGATGCTCGACGTGCAAGCATGGCCCATTTTGGAAGGCAACATGTGGGATTACCCTAGGGGGTGTAAGTGTGATTGTGTATTGATTACATGTATTTGTCTTGTATTAGGTCATCTAGCGCTTGGTTTTATTGTACATACAAACCCTAGGTCTAACCATGGTATAATTGGAAAGCTGTAAATTGCAGAATGTAAAATCTACGCTATTACAAAATAGTGTCCGGGAGTGGGGGTATAAATGTACAAGAGGGGATGAGGCTTATAGTATCCAATAAGTTACAACCAAATCGAATGCGCAATCAAATGTAAATATCGAATATACAGATATAATATAAACAAATGTGTATGGGGCAATGTATTGTGTAAGTGTACATGTGAGATGTATATGAGGTATATATGTATTGTGTGTAATTATTTACAGGCGCGAAATGTGAGATTAAAGCGTATTAGGGTTTGACCTAGAGAAATGTATTTTAATGAATCTGTGATTTTTATCTTTAATTATGTACAAAAGAAAAATGTTTTAATTAAATGGTATGTTCAAGTTTTGATTAAATTGAATTGTGAAATTGATGTTTTTTAAGGAAAGAAACTATTTCTAGGTTTTTATTATGTATAAAAAGTATGTAAATGTCAAGAATTGGATTTTGTATAAAAAGAGTGTATTTTAATCAAATATTTGTGAATTTTAATATTAGATAAAAAATGTATTTAAATTGTTATGTATGAATATGTATGTTAACTAAAAAGTTTTCAATTTTAATTATATGATAAAAAAAAGTATTTTGCTATTTCATATACAAATATATATTTAAAAGAGATATTTTAACTATATGATAAAAAAATATAATATGTACAAATGTTTTAAGAAATTTAAATTATGCAAGAAAAATGTATATTTATTTTAGTATGCACAAAATACATTTTTATTTAAAAGAGTAAACAAAATGAAAGAAAGTATTTTCAATTTAATATATGACAAAATGCTAGGTTAGAAAAATGTATGGTTTAGTAAAGAAGAAAAAGATTAATGCAAATCAAGTACTTGTTGTAAAAGAAATGTTAATGATTTTTGTTGGGCTTTAGAGGAAGGCAGAAACGGGTCAAGCCCATGTTAAACTTGAACGAATTTAGGGTTAGGGATTTTGTATCCAATTGAGACGAAAGCGTAGGGTTAGCAGCGGCGCCGTTCATAAGTTCGTCTTCTCCGATCATCTTCATTTCCCTGAATGCTTCCTCCATCCGGCCACCGACGTCACCTCCAGACCTCTCTTCTCTCCATGGCACGGGCTCGGCGTTCTCTTGATGCAAGGTTCGTTTCAATGCTCTTTTTTTCTTTTGTAAATGATACGCGTTTTTGATTTGAGTCTTAACTTTTACCTTTCATTATGAGATGAAGGAGAAGAGAAGAGGGAGAAGATTGTGCTACCTTCATTTTTGGAGATGGAGGAGAGGCGGAGGAGTGACGCTTTAGGAGGCCGGGATGGCGTGGACGGTGATTCTTGCCCTTGGTGACCCTGGTATCTTCGTTCTCAACTCTTGCTGTGTGAGGGTTTTATGATGATTTATACTGAGAACCTCTTTCAAATTCACTTCTTTATCTCTCTTTTTCTACTATATGTTGCCTCAATTTGTTGCTTCTTCTTTGTCCCTGAGTTGCTGTATGCCTGTTGCTTTGAATTGTTGAATGCTAGCTCTTGAATATGTGTATGCTTTTAGAACATTGGCTGCCTTGGTATTGCCTTGAAGGTTGAAGAGATTCTGAGATTGATTATCGCCCAGTGATGTTTATGCTGAGGGCTTAGGGCTTGGACTCTGAATTGCTTAGATTGAAGGGTTTGGATGTTGGTTTTACCAAATGGCGAGGCTTGAATTTGCAAGGGTTTTATCTGGTTTATGTGGTTAGGCCTTGACAGTAGTGGTGCTTTTTTGGATTAGGCAGGTTGTGTATGGACTTTTATAGTTTGGTTCAAGCTTGTTAATTTATTTGTTTGACAGGGTAGCAGTTAAGGCTACTGCAGGTTGGTAGTTTTGCTTATGTGTTGGCAGTAGGTTCTTGCATTTTGGTTTGGTGTTTGGACGATGTGTTTGATAACTTGTGAAGTTCTGGACAGGTATGAGGTTATGGCCTATGCTGGTTTAGTTCTGAGTTATGCAGGTTATTGGTTCTGGTTAGCACTTCTCTTCGTCTTTTTAGTTGTGTTTTCAGGTTTTTTGAGGCTTGGGTTTTTTGAGGTGTTTCAGGTTATGGTAGTGCCTGAGACAGGTATGAGGTTATTTGGTTGTTATGCTGGTATCAAGTTTGAGATGTGTTTGATTTGCTTCAGTTTGATAACAGGCAGGTTAAGGCATTAGCAGGTTTTGGGTAGTTTTTGAATTTGTATGTTTTTGATGTTCCACAGGTTTTCTATGCTTTTGAACTTGGTTTCAGGTTTTGAACTTTTTGAATTTGAGGTTGAACTTGTCGTGGGTTTATGTCTGCCTGGCTTGGTTATGTTGTTTGCAGATTATATATTTTGTGATATTGGTGCTTGGCTCAATCAGGTTTGACAGTATGTTTTCTTGTGTTCTTTTGTCCTTTTTCTCTTGGTCTTTGGCGCCCAATCTTCATTCAAACCTTGGTATTCTCTTTGATCCAAGTTTGCTGGGTAGTTTTACAAAGTTTCTTGTAATTTTTCTATTTTTGGTAATTGTCTATGCTGTGTACTTCTGCCCAGTTTTGAATAATGCTGAATTGTATTCTCTTTTTTGTATATCTTTTCTGTCTTCCCTGCCTAAGCCTAAAACCTGCCTATGCTGCTTTATCTCTCTTCTTCTCATTTTTCAGTACAGTTTAATATTATTATATGATTTCCTGTACTATTTCTGAAGGGGCCCCTCTATGCTGGGAAATGATGATTTAAGATTTTAGCTTGCATAACACATTTCTTGACTGCATCCTCTTTATCTCTTTTTTGACAGTTTCGATAGATTTTCTGTTTTGACAGTAAATTGCCTTTTTGCTTTTGGTGGAAAGTGGAATTGGATTTTTCAGTTTAGTTTGAATTGGAAGTTTGCAGTTTGAATTTTGGAACTTATGCATTTGACATTTGCATTCATGAATAAAAATCTTCCCTCTCTGTGAACCGGGAGAAATCCTGTGATTTGCAGAGAGGGTCAACTGATCCCAGTCAGTGGCCTCTAATGATGAGCAAATTTTAACTGTCCTTTTTACTTCAACTGCTTTCTGACTTTCTCTTTTCTTTTTGCAGATAAAAAATGGAGCATCGGAGCGGAGTGAAGAGTGAAGAATATTAGAAATAGGATAGAATTTTATTTTATTTAATATTTAAATTAATGTATATTATTGTTTGTAATTTAAATTATAAACAACAATTTGTACAAATAATTCAAATATCAATAAAATCTAAATTATCCAATTAGTTCTAATTTTCTTTATTGTTTATTTATTTATTTAAAATTCTTTGAATTAAAACAATTGAAAAATAAATTTCAATCATTCAATTTTTAGAATAATAAATAACTTAAATAAAATCAATATTGATCAATTAAACCTGTCTCTTCCAATATCCAAAATAAAGCAGTAGTTAACCCAAATAGACTGATCAAACGCATTCCTTCTTCACTGATTTGCCATAAACACTGTGAATCCAATACTGCACATATCTTTTGACTGGTGAATTCAAACCAATTGCCTCCTTTTACTGATTAAATTATGAACAATGCAAATTCAACCCGAATCTCGGAATAAACCGCAAAGTACTGTGGAATTTCAACCTTTCTGAGAATATGCCCGTAAAACCCTAACTCTTGATTAAATGCCAAATAACGCTCGCCTGATCAAAACTGAGCCAAAATCAACCAAAACCCTAAGCCAACTGTATGAAACAATCCAGAGTTCTGAAAATCAGTAAAAACCCTAATTTCGCTTGACTGACACGAAAAGTCCGTTTGTCCGATTCTTGAGTCAGTTTGAAAAGTCAGGAAAGTCTTGAAGCTGAGATTTCTTGGGAAAAATGCGAGGGCAAATTTTGGGGTACAACAGGACCACTATGGGAGTGATCCAACTAGATATTAAGGTAGGATCTATCCTTCGACCAACAATGTTTATGGTCATATCGGCCAAACCTAACTACAATCTTTTGTTGGGCCGTGAATGGATTCATGGTGTTGGAGCTGTGCCATCATCAATGCACCAGAGGCTGCTCCTATGGCGTCCAGATGGGATGGTCGAAAACATAGAGGCAGATCAAAGCTATTACCTGGGCGAAGTGTATCACCTAGGGCTGGCAGATTTCGACAAGAACTTGGCTCACATAGGGCCATGTCCAACACCTGACTTCGACTTGGCGCCAGCGCCAAACACTTTTTGTTCCCTATACCTGCATCCTGAGCATGGCTTCCAATGGGACAGAGAAGACTTGTCCCACATAGACTTCAGTGGGTTAACTGATATCCAACCAACTGGTTGGGGAAGTGAATTCAGTGATAATGAATGAGTCGCAATCATTGAAGCGAATTTCGGCTTATGTAGCCGAAACAAAGATGATAACGGCTCTCGAAGCCGAAGTGAAGTACATGGCCACACAGGCCAATGATCAACAGTTATCTGCTGCAGGTCCAGGAAAGGATTTCGATCCAGAACCCCCTGATATCATGCCAGAAGAAATGCAGGAATAGAGGCTCGACGCCATCTATGACGATGAGCCTTTGGGCTTCGAAAAGGACCCCTTGGCGAACAACATTAAAATGTTAGCGCAAGATCCTTTAGAAGAAATCAACTTAGGCGAAGGGTCAGAGAAAAGGCCAACTTACATCAGCGCCAAAATTGACCCAGAACTTAGGTTGGAAGTAATCCAATTGTTGAAAGAGTTCAAGGACTGTTTTGCATGGGATTACGACGAAATGCCTGGTCTCGACAGAGGATTGGTAGAACTTCAGTTTCCAATCAAACCTGGGAAGAAGCCAATCAAGCAAAGTCCAAGACGCTTCGCTCCAGAAATACTGTCGAAGATCAAAACGGAAGTCGAAAGATTGCTGAAGTGCAAATTCATACGCGTTACAAGGTATGTCGAATGGATTGCAAACATTGTGCCAGTAATTAAGAAAAATGGTACATTAAGGGTGTGCATAGATTTCAGAGATTTGAATGCTGCTACGCCCAAAGATGAATATCCTATGCCTGTGGCGGAAATGCTAGTCGATTCTGCCGCTGGCTATGAATACCTGAGTATGCTCGACGGTTATTCAGGATATAATCAAATATTCATTGCTGAAGAGGATGTGTCGAAAACAGCTTTTCGATGCCCTGGGGCCCTAGGCACTTACGAATGGGTAGTGATGCCTTTTGGCCTAAAGAACGATGGGGCAACATACCAGCGAGCAATGAATTCTATCTTCCATGATTTTATTAACACTTTTATGCAAGTATATATTGATGACATTGTTATAAAATCTGTTTCCAGGAAGAATCATATTGACCACCTTCGACAATCGTTCGAAAGAATGAGAGAACATGGTCTGAAGATGAACCCTTTGAAGTGTGCATTCTGTGTGAAAGCTGGAGATTTCTTGGGCTTCGTTGTCCACAAGAAAGGAATCGAAATCAACCAGAACAAGACGAAGGCAATTCTGGAAGCGAAAGCGCCATCGAATAAGAAGGAACTGCAGTCCCTGTTAGGCAAGATAAATTTCTTAAGGAGATTTATATCTAACCTAAGTGGGAAAGCTAAGGCCTTTTCACCCTTACTTCGACTGAATAAAGAGGGGTTCGAATGGGGGCAAGAGCAACAAGAAGCCTTCGACAAAATCAAAGGGTACCTCACTAAGCCACCTATTTTGGTGCCTCCTTGTAGCAATAGGAGTATGAGATTGTACATAGCTGCATCCGACAAAACTTTGGGAAGCATGTTAGCCCAAGAAGATGAGAATGGAGTCGAAAGACCCATTTACTATCTTAGTAGAGTTTTGAACGATGCAGAAACTAGATATAGCGAAGTTGAAAAATTGTGTCTATGTCTGTATTTCTCTTGTAAAAAACTCAAGCAATATATAAAACCAGTTGATGTGTATGTTTCGTCTCATTTTGATGTTTTCAAGTATATGTTGTCGAAACCTATCTTGCACAGTCGAATTGGTAAGTGGGCACTAGCATTAACTGAATACTCCTTGACCTTTATGCCTCTTAAGGCAGTGAAAGGACAAGTGGTTGCAGACTTTATAGTCGACCACTCAATTCAAGTTGAGGATATCAATTATGTGGAGATAGAACCTTGGAAATTCTACTTCGATGGTTCCAGCCATAAAGATGGAACGGGAGTAGGAGTCTTGATCATTTCTCCAGAAAAAATTCCAACAACATTCAAGTACAAGATATCAGGTTCTTGTTCGAACAATGAGGCTGAGTATGAAGCTCTAATTACTGGCCTTGAAATATTGTTGGAATTGGGGGCAACTCGAGTCGAAATAATGGGAGACTCAGAGTTAGTCATTAAGCAAGTCACAAAGGAATATAAATGCATAAGAGAAAATCTCATTATGTACTTTGTGATAGCAAATCGTTTATTGAAAAAATTTGAAATGGTCAATATTCGACACATACCCAGATTGGAAAATCAAATAGCCAACGACTTGGCACAAATTGCATCTGGGTACAAGATTTCAAAAACGAGATTACAAAGAGCAATCGAAGTCCGAGAAAAGATAAAAGCAACTTGTCTATCACCAACAGACTTGGAATCGACAAGACTAGGATATGCTGATCAAAGTAACTTCGAAATTTCGTTCATAGATAATTTGTCAGAACAAGATTGGAGGAAGCCCATTGTGGATTATCTTCAAAATCCAGGAGCTTCGACAGAACGAAAAACAAAGTACAGGGCGTTGAGTTATGTACTCATGGGTAATGAGTTATTCAAGAAGACGCCTGAAGGGGTATTGCTAAAATGCTTAAGTGAAACTGAGGCATACATAGCTCTTTCGACTACGCACGCTGGGGCATGTGGGGCTCACCAAGCAGGCCATAAGATGAAATGGTTGTTGTTTCGACAAGGACTATACTGGCCCACTATGCTGAAAGATTGTGTCGAGTTTGCTAAAGGTTGCCAAGAATGTCAAGTCCATACAGGCATCCAGCATGTACCAGCAAGCGAACTTCACTCGATAGTGAAACCTTGGCCCTTTAGAGGATGGGCGTTGGACCTCATTGGAGAGATTCGACCAGCATCATCAAAGAGTCAGAAATATATATTGGTAGGCATTGATTATTTTACTAAGTGGATCGAAGCTATCCCTTTAGTCAATGTAGACCAAGAAAATGTCATTGAATTTATTCAAAAGAACATTATCTTTAGGTATGGAATCCCTGAGACTATAACTACTGATCAAGGATCAGTTTTCACTGGTCGGAAGATGCAGGAATTCGCTCAGGAGACAGGTTTCAAACTCCTAACATCAACGCCTTATTATGCACAGGCAAATGGTCAAGTCGAAGCAGCGAACAAAGTAGTGATTGGCTTGATAAAAAAGCATGTTGGGAAGAAACCAAAAAATTGGCATAAGACGTTAGACCAGATTTTGTGGGCTTGTCGAACGTCCCCAATAGAAGCCATAGGTACAACACCATATAGGCTAACTTTTGGCCATGATGCAATGTTGCCAGCAGAAATTTGTCTTCAATCTGCAAGGGTTCAGAGACATTATGATATTCCCTCTGAAATTTATTGGGATATGATGTTAGACGAACTGGTGGATTTAGACGAAGAAAGATTGCGCGCTCTTGACCTACTCAGGCTTCAGAAGAAAAGAGTAGAAGACTCTTATAATAAAAAGGTGAAACCTAAAGTATTTTCGCCTGAAGAACTAGTTTGGAAGGTGATTCTTCCCATGGATCGAAGGGATCGAAGCATGGGAAAATGGTCACCCAAATGGGAAGGACCATTCAGAGTTATCCAGATTTTTTCTGGTGGAGCCTATGAAGTCGAAGAACTAGGTGAAGATAAAAGGCTCTTGAGAGTAAATGGTAAATATTTGAAAAAGTACAAACCTACACTCCAAGAGATAAAAATAAAATAACAAGTAATGACTAAATTAACCATAAAAAAGCCAAAATGGAAAATTTTTATAATTTAGCCAAGATGGCAATGTTGTCGAATACATATTACAAAATATGGTTAAAAAGCTGAATCAATCAGAAGGGAATGGAGTCCTTGAGTCGAAGGTATTTGATTTGCTGCAGCTCCAATCTTTTGTTACACCAGGCATTCGCCTGCACAAGCTTGACAATCTGATCGTCGAAGCCTTGAGCTTTCTCAGCAAATTCTAGGCCGTGTGTGATTTCAGTTTGACTTTCGGTGTCTGGAACAGTCGAGAGAAGTTCCTCCTTGCGCTTAGTATTGGCATTTATCTTAGCCTCTATTTCTTCGATTTGCGCCTGGAGGGAAGCATTCTCTCGATCGATGGCATCCACTTCTTCTTGTCTAGATGCTTTTTGCTTCGACAACTCCGCAATTCGAGAAGTTGTCTCTGCTACAGCAGTCCATGCAGAAGAGCTTTTGCCATATAACACTTCAAGCTGGCTATTAAAGCCCCTTTGTCGCCGATAATCTGCTGAGACTTGATCAATAATGGAGTGTAACTCCATGATAAAGCCTGAGACTTCTGGAGGCACAGCTAACAAGTCTACGGCATTCAAAACAGCCCCTAAATATGATGGAGCAGTAGGGTCCCCCTCCAAAGCTTTCATCAAGTCCTTCTTGAAAAACTGAGCCTTAACCTTCGTCAAAGCCTCATCGAGAGGAGAAGTTTCAGTGGACTTCCCCGACAGAGTAGGAACCTCCTGGCTAGCGTCAGACGAACTTTTGCTCTCGATGATGGCGTTCAGATAGCTAACAGGATCAGTTTGCTTCAAGAGTTCTAAGTCCTCTTTCGACTTATGCTTTGTTGAGGTAACAGCCTTTGCAACAGCATTGTCTTGGATTTGAGGCTGTTGAGTAGCATTTGCCTCGACTTGACTTTCTTCGACTTGGGCTGCGGCAGTACCAGCGTCATCATGGTTCCCTTCGCCAGCGTCATCTTGGTTCTCTTCGCCAGCGGCACCTTGATCCTCTTCGCCAGCGTTGCCGTGGTTCCCTTCGTCACGATTCTCTTCCGACAGATCCACCACTTGAATCTCTTTTGGCTGTTGCTCTTCTGTTTGTGGATCTTCTGCTGGTTTTTCTGCCGTCTCAGCATTGGCCTCATTTATTTCAGTATGGGCTTCATCGTTCGCCAAGCCTTTTTCTTGTGGCCTGCTGAGTTCAGCAGACTCCAATGTTTCAGAAGTCCTCGGCGCTGAGCTTTCAGTGGTGTCCTGAAAAAAGAAGAAGAGTCTTCTAAATTCGAAAGAGACATAGTCGAATCGACACCTGGGTTACAAAGGGATCAAAGAGATTACCTGTAAAGTAGCTTCAGCCCCAGGGCTGGAATTGTCACTTTCGACAGGCTTATTGAGAAGAACGTTTAATTCCTCCTCTGTTGGCTCCTCAATGATTACTGGAGGTGGCCTGGGCTTTCTCCCAGCAACCTTTATTCTAATTGTTCGACCCTCAAGAGCAGGAACGTCCTTCTTCAGCTTTCGCCTTTTTAGAGGAGCAGGGGGAGAATCATCTTCTTCGTCGCTCCCGGATTCGACCGTCAGTGCTGGCCGTTTCTTGGGCGAAGGTGCCTAAAGAACCAATTGGAATTCGATTTAGCAGTTGCATCGAAAGTCAAAAATTAAAGCCAGAAGAAAAATAATGAAAGTCTGGTTACCGATGCAGAAGCCTTTTTCGAACGGCCTTCCCCCTGTTGGTTTGTTGTGGTCTTCGCCGGCGCTATAGTCTTCGCCGGCGGTAGAGGTTTTGTTAAAGGGCCTCCTCCCTGTTGGCCTTCTGCAGCCTTCTTGGCTGCAGGCTTTCGAACAACTGAAAGCAGATAAAATAATTAACAGGCTAGCAGTCGAAAGAGAAAGACAAAGTAATTTGAAAGGATGAACTTACATTTCTTTATTTTGTCCAAGACAAGGACAAAAGATTTCTGAAGCTCATCCACGAAGTCCTTCTCGTCGAAAAACTCTTCAGCGTAATAACTTTTCCACCACTCCTCGAAGGATGGTGAGCAAAGAAAGTTAAGCTGGTAGTCAAACAACGAAAGAACTGTTCGACCAGCATATCTGTCGATATGCTTAGTGGCAGCTTCTTCAGTGTAGTCGTTGCAGAAGTATAACATAGACTTCTCCCTTGGAAAAATTGGAGAAGGTAGTGTTTGAATAATACCAAACTGGCGAGACACCAGGTTTGGTTGATATGCAATCAGACTCAAGTGAGTCTTAGAGCTCCTGAATCGAAGAGGCATGATTCTTGGTGTGAGGAACGCCTCCCACATTGTTGTATGTTCGTCAACCTGAGGACCACTCGACGTCCTAGGATGTGGCCTTGTGAACCACTCTGGGCCAACCTTCCGTCGAGCAAACGGAGCCATGGTCGAAACAAATTCTTTCCTTTTAGCAAACATCAGGACGAAGTTTGTAAAGGTTTGTTGAAGCTCCAGCCCATCTTCCATTGGAGTCAACAGAGCCAATCTGGTTCCTTCGACGCGTCTGTTCGCTATTTCTGGAGCCTGCTCATTTATTTGAATCTTCTTAGGCAAGAAAGACTCGAAGGTGGCATTGAGCCACAGTTGAAGCAGCCAAAAAGGTCCAGCAAGCAGCAGACTGGCCCTATTCTCGATGATCTTCAGAAGAGTCGCTCCATTACTAATCGACTCATACAGGCTAGCCAAAATCAATTCTGCCAAACAGATATTTTGGCCATGATGGAGTTGAGTGGCGAGAGTGACCATCTTCTTGGTCACCTGTAAGGACTTGGAGCAAAACACGAAGCGTGTCAGCCATAAAGCTAGAAACGCAATGTGTTCGACATCCGACACAACATTTGTCGACCTGTCGTGGTAGTGATTGATGAAGGTGGTGTAGGTTGGTTTTGTGGCAGAGAATCCAATCTGATCCTCCGACATTTCCTCCGGGTCGAAGTAGTCCCCAGTGGGTCGAAGGCCAGTGATGGCGGCCATATCGAAGAGTGTGGGAGTCAGCATTCCACAGGGAAGATGGAAGGTGAAATGGGTGTAGTCCCAGAAGAGTAAAGAAGCTATTAACATCTCTGGGGAATAGTTAAGACCTGTCTTCGACAGCATAACCAGGTCGAAAATCCCCATGTCTTTCCAGATCGAAGCTTGGCGTTTCTCCATTTTTTCCATCCAAGCACTATAATCAGGAGTAAGGCTAGGGCCAGACCTGAAAGCCCTAACACCTTTGTTGAAGAAACGGAGGTCGATTTTCTCTTTAGCAGGATCTTCATTATCCTCTGCGTCTTTCTTGGAGCATCCAACTGGTTTGAGTCTCTCAAGTACCGGAAAGTAACTTTTGATCTTCATGGCCTCAGCAATGCTTGGGTACAATGGGCCAGACATAGCAAAGATCTGGTTGGAATATCCAACCGGAATCATAAGGTGGCGTGAGTAAGCATCACGTACAGCAATGTCGAAAGGTTCAGGGACCCTTCGTTGGCCCGTGGAAGTCACTACTGGAGCGGTGGCGAAAACCCTAGGTTTAACGTTTCCTGATGGTGCGTTGGCGCTAGGAGCGTTGGAAGAACCAGATGCCATTGTTGGTAGTGAGGTTGAAGACGAAGTGAAGAAAAAGAGGTTTGCAAAGTTGACAAGAGTTTGTATGTAAATGGAGAATTCTGAAAGCAAGGTAGCGTAAAAAGTCCCACAAATGGGTACTTACTGCTATTTATAGTAGTGGGGGAAATCCCCAAATTCGAGGACATTAAATGCCATTTAATGTTGCAGAAGGTAGTGGGACACGTGGCGTCTCCCTGTTGTTTTAGCCGTTCTGCAGAAATGGAAGGGTGCAGCGTGCGCCCTCGTTTTTGGGAATTGTCATGATGACAATTTTTGAAATGACGTTTGGCACAATGCACGCCATACTGAGGTGACGTCTTAGGTACGGATAAATGATGGTTTTTCTTGGGATTGTCAGTGGTTGGTAGAAGACAACAAAAAGTGCACAATTTAATTTGTGACTAAAAAATGAAAAGACAGGTGTCGAATGGTATTTCAAAGAATGCCTTTTTCTTTCAGAGTCGAAATAAGGCATTCTTGGGGGGCAATTTGTTGGCTTTTAATTTCGACACCCTTGTTTCATTAATGTCAGCCATTAAAGCTGAAGGTTGATTTCGACCAGCTAGGTCCGTCGAAACGCCCATCGAAAGATGGCAATGTACTTAGAAGATTTCTTCCACAGGAGAAGTTGGTTGCCTTCGACGTCGAAGGTGTTTCTCGTCGAAGATGCTTCTCGACGAAAGTGTTCGATGGTTCAGAGTGGAACGGTTTGAAATTCAAGCATTTGGAGGGAAAACGGTTTCCAGCGGTTACCAAGTGCAGCGTGCAAAGATCTGGAGCGTCGAACGTTGAGAACATGCCAAGTGGAGTCATCTCGAAGCAGTGTAACTGCCCGACGGTTACTTGGGATGTTTTAGTATAAATAGTAGTAGTTCACGCAGTTTCTCGCGTGTGTTCACAATTATATACAAAGTCACTCATATAGATTCGAGTACCCAGCGTGTGAGAAAGAATTGTTGAGAAATGTATGTGTGAAACACCAACTTTATTAATCAAAGTCATTTACTTTTCCAGAAACTTTACTTGTCTTCTTCTTTACATTCCTGTCGAAGCCCTTTATTTAAAGCCTTCATTTATTTTATCAAAGTCCTTTTTCATGCAATTTACTTAAAGCCTCTTTATTTTATTGTCATTTAACCATTATCCAATTTAATCAAAACTTCAAAATCAACCTATGTCCTAGGATCAATCTGATCGATCCTGCGAGTAACCAAATAAGTAACCATTTGGAGGATCAGCGGTTGTTTACCAATAACCACGGTAAACAGATTCGCACAGGCATCGTCTCCACCGTGAGATTATCCCGTACTTGTATATTGTCCATCTGAATCACATGAGACGGATCGGGAA
The DNA here is from genome assembly GCA_948472305.1 of Vicia faba. Taxonomy (NCBI): domain Eukaryota; kingdom Viridiplantae; phylum Streptophyta; class Magnoliopsida; order Fabales; family Fabaceae; genus Vicia; species Vicia faba. The sequence goes on along the minus strand of OX451735.1, from coordinate 1,505,270,413 downwards.
TATACTTCCGGAATTGCGATACATGAAACACATCATGCAAATTATCAAGGTTTGGCGGTAACGCCACTCGGTACGCAAACCTCCTAACCCTATCCGATATCTGATACGGACCAGTAAAATAAGGAGTGAGCTTCTTAGACTTCAGAGCTCGCCCAACACCAGTCACAGGTGTGACTCTCAAAAATACATGATCACCAGCTTGGAATTCCAAATCTTTCCTTCTCTTGTCATGGTAAGTTTTATGTCTACTTTGAGAAGCTTTCATCTTCTCTAGGATAAGCTTCATTTTCTCAGTAGTCTCTCGAACAATCTCAGGTCCAAGTACCACACTTTCACCAGATTCATGCCAACACAACAGAGTCCTACACCTCCAACCATACAACGCCTCAAAAGGTGTCATCCCAATACTAGAATGGTAACTGTTATTGTAAGTGAAATCAATCAACGGAAGAGAAGTATCCCACGAACCTCCCTGATTAAGAACACATACTCTTAACAGATCCTCCAATGACTGTTAAGTCCTCTCGGTCTGACCATCCGTCTGAGGATGATACTCCTAACTCCACCTCAACTTAGATCCCAATGCCTCTTGCAAACTTTTCTAGAAATCAGAAGTAAACCTCAGATCTCTGTCCGACACAATACACAAAGGAACACCATGCAACTTCACAATTACTCTAGTGTAAATGTCTGCCAACTTCGAAATTGGATATGTGATGTTAATAGGTATAAAGTGTGCCGACTTCGTAAGCCTATCAACAATCACCCAAATTGAATCATGTCCTCTCAAGGTACTAGGTAATCCCGTTACAAAATCCATTGAAATGCTATCTCATTTTCATTCTGGGATCTCTAACGGTTGCATCAACCCTGCAGGCTTCTGATGTTCAACTTTTGAATTTTGACAAGTCAAACATGTATACACAAACCGAGCCACATCAATCTTCATCCCAGGCCACCAAAACAAATTCTTCAAATCCTGGTACATATTTGTAGCTCCTGGATGAATACTCAACTTGATTCTATGACTCTCTTCAAGAATCACTTTTTTCATCTCCGCATCATCAGGAATACAAATCCGATTACGAAATCTCAACACACCTTGCGCATCTAACTTAAAATCACTATTCTCAGACTGATCGATCTCAACCATCAAATCTACCAACTTCACATCTAACTTTTGAGCTTCTCTGATACTATCCAGAAATTCATTATTAATCTTTAACATTCCCAACATAAAACTTCGCGGTGTCACTTCACAAACCAAACTCAAATCTAGGAATTGCTCAATCAACTCCAACTCTTAAACCATCATTGTCGACATGTTCAAAGTCTTTCGGCTTAAAGCATCGACCATAACATTAGCTTTTCCTGGATGATAATTCAAACTGAAATCATAATCCTTCAACAATTCTAACCACCTTCGTTGCCTCATATTCAACTCTTTATGATCAAAAAGATACTTCAAACTCTTATGGTCACTAAACACTTCAAATCTAGAACCATAAAGATAATGCCTCAAGATTTTCAACACAAAGACAACTGCAACCAATTCTAAATCATACGTAGGATAATTATTTTTAGGAGTCCTCAGTTGCCTCGACGCATAAGCAACCACCTTGCTATTCTGCATGAGCACACCACCTAACCTCATCAGACAAGCATCACAAAACACAACAAAAGGCTCTCCTGGATTAGGCAAAGTCAAAACTGGAGCCGACGTCAATCTCTTCTTCAACTCGGTAAAACTTTCTTCACATCAAATATCCCATACAAAAGCTCTACCCTTACAAGTCAACTTAGTCAACGGAAGTGCCAACTTAGAAAAACCTTCGATAAATAGTCTATAGTAACCGACTAATCCCAAGAAGCTTCTAATCTCGGTAAATGACTTTGGAGCTTCCCATTGCAACACAACATCGACTTTAGAAGGATCCATAACAATGCCACCACCAGAAATGACATGACCAAGGAAACTAACCTCTTGCAACTAGAATTCACACTTGGACAACTTCACATACAACTTCTTCTCTTTCAAAACTTGCAATACAAATCTTAGGTGCTCCTCATGTTCTTCTTCCGATTTAGAGTAAATTAGAATGTCATAAATGAATACCACCACAAATCAATCCAAATAAGTATGAAAGATACCATTCATATACTCCATGAATACTCTCGGCGCATTGGTCACACTGAAAGGCATCACCGAATACTCGTAGTGTCCATACCGAGTTCTGAACATGGTCTTCAGTATATCATCTTCCTTCACTCTAATCTGGTGATATCCTGACCTCAAATCAATATTAGAAAACACACTTGCACCCACTAATAGATCAATCAAGTCATTAATTCTCGGAAGTGGGTACTTGTTCTTAATTATCACTTTATTCAACTTTCTATAATCAACACAAAGTCTCATACCTCCATCTTTCTTCTTTACTAATAACACAGGCGCTCCCCACGGCGATACACTTGGTCTTATAAACTTTTTCTCAAGCAACACTTCTAACTGCTTCTTCAATTCAGACAATTCAGATGCAGACATCTTGTACGGTGCCATAGAAACAGATCTGGTACCAGGTACAAGATCAATCACAAGTTCAACTTCTCTTTCTGGCGGTACATTAGGAATTTCATTCGGAAGCACTTTAGGAAATTCGCCCACCACCTACAACTCATTAATTCTAACTTGGTTCTCCATTGATAACGACGCCATCAACGAGAACATTTGCGCTTCGTCTTGCATCAGTTGCTGCAACTGTTTACCAGTCAACAAACCAACTCCTTCCTCTTCAGAAGTAGAAAACCTCACAGACTTGTTATAGCAATTGATATGAACATAATTATACTCTAACTAGTCCATACCCAAGATCACATCCAATCCTCTTAATGGCAAACAAATCAAGTCAACAGCAAAGTCTTTGCCGAAGATCGACAAAGGGAAATTCAAACACTCACGAGAAGTAGTCACCGATCCCTTAGCTGGAATCTCGACGACCATTTCTCCATTCATAAAAGACAACATAAGACCCAATCTTTCAACACAATCAGCAACAATAAAACAATGAGTAGCACCGGTATCAATAATAGTAATTAAAGGTGTACTATTAATGAAACATGTACCTCTGATGAGCCTTTCCTCACTAGATGTATGAGTCTTAGCCAAAGCGAATACTTTTCCAATAGTTTGCGCCTTCTTTGGTTTCTGACACTGACTACCAATGTGTCCTTCTTCACCATAGTTGAAACAAATCATCTCTTTATGCTTGCACTCAGATACAACATGTCCAGTCTTACCACAACGGAAACACCTCTTCACCTCAGCAGTACACACATTACTCTTATGACCAGGTTTTCCATATTTGAAGCACACCACACTAACAGGAGCATCTCCCCCACTAGTCCTCTGACCCTGAGCAACTTTCTATTTACCTTTACCAGCTGGGGCATCTTAAGGCTTACCACAGTTCTGTTGGTGCTTACCCCTCTTCTCATTGATAATCTTATAGTGAGCACTATTGTCCTCTTTATAAATCCTACAACTCTCAATCAAATCAGCAAAGACACAAATCTTCTGGTATCCAATTTCCTTCTTGATCTCTGGGTGCAATCCATTCTCAAACTCGATGCACTTCAAAAACTCAGTGTTTACCTCACTATAGTGCGGATAAAATTTAGCCAACTCAGAAAAATTTTCAGCATACTTAACAACCGACATACTCCCTTACTTCAGCTCAAGAAACTCAATTTCCTTCTTACCACGAACGTCTTTAGGGATATACTTCTCCAGAAATTCCCTACGGAATACAGCCCAAGTGACATTCACACCTATAGCTTCCAATTTTTGACAAGTCTCTAGCCACCAGTCATCAACCTCGACCGCTAGCATATGAGTACTATAACGAACCTTCTGCGCTGGAGTGCATTCCATCACACGGAAGATTATCTCAATCTCTTTCAGCCAATCCAACGCTCCGTCAGGATGGTACTCACCCTTGAAGGTAGGCGGATTCTCCCTTTGGAAAGTCGCCAAACTGCAAGATTCAGCATTCTCATCAGTATTCGGTTGATTCTGCATCGCCTGAGCCATCGCTTGCAGAGCAGCAGCAAGTGCGGCATCATTCCTTCCAACCATCTCAACTTATCTCTACAACATAAACAACAATTAAAATTCAGATTAACAATACTCGATCGTTAGACAAAACTACGACTCAACAACTTCAACGGAACGACCGACTTGCTCTGATACCACTAATGTAACACCCCATTTCTACCCAACGAATTATATAAAATCAGAGTTTCAAAATTTCCAACAACATATGGAATGTTACACTTTCAACTTAAAACAATGTCATTCAATCACTTATAGTTCAGATACATAACACATAAAATTTGGATGAACCAATAACAACCTGTTTAATCTTTAAAAGTAAAACAACTTTCATTACTACGCAGCGGATTCACAAAATTCAACTGAAAACACCACAACATCTTGTCCAACTCAAAACAACTTTAAGACAACAAGTATTTAATGAAAACAACTTAAATATTCAGCAACACAATGAAAATTAACAATAAAGAAAACATGCGTTCATCCCCCCGAGTGTTACGTATCAGAGAGACAACCCAACTCGAACTAACGAAGGTAACAACTATCCTTCTTGATTACCTGCACGTTACCAACAGAGGGCAACATTCAAACATAATGGGTGAGATATCGAATCATATAATCGGATATACAATAAATAATATATTAGTATTAGATCATATAATTCACCACTTCACAACTTTTTATCAATATTTAACATAATTAATTCATCCACACGACAACTCAAGATACAACATGAAATGCGACTCGTTTTTATGCACATGCATGTGGTACCAATGGAGCAGAACTCTTGTTGTACCCCAAAATTTTCCCTCCTATTTTATCAAGATTTCCCCTCACAAGGCTCCTTGAACTCCAGACAGGATTAGGGTTTTGCATTGCCCAAGACATCTCCTTGCACTGATGACCTAAACTTGGGTTTGAGTTTGCACAAGGATTTTTGGACTTCTAATGCTCAAAATGACTTTCATACTTCATGTTGGACTCATAAGTTTGTCCATACCAAGTTTCAAGCCTTGAATCAAATTTTTGCCCAGTCAATTGGACAGTTGACCTAGAAATCAGTTGTATTGGGGAAAAAGTCAACTGTAGCCAATTTACAGTCAAAACTCATGTTTTTTTACCCACATCAACATTATAAACTCATATGAACCATTTGATCAAGTTTGGACCACAACTCCACAAGAAATTTGATCAAATCATCAAAAGGGCAAAATGGTCATTTTTAGGGTTTTGACTGCACAAGGGCAATTTCTGACTTTTGACCTAGCCAATGGAAAATTGGGTTCAAGCATGGACTCAAGGAATCAATGGCATCATCTTGACCTATTCACAAGGTTCAAAAGATCTCAAGTGCATTGGATTGACAGATGAATTTTTCAGTCAACTGATCAAAATTTGACTGTACACTGAAAAGTCAAACTTTGACTTTTTGGTCAAAATCAAGTGCCAAGGGTCATTTTCACCAAGATATGTCAAAACATCAAAATTGTTCATCAAGAAACCCATTTTTGCAAATTAGGGTTTAAAGTTGAAAAATTTCATAACTTAGAATTTTTCTAAGTTATGAAATTTTATTAATTTTTCCTAACTTTGCCCAACATTTTCACCATAATGCATTTGGATTCAAACAAAACTTCCAACATGAAAGTTGTAGTCCTGCACAAAGTCTACAACTTTTATTCACAAAGTTTTCCCAAAATAAGCTTGGATCTCAAGTTATGATTTTTGGAACAAGGGTCCCTAAAACTTTTAACTTTGTGAAATTTTGCCCTAGTTTAGGCAGGATTTTGACCTATCTTCATGGCCATTTTTCACATAGTTCCACTTGGAATCTCAAGTTGCATTTCAAAGATGGATTGTAGAGCATGTGGCAAGCTTTCCAAATGTCCAATAACTCTCCAAAATCATTTGTGGTTAGGGAGAATCGAAGGCTTGAAGTTGGCAAAAACTCACTTTTCATCCATGGCATGTTCATGTTCATACAAGTTGCAATTTTAAGTCAGAATGCTTTGCACTAGTTTACAAGCATCAAAACCATTTCACACTCAATAATTGAATGCAAATACTTTGGTCTAAGGAATTTTTTGGTCATTAGGACACTGTACACAAGATTAATCCCTAAGTAGAAAAAGGTACATTTCCATTTTTGCTTAAATGTGCTTTATGTCAAAATTGAATCCCTTGAGCATTGGTCCATATCTCATACATCAAATCAAATCTACAAGTTGGAGGGGCCAAGGGAAAAGTGTACAAGCATATGGATAGCCTGTACAGGCCTGTTTCAATCACTTCACACATTTGGCTTCATAAACAAGAAACATGTCCAAAACACTAGAACTGGAACATCAGCCAAAAACAACTTGTGCAAGCATTTTGAACATCTTTCTCACACCCCTTTGAGCTAGAAACACGGATCTTTGAGCCCTCAAACCTCCCATAGCCAGAAATCACCTTCCATTGGCAAAACAGGGCAGCATCTGCAACTTGACTTCCATAGCACATTTTGCTCGTGCGTTTTGCCCCAAGTTGGTTCAAACATCTTCCACATAACCCATCCAAGCCATCCCAAACCTCAAACACCAACTGTAACTCCATTTATAGGGTTTGCCATTTTCACTTTGAGCTTGTGTAGGTTGAGTTCTGTAGGCTGATTTAAGTACATTCAAGGCAAGCTAGACATTGGAGAAGGTCAATTGAAGTTCAAGCAAGCTCCCAGACATCTCAGGCCTTGTTGAAAAGCTCCACATTGCCATACACAAAGTCAGCTGAAACAGGTTTTTGTCAACTTCCTATCTCTCTATTTAGTAACATTTAGCTATAGGTTTGTGAATAAGAAATGTAGTATTCTTTTCCATGAAGTTGTACATATGCTCACTTTTCATTTTTATTAAGCATGCTAAGAGAATTTGATCCATGAACATACTGAAAAAATTAGGTTAGATTTTAGGGCCAGAGAAATTCTCTCTGGTCTTTGAGAGTTAGGATTAGTTTTTTATATGGTTAGATTCGTCTTGAAAAGCTCTACAACTTTGATGTTATGTGTTTTTGCAATAGAGCTCGTATACAGGATGTCCAGGTTTGGTAATAGGCGCGCGCATTTTGTGAAGGACAGAGGTTAAAGATGAAGTGGTGGGCTGGGCTTGGTCCTGGCTCACTATTGGCACCCCCTTTTACTTTTTGCACCCCCTGGCCCAATTTCTATATATTTCATATTTTTGTATTTTTATTTTCATTTCTGATTTTATTTTATTATTTCCAAATATAAAAAATACTCAAAAATATTTTTATAAATTTTTCACATTTATTTTGTATTTTATTTTCATTTTTTTCTAACATATAATTAATTTATTGATTATATACTTTTGTTTTATTTATTGAATACTTCAAAAATAATATATAAATCATACTTTTATTTTAATATTTATTTGATTCACACTAAAAAATATTGTTATAATATATTTTTATTTTTGCATATATTTTATTTATTTTTTGTACATAATTAATATAATTAATAAATCTATACATACTTTTATTTCATAAATACTTGAAAATAAAAACATAAAGAAAAAATATACCATACTTTTTATTATTATTATTTATACTTAAAATAATACCTTTTTTCTAAATATATTTAATTTTTTGTATATACATCATTTTATTTATTGAATATAAATAATATAATTAATATATTTATTATCTTAAAGAAAATTAGGGTTTTACCCTTAACCAAATAAAATTAATCTTTTATTTATTTCTTTATTTTTACATTAAATATTTTTACATACTTGGAAAATAAACAAAAATCTTTTTTTGCATAATTCATATTATTTGGTATATTTATTTATTTTGTTTATTTAAATATTGTCCATTTATTATTTATGCATTTGATTTAATTTGGATGTAATAGTAAACTAGGGTTTTTATTTCTTGTCAAATAATCCCCATTCAAAGATTGTACCCCCATCCCCATAATCATGTTTGTAATAGCTTAGATTTTTAATTCTCGCACTTTATGCTTTCAATTATACCATGATTAGAGATTATGGTTTGTATGCAAAAATCCAAAATCAACAAGTAGTTTGACCTAATACAAAGATAAAAATGCATGAAAATAAATACACAATACACACTTGCACCCCTAGGGTTACAATCCACTTGTTGCCTCAAAAATGGGCCATGTTATGCATGTTGGGTACTTTGGCAAAACAAAAACAAAATAAAAGATCATAGTCCCTCGATGACGCTATCTTGGTTGCCTACACAAAATGATCTAGCCCCTTGGAAAATTTGCCAAAGATGCTTAACATAATTGCTATCATGATCTATACGATGACTCGCGCCTGCCCCGTTTAACATCCTAATACAAGGTTGTTTACCAAATGCAATGGTAAAACAACACTGTCAAAAAGGTTAAAAATGTGTAGGAAACACCTTTGAGTAAAATAGGGTAGACAACTCTTAGTTACTTGATCAAAACTTGCAAAACATCCTTGTTATTTTTCAAACACACTTCACAACATAATTTAAAAACATTTCCCAAATCAAACTCTCAAACATTGAAACCTCTTTTCAAAAGACAAAAACACCTTTGTATACATTCAAACAAGAATCATTACAAAGGTTGCCACAATGATGGCCTCTTTTCAAAACATCTTTCAAAATCCCATACAAAGCACCATTTTAAACAATTGAAAAGCAAAAGCAAGTGATCTAAACAAGTAACTAAGAGCCCATGGGTAACCATGGATGAAAAGGGTGCTTGCACCTTCCCTTTTCATAATCTACTCTCCGAACCCAAGAAAACACCTCACAGGTCTTTCCTGTGCTTTTTGACCTCTCCTTAGGATAAAATAAAAATTCGGTGGCGACTCTTGCTAAACCGAAACATTTGTGAACACAAACGCAAAACCTCAAGTCAGTTCTCCCACCGTATCACAGAACTGGCGACTCTATTGGGGAGATATCTAAAAGTGGAGTAACCTTAGGGTTTAGATCACCTTTGCATGCTTATCTTGTTTGCTTTGTTTGCTTTACATTTGGTTCTCTTGTTTGGGTTTGAATCCTCCACCCGGATTTTTGGGAAACATTTATAGGTAAATAGCAATACGTTATGGAAACTGTGCGGGGTATACCGACATGGTTGAAGCAATAGCTATATTAGTGTGACATATTTATGGGTACCGATAGCCTTTGAGTCAATCAAAGAGAATACGGGGCCGCTGAGTGATGTCATGAAGCACTAATGAACTCTTAGAACCTTACTTGACCATCTTGGCCTTATTAGGGGTAGTGAGATGACCGGCTTTGGTGCAGTCCGAAGTTGGTAGATACTCGATACTACACTCATTGAGGGTTATTTTCTTGGAATATTTCGGTCGCCAGTTAAGTGGCTAAACTGAAACAATGAACACGGAAAATAATCCAGTGATATTGAGCTCCTTAGAACCCGGTTACTATTTATAGGACAAGTTGAGCCAACTAACTTCAAGAGGGTACTTACCTATGAAACCCCATGCAATCCTGAAACTAGGATCTTGTGTGACTTGTTTGTACATATGCTTGTGCATACATCATGAACATCATAAAGCATCATATGTATCCACTAACCATTTCAAGGGTTTGGATCTTCATCTTTGTTCTTGTTTTGTAGGTCATGGAATCTCTTCGCAGGAAAACAATTCAGGTCAGCCTTGTGAGGATCCCTCCTCAACTCGAGGAGCTTACTTCCAAGATTCCAGAGAATTCTCTCTTTAGTGAAAGACATGGTAGACTCCTCAACGTGGTCAACTTCAACATTGAAGAAGACATGGTGAAAGTCCTCTTCCAGTTCTTTGATCCCCTACACCACTGTTTCACATTCCCTGATTACCAACTAGTACCTACTTTGGAGGAATTTTCTCAACTCCTGGGGATTCTTATTCTTCATCAACTACCCTAAAACTGTACGGAAAGAGAACCAAAGCCTGAAGATGTTGCTCAAGCCTTACACTTGCAACCATCTTATATCAAAGGTCATTGGGAAACCAGAAGTGGTGTCAAGGGTTTCTTGGAAAAGTTTCTGTTTGAGAAGGCACAAAACTGCTGGAATTCTCTAGATCTGCAAGCTTTTGAGGAGATTGTAACACTTCTCATCTATGGGTTGGTCTTGTTCCCAAATCCCGATCAGCTTATAGATGTGAATGTTGTCAAGATTTTCATATCTCGGAATCCTGTACCTATATTGCTTGGGGACATCCTACACTCATTTCACACATGAACAATGAGGAAAAGAGGTGCTCTCATGTGTTGTACTCCTCTTCTAGCAAGGTGGTTTATTTCTCACCTTCCCCGAACAATTTTGAAGAATGAGCAGGGTTTAAGATGGTCACAACGGTTGATGACCCTCACACATTATGATGTTCATTGGTGTTCTCGGGCCAGAGAAAATGTCATCATCATTGATCGTTGTGGGGAATTCCATAATGTCCCACTACTTGGCATTAGGGGAGGCATTACCTACAACCCATGTTTAGCTCTGAGACAGTTTGGATATGCCCGGAGGGATGGCCCTCATGATATGTTGATTCCTGCCTTGGTTTTTGACTTCGACAATGATGCTCAAGGACTTCGACAAAGGTTTATCCAAACTTGGAGGATGCCTAACAAAGTGGACAGTAAGACACTGGGGCACAAGAATTCCATCCCCCTTGAGCCTTATCTCAAGTGGGTACGAACCCGCGCCCAGAATCTTATGATGCCATACCATCACATTCTCCCCGTGATCAAAGAGCCTGTTATGGAAGGAGAGGTTCCATACACCCTCCTACATCCAGACATGCCAACATCATTGGAAGAGTTGCAAAAGAGTTGGATACAACTCAAGGAAGAGCGGAACACTTTTGAAGCCAACTTCTATGCCAGTGAGAAGAAGGTTTTGGAGCTTACCCGCCGACTTCACGAAAAGGAGACTCTTAACACTTACATCGCGCCAAAGAGGATGCGCAACGTCTTTTTACATTAAGAATTTTGTAATATTTTGCCCATGGGGCATTTATGTACTAACAAATTTCTTCTTATTAATATGACGTGTGTTCTTTTTGTTTGCAACAAATTTGAATTTCTAAAATCCTTGAATACATTACATGAATAACATATCATTCATGATATGCATAATAAAGTCTTCACACCAGGTTTCCTTATCTTTCTACTGTTTATTTCAGCAAGATGGATATAGAGCAGACGGTTAAAGATCTGCAAGCACAGAATTCGCAATTCCAACAACTCCTCATAACCTTGGCAAAGGGTCAAGAGGATCTTAAAGCACTGTTAGAGAAAGAGAAGGAACCAGAAAATAAGAAAAAGAAAAGAATTGGTGTGGCCACTATGGGAAGAAGATTTGAGCACCAGGCTAGGAGAGTTCTGGAATTCCCCTCGACGTCTGACGAAGGGGTTGGTAAAGGAAAGGGAGTTGTAATGCCCTCCGAGTCTGAAGCTGAAGAGGAAGAAGAGGAAGAGGATGAAGATTACTCCGAACAGCAGTACCCTTCGACAGACGATAAGTATAAGAATCTTGAGGACTTGGTAGCAGCCATGGAAGTGCAAAGCGTACCTGGGCTAGATTTAGAGGAACTAGGGTTGGTTGTTGGGATCGTCATTCCCCCCAAATTTAAAGTACCTACATTTGCTAAATACGACGGGTTGTCCTGTCCAAAGATGCATCTGAGATCCTACGTCAGAAAGATCTAACCTCACTCTTCCGATAAGGATATGTGGGTCCACTTTTTTCAAGATAGTTTATCGGGTACACAACTGGACTGGTTCTATCAACTTGAGAGATCTGATGTTCATAACTGGGAAGATTTGGCTGCTGCTTTCTACCGATAATACCAATACAACGCAGATTTAGCGCCTACTTGTACTCAACTACATAGTATGGGTATGGCATCTAATGAGGGATTTAAGGAGTATGCCCAGAAGTGGCGGGATTTGGCTGGAAGGGTGCAGCCACCATTGTCGGATAGAGAGCTGGTTGACATGTTTTTAGGGACTCTGTCAGGTCCATTCTTCAATCACTTGATCGGGAGCTCATCTGCAGGGTTCAGCGAATTAATTCTGACCGGTGAAAGGGTCGAAGCTGGCATTAAGAGTGGTAAAATTCAGAAGGATGCCTCCGTTTCCACTGCTATCAAGAAGACCTTCCTAGCCAAGAAGGAAGTTTCTTCTATTCATACCCAGAGAAATCAAGGGAGAATGGAGCGCAGACCCGCGGTGAGGGCTGTAATGATCCAGAACTCCTCAACCGATCAACCTCGAAACAGTCAACCAAGAGCTAACCAGCAAAGGGCAGAAAGGCCATAACGACAATTCACCCGGATCAATATGACATCGGCTCAGGTCCTCCGTCATCTGTTAAAGTTAAACCTTACCAACTTGAAAGAAGCGCCGAAAAACCCAAATACCTTTTCTCCCTATTATCATTCAAATACAAAATGTGCATACCATTCGGACAGTGTAGGGCATGACACCAACAACTATTGGCCCCTTAAAAACAAGATCCAAGATTTGATAGATGCCAAGGAGGTAGAGTTTGATGCCCCCGAAAAACCTAATGTGATATCCTCTCCTATGCCAAAACATGGTCATAATGTCCATGCAATTGTCGAAGATCTTCATGTTACCGCTGTTGATGAATTATTGGCTCCGTTGCCAATGATTAAAATGAATCTGTTGAAAGCCGGGATTTTCCCGGGATGTGAAAAAGATTGTTACTTCTGTTCAACCTTGCAATTCGACTGCCCACTATTGAAATCAGGCATCCAACACCTGATGGATACTCAAGAGATCCTCTTTCAGAAAACTCCTGTTGCTAATATCACTCATGATACTCCTGTTACCTTTGTTACTCCAATCAATGACATTGCTATAATCACCATTTCCGACAATCTTTCCAAGACCTGCAAAAGGCCTGTTAAGATTACGCCTGATCCAAAGCTTGTACCGCTGAAGATTACCATGTCGGGGCCTATCCCATATAATTCCAACAAGACGATACCATGGAATTATGGAGGAGAGATCTTCTACCATGGTGTTAAGCAGATTGAATCAGTCCAAGAGAATTCCGATGAAGAAACTCCTGACATAGGGAATATTGCGGGGAAAAGTAAGATAACTCGTAGCGGAAGAATCTTCTCTCCGGAGATTGCTCCTCCACTGGCAGTCTTCGGACCCTCAAGTGCTCCTGTGCCTGTCAAGATATCCGTGCAAAGTCCGGATATTGAAGAAATTGATGCTCCCGAAGCTATACCCTCTGCTGTTACTGCTGATAAAGGTAAGGAGATCCAAGAAGCGTCCGTCAGGACGAGGGCTCGGACTTTGGTTATCCCCGAGACCACCCAAAAAGAGATGGAGGAGATTTTAAAGACAATTAAGAAGAGAGAATATGATGTCGTAGAGCAGCTGGGGCAAACCCCTTCAAAAATCTCTATGCTGGCTCTATTGCTTTGCTCCGAGGCTCATGCCAAAGCCTTGATCAAATTTCTAAAGACGGCACACGTGCCACAAGAAACTTCTGCGGATCAGTTTCAAGAGTGCATGGCTAGTCTTACAGCCGACAATGGTCTTGGCTTCTCTGATGCCGATCTGACATCTAAGGGAAGAAAGCATAATGATGCGCTGCATGTCTCGGTAGAGTGCAGAGGGACCACACTTGCTCATGTTCTGGTTGATACCGGTTCATCTTTAAATGTTCTACCAAAGAAAGCATTGAATAGATTAGACTGTGAAGGTTTGACCCTAAAGCCCAGTAATATCATTGTTAGAGCTTTTGACAGATCTAAGCGGATGGTTCACGAAGAGGTGGACATCTCAATCAAGGTGGGAACGGAAATTTTCAACTCTACATTTTATGTGATGGACATCCGTCCTTCATATTCATGCTTGTTGGGAAGGCCATGGATCCTCAATGTTGGGGCAGTCACTTCTTCTCTACACCAAATGCTAAAATACCCAGTCCAGGGTAAAATCATAATGGTTCATGGTGAGGAGGAGTATATGATAAGTCACCTTAACTCTTTCCGCTATGTGGAGTTAGACAACGAATTTATAGAAACACCTTTCCAACACTTTGAAGAGGTTTCTCCTGAAGTTGCGGTATCCAAGACAATGAATGATGTGCCTATCATTACCAAGCTTGTGTCTCGGATGTCATCCCTTAAAGTTGCGGAGGCTGTAATCAAAGAAGGATGAAGTATAGTGTGGGGTCAACTGCCAGATTTTCCTTAAAAGACAGATAAGTTCGGATTGGGTTTCACTGCTGCTAGCCAGAAAGCTGTGTGTCAATCTCGGGCTGGAGGACCACCATTGAAAATCACTCACCATGAAGTTCATGCTTTAGAAGATGATGATGAAGAAGGCAATTTTAAAGATTGGATCTTTCCAACCGTTGAAGGAGGACTGAACAACTGGGAGGCAAAATATTTCATTCCCATTACTTTCATCAATCAGTAATTTATCTTTTGAAACATTTATGTTGGTCTGTAATAAGTTTTAAACAATTCGTACACTCTTTTACCTTGTGCCTTTCCCGGGACACATAGGTCCATTTGTAAGGGTTTCGATTTTTCATCTTTCATATGCCATTTTTAATGAATCATGGATGTTTTCATCTATAAACTTTTGTGTTCATTTTCTTTCCTTTTACATTTTATTTAAGGATGGCTATCCCTTACACAGACACACACTCACAAAATGCAGGTACCCATCCACTCCGGATTCCATGGGGGACTATTCTGCTTTGGCCTTCAGTGACTCTGAAGATTTGGTCAATCATGCCGAGTACGAAGGTGATGAAGACTGTGAAGTGCCTGGAGAGTTAGCTAGACTTTTGCAACAAGAAGAAAGGGCTATTCTACCCCATGATGAGTTGTTAGAGACTCTCAATTTGGGAACTGAGGAAGATAGAAAAGAGGTTAAAGTGGGTGCCAACCTGGAGCCAAGTGTCAAAGAGCGCTTAGTTCAGTTGTTGAATGAGTTTGTTGAGATCTTCGCCTGGTCCTATGAAGATATGCCGGGACTGGATACAGATATTGTGGTTCACCGTCTCCCTACAAGAGAAGACTATCCACCAATCAAACAGAAAGTCCGCCGAATGAGGCCCAACATGTCCGAAAAGATCAAAGCTAAGGTGATGAAGCAGTTCAATGCTGGCTTTCTGGCTGTTACTTCCTATCCACAATGGGTTGCTAACATTGTGCCAGTGCCTAAGAAGGACGACAAAGTCAGAATGTGTGTGGACTACAGAGACCTAAACAGGGCTAGCCCTAAAGATGATTTTCCACTACCACACATTGACATCTTGGTTGACAACACAGCTCAACATAAGGTATTTTCCTTCATGGATGGATTCTTGGGATACAACCAGATCAAAATGGCCCCCAAAGACATGGAGAAGACTACTTTTATTACACAGTGGGGTACCTTCTGCTATAAAGTGATGCCATTCGGACTGAAGAATGCCGGGGCAACCTATCAGCGAGCCATGGTAGCTTTGTTTCATGACATGATACATCATGAAATCAAAGTCTACATAGACGACATAATAGCCTGTTCACAGACAGAAGAAGAACACCTCGACTATCTGCAAAAGTTGTTTGTCAGGCTAAAGGAATATAAGCTTAGACTGAACCCTAGCAAGTGCACTTTCGGAGTCAGGTCCGATAAACTTTTGGGATTTATTGTCAGTAACAAAGGCATCGAAGTTGATCCCGCAAAAGTCAAAGCTATACAAGAAATGCATGCCCCTCGCAATGAGAAGGAGGTCAGAGGTTTCTTGGGACACTTAAACTATATTGCAAGGTTCATCTCTCACCTAACATCTACCTATGAGCCAATCTTTAAGCTGTTGAAGAAAGATCAGGTGGTTAAATGGAACAATGATTGTCAAGTTGCTTTTAATAAGATCAAGGAGTATTTGCTGGAGCCTCCTATCTTGATGCCACCCGTCGAAGGAAGACCTTTAATCATGTATCTGACTATTCTGGATAACTCAATGGGGTGCGTAATGGGCCAACATGACGAGTCTGACCGAAAAGAGCATGCCATTTATTACCTTAGCAAAACGTTTACCGACTGTGAGACTCATTACTCACTGCTCGAGAAAACTTGTTGCGCTTTGGTATGGGTTGCTCGCCGGCTAAGGAAGTATACGTTGACACATACCACTTTGGTGATTTCCAAGATGGATCCGATCAAGTACATCTTCGAAAAGCCTGCTTTATCCGGAAGAATCGCTAGATGGAACTTGATCCTGACTGAGTATGATATCCAGTACACAACCCAAAAAGCTATAAAAGGGAGTGTACTAGATGACCATCTAGCTCATCAAGTTGTCAAAGATTACCAATCTATGAGGTTCAACTTCCCTGACGAGGATATTATGACTTTGGACAACATTAAAGGTAGCAGACCGTATGACGGACCTGAACAAGGATCCCGATGGACCCTGTACTTTGATGGTGCTTCAAATGCACTTGGCAACAGTATCAGCGTGGTACTTATCTCTCCAGAAGGTTTCCATACACCTTTCACTGCTAGACTCTGCTTCAGCTGCACCAACAACATGGCCGAGTATGAAGCCTGTATCTTTGGTCTCAAGGCTGCTATTGACTTGGGAATCAAATCTCTGATTGTATTTGGGGACTCAGCTTTGGTTATCAGTCAAATCAAAGGAGAGTGGGACACTAAACATCCTAATCTTATCCCATACAAAGAACATGTCCTGACATTGTTGCCTCATTTCGAGCAGATTACCTTTGAGCACTTCCCGCGAGAAGAAAATCAGCTAGCGGATGCTCTGGCTACAATGTCTTCCATGTTTAAACTCAACTGGGATAATGAGGCACCTCAAATCACCATTGAATGAATGGGCGAACCAGCACATTGTCACGAGATTAATACCGAAGAAGTGGTGGACCGACCTTGGTTTCATGACGTCAAAAGGTATCTCGAAGCACAAGAATACCTTGAAGGAGCTCCAGTCAACGACAAAAATTCTTAAGGAGGTTCACAACCAAGTTCTTTCTGAGCAATGGTATCCTATACAAGCGCAATCTTGATTGTGTCCTAATTCGTTGTGTGGACAAGGTTGAAGCTGAGCAGATCATGGCTGAACTACATAATGGCACCTTTGGCACCCACTCGAGCGGTCACACGATGGCTAAGAAGATTCTAAGGGCAGGCTACTACTGGTTTACCGTGGAAGCTGATTGTCATCAACATTCCCGTACTTGTCACAAATGCCAAATCTATGATGACAAGGTACATATTCCTCCAGTTCCTCTCAATGTTCTAACAGCTCCTTGGCCATTCGCAATGTAGGGAATCGACATGATTGGAGAAATCAAGCCTACAGCATCCAATGGACACCGTTTCATCCTGGTGGCCATTGATTACTTTACCAAGTGGGTCGAAGCAGCTTCCTTCGCTTCTAATACAAAGAATGTGGTTTCCCGCTTCATCAAGCAGAACCTCATATGCCGGTATGGTATCCCCGACAGGATTATTATGGACAACGGTACAAATTTGAACAATACTATGATCACCACTCTATGCGAGCAGTTCAAGATTCAACATCATAATTCATCTCCCTATCGGCCAAAGATGAACGGTGCTGTTGAAGCTGCGAACAAAAATATCAAGAAGATCATTCAAAAGATGACAGTCACTTACAAGGACTGGCATGAGATGTTACCGTTTGCTATGCACGGGTACCGTACCACGGCACGTACTTCAACTGGGGTAACACCTTTTTCTTTGGTATATGGCATGGAGGTTGTCTTACCTATCGAGGTTCAGATCCCTTCCTTGAGGATCATGAAGGATGCTGGTTTGAGTGAAGACGATTGGATTCAGACCCGGCTTGATCAGCTTAACTTGATTGACGAAAAGCGACTTACTGTTGTTTTCCATGGCCAGGCGTATCAAAAACGTATGATCAAGGCCTTCAACAAGAAAGTCAAGAGACAAGTATATCAAGTCGGGGACCTTGTAATCAAGCGAATCATCTTGCCGCAAAGTGATCCCAGGGGAAAATAGACTCCTACTTATGAAGGACCGTTTGTGATCAAGAACATCTTTTCTGGTGGGGAAATGATTCTTACCACCATGGACGGTGACGACCTGTCGCACCCTGCGAACGCAGACATAGTCAAAAGATACTACGCATAAAATGACCCGACAAGTTAAAAACCCGAAAGGGCGACTTGGGAAAAAATGGGCATCCCGGTGAATTGAAAACCCGAAAGGGCGGTTCAGGCAAAAATTAGGGATAAATAAAAAAATATGTACACCCGGCAAGTTGAAAACCCAAAAGGGCGACTTGGGAAAAAAAGGGTTTCCCGGTGGATCAAAAACCCGAATAGGCGGTCCAGGAAAAAGTTAGGGAATTAAAGCGTATGACTATGTCTCGTCGGATTACTTTAAGGACAATCTCTTCACGGACAAGCTCCAAGCTTCTGATCTATCCAATCATCTGTGAACGAAGCAACGAATGGACAAGATACTCAAAGTTGTGAAGGCTATAGCAGAATGGGAACCCCATGGAATTGTTACACATAGCCATCTTTCTTTGTATACAATTTTTCTCAATTTTATGATAACATTCTCTTACTAGGATGACTGTCTCCTTTGTACAAAAATACTTACAAAGTTAATACAAATATACTTCAAAGTGCATAAATTTGATTGCCTTTTCTTTCTTTTTACACTTATGTTTTATTTGAAAACGTCCAATGATTTGTTAAATGAGCATATGCATTTGAATATAATCACTGCTTACAAATAAAACGAAATGAGAAAGGATAATTACTGATAGGTCGAAAGTATAGGAAAACGTATTTAGGCTATTCCAGAAGAAATCCCCTACAATATGTCATTCAGATCCTCAACAGAGCTAAAACCTTGGAGTATATATCCCCAGTGGAGTTAAATTTCAAAATTCCCATCAGAGTTAAGTTCCTAAACTCCCGATCCCCAGCGGAGCCCGAAAACTTTGAACTACAGATCCCCAGTGAAGATGAAACCTTCTTCCCCAACGGAGTCCAAAACTCCAAATCTTAAACCCCGGTAGAATACTATCTAACTTCCTCTGATTCCCCAGTAGATTGTCATACAACCAAAGCTTTCGAAGAATTCAACAACATGATAAACATTCTCCCCACAGAGTTATTTCCCAACAGAACGAAGATTCTTGTTCCCATTTCTCCATTTGAAGCCTCCCAGGTTTTAATTCCCCAGTAGAGATCGTCGGAGTCGTCCTTATTTCCCCACAAGTCACCAAGGATTTTCAATCCTCAGCAGTAGTCCAAAGGACATTCTCAGTCTCAACAATTAAAGGTTTTGAATCTCCAACAGCAGTCAAGGGTTTATTTTCCTCAGCAGCAGTCAAAGATTTCAATATCTCCAGTTATCAAGGATTTATTTTCCTCAACAAGACAACTAATCAGCTTACATGCGCATACATTACATTCATATATCATAAACATTGATAGAGTTCATTTTATTGCATCATACATATCATGCAACATAACTTTGTGTTTTAGCTAACATTTTACCCTTTTCAGGATAAGATTAAAAGCTATCTTTAACAAATATTCAAAGATCTCAGATACAGTATGGATACACCCCAGACACGACGAACATTCTATTACTCATTCAGACTTCAGCAATCAGATACAGACTAGATACGCTCCAGACACGGAAGCCATGCTATCTCTCATTCAGATTCAACTATCAACTTCAAGTTCAGATACACTCCAGACACGGAAGTCATTATGTCACTTATCCAGATCCCAGTTACAGTACGGATACAATCTAGACACGGAAGTCATTCTGCTACTCATACAGATCTCAACTTCAGATACAGTCCAGATACGCTCCAGACACGATTGCCATTCTGTCACTCATTCGGAATTTATCCCCAGCCCGGAGATGCTCCATACACAGATGTTTCTCTGTCGCCCGTTCAGATTTCGGATACAATACAGATGCACTCCATACATGACAGTCATTCTGATATGTATTCAATAATCAAATACAGTTACAGTATGGATACACTCCAGACACGGACGCCATTCCTTTGCTCATACGAATCCAATTTCCAGATACAACTCAAATACGTTCCAGATACAGATACCATTCTGATGTTCATTCTACTGATACTCAACAAACACTTTGGATGGCATCTCTAAGCCTATTTCCTCAACTTACATTTGAAGAAGTGAAAAACACAAGAAGGGGGGTTGAATTGTAAAACTTGAAATCAAATGCAGACAACAGGTTATTTTTATCCTGGTTCGTTTGATCTCAAACTAATCCAGTCCACCCGTCAAGGTGATTTCGCCTCTCTCCAACGAGGTCTTAATCCACTATATTCAACTGAATATTACAACTTGCTTTAACAACTGTTAAAGCCTTCTTGAGTCAAAACCACAAACCGGTTTCTCAAGGAAATACTTTCTTACAAAGAAATGAAATCTAGGTGTGTTGAATGTTTTCTACAAAACTGTTTATCACAACTGTGATACTACACAAATTAAGCTTATGAGAACTGGAATGCTAAAACAATAGAATAGGTAATTGAGAGCTTTAGCAAACTGGGAATGAGGATGAATATGAATAGCTTTAGACGTGTAGAGAGTTGTAGAGCATTAGCCAATTCGTTCCTCACTTGCTTGTTTATATAGCATTGGAAAATGGTACGTTGGAGTCAGTTATTTCGTTTCAATGCCAATTACATTCTTTCCAAATTGAGAAGATCTTTGTCTGGAATAATGCCGTTGATAATAAAGAATCTTGAATGCACAGTACCGTTGGCAATTAAGCGTGTTCTGGCTTTGGCTTATTCTGACGCTGCTAGGTGCTGATGAATTGCTGTTGTCTTGATCAGAGTTTAGATTGTTACGCGCATATCTGTTCATCAAGCTTCAGCGTAAACACATGCTTTGATCTTCTGATTCTGGCATCTGATATAACATCCTCTGATGCTGATGTTGAAAATTCATCTTCTGATGCTGATGATGATATTCTTATGCTGATACTCATCAGAGTTTCTGTAAAACAAAACATAATTTTTAGGTAGCATATATGTCTTACATGAATCATACAATTTATATAATCTTGATTTTTGTTATCATCAAAACTTTAACTTAGGGTAGTAGATTCAAACTTTGTTCTAACAATCTCCCCCTTTTTGATGATGACAAAAACTAGATTTTTTTCAATTGAAAATTAGCGAGAAAAGTAGCAGAGATAACCAAATAATAAATTGTATTAGAATTAAATAGTATCAAAGATAAGGAGGAATAAAAGGTATCAGAGCTTAAGGGGATAAGAAAACAACTATCAGAGTTATGATCAGAAAAACTCCCCCTGAGTTTATTACTTCCCTTTTTAATTCCTTGAGTCCTTTAGCATCAGATCTTTCTTGAACTTTCTTTGAGCATCAGATCTTTCTTTTACTCGAGCAGAGCTTCAGTGTATCAGAGATAATTAACTTCTTGTACCTGTAAGCTTATGCAAAACAAGGAAACATCCAAGTATATCAGACTGTTAGAATGTTTGAGACTTTTGTCTCAGTAATCCCGTTATTGAAAAATATCATTCTTTTTCTCCCCCTTTTTGTCAGCAATCAAAAAGTGCAAGTAATTTAAGATAAAACGATCAGAGCAGAAAAACCATTGTATAGATGTCAAAGCTTAGAAGATAGTACAGAAAACATGGAAAGAAAAAAATGAAAACATCAAGAATGAAAATCTAAGGTTGGGGTGGAAAGCGTGTGAACAGGGCTTCTAGCATGTTCTTAATCTGATCAGCAGTTTCCTTCTGCTGATGCACCATGCTGACTACTGTATCAATCTTTCCGTCTTGCACATCCATCCTTTCCTTCATTTTTTGATCATTTTCATCCATTCTTTGCTGCAGACGAATATCATTCTGCTTCAGCTCTTCCAGAGTCTTCCTGTCCAAAGCAGCTTGAGAGACGTCAGATACAGGATGCTTCTGAGAGCTTTCTGCAACATCTTCTGCTTGACTAACATCTTCAGCTTGAATTGTATGATCTTATGCTGGTTGAACCTTTGAAGTTGGACGCTTTTCAGACCATGGCTCACTATCCAGAAAGAGCACTTCCTCCTTCAGCAGCTGACTCATGACTGGACCTTCAACTTCTTTCAGCAGTTTGCTGAAGTTCTGTTGAGCCTGTTCATAGTTTATGTCTTGCAGCTTGAAGGCTTCAGCGTGTACCCACATTCTGAATTGTGTCAAGAGTTGGTCTGAAGCAGCATGATCAATCATTCCAGGACATACCTGCTTTAGAGAGGCAATCCAATTTTGCATGCCTGTTTCAAAATTCAAAATACCAGAACCAACATCTGGTTGTTTGGGTTTTGGAATGGCGGTTTTATTGATAATGGCAGCAAAACGGTCAAGGACTGTGAGATCGATGAAGGTTTTGTTATGGTCTTCTGTATTTTGTTTGGGAGATGGAGTGGAAGAATCAGAGATGATTATTGGACTGTTAGGAGTATTATGAGGGGTAGTTTCTGGTGAAGATGGAAGTTGGGGAATGTTTACAGTTGTACCACAAGGCAGTTGAATTGCCAAGGGTTGTGGTTCAGAGGATTGAGGAGAATGAGGTTCAGGGGTTTGAGCCTCAGAGTGGTGAGACTCAGAGTGTTGAGACTCAGGTTGTGGAGATGATGGTTGAGGTGAAGGTGGATTAAGTTCTGGTTATGGAGAGGGAGGTGGAGTTTCTGGTTGTGGAGAGGGAGGTTGTGGAATTTCTGGTATGGGTGAGAGTGTATGTTCTGGTTGAGGTGAGTGGGCAGTTTCTGGTTGAGTGTTTGGATTTTCTGAGAGGGGAGTGGAAGAACGTTGATCAATTTCAGAAAGAACTTTATCAAGTTCTGATTCTGTTGATGTTGTGGGTTTTGGATTTTTGGTGCGGGATCTCCTGAGAGTTAGTGACTCAGAAGGGTCAAACTCTGGTTCGATATCATCAATAGTTGGTATGGGGATTGGGAGTTCATATGAAGCTGGGGTTGGGATCAATGTTGGAACAACAGATGAATTTAAAACATTAACAGCAGATAGATTACCTCTCTTCTTTGGTGTCTGCTGGGATGGTCCTTCTGAAGCAGCCTTCCTCTTCTTATTCTTCTTCAAAGTGACCTCTGGAGTTTGCTGGTGCAGATCTTTGATGTTCAGATCAGGATCTGTGCCATCAGCTTTACATGCATCCAAGTATCTGAGAACGATGACTGGTTTAGAGTCAATCTCAGAGAATATGGGAAAGTCGCTCAGAGGGACTCTTCTGCTAGTGATGTCAGCAAGAGGAGTGACGCTGGGCTCCTTTCTGATATTCTCTATCAGTTTCATCTTTTTCAGATTCTTGGCGTTCAGCTGCTTGCCAACAGCTGGTTCCAGAGAACTTATTTCCTGAGCTTCTGTAAGGTGTTCTATCAGCCTATTCTCAGTTAGAATATCTGATATTAATCTTCTGAAGGGTATCCAATCCATTTTAGTCTTCTCTTCTTCTCTCGTCTCCTTGACGTTGGTCTTCAGATGATTGAACAGAAGATGAGCAAGGTTGATCTTGGTCTTCTTAGCAATAAAATAGAGCAGATATTGCTGATCTATGTTGATGTAGTCAGGAGAGCTTGTGGGCTTCCTGTGGTTGAAGCAGCCCAAGATGATCTTTGCTCAGATTTTGTGCTGATCCTTCAAGTCTTTGATTTTGCTGCTGGGAACCCCATGAGTGAAAATCTGTCTAGCCACTAAGCCAGTGTTTCCAGATATTTCTGCCATGTCAATACAGCGGATGCCACCACCGTTGTATCCAATCAGTCTAGCAATGTGATCCTCAGTGATCACTATCTTCTTCCCCATGATATATGATGTGACCTGATGAGTTGAGGCAGAAGCATGAATCCATAACTCTTTAACCAGAATGGGGAATGCTGGCCCCACCAACCTATCAAAATACTTCTCCCATCCTTGTGCCCTAATTTCTTCAGTCAAATCGAAGCCATTATCTTTCAAACTGGTGAAATCAACAATCAGTTCAGACAGAACTTCCAAGTTCTTCACCGGAGTAAGTAGAGTTCTGAAGGGAATCTGGTATTGTTCAGATGAAGCCTCTTGCTGGGAACCTGCAGAAACATTGCTAGAAGTTGTCATGTTCACACTTAGGGTTTCTTTGAGAAAAGCTTGAAAAAGGGTTTTCTTTGGAAAAAAATGAACACACAAGTAAGAATGCATAGAAATTTTTAGATGTTTGCAAGAGACGGTAAAAATTTAATGAATGATGTTAAGGCGTTTAAATAGATTTCAAAAGATGTTTTGAAAACGTAAACGGTTTTAAGAGAGAGAATTAACTCATGATTACAATTTAACTCATGATTACGTGCATTTAATGCTTGCTGATTTTGGGGGATTTGAGAAAGATATTTGGAACGGTTACCAGACATGTGTCTCAATGCATCCAATCAGCGTTTTGCCTTCTCAGAAGCGTGCACGTGTGTTCTGCTTCAGAGATTAGCTGATGACTGGATGACACTTGTTTGATTTGGTGAACAACACATCTATCCTTGAAATGAGACGCTCAGATCTTTATGGATAGACTCTGATACAATCTGCATGTCTAACTTTCTGAAAGAAGATTGATCAGAAGTTCACAGTAAAAAGAAAACACATTCTGAAGGTTAAAATATAAAGTTAAAACATTTTCACTCTGGGCAGAGCTTCATGCTGAGATGTTTCAGAATGAAGTTGAACCTATCTTCAGAAAGTGGTTTAGTGAAGATATCAGCCCATTGATGGTCTGTATCAATAAATTTTAAGTTCAAAATTCCTTTCTGAATATAGTCTCTAATGAAGTGATGTTTTATTTCTATATGCTTAGCCCTAGAATGCAAAATAGGATTTTTACTTAAGCAAATGGCAGAAGTATTGTCACAGAGTATAGGGATGTTACTCTCAAAAATCTGGAAGTCTTCAAGCTGACTTTTCATCCATAGCATTTGTGTGCTGCATCCAGCTGCTGCTATGTACTCAGCTTCTGCTGTTGATAGCGCAATTGTGGATTGCCTTTTGCTGGACCAAGAGATCATATTTTCTCCCAGAAACTGGCAGCTTCCAGAAGTACTTTTACGCTCTACTCTGTCTCCAGCAAAGTCAGCATCGCAGTAACCTACTAAGCTGTAATCACTAGATTTTCTATAAAATAAACCCAGATTAGTAGTACCTTTCAGATACTTGAAAATTCGCTTAACAACTGTTAAGTGAGATTCTCTAGGATCTGATTGGAATCTTGCACAAATACATACGCTGAATAAAATATCAGGCCTTGAAGCCGTCAGATAAAGAAGAGAACCAATCATACCTCTGTAGACCTTTTGTTCTACCTTTTTGCTTACCTCTTCTCTTTCCAGAGTACACGTGGGATGCATTGGAATCTTTGATGACTTACATTATGAGAGATCAAATTTCTTCAGAAGTTCTCTGACATATTTTCTCTGATGAATGTAAGTTCCCTCAGGATTTTGATTGATCTGAATTCCCAGAAAGAATTTCAGTTCTCCCATGAGGCTCATCTCAAATTCTGCCTGCATACACTTAGCAAATTTTCTTCCAAGAGAAGGATTAGTAGATCCAAAAATAATATCGTCAACATAAATTTGACAGACTAAGATGTCATTCTTAACTGACTTACAGAATAAGGTAGTGTCCACCTTCCCTCTGGTGAATTCTTTTTCTAACAGAAAGATACTTAGTCTTTCATACCAAGCTCTGGGAGCTTGTTTCAGACCATATAGTGACTTCTTTAGTTTGAAAACATATTCTGGATTTTTTGTACTTTCAAAACCAGGGGGTTGGTGCACATAAACCTCTTCTTCTATATAGCCATTTAAGAATGCACTCTTGACATCCATCTGATGCAGAGTGATGCCTTTATTAACAGCAAACGAAATTAAAAGTCTGATAGATTCTAACCTGGCGACTGGAGCAAAGGTTTCTGTATAGTCTATCCCCTCTTGCTGACTATAACCTTGTGCTACCAGTCGTGCTTTGTTTCTGATAACTTCACCTTGTTCGTTCAGCTTGTTTCTGAACACCCATCTTATTCCAATGACGTTGAATCCTTTTGGTCTGGGAACTAGATCCCATACATCATTTCTGGTGAATTGATTCAGCTCTTCTTGCATTGCTACAATGCAGTCGTTGTCCAGAAGTGTTTCATCAATAGAAGAAGGTTCAATCAGAGACACAAGTCCCATGAGGGATTCTTCAGAGTTTCTGAAGCTGGCTCTTGTTCTGATTGGATCTTCCTTTCTTCCTAAGATAGTTTCTTCTGGGTGATCCATGCTGCTTCTGGGTAGTCTTTTCTGAGGTTGTTCAGCAGCTGTTGCTGGATTGCTTGCAGTGCCTCTTTCTGATGTTGAAGGAATGTCTTTATTTAGAGCTTCTGATGACTTGTCTTCAGAACCTGTAAATTCAACTTCCATACCTGCAAAAACTTCATTCTGCTTTGACTTTTCAGAGTCAAGCTTATCATCAAAACAAACACTGATTGATTCTTCCACAATCTGTGTTTCTGTATTGTATACTCTGTACCCTCTTGAGTGTTCAGAGTATCCTAACATAATACACTTCTGTGCTTTAGAGTCAAACTTTTTCAAATATTTTTTTGTATTTAATATAAAGCAAGTACATCTAAATGGATGAAAATATGAAATGTTGGGCTTTCTGTTCTTCCACAATTCATATGGAGTCTTTTCCAGAATAGGTCTTATGGAGATTCTATTCTGAATGTAGCACGCTGTGTTTATTGCCTCTGCCCAGAAGATCTTAGCAACGTTTGTCTCATTGATCATGGTTTTGGCCATTTCTTGCAATGTTCTGTTCTTTCGTTCTACAACTCCATTTTGCTGGGGAGTTTTAGGACAAGAGAAATCATGCAGAATGCCTTTGTCATTAAAGAATGACTCAAAATCTTTGTTTACAAACTCTCCACCATGATCACTTCTGACTTTAACGATTCTAAGATCCTTTTCATTCTGAACTTGGTTACAGAAGGTGACAAACACAGAGTGTGACTCGTCCTTGTGTCTTAAGAACTTTACCCATGTCCATCTGCTATAGTCATCTACGATTACTAACCCATACTTCTTGCCACTGACTGAAGCAGTTTTAACTGGTCCAAATAAGTCAATGTGCAGAAGTTCTAATGGCTTAGAGGTAGAAACAACATTTTTAGATTTGAAAGAAGGTTTTGCAAACTTGCCTTTCTGACATGCTTCACACAGAGCATCTGAATTGAACTTCAGATTAGGAAGTCCTCTGACCAGATTGAGTTTGTTAATCTGAGATATTCTTCTCATACTAACATGCCCCAATCTTCTGTGCCAGATCCATTGCTCGTTGTTAACAGACAGAAGACACTTTACATTCTGACTTTTTAGTTCAGAAAGTTTGATTTTATAAATGTTGTTTTTCCTCTTTCCATTAAATAGGATAGTCCCATCTTTCTGACTAACAACTTTACATGATTTTTGATTAAAGATTATATCATAACCGTTATCACTTAATTGACTTATGGATAACAGATTATGCATTAATCCATCTACAAGCAGAACATTGTTTATAGAGGGAAGATTTCCATTACCTACAGTTCCAGAGCCAATGATCTTTCCCCTTTGATTGCCTCCAAAGCCTACGTGGCCTCCAGGCTTAAGTTCCAGGCTTTGGAACATATGCCTTCTTCCCGTCATGTGTCGTGAGCAGTCAGAGTCCAGGTACCATGACTGGTGTTTCTGATTTGCTGCTAAAGATATCTGTAACATGTATTATTTTATCCTTAGGTACCCATATTTTCTTGGGTCCTGATTTGTTAGCTTTACCAAAACTCTGGTTGAATTTTGGTTTCACAGAATAAATACTACTAGTATATTTAATGTCATGTGTGTGACCATACACAAAGTGTGAATTCAGAGGAGTGTGTTTAATAGTTAAATCCATGGCATTCTTTGGTGTAGGAACCTTACCTTGGTATCCTATTCCCTTTCTGCCGTTTCTGCTAACTCCATAGATCATTGAAGCCATTTTGCTTCTATCTATGCTTTTAGCAAGGAACTTCTGAAAGCTATGATCATACTCATTGATGATCTCATCAGCGCTGCTGGGAGTTTCAGAAATTGTTTCCTTCTGAGAGTTTTGTAAAACATTTTCTAATTTTGAAATTTTATTTTTCAACTCAGAATTTTCCAATTTGAGACTCTCAGTTTTGTCAGAGTCAGAATCAAGATTCCTTTTCAGGTTCCTGAATTTAACTCTGATCTGCTGGTACCTTTCCAGAATTTTGTTAAGGCTTTCAGCAAGTTCAGCCTTAGTAAAATTAATTGCAAAGTCAGGAAATACCTCTTCGGTGTCTGATTTTGAGTCTGATTCAGAAGCTTCACTGTCTTCTGATATGTTGGCCATGAGAGCTATGTTTGCTCTCTCATCATTTGATTCTGAATCAGCTTCAGACGAGTCAGAGTCATCCCATGTAGCCATGAGACTTTTCTTCTTTTCTCTTCCAAACTTCTTTTTGGGCTTTTCCCTCTGAAGCTTTGGACAGTCACTTTTATAGTGTTCTTGCTCGTTGCATTCATAACAAGTGATGTCCTTGGTGTTTGACTTTCTGCTTCCTGAAGAGCCTTCAGATCTTCTGTATCCAGAGGAAGAGTCTAACCTTCTGTATCTGGAAGAGGACTCATTCTGATCAGATCTTCTGGGATTCCTGAACTTCCTTTGCCTTTGCTTCCATAGTTGGTTCACTCTTCTGGAGAGGAGGGAAAGTTCGTCTTCTTCTGATGAGGACCCATCAGATGTTTCTTCAACTGCCTGCAAAACTTTAGATTCAGATTTTCTGTTAGATTTTAATGCTAGAGGCTTACCTTGCTTCTGAGGTTCATCAGCTTCTAGCTCTATCTCGTGACTTCTGAGGGAGCTAATAAGTTCCTCCAGAGAAATTTTATTGAGATCTTTAGCTAGCTTCAGCGCTGTAACCATTGACCTCCACTGTTTTAGCAAGCTTCTGATGATCTTCTTGACATGATCAGCAGTAGAGTATCCTTTTTCCAGAACCTTGAGACCAGCCACCAAAATTTGGAATCTTGAGAACATTGTTTCAATGGATTCACTTTCTTCCATTTTGAATGCCTCATACTTCTGAATGAGCGCAAGAGCTTTAGTTTCTTTGACCTGAATGTTGCCTTCATGCGTCATTCTGAGTGAGTCAAACATGTTCTTTGCTGTGTCTCTGTTGGATATCTTTTCATATTCAGCGTAAGAGATGGCGCTGAGAAGAATGGTTCTGGCCTTGTGGTGATTTTTTAAGTCACACTTTTGTTGATCAGACATTGCCTTCCTGTCAATCTTCTGACCACTAGCATTCACTGGGTGCGTGTATCCATCTGTCACCATGTCCCACAGATCAGCATCATGTGCCAGAAATAAGCTTTCGATTCTGTCTTTCCAATAATCAAAATTCTCTCCATCAAAGATTGGAGGTTTGCCGCTGAATCTGTCTCTATCTTCATTATTGTCATTGCTGCTGTGTTGATATGTTCATGCCATTGTGTTTTTCTGACGCTGGATCTTGTACTGACACGGTTAAGTGTTTTATCTCAGAACCAGGCGCTCTGATGCCAATTGAAGAAGTGAAAAACACAAGAAGGGGGGTTGAATTGTAAAACTTGAAATCAAATGCAGACAACAGGTTATTTTTATCCTGGTTCGTTTGATCTCAAACTACTCCAGTCCACCCGTCAAGGTGATTTCGCCTCTCTCCAACGAGGTCTTAATCCACTATATTCAACTGAATATTACAACTTTCTTTAACAACTGTTAAAGCCTTCTTAAGTCAAAACCACAAATCGGTTTCTCAAGGAAATACTTTCTTACAAAGAAATGAAATCTAAGTGTGTTGAATGTTTTCTACAAAACTGTTTATCACAACTGTGATACTACACAAATTAAGCTTATGAGAACTGGAATGCTAAAACAATAGAATAGGTAATTGAGAGCTTTAGCAAACTGGGAATGAGGATGAATATGAATAGCTTTAGACGTGTAGAGAGTTGTAGAGCATTAGCCAATTCGTTCCTCACTTGCTTGTTTATATAGCATTGGAAAATGGTACGTTGGAGTCAGTTATTCCGTTTCAATGCCAATTACATTCTTTCCAAATTGAGAAGATCTTTGTCTGGAATAATGCCGTTGATAATAAAGAATCTTGAATGCACAGTACCGTTGGCAATTAAGCGTGTTCTGGCTTTGGCTTATTCTGACGCTGCTAGGTGCTGATGAATTTTTGTTGTCTTGATCAGAGTTTAGATTGTTACGCGCAGATCTGTTCATCAAGCTTCAGCGTAAACACATGCTTTGATCTTCTGATTCTGGCATCTGATATAACATCCTTTGATGCTGATGTTGAAAATTCATCTTCTGATGTTGATGATGATATTCTTATGCTGATACTCATCAGAGTTTCTGTAAAAAAAAACATAATTTTTAGGTAGCATATATGTCTTACATGAATCATACAATTTATATAATCTTGCTTTTTGTTATCATCAAAACTTTAACTTAGGGTAGTAGATTCAAACTTTGTTCTAACAACATTTTGACGAGTGCAAATTTACGGGCACTCTAGTGTCCAATCCTCTTTTACCTTCGAGTCACGAAAGGCAAACTCGCCAATCTAACTCTTCAGGTTCAAGAAGATTGAACAGGGCCAGCTGTTGTACCCCAAAATTTGCCCTCTCATTTTATCAAGATTTCTCCTCACAAGGCTCCTTGAACTCCAGACAGGATTAGGGTTTTGCATTGCCCAAGACATCTCCTTGCACTGATGACCTAAATTAGGGTTTGAGTTTGCACAGGGATTTTTGGACTTCTAATGCTCAAAATTACTTTCATACTTCATGTTGGACTCATAAGTTTATCCATACCAAGTTTCAAGCCTTGAATCAAATTTTTGCCCAGTCAATTGGACAATTGACCTAGAAATCAGATGTATTGGGGGAAAAGTCAACTGTAGCCAATTTACAGTCAAAACTCATGTTTTTTTGACCCACATCAACATTATAAACTCATATGAACCATTTGATCAAGTTTGGACCACAACTCCACAAGAAATTTGATCAAATCATCAAAAGGGCAAAATGGTCATTTTTAGGGTTTTGACTGCACAAGGGCAATTTATGACTTTTGACCTAGCCAATGGTAAATTGGGTTCAAGCATGGACTCAAGGACTCAATGGAATCATCTTGACCTATTCACAAGGTTCAAAAGATCTCAAGTGCATTGGATTGACAAATGAATTTTTCAGTCAACTAATCAAAATTTGACTGTACACTGAAAAGTCAAACTTTGACTTTTTGGTCAAAATCAAGTGCCAAGGGTCATTTCCACAAAGATATGTCAAAAAATGAAACTTGTTCATCAAGAAACCCATTTTTGCAAATTAGGGTTTAAAGTTGAAAAATTTCATAACTTAGAATTTTTCTAAGTTATGAAATTTTCTTAATTTTTCCTAACTTTGCCCAACATTTTCACCATGATGCATTTGGATTCAAACAAAACTTCCAACATGAAAGTTGTAGTCCTCCACAAAGTCTACAACTTTTATTCACAAAGTTTTCCCAAAAGAATCTTGGATCTCAAGTTATGATTTTTGGAACAAGGGTCCCTAAAACTTTTAACTTAGTGAAATTTTGCCCTAGTTTAGGCAGGATTTTGACCTATCTTCATGGCCATTTTTCACATAGTTACACTTGGAATCTCAAGTTGCATTTCAAAGATGGATTGTATAGCATGTGGAAAGCTTTCCAAAATGTCCAAAAACTCTCCAAACTCATTTGTGGTTAGGGAGAATCGAAGGCTTGAAGTTGGCAAAAACTCACTTTTCATCCATGGCATGTTCATGTTCATACAAGTTGCAATTTTAAGTCAGCATGCTTTGCACTAGTTTACAGGCCTCTAAACTATTTCACACTCAATAATTTAATGCAAATCCTTTGGTCTAAGGCATTGTTTTGGTCATTAGGATATTGTACACAAGATTAATTCCTAAGTTGAAAAAGGTACATTTCCATTTTTGCTTAAATGTGCTTTATGTCAAAACTGAATCCCTTGAGCATTGGTCCATATCTCATACAGCAAATCAAATCTACAAGTTGGAGGGGCCAAGGTTAAAGTGTACAAGCATATGGATAGCCTGTACAGGCCTGTTTCAATCACTTCTCATATTTTGCTTCATAAACAAGAAACATGTCCAAAACACTAGAACTGGAACATCAGCCAAAACCAACTTGTGCAAGCATTTTGAACATATTTCTCACACCCCTTTGAGCCAGAAACACGACTCTTTGAGCCCTCAAACCTCCCATAGCCAGAAATCACCTTCCATTGGCAAAACAGGGCAACATCTGCAACTTGACTTCCATAGCACATTTTGCTCGTGCGTTTTTCCCCAAGTTGGTTCAAACATCTTCCACATAACTCATCCAAGCTATCCCAAACCTCAAACACCAACTGTAACTCCATTTACAGGGTTTGCCATTTTCACTTTGAGCTTGTGCAGGTTGAGTTCTGTAGGCTGATTCAAGTACATTCAAGGCAAGCTAGACATTGGAGAAGGTCAAGTGAAGTTCAAGCAAGCTCCCAGACATCTCAGGCCTTGTTGAAAAGCTCCACATTGCCATACACGAAGTCAGCTGAAACAGGTTTTTGTCAACTTCCTAGGAACATTTAGCCTTAGGTTTGTGAATAAGAAATGTAGTATTCATTTCCATGAAGCTGTACATATGCTCATTTTTCCTTTTTATTAAGCATGCTAAGAGAATTTGATCCATGAACATACTGAAAAAATTAGGTTAGATTTTAGGGCCAGAGAAATTCTCTCTGGTCTTTGAGAGTTAGGATTAGTTTTTTATATGGTTAGATTCGTCTTGAAAAGCTCTACAACTTTGATGTTATGTGTTTTTGCAATAGAGCTCGTATACAGGATGTCCAGGTTTTGTAATAGGCGCGCGCGTTTTGTGAAGGACAGAGGTTGAAGATGAAGTGGTGGGCTGGGCTTGGTCCTGACTCACTATTGGCACCCCCCCTTTTACTTTTTGCACCCCCGGCCCAATTTCTATATATTTCATATTTTTGTATTTTTATTTTCATTTCTGATTTTATTTTATTATTTCCAAATATAAAAAATACTCAAAAATATTTTTATAAAATTTTCACATTTATTTTGTATTTTATTTTCATTTTTTTTCTAACATAAAATTAATTTATTGATTATATACTTTTGTTTTATTTATTGAATACTTAAAAAATAATATATAAATCATACTTTTATTTTATTATTTATTTTATTAACACTAAAAAATATTGTTATAATATATTTTTATTTTTGCTTATATTTTATTTATTTTTTGTACATAATTAATATAATTAATAAATATATACATACTTTTATTTCATAAATACTTGAAAATAAAAACATAAAGAAAAAATATACCATACTTTCTATTATTATTATTTATACTTAAAATAATACATTTTTTCTAAATATATTTAATTTTTTGTATATACATCATTTTATTTATTGAATATAAATAATATAATTAATATATTTATTTTCTTAAAGAAAATTAGGATTTTACCCTTAACCAAATAAAATTAATCTTTTATTTATTTCTTTATTTTTACATTAAATATTTTTACATACTTGAAAAATAAACAAAAACCTTTTTTTGCATAATTCATATTATTTGGTATATTTATTTATTTTGTTTATTTAAATATTATCCATTTATTATTTATGCATTTGATTCAATTTGGATGTAATAGTAAACTAGGATTTTTATTTCTTGTCAAATAATCCTCATTCAAAGATTGTACCCCCATCCCCATAATCATGTTTGTAATAGCTTAGATTTTTAATTCTCGCACTTTATGCTTTCAATTATACCATGATTAGAGATTAGGGTTTGTATGCAAAAATCCAAAATCAACAAGTAGTTTGACCTAATACAAAGACAAAAATGCATGAAAATCAATACACAATGCACATTTGCACCCCTAGGATTACAATCCACTTGTTGCCTCAAAAATAGACCATGTTATGCATGTTGGGTACTTTGGCAAAACAAAAACAAAATAAAAGATCATAGTCCCTCGATGACGCTATCTTGGTTGCCTACACAAAATGATCTAGTCCCTTGGAAAATTTGCCAAAGATACTTAACATAATTGCTATCATGATCTATACGATGACCCGCGTCTGTCCCGTTTAACATCCTAATACAAGGTTGTTTACTAAATGCAATGGTAAAATAACACTGTCAAGTTAAAAATGTGTAGGAAACACCTTTGAGTAAAATAAGGTAGACAACTCTTAGTTACTTGATCAAAACTTGCAAAACATCCTTGCTATTTTTCAAACACACTTCACAACACAATTTCAAAACATTTCCCAAATCAAACTCTCAAACATTGAAACCTCTTTTCAAAATACAAAAACACCTTTGTATACATTCAAACAAGAATCATTACAAAGGTTGCCACAACGATGGCCTCTTTTCAAAATATCTTTCAAAACCCCACACAAAGCACCATTTCAAACAATTGAAAAGCAAAAGCAAGTGATCTAAACAAGTAACTAAGAGCCAATGGGTAACCATGGATGAAAAGGGTGCTTGCACCTTCCCTTTTCATAATATACTCCCCGAACCCAAGAAAACATCTCAAAGGTCTTTCCTGTGCTTTTTGACCTTTCCTTAGGATAAAATAAAAAGTCGGTGGCGAGTCTTACTAAACCGAAACATTTGTGAACACAAACGCAAAACCTCAAGTCAGTTCTCCCACCGTATCACAACTCTCAACTTAGAAATCTGCCAATAAATAGAGGCATCAACAAGGCATAAGCCTTCAACTTTATATTTGCCAATCCATGCCAACTTGACGAGCATCAACTCCAACATGATATGCTATCTATGCATTAACGACATGAACGTAATAACAACAACAACAATAATTCAACTCAATTCAACATTGGCCATAAGCCTACAACTTAATATTTTGCCCTTAAATAGAAGCAATAAAATCATCTGTTAATTCACATTTTTCAACAAAAACACCACCCAACAGATCAACCAAAAATTACTACAAATAAATCGCATAATTATTCGGACTATTTCGACTAAAAACCGATTAATTAATTATCTAAATGTTTATTCCTAATTACAAAATTTCAACAAAATTACACTAATAATATTAAATTATTATTATTATTATTATTATAATCAACCATTGTATTTTATAAACTTAGGAACGGACTGTTAATTTAAAACATAACTTATAATGTCAGGATTGTAATTATCAAAGAAAACATGGTTGTTATAGTTTCAGTGATTTCAAATAAAAACATATGTGGTATAGTCAATGAGTTATCAAACAGTCATCTTCCAAATGTATTATATCTATAATAGAACCATTATCCGCTACAGGTTACTATATATATATATATATAATATATATATATATATATATATATATATATATATATATATATATATATATATATATATATATATATATATATATATATATATATATATTATATATATATATATATATATATATATATATATATATATATATATATCATTAAAAAAGAGTGATGCTACATTATTAATATTGTCATAACGTTGCTGTCTTAATACACACCAACTATTTTTCAAAGATGACATAATAGTTCATACTTTCACAAGGTAATGCTAAAAGATATAAACTCTATTAGCAACTCTAATAACTCTATTGACAACTCTAACGAAATTAAAAATTAATTTAGTTTCTCATCTCTAATTCCAAAACTCCTAAAAAAATATTATTCTTAATAATATTAAATTATTATTATTATTATTTAGAAACTCCAACTTAACCAACTGACAACTCTAAACATGTCGGAATTACGCAAAATAAATAAAAAGTGATTTTAATAATTCGAAACAACTCTATTGATAACTTTAACAACACTATTGATAACTCTAACAACCCTATTGACACTCTATCGAAATTAAAATTAACTTAAATATTTAACTCCTAAATATTATACTATTAATTATTATTGTTATTATTAATAGTTAAACTACTAAAATATTATATATATATATATATATCTATATATATATATATATATTATATATATATATATATATATATATATATATATATATATATATATATATATATATATATATATATATATATATATATATATATATATATATATATATTATATATATATATAATATATATATATATATATATATATATATATATACTTGAATTCAAAGCTAGGAAAACAAACTGATACACTTTCATACTGGGTGAACTGAAAATTAATGCAATCTGCTTGTGTTTCTGTCCGAGTTTCTCACTTTGATTCATGATATAGCTACATATATTTAACTATACAAGCACTTGTGTTCTTTTGCTACAATATGTCAAGAAATATACATGCTTATAATGCATGCTTATAACTGTGTAGTGTTAAAATGAAAAATGCAATGCTAGGTAAAATATCAAATTGAGTTCTTAATTTATCTCTCAATTTCAACAATATATCAATTTTACAAACTCAATCCCACATACCATAAATCACACACCCTATTATAGAGTTAGAACCTCACCCTTACCTTGAATCAAATGCAGCTCTAAGAAATTTCAACCGAATTTCTAGGGAATTTGGCCCTAGAAGCAATTTTCCTTGTTCTTCTTCTCCTCTCACAAAACCCTATTTGCTCTTTTCTTTCTTTCCAGTTAGCTCTACACTCTCTTTTTCCTCTAATCCCATTATACAATATAATACTCCTATTTTATTTAATCTTTAGTAAACTCAAATGGGCATAAGTGACATACTCCCTTATTACTACACACCACCACCAATTTAAGCCCAATGTCATATTTAAGCTTAATAATAAAATGATACTTCAACTTAATTCCACCAAATTAATCCGATTAATTATTATTTCAACTTAATAAAATAATTCCGACTTCGACGATAAAAATTCGACTTAATATAAAATATTCAAAAATATTTAATAGAATAAATAATTAAATATCGGGGCGTTACAGTCGACATTTTACTTAGATTGTGAAATTAACCTTTTTGAAAGGTCTCGTAGATGAATTCATGTATGTTACACAACCTCCTGTGTTTGTGATACAGGAGGAAGCAAGGAAGGTGTACAAGTTGCACAAAGTCCTCTATGGTTCAAACAAGTACCTAGGACATGGAACAAGAAAATCGACTCATACTTAGTCGAATTGAGATTCATCAAATGCATGCTTGAATATGGTGTCTATGTGACAGGTCATGGCACAAGATATAATCATCATTTGCTTATATATCGATGACTTGCTAGTAACTGAAAATAGCATGGAGAATTTGTCGAAGTTCAAAGAGCTGGTGAAGAGGGAATTTGAAATGTCAAATCTGGGAAACTTTTCATATTTTCTAACTATGGAATTTCAAAGTACCAAGAAAGGTATGGTGTTGCATCAAAGAAAGTATATCAAAGAAGTACTAAAGAGATTCATGATGGATGATTCGAATCCTGCATTCTCACTTGTCAAACCAAATTTAAAACTGGAGAAGCATGGAGAGGAGGACATAGTCGATGTCACTTTGCTCAAACAAATTGTAAGATCTCCGAGATATGTGTCCAATAACATACCTGATACAGGTTTCACTTCTACATGGAAGGAATAAGCACATAGAGGCTAGGTTTCACTTCATAGGAGAAGGTAAATCAAAGTGAACTTGAAGTAAGATATGAGTGAAACACATTGACCGGCATTTTCACCAAAGAATTGAAGATCAGCAAATTCTTGACTTTCATAAAGAAATTAAGAATAGTTCAGATCGATTATAATTAGTGTGTGTTCGAAAACTTAGATTATAAGGGGGAATGTTGAGATATAATCCAAATTAATTAGTTAATTAGTTAGCAAATTAGTTAGCTTGTTATGTAAGTTACTTAGAGTACAAGTAACTTTGTATGTGTAGATAACTTTCATAATACAATTTAATTCCATACAATTATTTTTCTCTCTCCTTCTTCTCACCCTAAATGTCACACACTAACACATATATCTTTATCTCTTTGCCACCGTTCTCATCTGAACGATTGAAGTTCATAATTCTTTTTACACAGTATATTCATTTTTGGGTCATTGGCATTCATATATCTGTTATTTGATAAAATGCCAAAGAAATTGTATGTTTTATTTGTTCTCATTTTCTGCATTTGATATGTTAATGGAATCCTTATCTACTAGCATAATTTTCACCTCCACAAATGTATATGCTGTGTAGTCAATTCAAGCATTCATTTCTAATAAGACCAGAACATGTTTATATAAAATTGAATTATTGTATATTAACTACCACATATAGTAACCTTTATTATGAGAACATGTTTATTTTAACCCAAAGAGTGCTATACTATTATTATCACTTACTATTCTCATTTTGGATTCTCATAAGATCAAGGCATGATTTCCTCTGCAGTTGGCGTGAAAAGAATGTTTTGTAGTAATCTTCTACACTAATTGTTTTGAACAATGCAGGCCTTTCAGGAGTAACAAGTGTTGGTGTTGGACCTATAACTTTGCTCATTTGAGGCCTGTGAAATGCGGCAATGGAAATCCTCTCTTTTTCGAGTTAACTGTTGCTCGATGTTCAACACTCCGATAAATTCCATTGGTTAGTATCTGCATAACCATTTAAGAGCAAGTCATAATAATTCTTAAACTTCAAGTAGGCGTAAATTTTCTAATTCAATGTAAAACTTGCTCATGCATATCATTCGCTTTTGATTTTGGTTCTGATAAACTCGTAAAAACATATGACTATGTTTATATCAGTTACCTCTAAAATGTCTCCAACGTTTATGACAAAAGCGTCGGTGAGTGGTTTAATAGGAATCCATTGTCCATCTTTTCTTATTTGCAGGCCTTCAACGTCAGTGGCTTGGAGAAGGATGGTTAAAGCCGCCGCATCAGAATGAGGATTCAGTCCAATAACATTTTCTGGTTGGGGACAAGGAGGGTAGAAATTCATTCTCATTGATTGAGTTATATCATCAAATACCTCCAGCATTTCGTTTGGTTCAACTTTAAGAGCTTTTTCCACATGTTTGATGATTGCGATGCAAACTTTCTTCAGTTCTAAACAATAGGTTTCTAAGTTTTCTCTGCAATATGAAAAAGTGTTGGTTAGAATAATATGATTATATCGTCACTCAGCATTTTTTCGCTATCTAAGATTGATAACATTGTGGCTAACCTTAATGGCTGGGGAATATTTGGAAATATGCGGGGATTCCTTGCATAGGAAGGAAGAGTTGTAGTGAAAAATAAATCAGCCCATTCTAACTTCTGATTCTCAGATACAACAAACATTTGACCAAACCCTTCCATATCTTCCGGGGTTTGCTGAAATTTCTTCTTCTCTTCCACCGGTATACTTAGGAACTTTTGAACGCCTATCTTCACATTTTCCACCAAGGAGGGATCGACTCCATGATTAATCAGCTGTAATCAATTTTAGTTTTATGAATTATACAATGTTTTACTAAAGTCAGTATACGTGGATTCAAGAGACCTGTACACCACATATTTATCTAAAATCTTAAGACACGTCTAGTGTATAACGTAACTACTCAGACTTAAATTCAACGATATATAATTATATGTTTAGAGGAGTAATGGTTCAAACCTGGAAGAAACCCCATTGTCTACATGCATGATCTAGCTTCTCTAGCTCAGTTGCATCTTCAGACAACAATTTACTTAGCTCAATGACTGGAACTTGTTCCAAAGAAGTTATATTTGATACATCAATAGGGTCTTGATTTGGATGAAGATATTGTTGTGGGACTTGTAAGTTAGGACTCTTCGCAAGCTCTTGGACAGAAGGCACCAATAACGAGGTTCCAAACTTTGACATTTTTCTTCAAATCTCAAAAGCCTGAAATCAATAGGTATGCATCAAAATCCATGTATACTAAAACATCTTTCATTTTAACACCACCATCAAGCTTTGACCAACACAAATATATATATATATATATATATATATATATATATATATATATATATATATATATATATATATATATATATATATATATATATATATATATATATATATATATATATATATATATATATATATATATATATATTATATATATATATATATATATATTTCTTACCTTATAATTAGCTTAAGATAGCTGTGAATGATGTTAGAAGATGTGAATGGGATGAATCAAGACGGTTCAAGTTTATATTGGTGAAGAATGAAAGACAGAGCACGTTTCTACAACGTCGGCGGAGAGAATATAAATGTCACCTACTCATTTAATTTTTTTTTTATCACC
The DNA here is from genome assembly GCA_948472305.1 of Vicia faba. Classification (NCBI taxonomy): domain Eukaryota; kingdom Viridiplantae; phylum Streptophyta; class Magnoliopsida; order Fabales; family Fabaceae; genus Vicia; species Vicia faba. Next base: position 1,505,229,771 of record OX451735.1, on the reverse strand, counting down.
TACTCAATTAAAGTCGTGTGGTTTTGTATTTCACTTAATTTTTTATTTCAGTAGTTAATAAAGATAAAATTGAAATAAAATAAAAAACAATTTATTATATTCTTAAATAAATTTAGATAGTTGGTCGTTATCGCTTGAGCCAGGTTAAGCTATAAAAGTTTTTTCTTTTTTTTTTTAGTATTCTCGAACCGAATCGAATTGAAATTAAATTAATTCAACTGTTTTATTTTATTTGTGAATCAAATTATATTATATAAATAGTTTCAAAATCAAATTCAAATCGAAACTGAATTAAAGTAAAATTATAATTGAATTGAATCTTATCTGAAAATAAAAAATATTAAAAATAAATTTATTTTGATAAAAAATAATATAAAAATAGTTTAACAATTGATATTGTTCAGAATTTCAAAACAGTATATCAAATAAATGATTATGGTTTGATTTGAGTAAATTAAAACGATTTTGTTCAATTCGAATATAATTTTACTATAATTTAATTTGATTTGATTCAATTTTCTCACTAAACATATCGGAATAGTCCTAATTATATGGTGTAATTCTTCTCTCTATTTATATATTTTGTTTTTAGAATGAAGATTCATTTGATCCCTCATAAAAAATTAGAGAAATCAAATTTGTCCTTCACAAAAAAATGATTTAATTTAATTCTTTATAAAATTTAACATAATCATATTAATTCTTATGTTAATATGAGTTTTTTTTTCTACTTTTAAACTATCACTGGACCGTCAAGTTGAATTTTATTTTTAATTTTCATTTTAAAATATTAAATTGATTTTTATTTTTAATTTCAGTTTGATTTTTAAACATCAGATTTGAAAAAAAAATCAAAGAATCGAACCCAAGACATTTATGCCACATCTTATGACCTTACGACTAGATTAATGTACATTAATGACAAATGATTCTCATGATTTATAGTAATATTAAACAATTCTGAATTTAAAACAACAAAAAATATAAGATTTCTACCCATGGAATCTCAAATCCAAGTCCCTTTAAATTAGATGATAATCACTTTACTGTAAATATGAAAAGTAATCTAAGAGAGAGTGAATGAATTAGATTAACGGATATTAGTGAATTTTTCTCGATTATGAATATTAGCAATGTTGTTCTTATTATTCAGGAACTATTATGATTGTTAAAGCGCTGAAAATGGATTGCTTTCTCTTTTGTATTATAAAATAAAAAAAGTGGTAAGTCTTTGTAAATGTGTTAGATAGTTAAGAGAGTCAAGTAGACCGATTGTAATGCATCTGACATAGTAAAATATCTCACAGGATGTGAGGGGACTGGAATACCATTGTTTGAAAAGAGGAATTAGGATATATCTTGGCGTTCTTTATTTTTCTGCATTTATTTTCAGTGCTTTAACATTTATAACCGTTCCAAAAAAATAAGAACAACATTTCTAACATTAATAATCGAGAAAATTTCACTAATACCGGTTAATCTAATTTATTCACCCCATCTTAAATTACTTTTCATATTTACAGTAAAATGACTATCATTCAATTTGAAGGACTTGGATTTGAGACTACAATGGATACAAATTTTATATTTTTTCGTTTTAAATTAAGAATTATGTAATATTACTATAAATCATGTGAATTATTCGTTACCAATGTGCATTGGGCTAGTGGTAGAGACATAGGATGTGGCTTAAATATTGAGTTTAATTCCTTTTTGGACTTAGTTTTATCTTCTTTTTTTTTTAAATCTGAATTGTTTAAAAATAAAATCAAAATTAAAAATAAAAATTAATTTAATATTTAAAAAATGAAAAATAAAAAATTAACGGTCCAATCATGATTTAAAAGTAGAAAAAAAATCAAATTTAAACAAAATGTTAATAGAGGAACTAATATAGTCCGATTATATTTTGTAAAGAATTAAATCGGATTCATTTTTTATAAAAGACTAATTTGAGTTATGTAGTTTTTTTGAGGAACTAAAATAGGACTTCATTCTTGTTTTTAAAATAAAATGATTTTCAAAGAATTTTTAGTATAAAAGAATGATAGCAATTTTGACATTAATTCTTGAACTAACAAAAAGAAAAAGAAAACTAATTTCACTTTTCAAAAGACAAATTATAATATTACTATTAACTTGATTTTAAACAAATTAGTAATCTATAATATTTGTATTGAAATCTCAAAAAATCTTATGAGAATAAGATTAGGCTAACATTCGACTTAACTTGTATAAATTTCAGTGTGATCTCTCTAATCTTATCTCTTTAAATTATGTTATTTATTTTATTGTTTTATTTTTTTTTTCCATTGTTTTTCTCTTTGATTTCATGGATACTAGCATAGTTTTCTTTTTAAATGATAAATTTTTTAAATTAATCCATATTATCCATGAAATAACTATTGAGGTAAAGATGGAAAGGTTGGACACATTAAATCACGAGTATGAACTTTTCAAAATGAAGCCTACAGTTTACCCATATCAACTTTGGAAAAAATATTTTCAAATGAGGAATTGGTTGTCTAATATACTTGGATGCCTAAACCATAGTTGGCAACCTCAAGCCATTGTGATTTATGAATATAAGGATTTAGCAACCATGAACACCTCTCTCTCTCTCTCTCTCTCTCTCTCTCTCTCTCTCTCTCTCTCTCTCTCTCTCTCTCTCTCTCTCTCTCTCTCTCTCTCTCTCTCTCTCTCTCTCTCTCTCTCTCTCTCTCTTCTCTCTCTTTTTATCTCTCTCTCTCTCTGGTAAATTGCGAAAACATGAGATGTAGCTGAAGAGACATGCTGATAATAAAGAAGGTGACAAGAAGAACGGGAAATTTATTACACTAAAAGATACTAACATCAAATATATGTAATCAGATGATGAAGACTATCAAAGTGAGATTAATAAATACAAGAAACTCATGATTCAAAAATCCAAAGAATTCCTAAGGCATGAAAACAAATTTCAAGCTTTCAAGAGAAACATGAAGAAATATAACCTTTCATTCCCACATGCCACCAATGTGTAAAGGAATGGAACATAAAATCAACTTGTTCTCAAAACTAGAGAAGAAACCAGAATTAGAGAAGATCCAAAAAACCGTGAAAAAAAGTTAAGAGAACCTACATATCTTGAGATGACAATGATGTGGAATCCTATGGTAAGTAAGATGAGAACATGTGTTTAATGGAAAATCATTAAGAAGATGATGCAGCCTCTTATTTTTCTTATCCAGACTTGTCTCACATGTCTAAAAATACAACTAAAAAAACAAGTAAATTAGAACAAATTGTTTCTATCTCCAAAGATATTATTTTTTCTCTCAAATTGAAAAAAAAAACTTATTTGAAGAAATTGAAATTCTTAAAAAGAGACAAGAATATATGATTCAAAACTCCTCATATTCTCACAAAGTCTTAGATGAATCTTTAAAATGAGATCAATGTGGAAAACAAACCTTGAGAAATATGAACCTAAGAGGATAAAGAATAATGTGGAGTACAATTTGAAAACTATTAACACTACAACTTTTGGTACATATGAGTGTTTTTGTGCTTCTCGTCGTAATACCAGAAAAGAAACATGAGAGACCTTTCAAATTATTCATGAAAGAACAATTGAGGTAAAAAAGGATAAAATCAACTCATTGACACATGAGTGTGAGCTAGCTATAATAAAACCTCAAGTCAAATATGTAGGACTTCTAAACATGGTCTATTAGCTTTGTAAATCACTTAACAACTCTAGGTAAATCTTTTCTACATTAAGATAACATGGTAATTTATCTATATTCTAACTTCAGTTATTACAATCTCTTCCTCATTTGCAAAGAGTTGGATAAGAAGTCCATAAATTAAAAACAAAATTTTAGTATGGTCATTAAGTCAACTTTATTCTTCATTGAAAAAGAAAATAAAAATTTATCATAGAAAATAGATTGTCTTAGATAAAAATAAGTCCTTTTATTTCACAACTATACTTCTTCTTATTCTTCTTCAAACAACTTTGGTAAATCTATCAAGTGCGAAAAAATACAATCTTTTTAGAAAACAAAACTAATGTTTTATACAACACACTTGATAATTTTACCAAATAGAAAGACAAATTAAATATTATTAGAGGTGGTCAATGAGCAACATATAATAAAGTTATTCAAGTTAATGAACCTAAAAACAATGTTAAGTCTTTTAGTAATATAGTTAGACTAGTGGAACTTGCCAGTTATTTTGAAACTCTTTAGTCAGTTGGAATAACAAGAAGCAAGTCTTTGTTTCCTTTTCAACTACTGAAGCAGAATACATTGTTGCGGTAGTTATTGTGCTCAAATATTATGGATTAAACAACAATTGTTTGATTTTAACATCAAACTTCAACGTATTCCTATAATGTGAAACAATATTGGTTCTATTAACCTAACTAAAAATCATGTGCTACACTCACGTACTAAACATATTGAGATATGTCACCATTTGCTACCCGATCATGTTGAAAAGGGGATGTCGTGTTTGAGCGTGTAGATATCCAAAGTCAACTTGCCGATATTTTCACAAAACCTCTTGCAAACAAACTATTTTCAATATTCGTCGGGAATAGGGCATTCTCGATATCTCAAATTTTGCCTAAATAGTCTGATGCATGCACTATCTCTAAAATTGTTTGACCTTCAGTCGAAAGTTCTATTTCGTGTGAGTGTGTCCTTTCATTAGTCATCCTATGAGGTAATATCGTTTTACTTATCTCTTTTTTCGTAAGTTTTTATTTATTTAATTGAGAAAGGAAAAAATGGTTGATGTGTGTATGTATGTGTGTGTATGCATGAGTGTGCGCGTGCGCTGCATGCGTGCGTATGTATGTGTGTGTGCATGCGTGTGTGTATGAGCGCACGTACGCGTGCACGTATGTGTCGGTGTGTGTATGTATGTGTGCGTGTATGTGTATACGCCCGTGCACACGCGTGTATATATGTATGCGTGTACGCGTGCATGTGTGTGTATCGGTGTGTGTGTGTGTGTGTGTGTGTGTTTGTGTGTGGGCGTGTGTGTGTGTAAGCACACGCGCGCGAACGTGCGCATGCGTGTGCATGTGTGTGTGTGCGCGTGTGCATGTGTGTGTATGTGCGCATGTGTGTGGGTGTGGGTGTAGGTGTGTGTATGTGTGTGAGTGTGTGGGGGGGGGGAGTGTGGGGGTGTACTATCTCTCTTACTCTTTCTCTTTCTATTTATATCTTGCATGGAAGTTTTATTATTTTCTTATTTTTATGTTTTTAGATTTAATTTTTGTTTAAAGATATTTATTGTTTAAGTGTAGGTCTTTTTGGATCTAGTTTTGTAAACTTGTTTTTCGGCTAATTATACTAGAAATTTGCAAATCTAGAATGTTTAATAAGTTAATCCAATTAGATTCAAAAATATCTTTTTGAATTTAAGTATATTAACACTTATGTTTTAATTTGTTTAATTCATCATTAATTTGCAATTCCTTAAGAATTCTCGTTATACGTTTATTTGACTGCGTACTTTTTATTACCGCTTTTCAATCCTAGCTTCCAATCTTAAACTTTGTTTTTGAAGTAAATTTAAGAAGGGCATGATCTATTCAATGTTCCCTTCTAGACCCTTCTTCACCCATATTCAACCCATAAGAGCTTGGTGTAGAATGTCCTAGGATGATCTTTTGGTTAAATCTCAAGTTGATAGTGGAACTCTTAATGTAAAACTCTTGGGTGATGGAGTATGCCACATTTTTTAAGGTTGAACCAATAAAAATATTGGTTGGAACTTTCCTAACCATTATCTCTTACTTTTCTACAATTTATCTCCCGCACTTATATCTCTGTTTCACATATCTTCTTAAAAGTCATCATGCTAAAATAAACCTTTTTCATAAAAAAAATTCAAAAATCACATAATAATTCAGCCACCCTTCTTTTGTTTGAAGTTACTAGGTCAACAAGTCGATTCAAAAGCTATGTTATAAGACTATTTATTTCAGAAGGTAAAATTACTTTGAACGATTCAGTAAACAATCTCCATCCTTTAATAAGGAGAGGGGTATACTGATTTTAAAGATAAGATGAAAATATTAATAGAGAGGATGTATTATTATATTTGAGCCACTATAAAAAAAATAGTCCTTTTATTCTCATTCATCATGTTGATGGTGTTCTTGAAAATAACCTTGAGAAATATTGAACAAAAATGATAAATAAAAGGTGTTGTACAGTTTGAAAACTATAATCACTATTGTGTTTGGTATTGATGATGGTTTTTGTGTTTCTTGCTATAATACTGCAAAAGAAATGTGGGATACCTGTTAGATTATTCATGACTATTCATGACGGTACAACTGATGTAAAAAATGAATAGAAATAACTCACTAACGTATAAGTATGAGTTTTCATCATAAAACCTCGATAAGAATATTCATGACGTCAAAACACGATTTATTCTCATTGTAAATAACTTAAGAACCATGGGTAAAACTTTTCTATATTAAGATTTAATTAACAAAATTATTATAATACTAAACCGTAGTTTGTAGAATAAAGTCACTCGGATATATAAATCTAAATACTTTCCTTATATAAATTTGGCTACTTTGTTTAGTAAATTTAAAAACATGAGATTGAACTAAAAAGCTGCATGAAAGTGATGTAAGCGACAAGAGAAGAAAAATCTCGCACTCATAATTATAGAAGACATAGATTTAGAAACTAATGAAGACAAGAATCTTTTTGTCCAAAATTTTAAGAAGTTCATAAAGCATGAAAAACAACCAAAAACCTTTATATTGGTGCACTAGATTGAATATGAAAAATGAAGATGGAAGAAGAAAGAGAAAGATGGGAGAGAGAAAGACGTCTGTAACAAACGTGTTGAGAAAGAAACTCTATTAAGAATTACATTAACTTTATTATGAAACCCCTAGCTACAAAATTGTTTATATACATAAAATAAACTTTCATGTAGGCCCTGACAAAATTATGCTTAATAGCTAAGAAAACAACTAAGAATAGCTTCTAGACCATATCAAACTATTGCTTCTGAGTAACAACTTCAGAAGCTCTATTGATTTTGACTAACAACATGCTTCTGGATATGAATTACTTCTAACACCATCTCTTAATTCATACTTATCTATTTAAAAATTCTACAACACTAATTCCATCCCTTAAATAGATGAAGTGTTTAGTCTTGACATCTTTCGTCAGAACATCTGCAAGTTGCTTCTGAGTGCTCCAGTGTGCAACTTCTAGCACTTCATTCTGGACTTGACTTCTCCAAAAATGGAACTTCATGTCAATTTGTTTGCTTCTCCCATGCAACATTGGATTCTTGGCAAGGCTTATAACTGATTTATTGTAAATCATCAACTTCACATGTTTGCTTACCTTGATCTTCAGATCCTACAACAAGTTCATCAGTCAAACAACTTCACACGCAGACAAAGCACCTACATTATTTTTAGCTTCACAAGTTGAAAATACAACCACAAGTTGCTTATTGGAGCACCAAGAAATAAGACTTCCCAGATACTTCAGAAAATATCCAAAAGTACTTATTCTTTCAACTCTGTCTCCACATCAATTAGAGTCTGAATAGCATATCAGCTATGCATCAATTTTAACACCAGAAGGGAACAACACTCATTACCTCATAGTTCCTTTAATATAACTTAGAGCCTCAAGTTCTTATTTCATAGCCTTCAGCCACACTTTCTTCTTGAGAGCTTCTTCACTACTAACTGGTTCAAAGTCTACTAACATGGCACATTGAATGACTTCTCCTTCATAGTCTATCTCAGTATCTCGCGACATGTTAAACTCTGCAAATCTTCTTGTATTTGTTTGATTCTTTGAGGCCTCTAAACTTGTTCAAAATCTTCTTAAAATTCTGGAACAACATCAGATGATGGACCACCTTTAGAGGCTAGACCACCTCCAGAAGCTCCACCTTCAGAAGCATGACCATCTTTAGAAATTACACCTTCAAAAGCATGACCACCTTCATAAATTGGATTACCGTCTAATTTTGGATCATCATCAAAATTTGGGTTAGAATCAGATTCACTTTCAGAATCATACTCGTCTTCAGAGTCATCTTCTACTTCAAAGTCACCTTCAAACTTTGACATATCTTCAGAATCTTCATAATCATCTCCTGACTCTTACTCATCTTCAGAGTCTTCAGATATTGAACTATCTTTAGAAGTTACCCCAGGTGTTAACACTACACCAGAGTTAGATTGAGACTAGCTCCAATACCATGCTTCTGACTCCTTCACAATCACATCTCTACTGACTTCATCTTCAGAGTCATCTTCTGATTCTGACTTATCTTTAGAATCAGACTCGACTTCAGATTAAAAGTCAACTTCTGCCTCTAACTCATATTCAAAGTCTCCTTTAAGATCAGAAAATGTCAATTGCACAGGTTCCTTATCAAACTCATAAGTCATCAATAACACAGGTTCATCATCAGAATATCATCTGGCTATGTTTACTTTTTCCTTGTTTGACCAACAATCTTTAGCAAAGTGGCCAAACATATTACAACAATAACACTGAACCATTCTCTGCTTAAGCTTTTCCTTCCCTTCTGATGTTTCTTCTCATCAGAGTAGAAGGCTTCTGACTTCTGAGAACCACCATGTATTTTCTTTGCCTCTAACCAAGATTGCTTCTAGTTCTTCTTGACAAAACAAGATTTCAGAGTCTGCTCTACCTCTCTTTCAGAGGTTCTCTCAGACAGACACAACTCTTGTGCCTCTAGACTATTCTGCATCTCTTCAATTCTGATGGTGTTCAGATCTTTAGAATGTTCAATTGCTACAACAATGTAATCAAATTAAGGAGTAAGAGATATCAATATCTTCTTAATGATTACTTGTTTCGAAAGAGTTTCTCCACACGATTTCATCTTATTTGTGATCAGAATCACTCTAGAGATGTAATCTGGTGTACCTTCTCATTGTTCTTCATGTTTAGACTCTCATACTATTGACGTAGAGATTGAAGTTTCACCTTCTTCACTGACGTATCACCACCATAGCACCAGATCAGTATATTCTATGCAGCCTTCACCGTCGTTGAACCAACGATTTTCTAAAACTTGTTTGCATCCATACACTGATGGACGTAGAACAACACATTCTAATTTTTCTTCCTCGTATCTCTTTGTGTATTTCTCTGTTCCCCGTCGCATCCGCTGAACCATAACGTAACCTTCAGTGACAAGATCAATAACATCTTGAGCACCGAACAACACACGCAATTGAATCATCCACATATTCCAATTATTTCCATCAAACACCAGAAGCTTAGTATTCAAGCTATTACCTCTGTTCATCTTTGTTCTTGTGCACTAAAACAAACTCAGGTCTTAGATTTCACCAAATACTCGTGTTTCCAGATCCCTCAAAATTGTTTATATGTACAAAATAAACTGTCACGTAGTCCCTAATAAAAATTTTCTAAATAGCAAAGCAAACAGCTAAGAATAGCTTTTAGAACATATCAAACTACTGCTTATGAGTAACTGCTTCAGAAGCTCTATTGCTTCTGACTAACAACACACTTTTGGATTTGAATTACTTCTAACACTTTCAACACAAAGTTGAAGAAATATCTTAATTCATACAAATATGCTTTCAACATCTATCTTATGACAAAACACAGAGACAACGAGGTAAACGATATATATTCGTAAAGAGTTGCATAATGATTTAAGCAAATTAAAGGAAATTATTTCGGTATTTAAGTCAACTATATTCTCTCATGAAATTAATAAAATAAAAACTTGTCAGAGGGAAATGAATTGTCTTAGAGAGAAATAATCTCTTTTATTTCACAAAAACCTTATTTTTATTCTTCTTTAGGAGACTTTGGTAAATCTATCAAATGTGAACAATAATTTTTTTTTAGAAAACAAAAGTAATGATTCACATAACATAATTTATAAAATCACTAGGATAAATAAAATTGATTCTTACTCAAGGTGATCAATGAGCATTATATAATAAAAGTAGTCAAGATAATGAACCTAAAAATAATGCTAAGAGTTATAATTTCTTTGCAAATAGAACTTCAAAATGTAATATACTAAAATATAACTATTATGGTAGAAAAGGTAACATTACTTTTTTTTCGCTTCATTAGAAATAACCATAAAAAGAAAATGAAAAATACTTTCAAGAAAGTCGTCCGTAAGGGCAAAATTGTCATGTTCACGTTAAAAAGTCAAAATTACTATGGAAAAACCAAATTTCTAAATACTTGGGATTTTTCTAAGTATTTAAGAAAAACGACACTTCATGACTTCTGAGCCAGCCTCTAGGCACGTGCGGTCAGAAGTTGTAAACATGGTTCAGCACATAGCCTTCAGTCATAACATGGCTCTTCAGCCTCTACGCAAGCTCAATCAGAGTTTGACAAGGTAATAAAAAGAAGGTTAAGAAGCATGCTGCAAGCTTTCCAGAAATTCTGAAAGCTCCTTCAGAACATGCTGGAGCCAGAAGATACAAAGATCAGAGGTTGGATGCTACGTTGAAGAAGAACTTCTGATCCAGAGCTAAGCCTTGGTGCAGAATCTCACGTTGCAGGATTTCTGGTTGTGATAAGTCTCATCATCATTTAATGCTCATTTAATGCTCACAACCACCTTCTGAGTCTTTATCCAAAGGATTTTCACCACGTGTACCTCTACTTTCTTGGGATAGCAACTTTGATACTAAGCCCATGCTTTGCTTTTTGCTTTTCCTTAATTCCTGCTGACAGCCACCAGGCTTGCTTCAAAAACAAGACAACGCTTCAGCACATGAAGGCTATTTCAACGCTTTGGTCAGAACTTGACCAAATCCCAAAACCTTGTTCATGCAACTTGCTACAGACCTATAACCAACAGCTAGCTCAGCCTACGCCTGCATCCCATGATTACACCAAACTAGCATACAAAAACTGTGATAAAAAGCAAAGGAACAGGATGCCAAAACAAGTTCAAATCCTATTTGTTTCCCCCCCCCCCCCCCAAAATCACAACAAATTCATCTATAAATACTTGGCTCCATCATACATTCAAGGGGGCTTTTTTTTTTGGACGAGAGGCTGAAGGCTAGAGGCTGGCTTTTGGAGAGAGGTTAGTAAAAAGGAGAGAAAACAAAGTTGTGAAACCTTCATAAAAATCCAGATTTCTCATACACAAAAAAATAAAACAAACCTTTGTTCTTCCCTTTTGAATCAAAGACCTTGACATTTCCTCTTCCATTACTCTTGCTAATTCCAGAAACATCCAAAGGCAGCCACTCAAAGCTCCAAGCATGCCCCAGGTAAGTCTTTCTGACTTTACTTGCTTTTCATTCTGAACATCATTAGCATGTAAATATCATAGTATTAATGTTGTACATATCATTGTATGAATAGAAAAAACTATGGATCAGAACTTCTAGAATAATGCTAGGCTCAGACTTAGGATTGTAACTTCTATGATTTGTTGTGCTGTGATCATTCTGATTTGATGAACTAAATAAATTGCTGATGTGCTGATTAAGAGTTGAAACGTAACACAAAACTTCTGTTTTTCACTCACTGTTAACACGCACTGAACTTCTGATGCTTACATGCTGTTAACATAGCACAGAACTTATGAGTTCTCCTTACATGTCAAATACACTGAACTTCTGATTTTCATGCGCTGATAACGCATTGAACTGCTGACGTTTGCTCATTGTTTTAGTGTAATATAGAACTTCTAACTTTTGGTTCACTGGCTGAATACCACGCAGAACTTCTATGTTTTCCCTCTAACGTTTCTTGCAGTACCTCAGAGTTTACCAATTCAGAACTTCTGATGCCCACTAACGTCTCTTGTTGAGTCACATCGCTCTTAGCTTCAGAACTTCTGATCCTAGTTGTTCTTCTTGCAGCAGCACGCTTTTTCTATTTTGTATTTATTTTCCTTTTCAACTCTTTTTTTTATTAACATAAAAAACATAAAAATATTATCCTTTTAATTTATTTCCTTAAGACAAAAACATTTTCTAAACAAGTTCACTTTCTTTCTTATATTATACATTTCAATATGGTTGTAATAGTAACTTAGGATTTATTTTTACTTGCAACCCCCATCCCCTAAATATTGTAATAGCGTAGGACTTTACATTTCTGCAATTTATCGCTTTCAAATGTAAAATGCTAGTATGGTAAGATAAAACCAACAAGTAGACCGCTAAAAATCAAAGACAAATACATACAATCAAACACACTTGCACACATGCACCCTTAGGGTAATCTCACTTGTTGCCTTACAAAAACGGCCATGTTATGCATGTGGGAAGTCTTAGCACAAACAAATCAAAAATACAAGATCATAGTGAAGATGTGAAAAACACAAGAAGGGGGGGGGGGGGGGGGGGGGGGGGTGAATTGTAAAACTTAAAATAAATGGCTTGACAACACAATATTTTTATCCTGGTTCGTTTGATCTCAAACTACTCCAGTCCACCCGTCAAGGTGATTTCACCTCTCTCCAACGAGGTCTTAATCCACTATTCTCAAAGGATTACAACAGCTACTTTAACAACTGTTAAAGTCTTCTTGATTACAACCACAATCCGGTTAATCTCAAGGAACTTCTTTTACAAATGAATTGAACAAGTGTGTTTTTGTTTTCTTACAAAACTGTATATCACAATTGTGATAATTACACAAAATAAGCTTGGAATAAAATGACTTTGCTTAAGCTTTGAATATGCGTGGTTTGGATAGCTTAGAAAATTTTGAGTGCGTACGTACGTGCTTCTTTTCACAAGCAGTCCTGTTTATATAGGAAAGCAAGGATACGTTATCCATAAAGCAGGTTTAATGATAATAATGCACTTTCCTTTTATAGAAGATCTTTGTCTGAAGAAAGTCGTTAGCATTTAATTTTGTCTTGAATAACCAGTAACGCTTCAGAGTCTTCTTTGCTGTATCTGCTGATAACGTTTCAGAGTGTTGATGACTTGGTAAAGATGTCTTTGATCAGATTCAGAGTGTATTCGTTTAGGCGCAGATTCTGGTCATCAAACTTTAGCGTGTGGTCTGGTAGTTTCAGCATGTAACATAGGTTGCTGATCTTCTGATGCTGATTCCATTCTGATGCTGATTCCATCAGAACTTCTGCATATACAAAACATAATTTTAAGGAGCATAATTGTTCTTTATATATTTCTTTGAAATGATTTATTCTTTGTATTTTGTTATCATCAAAACTCTAATCAAGGGTTGTAGAATCAAACTATGTTCTAACAATGTCCCTGTTGTACCCCAAAATTTGCCCTCCTCTTTTTTACAAGAAATCACAGCTCCGGGCTTTTCCTGATTTTTCAGATTGGCTTAAGAATCGGTCAAACAGACTTTTCTCATCAGTCAGACAAAATTAGGGGTTTTCATTGATTTTGAATTAGTCAAGCAGATTATTAGGGTTTCTTTTGATTTGTTTGAGTTTGGCTCAGGGTTTGATCAGGCGGACGATTCTTTGACAATAAATCCAGATTTAGGGTTTGCGCGCGCATTCTCAGAAGGAATTAATTCTACAGTTCTTTTCAAATTGACTGTCACATGGTTTTGACGTTTGTTCAAGATTCATGTTTGTTTTTCAAAGTCTAAACATCTGGGATAGAAGCTGAGGCTTCTGATTGAGAGTTTGAAGTGTTGGGTTAATCAGTGAAGTGAAAGACGTATGGACGTTTGTTTGTTTGACTGTGAAACGCTATTGGTTATTTGGAATGCCGGGCGTATTGTTGGTTAATGCAAAGTTGCAAGACTACAGTGTTTATTAATTATTTATTTTATCTAAGTTAAAATAATTGGAATGCATTTCCAGTCGTTTTAATTCAAGAGATTTAAATAAATAAATAAACAGTGTAAATTAAAGAATTATCTGACAAAAAGGTTTTTATTTATTTTTAATTATTGTTACAAATGTTATTGGGATATTGTAAATTTATTTACAATATTTACAATGATGTTTATTACAAATAATTGAATAGAAATTAAATCTATATCCTAAGTTGCTTGAAGTCGTCATCTTCTACTACTGTTCCCCTTTGCTCAACTGATATTTATCTGCAAAGACAAAAAAGGAAGAAGTCAATACAGTTAAAATTAAAAAAGGGCATTTTCAGACAGTTAATCATAAAAACTCATCATTAAAGGTGTTGGCCGGAATCAGTTTGTTCGTCCTCTCTGCAAATCGCAAGAAGATGTCTCTTCTTGGTTCACAAAGAGGGAAGTAAAATGTTTGCAAGCATATGAATTAATTAAATACAAGGAAGCACATTAAGCAAATGCACCAAGATGCATAAATTCAAACAAGGCAAACTGAACAGCCAAGTTACAAATTCAAACAAGCTGCACATGTACAAACTGAATATGCCAAACAAATTACAAAGTTCAAACTGAACAAACAAGTTGCACAAGTTCAAAATGTCAACCAAGCTGTCAAACTGTCAAAGAAGCTATCAAACTGTCAATGCAGAAGAAAGTACGCAAAAGGCAGAAAATCTGGAAGTAAGAAGATATGCAGAGAAAAGCCTAATTGCAAGCAAGCTTGTAAAAGCACATTATCATCATTTTCCAGCCAACACCTTTTCAGAAAGGTACTTCTAAAGCATTAAAATATGCTTTTCTGAAGAGAGAGAAAGAGAGAAGTAGAGGCTTACAGTTTTTCAGGCAGGCTTAGAGATAAATAAATATAACAAAATCAGAATAGTTCAGGAGGGGCAGAACACATAGAAAAATATAACACATCTTGCATCAAAGCCTCTCAAAAAGAAACAAGCTTCAAACTGCCTCAAGCTTATAAACCAGTCTCACCCAAACCTGCTTCAGGCTTGTCCTCTAAACAAGCATATCAACCTGCATAAACTCAAAACATAGTAACCTGCTCAAGCCTAAGCAAACCAAAGCTTTCCTCAAGCCTTACAGCCTGCCTGTTCAAAAAAAAGCCTGCAGAACCTCCAAGCATAAAACAGAACCTGCCTCAAAATTTCAAAAGAACAAAACCTTGAAGCCTGTTCAAAAAGCCTGCATAAAACACAAGCCAAAAAGCCTATACCAGAAAAAAGTCCTTGCAGACTGCCTTCCTAAAAACTCCAACAAATCCAAACTTCAAGAAAACTTAGAAGAAGAACAAAACGCTCAAGCCAAAGCCTAAAAAGCCTGTTACAGGAACAAGCCTGTCAAAACCTATATCCTAAACAACATTCAACCTGCCTTCAAGATCAAGTAACCAAACTCAAAACAAATCCAATATTCAAAAAGTCAGAAGCAAGAGCATCTCAGATTCAAATATTATCATCATTGAAAAAAAAGCCAGCAAAAGCAGCATCAAAATCATCAACATCAGAACCACAAAGGTCATCAACATCAGAATCAAAGCAACTCAGAAGCAAAAACACTGAAGCTAGCAACTCAGAAGCAAAAACACTGAAGCAAGTATTCAGAGAGGAAGAAAGTCAGAACAATGACAAGTTTTCTCAGAGCCAAGCTCATCACAGTGTCAACAAAATCAGAAGAAGAAAAGAAGATTCAGAAATGGCTATCCTAGGGTTTTTAGAAGCATAACACTCATCACAAAACCATTCAAAAGAAAGATACGAGGTTACCAGAAAAGCCAACATCACAAGCTCCCACGCCTTGGTCGCCTAAGACGCCTCCTGTCCAAACTCTCCTCCTCCTTTCCAAAAAAAGCAGAACCAAGGTATAAATTCCTCTTCCCTTTTCTTTTTTACACCTCACACAAACATAAATAACACAGAAAATCAGAACATATAAAAGATAAACATGCAAGACTAAAATCCGAAAACCCTAAAAAAGCGCATGAAGAAGGAAAATCATTACCTTTTCTTTATCACTGCCTGAACGACCATGGAGAGAGGAAATCGGAGGTGGCGTCCAGTGGCCAGGCATGGAAGGCGTCAGAGGCCCTGACTGAGAAAGACGAAGAAGAAGAAGGGAACGACGCCGCTCATCCAACTCTGTAAACCTTGTTCTGAAACAAATGCTTGAAACCCTAAACAAAAATTGTCAAACGCATGTTGGGCCTGCTCCACGCTCCAAACCTTAAGCCCAATGATTTCTGGCATACCCCCCCCCCCCCCCCCCCTTGTCCTCTTTCAGCACTCGTTATTGGGCCAAGCGTATCTTTCAAAAGCCCACTCTCTTTTTATACAAACTAATACCCTTCCTTTTTTTGTTATCACATTATATCCTTTTTTTTATATAACTTATTTTGTTAAGAAAAACAATACATTAACTTTTTATACAAGATTTTCTTAAATGCTTCTTTTTTATTTTAGAACAATTAAAAATACATAAATCTTAGGTTTATTAAGTTTAAACAATTTTTCTTTTATTAAAACCTTTTTTGTTTAAATTAAACTTTGTATATAAAACATTAGTAAAAAATACATCAAAAAATAGAATTTTTAAGGTTAAATATTTCCTTTTCTTTTTTTAAACCTTTTGTTTATATATAATTAACAAAAAAAAACACAAAAAAATGATAATAATACTTAATAATACATTAGGTTAACATTTTGATCACTTGTAATTAATCATGTACATTTCACAAATACTTTTGATTCTCTTTTTATCCTTATACTTTGCTATATTTTTACATTGAGAATGCGACGATTCGATTTGGTTGTAAATAATATTTGGACTCTACTATCCTGATAAGACTCATCCCAATTTGTAAACATTTGTACCCCCATCCCCGGATACTTATTTGTAATAGCTTAGACTTTAAATTCCCGCAATTTATCGCTTTCCATATACTGTATAGTAATTAGGGTTTGTATGCGAAGATTCAAAATCAACCGCTAGATAACCTAATACAAGATAAATGCATGAAAATCAATATACAATTCACACTTGCACCTCTAGGGTAATCCCGCTCGTTGCCTTCAAAAATGGGCCATGTTTGCATGTCAAGTACTTTGGCAAAACAAAAACAAATCAAATGATCATAGTCCCTCGATGATGCTATCGGAGTTGCCTAAACAAAAATGATCATAGTCCCTCAAGAAAATTGCCAAGATACTTGACACTATTGCATTCATGGTCTATACGATGACCCGCGCCCGTCCCGTTAACATCCTAACACAAGGTTGTTCACCAAACACAATGGTGAAACAACACTGTTAAAAGGGTTAAAAACATGAGAAAGACCTTTGAGTAAAATAGGGTAGACAACTCTTAGTTACTTGATCAAACTTGCAAAACACACTTGCCATTTTTCAAAACACACACCACAACACAACTTCCAAACAACTTTCAAAAAACATTGAAACATCTTTTCAAAAAGACAAACACCTTTGTAAAACATTCGAGTAAAGAATTGTTACAATGGTTGCCTAGACAAGGCATCTTTTTCAAAACATTTTCAAAACCGCACACACAAAACACCATTTCAAACAATTGAAAATCAAAGCAAGTGATCTAAAACAAGTAACTAAGAGCCCATGGATAACCATGGATGAAAAGGGTGCTAACACCTTCCCTTTTCATAATCTACCCCCCGAACCCACGAAAACATCTCAAAGGTCTTTCCTGTGCTTTTTGACCTTTCCTTAGGATAAATAAAAAGTCGGTGGCGACAATTGCTAAACCGAACAAATGCGAATACAAACGCAAAACCTCAAGTCAGTTCTCCCACCGTATCACACTCCCCCTTTTTGATGATGACAAAAACCAGATATTTTAATAAAGAATAAAGAATAAAAAGTATAGAATTAAGAAGAGTAACTCCCCCTGAGTTGATTACTTCCCTTTAATTCCATGAGTCTTTGAGGATAAAAATCTTACTGTATCTTTCGTCATAGTTTTGTACCTGTTCAAGCTTTTCAGAAGAGAGAAATTTAATTAGATCAGAGTGTTTTAGACTTATGTCTCAGTAATCCGTTATTGAAAATATCTTATTCTTTCTCCCCCTTTTTGTCAGTTATCAAAAAGAACTTATAATCAGAGTCAAAAGGAGTTTATATTAAAATCAGAATCAACAATAAGTTCAGAACAGCAGCAATGTAAGAATATTACAGATAAACACGTTTTAAAACAGAGGAAATTCTAAGAGGGAGGAGGAAGACGCGTGAACAAAGCTTTCAACAAGCCCTTGATCTGGATGTTGGTTTCTTCTTTCTTGGTTAACTTGCTCTTGATTTCCGAAATTTTGTCATCTTGTTTATCCATTCTTTCCTGCATCAAAATGTCATATCTCTTCAGGTCTTCCAGAGTCTGCCTTTCATAGGAGGAAGCTTGAGAATCTTCAGTAACTTGATGCTTCTCAGAGCATTCTGCAATGTCCTCTTTTTGACCCAGTTCTTCAGCAGGAATCATCTGCTCTGGAGTATCAGTCAGATTGAGATCTTCTGACTCTGGTTGAACTTTGTCTGCTGGATGATGTTCTGACCAGGGAGCATTGTCCAGAGGGAGAACTTCTTCCTTGAGCAGCTGTCTCAGAACTTGATCTTCAATTACTTTTAGCAGATTACTGAAGTTCTGTTGAACTTGTTCGTAGCTCTGTTTTTGCATTTTATGAGTTTCAGAATATACCTATTTTCTGAAACTTATCCAAAGATAGTCTGATGCAGTAGGATCAATCAGCTCAAGACTAGCTTGCTTCAGGGAAGTTATCCACTTCTACATTCTGTTTCAAATATCAATAAACTGGTACCAACATCTGGTGTAGGTTCAGATGGTTTTGGTTTTGGAATGGCTGTTTTGTTGGTTATGGCAGCAAGGCGTTCAAAAACAGTTAAATCAATGACAGTTTTGGCATTGTCATTTGGATTGATCTTTGGTGAGGGAGTGGGAGAGTCTGGAATGATTATTGGACTAGTTGGGGAGTTTGGTGGAGTTGATTCTAGTGAAGAGGGAATTTGGGGAATATCTAGAATGGTCAGGGGAATACTGATGGCCAGAGGTTCAGTGATTCCAGGAATGAGAATGGGATCAGAATCAATAGTTTGGTTGGATTGACGGTGATGAAGTTCTGGTTCACAGGATTCAGGAGGTTGGACCTCATAAGTTTGAACTTCTGGTTGTAATAGTTCAGGTTATGGAGAAGGTGGATGAGTTTCTGGTTGAGGAGAGAGTGGAATTTCTGGTTGAGGTGCTTCTGAAATGGTTTTAGAGTTTGGATTTACTGGTATGAGAGCAAATGTATGCTGGTCAAAGGTTTCAATATCTGATAGAACTTTTGCAAGTTCTTGTTGAGTTACTTCAATATTTGGATTGATAGGTAGGGAGTGGGATCTTCTAAGAGTTAAAGTTTTTGAGGGGTCAAATTCAATGTCAAAATGATCAAATGTTTGTGGAGTAGGAATTTCTGATTGAGTAGGGATTGGTACAAATGTTGATACAGATATTGAATCTAAAACAGTTACAGAAGAAGGATTACCTCTCTTTTTAGCTGCTTTGGGTGTCCGCTGGGATGATCCTTCTGCTGCAGCCTTCCTTTTCTTGTTTTTCTTCAGCACAACTTCTGGAGCCTTCTGCTGTAGATCCTGAATGTTTAAATCTGGTGTTGTACCATCTGCCTTGCATGCATCCAGATATCTGACTATTATCTCAGGCTTGGAATCAATTTCTGAGAACATGGGAAAGTCATCCAGAGGGATTCTTCTGCTGGAGATTATTGCAAAAGAAGTGGCACTGGGTTCCTTCTTGATGTTCTCAATGATCTTCATCTTCTTCAGATTCTTTGCATTCAACGGTTTGCCAACAGTTGCTTCTAAAGTGCTGATTTCCTGTGCTTCTGTTATATGATCTATCAGCTTATTCTCTGTCAGAATATCTGATATGAGCCTTCCAAGGGGTATCCAGTCCCTTTTTGTGCGCTCCTCTTCTCTGGTCTCCTTATCACTAGTCCTTAGATGATTGAACAACAAATGAGCCAGATTCACCTTAATCTTCTGGGAGATGAAGTAGATCAGAAACTGCTGATCAATGTTGATGTAGTTAGGAGAGCTGGTTGGCTTCCTGTGGTTTATGCATCCCAGAATAATCTTAGCCCATATTCTGTGATGGTCTTTCAGATCCCTTATTTTGCTGGAGGGAAGACCCAGAGTGAAGATTTCTCTAGCAATTAAGGTGACATCAGCACATCTTTCAGCCATGTCTATGCATCTTACGCCACCACCATTGTAACCTATCAATATTGCAATAAGGTCTTCAGTTATGACTATCTTCTTCCCCATTATATACGAAGTAACTTGATGGTTGGAAGATGAAGCATGAATCCAAAATTCCTTCACAAGGATTGGGAACGTTGGACCTACCAGACGGTCGAAATACCTATTCCATCCTTGAGCCTTTACCTCTTCAGAGAGATTGAACTCGTTCTCTTGAAGACTATTAAAGTCCACAATCAATTCTGAGAGTACTTCTAGGTTTTTAATGGGCGTGAGGAGAGTTCTGAAAGGTTCTTCATATTATTCTGAGGAATCTGTTCTCTGAGTACTGGAAGTTGGGTTGCTTGAGGAAGCCATGTTCACACAAAAAAAATTTGAGAAGAAAGTGAAAGGGTTTTAAAAAAGATGCAAACTGAAACCAATTATATTGTAGAGAAAGTGAAAGTGAAAGAGTGTAAAGAATGAGAAATGTGTTTAAATAGATTTTGAAAATGTAAACGGAAAGAGAGAGAAATAAATTGTAATGATTATAAGCATTAATGACAGCTGATTTTGGGTGATTCAGAAAGATATTGAAATGGTTACCCATGACATGTGTCTCAATGCATCCAATCAGCGCTTTTGACCTTTCAGAAAAGTGAACGCGTGTTCAGCCTCAAAAAGTAGCTGATGAATGGATGACAACTATTTGCTTAAGTGAACAGCACATTTCTATCCTTGAAATGAAGCGCTCAGATCTTCATGGATAGATTCTAATACAATCTGTACTTCTAAAGATCTGAAGGTAGGTTGATCAGTAGTTCACAGAAAATAACCAAAGTTTTGAAGTTTAAGATATGGAAATAAAACTATTTTATTCTGGGCAAGGCTTCATGCTGAGATGTTTCAGAATGAAGTTAAACCTATCTTCAGAAAGATGTTTTGTAAAGACATCAGCCCATTGATGGTCTGTGTTAATAAATTTTAAATTGAGAATCCCTTTCTGAATATAGTCCCTAATAAAATGATGTTTTATTTCTATATGCTTAGCCCTAGAATGCAAAATAGGATTTTTACTGAGGGAAATAGCAGAAGTGTTGTCACAGAGGATATGGATGTTACTCTCAAATATATTGAAGTCCTCAAGTTGACTTTTCATCCAGAGCATTTGCGTGCTACATCCAGCTGCTGCTATGTATTCAGCTTCTGCTGTTGATAGAGCTATTGTGGATTGTCTTTTGCTGGACTATGAGATAAGTTTTTCTCCCAGAAACTGACAGCTTCCAGAAGTGCTTTTGCGTTCAACTCTGTCTCCAGCAAAATCAGCATCACAGTATCCTACTAAGCTGTAATTACTTGATTTTCTATAAAACAAACCCAGATTAGTAGTACCTTTCAGATACTTGAAAATTCGCTTAACTGTTGTAAAGTGAGATTCTCTAGGATCTTATTGGAATCTAGCACAAATGCAAACACTGAATAGAATGTCAGGCCTTGAAGCTGTCAGATAGAGAAGAGAACCAATCACACCTCTGTAGACCTTCTGTTCTACCTTGTTACTTACCTCTTATTTTTCCAGAATGCACGTGGGATGCATTGGAATCCTTGAGGGCTTACATTCTGAGAGGTCGAATTTCTTCAGAAGTTCTCTGACATATTTGCTCTGATGAATGTAGGTTCCTTCTGGAGTTTGATTAATCTGAATGCCCAGAAAGAACTTTAGTTCCCCCATTAGGCTCATCTCAAATTCTGCCTGCATACATTTAGCAAACTCTCTTCCTAGAGAGGGTTTAGTGGATCCAAATATAATGTCATCAACATAAATCTGACATACTAAAATGTCATTCTTAACTGTCTTACAGAACAAGGTTGTGTCCACTTTCCCTCTGGTGAATTCCTTTTATAACAGGAAGTTACTTAGTCTTTCATACCAAGCTCTGGGAGCTTGTTTCAGACCATAGAGTGACTTCTTTAGTTTGAAAACATATTCTGGATTTTTGGAACTTTCAAAACCAGGGGGTTGGTGCACATAAACCTCTTCTTCTATATAGCCATTTAATAATGCACTCTTGACAACCATCTGATATAAAGTGATTCCTTTATTAACAACAAATGAAATTAAAAGTCTGATAGATTCTAACCTGGCGACTGGAGCAAAGGTTTCTGTATAGTCTATCCCCTCTTGCTGACTATAACCTTGTGCTACCAGTCGTGCTTTGTTTCTGATGACTTCACCTTGTTCGTTCAGTTTGTTTCTGAACACCCATTTTGTACCTATGACGTTGAATCCTTTTGGTTTGGGAACCAGATCCCATACGTCATTTCTTGTGAACTGATTTAGCTCCTCCTGCATTGCCAGAATCCAGTCATTGTCCAGAAGTGCTTCATCAATTGTTGTTGGTTCAATCAGAGAAACCAGTCCCATGAGGGATTCTTCAGAGTTTCTGAAGGTAGATCTTGTTCTGATTGGATCTTCCTTCCTTCCTAAGATTGTTTCTTCTGGGTGATCAATGCTGCTTCTGGATGGTCTTTTCTGGAGTTGATCAACAAAAGGTGTTGGGTTGCTTGCAGTGACTCTTACTGATGTTGAGGGAGTGTCTCTGTTGAGAGCCTCTGAGTTGTCTTAAGTACCTGTGAGTTCAACTTCCATACCTGCAAGGAATTCATTCTGCTTTGACTTTTGAGAGTCAAGCTTATCATCAAACCGAACACTGATTGGCTCTTCAACAATTTGTGTTTCTTTATTGTATACTCTGTACCCTCTTGAGCATTCAGAGTATCCTAACATAATACACTTTTGTGCTTTAAAGTCAAACTTTTTCAAATAATTTTTTGTATTCAAAATAAAACATGTACATCCAAATGGGTGAAAGTAAGAGATGTTGGGCTTTCTGTTCTTCCACAATTCATATGGAGTCTTTTCCAGAATAGGTCTTATGGAGATTCTATTCTGAATGTAACATGCTGTGTTTATTGCTTCTGCCCAAAAGATCTTGGCAACGTTAGTCTCGTTGATCATGGTTCTGGCCATTTCTTGCAATGTTTTGTTCTTTCGTTCTACAACTCCATTTTGCTGGGGAGTTCTAGGACAAGAGAAGTCAGGCAGAACGCCTTTTTCATTAAAGAATAATTCAAAATCTTTATTTTCAAATTCTCCACCATGATCACTTCTGACTTTGACGATTCTAAGATCCTTTTCATTCTGAACTTGGTTGCAGAAGGTAACAAACATAGAGTGTGACTCGTCCTTGTGCCTTAAGAAATTTACCCATGTCCATCTACTATAGTCATCTACGATTACTAACCCATACTTCTTGCCACTGACTGAGGCAGTTTTTACTGGTCCAAATAAGTCAATGTGCAGAAGTTCTAATGGCTTAGAGGTGGAAACAACATTTTTGGATTTGAAAGCAGGTTTTGCAAACTTGCCTTTCTGACATGCTTCACACAGAGCATCTGAATTGAACTTCAAGTTAGGAAGTCCTCTGACCAGATTGAGTTTGTTAATCTGAGATATTCTTCTCATACTAACATGTCCCAATCTTCTGTGCCAGATCCATTGCTCGTTGTTAACAGACAGAAGACATTTTACGTTCTGATTTTTTAGTTCAGAAAGTTTGATTTTATAAATGTTGTTTTTCCTCTTTCCATTAAATAGGATAGTCCCATCTTTATGACTAACAGCTTTGCATGAATTTTGATTGAAGATTATATCATAACCGTTATCACTTAATTGACTTATGGATAACAGGTTATGCATTAATCAATCAACTAATAAAACATTACTAATAGAGGGAAGATTTCCATTACCTACTGTTCCAGAGCCAATAGTCTTTCCCCTCTGATTGCCTCCAAAGCCTACGTGGCCTCCAGGCTTAAGTTCCAGGCTTTGGAACATATGCCTTCTTCCCGTCTTGTGTCGTGAGCAGCCAGAGTCCAGGTACCATGACTGGTGTCTTTGCTTTGCTTCTAAAGATATCTGCCACATGTATTATTTTATCCTTAGGTACCCACATTTTCTTGGGTCCTGATTTGTTAGTTTTACCAAAGCTCTGGTTGAATTTTGGTTTGACAGAGTAATCATTACTTGTATATTTCATGTCATGTGTGTGCCCATACATAAAGTGTGAATCAAGTGGAGTATGCTTTATAACTAAATCCATGGCATTTTTTGGTGTAGGAACCTTACCTTGATATCCTATCCCTTTTCTGCCATTTCTGCTAACCCCATAGATCATTGAAGCCATTTTGCTTCTGTCTATGTTTTTAGCCAGAAACTTTTGAAAGTTGTGATCATACTCTTTGATGATCTCATCAGCATTGCTGGGAGTTTCAGGGATTGTTTCCTTCTGAGAGTTTTGCAATTGGTTTTCTAGTTTTGAAATTTTATCTTTTAACTCAGAATTCATCAATTTGAGACTCTTAGTTTTATCAGAGTCAGAAGCAAGATTCCTTTTCAGGTTTCTGAATTTGACTCTGATCTGCTGATACCTTTCCAAAATTTCATTAAGGCTTTCAACTAGTTCAGCCTTAGTAAAGTTGATAGTAAAGTCAGGGAATACCTCTTCTGTATATGATTCTGAATCTGAACCAGAAGCTTCACTGTCTTCAGAGACGTTTGCCATGAGAGCTATGTTTGCTCTTTCATCATCTGATTCTGAGTCAGCTTCAGATGTATCAGAATCATCCCATGTAGCCATGAGACTTTTCTTCTTTTCTTTGCCAAACTTCTTTTTGGGCTTCTCCTTCTGAAGCTTTGGGCAATCAATTTTGTAGTGCCCTTGCTCGTTACACTCATAGCAGATGATGTCTTTATAGTTTGGCTTTTTGTATCTAGAAGAGCCTTCAGATCTTTTGTGTTCAGAGGAGGATTCTGACCTTCTGTATCTGGAGGAAGATTCATTCTGATTTTATGATCTTCTGGGATTCCTGAACTTCCTTTGCCTCTGCTTCCACAGTTGGTTCACCCTTCTAGAGAGAAGAGACAATTCATCTTCTTCTGATGAGCATCCATCAGAGGTTTCTTCCACAGCCTGCAAAACTCTGGAGTCAGATTTTCTGTTAGATTTTAAAGTTAATGGCTTACCTTGCTTTTGAGGTTCATCTGCTTCAAGCTCTATCTCGTGACTTCTGAGGGAGCTGAAAAGTTCCTCCAGAGAGATTTTGTTGAGATCCTTGGCTAGTTTAAGCGCTGTAACCATTGGCCTCCACTGTTTTGGCAAGCTTCTGATGATCTTCTTAACGTGATCAGCAGTGGAATATCCTTTGTCAAGAACTTTTAGACCAGCAACAAGAATTTGAAATCTTGAAAACATAGCTTCTATTGATTCACTATCTTACATCTTGAATGCCTCATACTTCTGAATGAGAGCAAGGGCTTTTGTTTCTTTGACTTGAATGTTGCCTTCATGCGTCATTCTCAGAGAATCAAACATATTCTTAGCAGTTTCTCTGTTTGATATTTTCTCATATTCTGAATATGAGATGGCGCTGAGAAGAATTGTTCTGGCCTTGTGATGATTTCTGAACTCACGCTTTTGCTGATCAGACATCATTTTCCTGTCAATCTTCTGACCACGTCCATCCACTGGGTGCGTGTATCCATCAGTCACCATGTCCCACAGATCAGCATCATGGGCCAGAAAGAACTCTCAATTCTGTCTTACCAGTAGTCAAAGTTTTCTCCATCAAAGACTGGAGGTTTGCCACTGAATCTGTCCCTTTCTTCATTGTTGTCATTGTTGATGTTTTGACTTGGTCCTGCCATTGTGTTTTTCTGACGCTGGATCTTGTACTGACACGGTTAAGTGTTAAAGCTCAGAACCAGGCGCTCTGAAGGGGGGGGGGGGGGGGGGTTGAATTGTAAAACTTAAAATAAATGGCTTGACAACACAATATTTTTATCCTGGTTCGTTTGATCTCAAACTACTCCAGTCCACCCGTCAAGGTGATTTCGCCTCTCTCCAACGAGGTCTTAATCCACTATTCTTAAAGGATTACAACAGCTACTTTAACAACTGTTAAAGTCTTCTTGAGTACAACCACAATCCGGTTAATCTCAAGGAATTTCTTTTACAAATGAATTGAACAAGTGTGTTTTTGTTTTCTTACAAAACTGTATATCACAACTGTGATAATTACACAAAATAAGCTTGGAATAAAATGACTTTGCTTAAGCTTTGAATATGCGTGGTTTGGATAGCTTAGCAAATTTTGAGTGCGTACGTACGTGCTTATTTTCACAAGCAGTCCTATTTATATAGGCAAGCAAGGATACGTTGTCCATAAAGCAGGTTTAATGATAATAATGCACTTTCCTTTTGTAGAAGATCTTTGTCTGAAGAAAGCCATTAGCATTTAATTCTATCTTGAATAACCAGTAACGCTTCAGAGTCTTCTTTGCTGTATCTGCTGATAACGCTTCAGAGTGTTGATGACTTGGTAAAGATGTCTTTGATCAGAGTCAGAGTGTATTTGTTTAGGCGCAGATTCTGCTCATCAAACTTCAGCGTGTGGTCTGATAGTTTCAGCGTGTAACATAGGTTGCTGATCTTCTGATGCTGATTCCATTCTAATGCTGATTCCATCAGAACTTCTGCATATACAAAACATAATTTTAAGGAGCATAATTGTTCTTTATATATTTCTTTGAAATAATTTATTCTTTGTATTTTGTTATCATCAAAACTCTAATCAAGGGTTGTAGAATCAAACTATATTCTAACACATAGTCCCTTGATGACGCTATCAAAGTTCCCTTTCAAAATGATCTTAGTCCCTAAAGAAAAGTGCTAAGTCATCTCACAACATTGCTATCATGGTCATACAATGATCCAACGCTCGTCCCTTGACATCTAACGAGGGGGCTTCTTTCCAAATCAATCGTAAGATAGCAACATCTAAAGAAGGAGGAAAAGCACATCTAAGACTTTTTGAGTAGGTAGATTACTTTTAGTTACTTGCTCAATTTCAAAACAAACATCCTTGCTATTTTCAAAATACTTTCCAAACATTGAAATATTTTCAAAAGCTAAACACTTTGTATACATTCTTACGAACGAGAATCATTGCAAAGTTTGCCTAAACGATGGCACCTTTTCAAAATACTTTCCAAAACCACACAAAGCACATTTTCAAACAAAAGCAAGTGATCTAGCGAGTAACTAAGAGCCCATGGAAAACCATGGATGAAAAGGGTGCTAATACCTTCCCTTTTCATAATCTACCCCCCGAACTCAAAAACATCTCCAAAGGTCTTTCCTGTGCTTTTTCACCTTTCCTTTTGGATAAAAGAAAAGTCAGTGGCGACTCTTGCTAAATCGTAACATTTGCGAACACAAACGCAAAACCTCAAGTCAGTTCTCCCACCGCATCACAGAACTGGCGACTCTGCTGGGGAATTTCTAAAAGTGGGGTTACCTTAGGGTTAGATCACATTTACTTGCTTACATTGCTTGATTTGTTTGCTTTACATTTTGGTTCCTTGTTTGGGTATGTTGTAAATTCTACACCCAGATTTGGGGACACCTTTTTAGGTAAGTAGCAATAAATTGTGAGGGAACTGTGCGGGGTATACCGACACGGTTGAAGCATTAGCTACATTGATGTGGCACTTTGGTTGGTACCGGTAACCCTTGAGTAGTCAAGGAGAGTACGGGGCCTCCGCGTGGTGTCGTGAAGCATCAACTGACCTTAGAACCTTACTTGACCAACTTGGACATTAGAACGTAGTGAGATGACCGGCTTTGGTGCAGTCCGAAGTTGGTAGATACTAGATACTACACTCATTGAAGTTTTACTCTTGAGTTTTGTTTGGTTGCGAGTCAATCGCTTATTGAACGAAACATGGGGGAAAGATCAGTGATATTGAGATCCCTTAGAACCCGGTTACTATTAACTAGGACAGGTTGAGCCAACTAAACTTCAAAAGGGTACTTACCTACAAACTCCATGCAAACCTAAACCCAAGGACTTTTCTGCTTTGTGTGAATATGATTATTTGTATATACAATTGCTTACCTCGCATACTTGTACATAACATCATAACATCATACCATAGCATTTTCAATAACCATTTCAAGGATCTCGAGGGTCTTTGATGCAGGTTATGATGAACCAAATGTCTAGCAAGGGGAAGGGGGATTTATTTTCCTCTGACCAAACGCCATCAAAGATCAAGTACAACAAACTTGAGTCAAGGGTTATGACCCACTTGATATGGTGAGCTTAATCCTCATGGAAGGACATCCACCAATGCAAAGTTATCAAATCAAAGATGTTGATCAAAGTTCAACTTCTAACTTTTTCTTGTGTTTACCCTGCGAGATCCTTGAAAACATGCGTCCACATATCATGCATCATATCATGACAGGTTTCCCCCTTTACAGGTATCCTTATCTTCCTACAGTATATTTCAGTAAGATGGATATGGAACAAATAGTGAAAGACATCCAGGCTCAAAACGCTCAATTTCAAGAGATGTTCTTGAACCTATCCAAGGGGAAAGAAGAAGTCAAGGCTCTCCTCACTAGGGGCATGACCATGGGGAATCCTTAGGGCAACAAAGATGACCAGTTGGAGCAACTACAAACCGAGATAGCCGTAATGAAAGTCCAGATGATGGGACAATTGGTGGGCCATATGGCTCTTATCCAAAATCTGGCACAAGGACAAGAAAAGCTAAGGGTCCTCATCAACAAGCTTCGTAGGGATGGATGTAACAAAATAGGGAAAACATCTAGGATTGGGGATCAAGTCATCATTCAGCCTCCCTTGAGACAAGAAGCCGAGATAAGACCGCCCCAGTTTGCTTCCGCGTCACGAGCCCAACAACGACTTCAACCAGAAAATCAGCAAAGGCAAAGCAAGCCCAAAAGACGCTTCACCGAAATCAACATGTCATTATCTCAAGCACTGCAACACATGTTGGAGGCCAAGATGGTTATATTAAGGGACCCTCCTCAGAATCCCATCATAGCCTCCCCAAGGTACAATCCAAATGCAAGATGTGCGTACCACTCCAACAGTCCTGGACATGACACCAACAACTGTTGGGCGTTGAGAAATAAAATTTAAGATCTGATTGATGGAGGAATGCTGGAATTCACACAAGACGGTCAGACTAAGTTCTTCTGCCATCCTTCAAAGGCTCACTACCTAAAGTGACAAGTTCAAACAAGGAGGCTTTTGTTTCATTTTCAATTTTCAATTGTAATTTCTTTTATTATTCAAACAATTATCTATTAATGTCAAACTTTGTTTCATTAATGCACTACATATGTTTGTCTTGATTTGATCCACTCATTTTCATTACATTTAAGCTATGATTTTTACTCTTTATGACATTTAACTCTTGCTAAAGGTTACAAGCCTTTAGAGGGAGGATGACGAAAACAATTATGTAATCTTATACAGTATGCTTTTGAATAGACCTTGCTGACGATGTACAAGCATTCTTTCAAATCCTAAACACTGGAGTTATAAGGAAGATAATCCCTAGTCAACCCCTTCGAGCCAAAGAAGTAGAAGTTTTCTGTTTTCTCAAAAAAGTTGAAACCTTTAATCAAAACCTGGGGCAGGGTAGTCTCTCAGTTAATTCAAACGCCCGTTAAATTGCAAACTCTCATTTCGTAATACAACAAATGATGTCAAGAAACATTCCTCTGGGATCAAAAGACAAGGATGGTTCCCTACCACAAAGGCAGTCATTATCTCTTAAAAGAAAATCCCACTAAGTCAAAACCTACGAAGGAGACTTAAGAAAACTGGGGCATCCCGCTGACTGTAAACTCAAAACAAGAACAGTCAGGCAAAAATCAGGGATTACAAATCAAAAAAAGAGGTCACTATAAATCCTTAACAACATGAAAAATGTTGCAAGAAATGACTGCTTCCAATAAACTTAACTTGTCTCAACCATCACCAAAACATCATTGGAGTTCAAACGCACAATTAACTGAGTTTAGGACTGAAGAACATCACGAAGAATGGGTGGGTACAAATACACTTTGAGCCTTTATCCTTTGTTTCTTAAACCGTGAACCAAGCCACGTTGCAACCCTTCAAGAGTCCTAATTGAAGCATGGGTTAGTTCGAAAGCATACTGTTACAAAAGGTATCCTGACTCCTGTAAGGCTTTACTCAAAATCCTGAGTTGAATTTTTCTTACAAAATTTCTCTACTTGCAAAAACGCATTTTTCAAAACTTTAAGACAAGCATAAACTTTGCATTACTTGAATATCTCTGTTTGCATTTGGCTATCTGTTTGACAGCGGAGAAATTTACACAACAAATATCCAATGAATGGAGGCTCTCTCAGTAAACAAAATCAATTCAAGTGGGATGATACTTCCATTAACAAATCTCCTATCAACAAGGAGATATGACATGTCATTATCCAACACGCCTGGGGCAGTCCAGTCAAGATTCCAAGAGAACTCTCAAAGTGCAGAGTAACCAGGGGCAAGTCCCCATCTCCGTCACTTGGAGCATTGAACGTCAATCCCGACAAAGGGTTACGTACAGTCAAACATTTCCAGGCAGTGCCACAAACACTCTCTACTAGGGGCAGTGACAAATCTCCCCAAAATCCTTCTCATAGGATGATTCCCCAGCCAGAGTTTAATCTCTGAAAACCTTTCCCCAGCCGAGACAACCTCAAGAGTCCTCGAAGACTCTCCCCAACGAAGTTGTCACCTCTCTAGCAGACCAATAACAGGGTTTATTTCCCCAACAAATTACAGATTCCCCAGCTTGAGTTTGCCTCTCCGACTACTACAAATCAAAGGACCACAACTCCTCTTCACCAGTAGACTACTCTACAATACCCAACAAGTTACTGTGAAACCTGGACCCTACCAGATATCAGTTCAACTTCGACTCTCCAGTAGAGCAACGAACAACCGAGACTCCTGAACTCTTTTCCCAAGCAGGAATAAACATTCTCCCCACAGAGTTTTCAATACTCCCCAACGGAGTTTCTCCTCAAACAACAAACCAGGAATCCCCGGTGGAAACATTCTAAGCAAAGTTTGAAGACACACATACTCTTCAACAGCAGTCCAGGATTTAACAAACTCCCCCACATTTGTCAAGGATATATTTTCCCAGACAAAAATACATTCATAAACATTTCACATTTCATACATCCTATTTACGTACATGATAAGTGCATACGACACAATCTCATTTATTTTGAGAACATCATGACATCATGCATTTCATACATCATGACATTGCATACAACTAACATTTTACCTTTTCAGGAAAAGGTCAATCAACAGATGGCTACCATCAACCTTTTCAAGTTCCAGATTAATACCTGTAACAAGCCAGGAAAACTATCTGTGGACGAATGATTCCAGATTAAGACCTGTAATAAGCCAGGACAACTATCTACTTGACCATCATGTAGCAACCCTACACAGGTTCCTTCTTTCCAAGATGAAGTTTTACACTGACTCATCATAAAGCAACCCTACACAGGTTCCTTCTCAGGAAATTTCAAGATGCAGTTTTACACGGACTCATCATGTAGCAACCCTACCAGGTTCCTTCTTTCCAAGATGAAGTTTTACATGGACTCATCATGAAGCAACCCTAAACAGGTTCCTTCTTTCCAAGATGAAGTTTCACATGGACTCATCATTAGGCAACCCTACACCGGTTCCCTCTCTTCCCAAGATGCAGTTTTACACTGACTCATCATCATTCAAACTCAACCTTTTGATACAGTAAGGATACGCACCAGATACGGATGCCATTCTGATACTCATTCAAAGACACCTCCTGATACAGTTCGGATATGCTCCAGACACGGAAGCCATTCTGATACTCATTCAGATTCTACTTTTGATACAATCCAGATACGCTCCAGACACGGAACCCATTCTTATACTCATTCAAAGACACCTCCTGATACAGTTTGGATACGCTCCAGACACGGAAGTCATTCTGATACTCATTCAGATTCTACTTTTGATACAGTCCAGATACGCTCCAGAAACGGAAGCCATTCTGATACTCATTCAAAGACACTTTTGATACAGTTCGGATACGCTCCAGACACGGAAGCCATTCTGATACTCATTCAGATTCTACTCTTGATACAGTTCATATACGCTCCAGATACGGAATCTATTCTGATACTCATTCAAAGACACTTTTGATACAGTTCGGATACACTCCAGACCCAGAAGCCATTCTGATACTCATTCAGATTCTACTCTTGATACAGTTCAGATACGCTCCAGATACAGATGCCATTCTGATACTCATTTAAAAACAACTTTTGATACAGTTCAGCTCATTCAGATTCAACTCCTGATACAGTCCAGATATGCTCCAGACACGGATGTTATTCTGATACTCATTCATACTCAACTTTTGATATAATACAGATACGCTCCAAACACGGACGCCATTCTGATATTCAACTTACATATTACATCTCAACAAACATTCTTGGAGGGCATCTACAATCCCATCTCCAACAAGATTTTATCACCTCTCCAAATGGCATCTTTAATCCCATTCCTCATATCATCGCCGAGTGCAAATTTCTGGGCACTCTAGTGTCCAATCATCTTCCACTTTCGAGTCACGAATGACAAATCTCGCCAATCTAACTCTTCAGGTTAAAGAAGGTTGAACATGGGCAGCTGTTGTACCCCAAAATTTGCCCTCTCATTTTCTCAAGAAATTACCCTGGATCCTCAGGTTTACTTCCATCCAATCCCAAGCTTTGAATTACAAAATTTTCAAGAAAGTCGCCTGCAAGGGCAAAATTGTCATGTTCACGTTAAAAAGTCAAAATTACTATGGAAAAGCCAAATTTCTAAATACTAGGGATTTTTCTAAGTATTTAAGAAAAATGACACTTCAAAACTTCTGATCCATCCTCTAAGCAGGTGCGGTCAGAAGTTTTAAACATGAATCATCACATAGCCTTCAGTCATAACATGGCTCTTCAGCCTCTACGCAAGCTCAGTCAGAGTTTGCCAAGGTAATAAAATGAAGGTTAAGAAGCATGCTGCAAGCTTTCCAGAAAGTCTGAAAGCTCCTTCAGAACACGCTGGAGCCAGAAGATACAAAGATCAGAGGTTGGATGCTACGTTGAAGCAGAACTTCTGATCCAGAGCTAAGCCTTGGTGCAGAATCTCACGTTGCAGGATTTCTGGTTGTGATAAGTCTCATCATCATTTAATGCTCATTTAATGCTCACAACCACCTACTGAGTCTTTATCCAAAGGATTTTCACCACGTGTACCTCTACTGTCTTGGGATAGCAACTTTGATACTAAGCCCATGCTTTGTTTTTTGCTTTTCCTTAATTCCTGCTGACAGCCACCATGCTTACTTCAAAAACAAGACAGCGCTTCAGCACATGAAGGCTATTTCAACGCTTTGGTCAGAACTTGACCAAATCCCAAAACCTTGTTCATGCAACTTGCTGCAGACCTATAACCAACAGCTAGCTCAGCCTACGCCTGCATCCCATGATTACACCAAACTAGCATACAAAAACTGTGATAAAAAGCAAAGGAACAAGATGCCAAAACAGGTTCAAATCCTATTTGTTTCCCCCCCTAAAATCACAATAAATTCATCTATAAATACTTGGATCCATCATACGTTCAAGGGGGCTTTTTCTTGGACGAGAGGCTGAAGGCTAAAGGCTGGCTTTTGGAGAGAGGTTAGCAAAAAGGAGAGAAAACAAAGTTGTGAAACCTTCATAAAAAATCCAGATTTCTCATACACAAAAAAAGAAAACAAACCTTTGTTTTTCCCTTTTGAATCAAAGATCTTGACGTTTCCTCTTCCATTACCCTTGCTAATTCCAGAAACATCCAAAGGCAGCCACTCAAAGCTCCAAGCACGCCCCAGGTAAGTCTTTCTGACTTTACTTGATTTTCATTCTGAACATCATTAGCATGTAAATATCATAGTATTAATGTTGTACATATCATTGTATGAATAGAAAAAACTATGGATCAGAACTTCTAGAATAATGCTAGGCTTAGACTTAGGATTGGAACTTCTATGATTTGTTGTGCTGTGATCATTCTGATTTGACGAACTGAATAAATTGATGATGTGCTGATTAAGAGTTGAAACGTAACACATAACTTCTGTTTTTCACTCACTGTTAACACACACTAAACTTCTGATGCTTACATGCTGTTAACATGACACATAACTTCTGAGTTCTCCTTACATGTCAAATACACTGAACTTATGATTTTCATGCGCTGATAACGCACTGTCTACTGACGTTTGCTCACTGTTTTAGTGTAATACAAAACTTTTGACTTTTGGTTCACTGGCTGAATACCACCCAGAACTTCTGTGTTTTCCCTCTAACGTTTCTTGCAGGACCTCAGAGTTTACGAATTCAGAACTTCTGATGCCCATTGACGTCTCTTGCTGAGTCACAGCGCTCTTAGCTTCAAAACTTCTAATCCTAGTTGTTCTTCTTGCAGCATCACACTTTTTCTATTTTGCATTTATTTTCCTTTTCAACTTTTTTTTATTAACATAAAAAACATAAAAATATTATCTTTTTAATTTATTTCCTTAAGACAAAAACATTTTCTAAACAAGTCCATTTTCTTTCTTATATTATACATTTCAATATGGTTGTAATAGTAACTTAGGATTTATTTTTACTTGCAACCCCCATTCATAAATTTATACCCCCATCCCCTAAATATTGTAATAGCGTAGGACTTTACATTTATGCAATTTATCGCTTTCAAATGTAAAATGCTAGTAATTAGGCGTGTATGGTAAGATAAAACCAACAAGTAGACCGCTAAAAATCAAAGACAAATACATGCAATCAAACACACTTGCACACATGCACCCTTAGGGTAATCTCACTTGTTGCCTTACAAAAATGGCCATGTTATGCATGTGGGATGTCTTAGCACAAACAAATCAAAAATACAAGATCATAGTCCCTCGATGACGCTATCAAAGTTGCCTTTCAAAATGATCTTAGTCCCTAAAGAAAAGTGTTAAGTCATCTCACAACATTGATATCATGGTCATTCAATGACCCAACGCTCGTCCCTTCACATCTAACGATGGGGCTTCTTTCCAAATCAATGGTAAGATAGCAACATCTAAAGGAGGAGGAAAAGCACATCTAAGACTTTTTGAGTAGGTAGATTACTTTTAGTTACTTGCTAAATTTCAAAACAAACATCCTTGCTATTTTCAAAATACTTTCCAAACATTGAAATATTTTCAAAAGCTCAACACTTTGTATACATTCTTACGAACGGGAATCATTGCAAAGTTTACCTAAACGATGACACCTTTTCAAAATACTTTCAAAAACCACACAAAGCACATTTTCAAACAAAAGCAAGTGATCTAGAGAGTAACTAAGAGCCCATGGAAAACCATGGATGAAAAGGGTGCTAATACCTTCAATTTTCATAATCTACCCCCCGAACTCAAAAACATCTCTAAAGGTCTTTCCTGTGCTTTTTCACCTTTCCTTTTGGATAAAAGAAAAGTCGGTGGCGACTCTTGCTAAACCACAACATTTGTGAACACAAACGCAAAACCTCAAGTCAGTTCTCCCACTGCATCACATTATCGAATCTACAAGGATCAATGGTTAAGTACCGAATTCTATTCTATCGTTGTAAAGTTAGAGCAATTTAATGGTTGGAAACAAACAATCTTTGTTCGACCAAATGTTTGTGGGGTGCTCTTGTGTTGTAGTTTAAGAAGAAATATGGTAGTATGAGGTTTTGTATAGACTGCGGACAGATAAATAAAGTGACTATTAAGAATAAATATCCACTTCAAAGGATTGACGATTTGATGGGTCATCTGGTAGGCGAGTAAATCTTCAGTATAATCGAATTGAGGTCGGGTTATGTAACGCCCGTAATTTAATTAATTATTTAATTAAATAATTTTTGGAATATTTGAGAAGATGTGTTGTGATTAATTGGATTTAAGTATTTTATTAAGTGGTGAAATAATATTAGAAGTATAATATTATTTTGATGTGAGCTTGTTTTTAAGGAATATAAGTAGTAATGAGGGGGTGTATTAGTTTTGAGCCCATTAAGAAATAAAGAGAATAATAGGTTATTTTATTATTGTTAGAAAGAATAAAAAAGAAGAAGCAGTAAGAAGAATAAGGGTTGGAAAGAAGAACGTGAAGATGTTGGAAAAGAGAAAGAACGGAAGAACGGGAATTCAACCAGAAGTTATAGCGCGACCTTCAATCCAAGGTAAGGGTGGGATTCTGCCTCTATAATTGGGTTCATGATAATTGGTATGCGGGGTTAGATGTGAAAGTGTTATTTTGTTCATGATTGAATTATATGATGTTTTATGACTAGAATTGATGATTGAAAGATGAATGATGATGCTCCGATGCTGTTTATTCGATGTAGAATTATAGGATAACTGTAAGTGATGATTATCTATGATTAAATTAGGTTTTTTATGGCTTAAAGTATGGAACCCGTAGTAAAAACGCAGAGAAAATTGCAGAAATTTCCCATGACAGAGCAGTGTGCGTCGACCCCAAATGGTATGTGTCGATACAAGCAGGTCTTTAGACTCAGGATGCATTGACACGAAGGAGTCTTACGTCGATACATGAGGACTTTTAGACTCAGGATGAGTCGATACGTAGGAGCATGTGTCGATACATGCTGTGTGGTAGACTCAGTATGAGTTGATACAAGAGAGGATGCGTCGACTCATGTTGCAAGTTCAGTGCAGCATGTGTCGACCCAAGGAGTTATGCATCGATCCATGTTGTCTGGTTTTTGGCAGAATCGTTTAGAAAAGGTTGTAACTTGAGTTTTTGGCCTCCGTTTGAGGTGCCGTTAGAAGCGTTGAATAGCTAACGCGATGAACTTTATTCTTGAGGATTAAAATGAAGAATAGGAAGGATAATACTAGTATCCAAGTTAGGGATCAAATTAGTTCCCCCGGTAATCGTTATGTTGGTTTTTATGAAAAAGGATGAGGATGAGATGTTTGTAGAGTACTATCTGGTTTGTAACAGTAGGATTAATGATGTTAATGATGTAATATTACAGAATAGTAGTATGTAGAGATTTGGTGATTTAGAAGTAAGCCTTAGTTGATTAACTAATTATAGGCAATATCTTGTATAGGCCTATGGCCAACATTGTGAAATTGATGAGTTACTGACGTATTACTGTACGACTGAGTTGTTGATGAGATGATGTTAATGAGAGTTTGTTTTAATGAATTATGATGTATAAATGATGTTTGGTGATTTATGATGATAAATGATGCCGATGAATGATGTTGATGAAGAGATGTTGAGATGCTTTTGAGATGTAGGCCTTTGGCCAACGATGGTGTTGTATTGAGATGTTGTCAATTATGGTGTTGTTATTACATTCATGATTGTGTCACGTACATTGCATTTTGAGATGGAGCTTATGCTCGTTGAGATGGCCTGTATTGGAGAATATTGAGATGAAGGCTTATGCCTTGTTGATGCCTGTATTAATTGACAATTTTTGAGATGGGAGTTCTTCTCCAATGGTACCACATGCATTTGCATAGTATTGAGTCGCATTATATGACTGCATAAAGAAGTGTGTATTGATGTTATGAATGTATATTATTATTGATTACGAGATGAGAAGTGGTGATGTTATGAGATCTAATTTAATATATTAATTATCACGCACTTTATTATGTTGTTAGATATCTCACCCCTTCTGTTTGAATGTTGCCATTATGTTGGTAACGTGCAGGTAATCGAGAGTGAAGGCTGTATACCTTTAATAGTTCGAGTCGGTGTTGTTGCTCTGATATATAACACTCGGGGGGGATGAACGCTTGTTGCTTTTGATTGTTGATTATTAAGTCGTTGAACCTTAAGTTGATTATTATTAAATCGTGTTGTTTTGAAGTTGCTATAATGATGATAAAGATGTTACTAAGAACTCCGCTGCGTAGATGTTTAAATTGTTGAATTAAGAGATTAAAGTGTTTTGATGATGGTTCATCTGAAGTTTTAAAGTGTTATGTATCCACGATGAATGCAATGAGTTTTTAATGATGAATTTGTGACATCCCAATTCGTTTGTGTGAATGATTTTATGACTCTGATTTTATTTATATAATTTCCGGGTAGAATTGGGGTGTTACAAAGTTGGTATCAGAGCAAAAGGTTGGTCCGAACTTGTCATCGAGTCGTAGTTATCTAACAATCGAGTATTGTTAATTTGAGTTCTAACCGTTGTTTATGTTGTAGTGATAAGTTGAGATGGCTGGAAGGAATGATCTTGCACTTGCTACTGCTTTAGAAGCAATGGCTCATGTGATGGAGAATCAGCCGAATGCTAACGGGAATGCTGGATCTCGTAGCTTGGTGACTTTCCAGAGAGAGAATCCACCTACTTTCAAGGGAAAGTATGATCCTGACAGAGCATTGGAGTGGTTGAAAGAGATCGAGAGAATCTTCTGTGTGATGGACTGCACTCCAGCGCAGAAGGTTCGATATGGGTCTCATATGCTAGCAGTTGAGGCTGATGACCGGTGGTTAGAGACTTGTTAGAAGTTGGAAGTTGCTGGTGAGAATGTCACTTTGGTTGTGTTCCGCAGGGAGTTTTTGAAGAAGTACTTTCCTGAAGATGTTTGTGGTAAGAAGGAGATTGAGTTCCTTGAGATGAAGCAAGGGAATATGTCGGTTGTTGAGTATGCTACCAAGTTTTCTAAGTTGGCTAAGTTTTATCCGCACTACGCTGATGCAGATGCTGAGTTTTCAAAGTGTATCAAGTTTGAGAACGGGTTGCGTCCGGAGATCAAGAAGGCAGTTGGATACCAAAAGATCCATGTCTTTGCTGATTTGATTGATAGTTACAGGATTTATGAGGAGGATAATAATGCTCATTACAAGATTATCAGTGAGAAGAGGGGTAAGCACCAATAGAATCGTGGTAAGCCTTATGATACCCCAGCTGGTAAAGGTAAACAGAAAGTTTCTCAGGGTCAAAGGACTAGTGGGGGAGATGCTCCTACTGGTGTGGTTTGTTTTAAGTGTGGTAAACCTAGGCATAAGAGTAATGTGTGTACTACTGAAGTGAAGATGTGTTTCCGTTGTGGTAAGAACGAACATGTTGTATCTGAGTGTGAACATAAGGATGTGATTTGTTTCAGTTGTAGAGAAGAAGGGAACATTGGTAGTCAGTGTCAGAAACCAAAGAGGGCTCAGACAAGTGGTAAAGTGTTCGCTTTGGTTAAGGATCAGACAACTACTGAGGACATACTTATCAGAGGTACATGTTTCATTAATAGTACTCCTTTAATTACTATTATTGATACCGGTGTTACGCATTGTTTTATTGCTGCTGATTGTGTTGAAAGATTGGGTCTTATGTTGTCTTTTTTGAATGGAGAAATGGTCATCGATACTCCAGCCAAGGGGTCTGTGACTACTTCTTTTATGTGTGTTAAGTGTCCCTTGTCGATCTTCGACAGAGACTTTGCTGTTGATTTGGTTTGTTTACCGTTAAAAGGTTTGGATGTGATTTTGGGTATGAACTGGTTAGAGCATAAATATGTTCATATTAACTGTTATGACAAGTCTGTGAGGTTTTCTACTCTTAAAGAAGAGGGAGATAGTCTGTTGTCTGCTAGACAGTTGAGGAAGTTGATGCAAGAGGAAGCACATATTTTCTCATTGATGGCATCGCTATCTGTAGAGACTCAAGCTATAATTGAGGAATTGCAGGTGGTATGTGAATTTCCTAAAGTTTTCTCCGATGAGATTCCTGATGTACCGTCGGAGAGGGAAGTTGAATTTGCTATTGATCTTGTACCTGGTACCAGACCTGTGCCAATGGCACCATACATGATGTATGAATCTGAATTGTCAGAGTTAAAGAAGCAATTGGAAGAGTTACTTGAGAAGAAGTTTGTAAGACCAAGTGTATCTTCGTGGGGAGCTCCAATGTTGTTAGTAAAGAAGAAAGATGGAAGTATGAGGCTTTGTGTTGATTATAGACAGTTGAATAAAGTGACGACTAAGAACAAGTATCCGCTTCCAAGAATAGATGACTTGATGGACCAATTGGTGGATGCTCGTGTGTTTAGTAAGATTAATTTGAGGTCGGGTTACCATCATATTAAAGTGAAGGATGAAGATATCCAGAAGACGGATTTCAGAATGCGTTATGGACATTATGAGTATTTAGTGATGCCTTTCGGTGTTACTAATGCGCCAGGAGTATTCATGGAATATATGAATCATATCTTTCATACTTATTTGGATCGGTTCGTAGTGGTGTTCATTGATGATATTTTGATTTACTCTAAGTAAAAAGAAGAGCATGCATAACACTTAAGAGTAGTATTGCAGGTTTTGAAAGAGAAGAAGTTGGATGCAAAGCTGTCTAAGTGTGAATTCTGGTTAAAGGACGTGAGTTTTCTTGGTCATGTGATTTCAGGTAGTGGAATTGCTGTAGATCCATCGAAGGTTAATGCTGTGTTCAATGGGAAACTCCAAAGTCAACTACTGATATTAGAAGCTGTTGTACCCCAAAATTTGCCCTCTCATATTTCTCAAAACATTGCAAGAAAAATATCCAAGTGGCTCAAGATTGCTCAAGAGTGGGTCAGACA
The DNA here is from genome assembly GCA_948472305.1 of Vicia faba. NCBI lineage: Eukaryota > Viridiplantae > Streptophyta > Magnoliopsida > Fabales > Fabaceae > Vicia > Vicia faba. The sequence goes on along the minus strand of OX451735.1, from coordinate 1,505,188,981 downwards.
AATCATCTCCTAAGGCAGTCAACCTCAAATTAGGGTTTTGTGTTGCATCAAGGTCTTTGCATCCAAATGACCTCAAGTTCTCCCCAATTTCCTAATATGTTCTCAAGATCATCCATGTCAAATTTCAAGCCTTGCAGAGGAAGTTTGCTCAGTCAATTGCTCAAAGGGTCCAAAAATCGACTGTGCTAGGGCAAAAGTCAACTGTGACCCAAATATAGTCAAACTTCAAGATTTTTTGCCAACATTCTCATTTTTAAGGATATTTCATCATTTTATCAAGGGTTGATCATGATTCATCAAGGATTGCTCAAAATTCATCAAGACTCAAAAGTTGCTAAATTAGGGTTTTGTAGGAAAAGTCAACTCAACTTTTACCAAGCATAACTTTCTCATACTTTATGATAAATGACCCATCCAAAGATCATTTTCAAGAGTATGAGATTTACTACAATCCATATTCACACCCCAAGATCAAGAAATGCACTCACAAAAAGTTACAAATTTGGACATTATAAGTCATTTTTGAAAGTCAACAAAAACACCTTTTTTTGCCAAAGGTTATAACTTGAGCATGGAATATCAAAATGAGATGAGACCAAAAGGGTTGGTTAGAGGACATCTCAAGATTTCTAAAAAAGTCCAAAAAACTTCCAAAATTTCAAAATTGAAGAAGTTATGCATTGTTGAAGTTGGGCATTTTTGCAAAATTGCCAAAGGTCAACTATCCCCAAAACTTCAAAATTTGTCAAATGGGCCCATTCTTTTCCACTTGATTTGATCTTGTCACACTACACACGTGTCCTAGCTTCATCCTTGTGACCATTTGTCAATTTTATTATTTAATTTGATTTTTTAATGAATTATTTCATTTTTAATCAATTTAAATCAAATAAAATCCAAACATTTATTATTTGATCTCTTTTTGGCTATTTCAGGATTGAATCATCATCATCAAGTGAATCAAATTCGTATCATACATTCCATGTGCAAAAAGATTGGATTTTTGGCAAAATTGGAAAGTTTTCAATGGAGGATCAAATCAAATCTCCAAGCATTGATGTACAAGGATTCAGCTCACAATTGTTGACCTAATACAATGCAGCATACATATACAAGTGAAAGCACACGAATTCAAGGGCTAGAGGCTGCAGAATCATTAAGAACAAAACTTGAAAAAAGGTGAAAAAGTGTGAAACTGAAATCGTGCTTAGAGGCAATTTCAACACCAATCCATTGCTGGAAAATCACTGAACCTCCTGCAATCAAAATCAAGCTCTCACGCCCTCTCAAATGCACTGTAAGCCTCACGTTTTACCGCCCTATATTCAAATTCGTAACTCCAATTTCTTGCATCTTTGGCACAAATAATGGGCATATTCATAATCCTTGTTCAATTTACAAGCTTTCTGCATTATTTGATTGCATTAATATGGTCTGTAACCCCATAGCTGAATCCAGGGTTCGTGGATTGTTTTTTTGGGCGTTTCTTTTTTAGGCAAAATTAGCCCTATTGATGGACATGGATGTAACCAGGGGAGGTAGACGAGCATGACCATGTGCTTGGAATCAATTTCCATGGCCTAGAATGGATTTTGGGATGCATATACGAATTTAGACGCGGATGTAAATTCGCAGGTAAATTTACAGGGTTGAACGAAGAAGACGATGACGCGTCTCCCCCTTGTTGGCTGGTTCAAACTTCGCGCATTTTATTTTTTTATTCTGGCATATTATTGTTTTTCCCATATTATATTTATTGTCCATTACACTAACAAATGAAACGCGCTGGTTGAGTGGTAGAGGCGTTGTTCAGTGACCAACAAGACCTGGGTTCAAATCCCAGGTCCCCCATGCATTTGTTCTTATTTTTCTACAGGCTATTCAGTGTGAACCCAAGCATGTGATGCATCATACTACCTCAAATCTCAAAGCGCCAGATGACCCCAGGACAGATCTGGTGGTCCATATGAGAGGCCTACCATACTCCCTAGTCAAAGTGCCACGCTGGAATCAGAAAGTCAATACAGGCCAATTCAACTGGGCCTTGGAAATTGCTAAGCAAGCCCCCCTAATGAGGCCCAAACCCTAATTGTTTCTATTTTATTTTTATTATTTCTTTTAATTAATTATTGTTATTATTTTATTATTTAATCACTAACCAATTAAAACTTTTTCTTAATAAAATTAAAACCAAAAGAATATTTTGTTTATTAAATTAATTTTCAGTATTTTATTTTTGTTAATAAATATTAATTTAATTAATTTAGTTTGAATTAGGGATAACTTTAATATCTTTTTTTGCAATAATTAAAATTAATTTAGACAATTAGGTTTTATTAATATTGATCAAATTTATTTTTATTTCTTTAAATACCAAAAACCCAAAAATATTTTTATTAATTAATTAGTTTATTAATTTAATGCTTAATTTAGTTTAATTTCTTTTTTAATTCAAAAATAACAAAAAAAAATCTCTTCTTGAATAACAAAGGGTCAAAACCCTAGAACTCGCCCGATTTAATTTCCCGCACGCGTTCCATTTTTATTCAATATTGTATCTGTTTCCCGGAATGTAATAGTTTAATAAGACTTTGAATATTTTTATCGCTTTATTTATTCTCCGCATTTTAAATTCAAGGGTTGCTTTTGGCGATGTAAATACCCGGCGCCTTGTAATAGTTAGTTTAATTTCGGCAATTTAATTTCCGCAACTTATAAACGGATAGATGTTTGGTAATAGGGAATGCATGACAAGATCGAATGTTTAACCTAAAATCAACATAGATAACCATTGACATGTACAAAGACAAATTAACGGAAAAAGACACACTCGCACATGCGCACTCTTAGGGTACACCTCACTTGGTTGCCTTCGAACGTGGTCATTGAGTATAGGAAGTTTTAGAGGTCTCCCTCTTGTCCAAAGATCATAGTTGCCTCGAAACGTCTGCCTCGGAAAAATGACCTAAGACATTAGGGTTACCGCTAAGGAGTCCTAACATTGCTTTAGTGACCGCACGTCCCTTAATCAAATTGACCCTTAAAACTCCAACGACGATGCTACCTACTCACTCATAGTGGGATAGCATTGTCTAAAGGACATTAGCACAAATTGATTCCTTTTTCGAGTAGGTAAATGGTTCTTAAGTACTTGCTCTTTCTAAAACAAAACAAAACTTTTCACACTTACACCTTTCAAACAAAAACTTCTTTCAAACCCACAAACACAAAGAAAAGCAATTTTTGAAAACACTTTGAGCAAGTACCTAAGAGCCCGTGGATAACCACAGATAGAAAGGGTGCTAACACCTTCCCTTTCTATAATCTACCCCCCGGACCCGAGAAACATCTCGAAAAAGGAATTTTTCTGTGCTTTTTTACTTTCCTTGTTGGATAAAATAAAAGACGGTGGCGACTCTTGGTTACCGCGACATTTTGCAAAAACAAACGCAAAACACAAACCAGCATTCCAAAAACAGTCAGTTCTCTCCCACCGTATCACAAAAGCTTTTTGGGATTACCTGGTTACTATAGAAGGTTTATCGAAGGTTTTTCTAAGTTGGCACTTCCGTTGATTAAGTTGACTTGTAAAGGTAGAGCTTTTGTATGGGATGTTCAGTACGAAGAAAGTTTTACAGAATTGAAGAATAGGTTGATGTCGGCTCCGATTTTGACGTTGCCTAGTCCGGGAGAGACTTTTGTGGTGTATTATGATGCTTCTAAGATGGGTTTAGGAGGTGTGCTTATGCAGAACAGTAAGGTAGTTGCTTATGCGTCAAGGCAGTTAAGGACTCATGAAAATAACTATCCTACGCATGATTTAGAGCTTACTGCAGTTGTCTTTGTGTTGAAGATTTGGAGGCATTATCTTTATGGTTCTAAGTTTGAAGTGTTTAGTGACCATAAGAGCTTAAAGTATTTTTTTAATCAGAAGGAGTTGAATATGAGGAAACGAAGATGGTTGGAATTGTTAAAGGATTATGATTTCAGTTTGAATTATCATCCAAGAAAAGCGAATGTGGTGGCTGATGGGTTGAGTCGAAAGACTTTACATATGTCGGCAATGATGGTTAAAGAGTTAGAATTAATTGAGCAGTTCAGAGACATGAGCTTTGTTTGCGAGGTTACGCCACGAAGTGTTATGTTGGGTATGTTGAAGATTAACAATGAATTTCTAGAAAGTATTAAAGAAGCTCAGAAGTTGGATGTGAAACTGGTAGATTTGATGGTTGGGATTGATCATCTTGAGAACAGTGATTTTAAGCTAGATGCGCAAGGTGTGTTGAGATTTCGTAAACGGATTTGTATTCCTGATGATGCTGAGATGAAGAAAGTGATACTTGAGGAAAGTTGTGATCGGTGGGAATAGAACTGACTGTTTTGGAATGCTGGTTCGCGTTTGCGTTTGTTTTCACAAAATGTCGCGGTAAGCAAGAGTCGCCACCGTCTTTTATTTTATCCAACAAGGAAAGGACAAAAGCACAGAAAAATTCCTTTTTGAGATATTTCTCGGGTTCGGGAGGTAGATTATAGAAAGGGAAGGTGTTAGCACCCTTTCTATCCGTGGTTATCCACGGGCTCTTAGGTACTTGCTCACTATGTTTTCAAAAGTTTGCTTTTCTTTGTGTTTGTGGGTTTGAAAAGAGTTTTTGTTTTGAAGAGAGTGTAAGTGCGAAAAGTTTTGTTTTGTTTTAAAAGGAGCAAGTACTTAAGAACCTCTAACTACTCAAAAAGGAATTAAACTGTGCAAATGTCCTTTAGATAATGCTATCCCACTATTGAGGAGTAGGTAGCACCGTCGTTGGAGTTTTCGGGTCAATTCGATTTAAGGGACGTGTGGCCACTAAAGCAATGTTAGGACGCTTTAGCGGTAACCCTAATGTCTTAGATCATTTTTCCGAGGCAACTGTTTCGAGGCGACTTATGATCTTTGGACAAAAGGACGACCTCTAAAACTTCCTATACTCAATGACCACGTTCGAGGCAACCAAGTGAGGTGTACCCTAAGAGTGGCATGTGCGAGTGTGTCAATTTTCAGTTTATATTATCTTTGTACATGTTATGGTGAGCTACGGTTGATTTTGAATTAAAGGTTAATCTTGTCATGCATAGCCTATTATTCAAACATCTAGCAGTTAATGGTTGCGGAAAATAAATTGCGGAAAATAAAACTAAGCTATTACAAGGCGTCGAGTATTTACATCGCCAAAAACAAACCCTTAAAATTAAATGCGAAAAGCAAATAAAAGCGGAAAATAAAATCCTAAGTTAAAGCTATTACATCCTCGGAGAAATTACAATTATGGATCAAAAATATGCGCGCGAGAAAATTGAATCGAAACGTCCTAGGGTTTTGACCCTTTTTCGTTAAATAAAGCATATTTTTTGTCATTTTTTATTTAATAATTAAGTCTAACTAATGATTAATCAATTAAAAAAAGAAAATATTTTTTGAGTTTTATTTTAATTAAGGAAATAAAATTAGAAAGGTAAAAATATATCAAAACCCTAATTCTAAATCAATTTATATTTATTGCAAAAAATGTTAAGATTAAACCTAATTAAAAACTAAATTAATTGGTTAATGGTTTATTTACAAAAATAATAAAATTAATGATGAAAATAATATTTTTTGATTTCTGGTTTTTTTATAAAAAAAAAGTTAATTGGTTAAAAAGTAAAAATAACGCAAATTAAACAAAATAAATATAAAAAAGAGAAAGAATAAACCAAAGGGGGGTTTGGGCTTAAACTTGGTGTTCGAATGGTAATTCCCAGGCTCAAACGTACTCCAGCCTGTGTTGACTTTCAGATTGCCTGGGCGTTTGTTGATCAAGGTTCATGGTCAACCTCATCCTGAACCACTGGATCTGGATCTGGAACCACCTGGCGTATGGGTACCTGAGGCATATGGTGGACCATGTTTTTGCACGCTGCATGGGATTACCTGAAAACAAAATATATTAAAGTTTTGGGGGGACTTGGGATTCGAACCCAGGTCCCATTGGAAAATTCGACCGATGCGCTACCAACTGAGCCATGATGTTAACCTGTTAGTGGGATATCAATTAGATGTTATAAAACAGACTAGCAATTATTCCCTGAAAAACGCGCTAATATTCAAATGAGCCAATCACATTAGGACACGGTATCATCTTCTTCGCTGAAACTCTGGTTCGATTACCTGCGGATTTTTACCCGCAGGAAGGTTCCTAGGATCTTTCCAAAATCCTCCCTAGGTCACAAAAATGGAATCCAAGAGTACCAATGTACTCGTCTCACTCCCCTGAACTCATCCATGGCCATTATTGGCCTTAATTTAACCTGCACACGAAATGCCTAAAAACATACACAAGAACCCTAGGTTCTAGATAGGGGGTTAGAGGCCACAAAAATCAAATTAAATAATGCAGTTTGCTTAAAAATTTAATGGTCGTTATGAATATGCAAGAGATTTGGCACAAGGATGCAGAAAAAACAAAGTTACTATTCTATGTGCAGAGCAATATTCATGGAGACTTACAATGCATTATGGGCAATGAAAAGGCTTCCTTTTGATGGGTATAGCTCCACTGGATGGCAATGAAGAGAGCTGCGTTTTTCTTTTGGTCCGAATTCACCTCTAAACCAAAATCCGATCACCACTTTTTCAAGGTTTTTTGCAAAACTGTTTTGGCCGTTTCCACAGAGTTTTTGTGCATTTTCTCTTCGTACCTTTTTCTTTGTGAGCATGAGGTTTATATAGACAAAGGAATTTAAGTCAACATTTGTGTATCAAATCTTGGTCCATTATGATGAAGAGATTTGATTTGATTTCTTCATAAAGACTTGCTATATTTGATTCAATCACGTGCCAATCTATTTTCATGCGTTACTGCCAGCCTGTCATGAGTTGTTTGTGCCTCCAACATGATGAAAATCGAAAGCTGACTTGCCCTTTGTAGATCCACTTCTCTTCTAATATGCTCTCTTTGATAACTTCAAAGTCCCAAATCGAATTACTCCAGCTTCAATTGCATAGCCCCTTCGATTGAGCCTCCCTCTGCTTTGATTGCTTGATTCGAAAAGGATCACCCTGGTCGAATCAGCTCTTGTAGGGTTGGGAGCAAACAAGGCAAGAATCTGGCCTTTAATTCCAATAATTGAATCCACAATCAGCATTTAATTATTTCTATATTTGCAAGGGACACATGCCATTGTGAACTTTGGGTGAACCTGGACAGGTTAGGATATGAGTTTTTGCTTAGTCATGCCAGCCTACTTCATTCCTTCGAATCTGCCTTCTTTGCCAGCTTCAAAGTCCAATTCGAATCTATCTAGAACATTCCCTATTAGACAACTTCGACCAGCCCTTGGACTTGTGATGAGTCTAAGTTCTGATTCGAAGTGTTCAGAACTTCCTTCATCAGAGCATCTTAGATTAAGAGAAACTCTACACTGAAATGCCATTCGAAGGTCATTTCATTCTGATGTTCTTATTAAGGGAAACTCTGACGTTCCAGTCCAAGGACCTTTTGAAATGCCAATCGAAGGGTATTTGTCCATATACCAGTCAAAGGGTACTTGTTAAAATTCCAATCGAAAGATACTTGTTATCCTGCCAATCAAAGGACACTGTTACAGTGCCAATCGAAGGACACTGTTAACATGCCTGTTGAAGCTGCCTTGACACAATGCTAAATCGAAGGATCCCTTGGCATGCCAATTGAAAGGCTTGGTCCAGGGTGCCAAACGAAAAGGTCTTTCAGAATTCCAATCGAAGGCCTTGACATAATGCCAATCGAAATGCTTGTTCATAATGCCAATTGAAGCATTTTTGGAATGTCAATCGAAAGGATTGGCCATAATGCCAATCGAAGGGAATTATCCATGCCAATCGAAAGGCTCCTTCAGAATACCAATTGAAGTGTTTTTCAGAATTCCAATCGAAAGGTACTTAAAGCACCACTCAAAAAATTTCTTTTTCCTTAGGCAAGGGTTTGTGACCAACCATGTAAGGGAAGACCTTTGAAAACATGAGAGGGAAAATTTTGGGGTACAACAAAAGTCATAGAAGTAAGTTGAGTATTCATCCAGGAGCTACAAAGATGTATCAAGATTTGAAAGGTTTGTTTTGGTGGCCGGGAATGAAGAGTGCTATGGCTCGGTTTGTGTATGCATGTTTGACTTGTCAGAAGTCGAAAGTTAAACATCAGAAGCCTGCGGGATTGATGTAACCATTAGAAGTTCCAGAATGGAAATGGGATAGCATTTCAATGGACTTTGTGATGGGTTTACCTAATAATTTAAGAGGACACGATTCGATTTGGGTGATTGTTGATAGGCTTACAAAGTCGGACCATTTTATTCCTATTAACATCAGTTTTCCAGTGTCGAAGTTGGCTGAGTTTTACACTGGTGTGATTGTGAAGTTGCATGGTATTCCTTTGTGCATTATGTCAGATAGAGATCCAAGATTTACTTCTTATTTTTGGAAGAGTTTGCAAGAAGAGTTGGGTTCTAAGTTGAGGTTGAATTCAGCATATCATCCTCAGACAGATGGTTAGACTGAACAAACTATTCAATCGTTGGAAGACTTGTTGAGGGCATGTGTTGTTAAGCAGGGAAGTTCGTGGCATACTTATCTTCCATTGATAGAGTTCACTTATAATAACAGTTACCATTCTAGTATTGGGATGGAACCTTTTGAAGCGTTGTATGGTCGAAGATGTAGAACTCCTTTATGTTGGCATGAATCTGGTGAAAGTGTAGTACTTGGACCTGAACTTGTTCGTGAGACTACTGAGAAGGTGAAGTTGATTCTAGAAAAGATGAAAGCTTCACAAAGTAGACAGAAGAGTTATCATGACAAGCGAAGTAAAGATTTAGAATTTCAAGCGGGTGAACATGTGTTTTTGAGAGTTACACCTGTGACTGGTGTTGGGAGAGCATTAAAGTATAAGAAGCTCACTTGTCATTTTATTGGACCGTATCAGATTTTGGAGAGAGTGGGGAATGTTGCTTACATAGTGGCTTTACCGCCTAATCTTTAGAATTTGCATGATGTGTTTCATGTGTCGCAACTCCGGAAGTATATTTCAGATCCATCTCATGTGATTCATATGGATGATGTGCAAGTACGGGATAATCTTACGGTGGAGACAATGCCTGTACGGATCGCAGATCGTGAAATAAAGACTCTGAGCGGAAAAGAGATTTCTTTGGTTAAAGTGGTTTGGCCAGGAGCTGCCGGAGAAAGCATGACTTGGGAGTTGGAGAGCAAGATGCGAGACTCCTACCCTGATTTGTTTGATTAAGGTAAATTTACGAGGAAGAAAATATTCTAAGTGGGGGAGAGTTGTAACGCCCGTAATTTAATTAATTATTTAATTAAATTATTTTTGGAATATTTGTGAAGATGTGTTGTGATTAATTTGATTTATGTATTTTATTAAGTGGTGAAATAATATTAGAAGTATGATATTATTTTGATGTGGGCTTGTTTTTAAGGAATAAAAGTAGTAATGAGGGGGTGTATTAGTTTTGAGCCCATTAATGAATAAAGAGAATAATAGGTTATTTTATTATTGTTAGAAAGAATAGAAAAGAAGAATAAGGGTTGGAAAGAAGAACGTGAAGTTGTTGGAAAAGAGGAAGAACGGCAGAACGAGAATTCAATCGAAATTTATAGAGCGACCTTCAATCCAAGGTAAGGGTGGGGTTCTGAGTCTATAATTGGGTTCATGATAATTGGTATGTGGTGTTAGATGTGAAAGTGTTATTTTGTTCATGATTGAATTATATGATTTTTTATGACTAGAATTGATGATTGAAAGATGAATGATGATGCTCCGATGTTGTTTATTCGATGTAGAATTATTGGATAACTGTAAGTGATGATTATCTATGATTAGATTAGGTTTTTAGGGTTTAAAGTATGGAACGCATAGTGAAAACGCAGAGAAAAACGCAGAAATTACCCATGACAGAGTAGTATGCGTCGACCCCAAATGGTATGTGTCGATACAAGTAGGTCTTTAGACTCAGGATGAGTCGACACTAAGGAGTCTTGCGTCGATACATAAGTACTTTTAGACTCAGGATGAGTCGATACATAGGAGCATGTGTCGATACATGCTATGTCGTAGACTCAGTATGAGTCGATACAAGAGAGGATGCGTCGACTCATGTTGTGAGTTCAGTGCAGTACGCGTCGACCCAAGGAGTTATGCATCGATCCATGTTGTCTGGTTTTTGGCAGAATCGTTTAAAAAAGGCTGTAAATTGAGTTTTCAGACTCCGTTTTAGGTGTCGTTCGAAGAGTTGAATAGATAACGTGATGAACTTTATTCTTGAGGATTAAAATGAAGAATAGGAAGGATAATCCTAGTATCCAAGTTAGGGATCAGATTAGTTCCCCCGGTAATCGTTATGTTGGTTTTTATGAAAAAGGATGAGGATGAGACATTTGTAGAGTACTGTCTGGTTTGTAACAGTAGGATTAATGACGTTAATGATGTAATATTACAGAATAGTAGTATGTAGAGATTTGGTGATTTTGAAGTAAGCCTTAGTTGATTAACTAATTATAGGAAATATCTTGTATAGGCCTATGGCCAACGTTGTGAAATTGATGAGTTACTGACGTATTACTGTACGGCTGAGTTGTTAATGAGATGATGTTAATGAGAGTTTGTTTTAATGAATTATGATGTATAAATGATGTTTGATGATTTATGATGATAAATGATGCCGATGAATGATGTTGATGAAGAGATGTTGAGATGCTTTTGAGATGTAGGCCTTTGGCCAACAATGGTGTTGTAATGAGATGTTGTCAATTATGGTGTTGTTATTACATTCATGATTGTGTCACATACATTGCATTTTGAGGTGGAGCTTATGCTCGTTGAGATGGCCTGTATTGGTGAATATTGAGATGAAGGCTTATGCTTTGTTGATGCCTCTATTACTTGGCAATTTTTGAGATGGGAGTTCTGCTCCAATGGTACCAAATGCATTTGCATATTATTGAGTCGCATTATATGACTGTATAAAGAAGTGTGTATTGATGTTGTGAATGTGTATTATTGTTGTGATATTATGAGATCAAATTTAATATATTAATTATCATGCGCTTTATTATATTGTTAGATATCTCACCCCTTCTGTTTGAATGTTGCCCTTATGTTGGTAACGTGCAGGTCATCGAGAGTGAAGGCTGTATACCTTCAATAGTTCGAGTCAGTGTCATTACTCTGATATGTAACACTCGGGGGGGGGGGGGGATGAACGCATGTTTCTTTTTATTGTTAATTATTAAGTCGTTGAACCTTAAGTTTATTATTATTAAATCGTGTTGTTTTGAAGTTGCTGTAATGATGATAAAGATGTTACTAAAAATTCTGTTGCGTAGATGTTTAAATTGTTGAATTAAGAGATTAAAGTGTTTTGATGATGGTTCATCCGAAGTTTTAAAGTGTTACATATGCACGATGAATGCAATGAGTTTTTAATGATGAATTTGTGACATCCCAATTTGTTTATATGAATAATTTTATGATCCTGATTTTATTTATATAATTGCCGGGTAGAATTGGGGTGTTACAGTTTACCTTCAGATTCAGGTGAAAGGTAAGGATAGTTAGAGGACAAATTTTAGAACTCGGTGTAGGTATTACGAATATTTAGATCAGTTTGTTATCGTGTTTATTGAGGACATTTTAATTTAATCTACATCATAATAAGGGCATGTTGAACGTTGCAATTTGAATTACAGTGTCGAAGAGAGATAATGATATAGGAAGAATAAGGTCAAGAGAGATGAGATTCATGTTTCTGATGGGAGAGTGTTGACATGTATCAAGGAGAATTTGGGGAGTTTCCTATCACCAACCTGATTGGGGGATGGTATTATTGGAACTGTGATTGGAATGGGATTCAAATGTGAAAATGTATGGATCCTCGATGTTGTGAGGTTTAAGGGAAAGCTACGGATTTAGGGATGTTGTTAAAGTCCTCTACATGGATAAAGACTTCGATTGTAACAAAACGGTTTGTAATGTATTTGGTAGCGAGGGTTTATGCCCCATCATGGTTGTCGGATACCTATTGAAAAACTGAGGAACTAATCACCCTCAATCTCTTGTTTATAGTAGTTGGTATCATGTTAGATGGGATAGACTTGTCTTTCCATCTTGATGGTGTATAAAGTGTTTGACATTCTATTGAGAGGATAGTCTTCACCATTTCGGGTGAACCTAATAGGTAAGTGACTATGAAAAAGTTGGGACTTAGTGAACAATTCGGAGACTTGAGGTTGTATGCGAGCTAACATCGTAGAATGGAAGGTTAAGGTTATCAAAAGTGAAAAATGATTGTCTGGTGGATATTAAAGAGTGTCAGAAGTTACATGTGAAACTTGTGGATTTGATAATTGATAGAAATCAAAATGAGGACAATATCTTTAAAGTAGATGATCAGAGTAGTGCAGCTGGAGCGTGATGTGACACCGTTCCTTATGCGGTGTGACTTGTTAGGAATCAGGGGTTAAGCATCCGAAGCCTAAGGAAATGATGTAAATAATTGAGAATCCAAGAATGGAAGTGATGGTGAAATGTTTATATATTATTTGTGTCACTGCAATGTCAATAGATGTATCGAGTTACATGTTCAATTCATAAATTTTAGCAATGTTGGACTTAATGTTATGTGTCAATGTTGTCGGTATTATGGTTATGTTGATGTTCTTATGACAGTGTTATCGTGTGATGAAATGATAAAGATGATGTTCATGTCGTGGGGCTCTACGTTCTTAGACTATGTTGTTGCCTCATTGCAAGGGTTCGAGTTCGAGTAACTCGTGTTTAAGAGTGAACGAGATCATAGGATGATGGGACAAGGAGTGAAATGAACATGTCTGTTCATAACTCGGTAGCATTGCATCTTGTTGGATTATTATGGTTAATGATATGGGATGTTGATTAGTGGTATTTGAAATATTGTCAAATATGACACGGGAGTTGGAGAGAAGGATGTGAGAGTCGTATCCAGAATTTTTTACATCAAGTAAATTTTTGAGGATGAAAATTCTTTAAGAGGGATAGAGTTATAAAACCCCAAAAATCTAGATTAATCATTTGATTAGTTATTTAATTGATTTAGTGTGAGTATTGGTGACTATTGATGAATATATGAATTATTGTTATTTATATGATGCATTTAGGTATGTCGGTGATACAATATTGTGGGGGTAATGTTGGAATAAGAGAAATATGAGGGTTTCTTAATTAATTTATAATTGTTTAGAATTTAAATAATTATTTGGGATTAATTATATTTAATAATAATATTTAGAATTATTATTAATAAAATAAAAGAGTAATGGTGTAGAGACAAGAATGGCTAAATAGTAAAGTTATGTGGATTAAGTGAGGGCAATGATGGAATAATATAGGCAAAATACCCTTTTTAGTCCTTTAAGTTTACCCCAAGGTCCATTTTGGTCCTTTATCTAAAAAAAGTGTCAAACTGGTCCTATAATTCTTTCAAAAGGACCATAGGAGTCCTTTCCGTCCATTTTGGTCATTTTTTGTTCATTGGAGAAGCTGCAAAATGAGCTTGATGGAGCAAAGATGGAGATACATCATCTAAAGGAAAGGGAGGATGGGCTGAAACATAAGATAATGGAGTTACAAATTGAAATAAAGAAGGATGGGCTGAACCAAAAAGGACCAAAATGGACGGAAAGGACTCCTATGGTCCTTTTGAAAGAATTATAGGACCAGTTTGACACTTTTTTTAGATAAAGGACCAAAATGGACCTTGGGGTAAACTTAAAGGACTAAAAAGGGTATTTTGCCAATAATATATTAAGGGTCCTAGGGGTTTTGTGCATTTACTTGTTACGATCGAGTTTTGGAGAAAAGTGAGATGCGACTAGGGCACAAAGAGAAGAGAAGAGGAATTCATCTCATAGAGCTTGAAAGAGGCCAATTTCTAAGAAATAAGGTAATGAGTTTAATCGCAATTATTATAATTGATATCGGGTTAAGGTGTTGGTAGGTTTGTGATTTGTGCGATGATTTTTATAAAGATTGATGAAATTGGTGAAAACCATGTATTTACTAAATGAATGAATGAATGAATATTTGATGAATGGATGATGTTAGGACCTCTAAATATGTGTCATAGGATGTTATAAATGTTATATAATTGTAGGATTTCAAATTCTGAAACTAAGACTTTTTACATAATCGAATTCGTAGGTCCGGAAGGTCTTTAACCGCGAAAAATCACAGGCTAAGGAGTGTTGTTCCACAGGCATCTCCCCAGCAGTGTCGGGCGGTGAAGAGGCGGTATACCCTAGAAGCAATGTTCAAAACGTTATAACTTGAGTTTCAAAAATATGTTAGATGCGACATTTGAAGCGTTGGGAAGCTAACGCGTTGAACTATATTATGATTGAATTATATGAGTGTTTTGATTCATGATTTCTGTTTTGGACTGGCCCGACAGCTAGAGTGGTCCTAGTCTAGACTCCTTCTTTGGAACGACCCATATGACATCGTCCCAGATCTCCCTCACCCTCTATCAGGCACCATCGATCAATTTGTCCTCCAGGAACCGACCAGACTGTTGCCCGTAACCTACCTCCTCATTGGATCTAACAGCTAGTTACGGGATCAACTTCCCGGTATGACCAAGTCCTGGAAGTTACCTATTTTCACAGACCCGCATATCTAGGCCCAAAAATATGAACCAATGGCCATGCGCCAGGGGAATCATATAAACCCTCACACATGTGAGGGCCAGGTATCGTATATTTACTATTCACCACTAAAACCCTAACATCTTGATTGTATCTCTTTGCTCTCACACTTACTTGATCATCAGAGTGCCTTGCAGGGACAACCCCTCTTTTTCCTACTCGACATTCTAGCCCGACAGAAGATCATCATCTGGCTACATTGCAGGTTCTGATCAACTGGTAAAATCAGTGGCGCCGTTTGTGGGAATCTATCTTCCATGTTTTCTCTTCCCTAGAATCTGAAGACCAAAGATCATTCTCATTCAACAACCATGGATGGACGTGATGATCACCACCCGTATGGAAAGGCTGCACTTTCCCCAGCGCATAAGACTAATAGGAGTCACTTTCCCCAACGCATAAGACCCACGACAATCGATTTGCATCCCCAAATTCAGTTGACGCCCAGCGTGATGACCATCAATTCTTGGATGAGCAGTGTCCCAAGAACCCCACCAAGGAACTACCAGAGATTGCAACCAGTTCCCATTCTTCACAACACCGACCCAGCATTGCAGCGTTGCTTGCTACTATTAACCAGACCAACACCCTTATCCTGTAGTAGAACAAAAAGACTGGGAGAAGAAGCAGTCAAAGTCTCCTCCTTGGAGACATCGACGATAATATTCCCCCAGCCTATCCCCACCTAGATGTGGCCATCAGCCAAGAAGGGAGAAATGCGACATTTCTTTTTTCAAGAAACACAATTACACACCTCTCATGAAAGAGGAAAGATCTCCATCCTCCAAGAAGAAGAAGAGCGACCGCTAAGTTGACCGCAATCGATCACGATCACCCAAGCCAAGACAACAACGAAGGAGTCATTCCCCATGTCGAGACAACGATGCCCGACGGGGAAAGAACTATCACTCCCCATCTCCACCTCCCGTGGAAAGCGATGACGATGAGGCCCGCAACTCGCTATCAAGAGATATTACATAGGCCCAGCTCCCAATCGGCCTGGAGAAGCCACCCCCACTGGGAACTTATAATGATACGACCAATCTTGATGAACACATAGATAATATCGATACCCTCCTCGACTACCGAGGGGTTAGGGGCGCCATCAAATACATCTTGTTCCCAACCACCCTCAGGAAAGGAGCAATGTCTTGGTACAAAATCTCCCAGATGAATCTATTACCTCTGGGAAACAGCCGAAGAGGATGTTCCCGAGGCTATGCTTCACGTCGACATCGAAAACTAGAGGCTTCACTCGAAGAAATCATCCAGGGAAGAAATGAGTCTCTGCGAGCATACATCGAGCGCTTCAACAAGGAAGCATTATATGTCTCCACGATCGACACCATGAAGAAATACCATCTTGAGCACGGGCTTCGTCCCCGCAGCGAATTTGCTAAAGCAGTAGGCATCGAATCACCGGCCACGCTTGACTCCCTCCTCCTTAAAGCTCAAGCATACATACAATACAAATAGAAAGAAGTCGCCAACAACTCCAGGGAGTCGAGGTATAGAGAAAGTACCAAGTCCTCAAAAAGTGACGAGCTCTCGACATCCTGTCGGGGAGAAAAGAAATGGGGAGATAGATCCCGGGACTTCAAAGACTACAAGGGGCCAGTTGGTAGCTTTCACTACTACACCCCTCTAACTACTTCGAGGGAACATATTCTGTCTGAATGCGTCAATTCCGAATTTAAACATGCTAGGGTATGCTTTCTCCGAGAAACCCCTTCCAAACCCTGAAACGACAAGAGAAAATACTACAGGTTCCATAAAAGCCATGGGTACAACACCGAGGATTGCATCCATCTCAAGGATGCAATTGAGATACTGATTCAAGACAGGAACCTCAAGCAATACAAGAAGAAAGAGGGTGCCCATGAAGAGGCTCCAGAAACTAAAAACGTCAAAGAGTGGAAGGAGTCCCCTGAAATCAGCACCATACCGGTCGCCATGAGCATCTCGCAACCAGAAGATTTCTACTTCCTAGGCGTGGAGGACGTCCCATTGTACTTCTCCTCTCATAGTCCTTGGGAGTCATTCCCCGCCACTATGGTCATCTCTGGAGGGGGATTCAACAGGTATACAGTGTGATCCGTGATTAGAAGATTTGAGCAACTCATCAAAGCCAACTCCGACATGGATGCCACATTGGACAAATTTTATGGAGGCTTTCATCCCCTCGATTTATACAGGGAGGAACTACAGGGAGGTTCCCCTAACTCGACCATCCCACTACTCATAAGGGCTCACATGGTGAACTTTGATGTTCGATGCATCCTGGTCGATCAGGGTAGCTCTGTAGACATCATGTACACCCAACTATTTTCCACCCTACAGTTGAATGAAAGCCACCTGACCTTGTATGTAAGAGCAGATCTCCAGGGCTTCAATCAGGCCAGTACCAAATCCTAGGGATATGTCGAGCTAATCTTCACCTTTCGAAGAGGAGTCACATCCAGAGCCATCAAGACTCAATTTCTGGTAGTGGATTTCCCGTATCTCTACTAATGCATCTTAGGGGGGCCCACTCTCTCTGAACTGATCGTGGTGCCCTCCATCGTGCACCTTAATATGAAGTACTACACTGTAGAGGGTTTGATCGCCACCCTCCACGAGGATATCTAGACGGAGAGAAGATGTTTTGAAGCCTCTGACAGAGGCCCGAGTTCCATCAATGTTCAACCACAGATGACCATTAGGGCCGTGCTTCCCTCCAGCTTCGAGGAAGCCAAGCCACTACCGAGGGTCGAAGCCATCGATATTGACAGCTGCTTCTCCAAAGAAGATCATGCAGAACAGAGAAAGAAAGGGAAATAGCCCATGGTCGAAGGTGAAGGTTCAACTCCAGCTATAAATAGCGAGGAACTCTCAGATCCCATGTGACCCATCCCGGACATGGACTTCGAACTTGTCTCCCTTGGGAACGATCCCACCAGAGGAGTGAAGATCGGAGTTGATCTCCTCGACTTGGCGAAGAGACATCTTAAAGCTTGCTTAAGGGAGAATACTGATCTATTCGCCTGGAGCGCGACCGAGATGCCCAAATTGGATCCAGAAATTGAATTCCATCACCTGACCATAGATCCTGACCTCAAGGCGGTCTCCCAACGTAGGAGAAAATAGTCCCCCGAAAAAACAGAGGTTGTTGAACTAGCTGTAAAAGACCTCCTAAAGGCACATTTTATTTCTGAAGCCCAATACACAACCTGGCTCTCAAATGTAGTTTTTGTGAAAATATCCAATGGAAAATGTCGCATGTGCATTGATTATATCGATCTCAATCAGGCTTGCCCGACAGATGCTTATCCCTTCCCAATATTGACAAGTTGGTCGATAATTCGGCTGGTTTTAAATTACTATATTTTATGGATGCATATTTTGTTTACAACCAAATTCCAATGGCAAAAGTGGACAAAAAATATACTGCTTTCATGACTGAGTCGGGAAACTATTACTACAGTGTAATTCCCTTCAGCCTGAAAAACACGGGCGCTACATATCAGTGCATGATGAATAAAGTATTAGGCAATGAGATAGGAGACATGCTCTAAGTATACATGGAAGACATAATCATCAAATCCACGGAAGGAATCTACCATGCCCTCCACTTAAAGAAAGTGTTTAAGCAGGCCAGAAAGTGTTGGATGCGATTTAACCCTGAAAAATGTACCTACGGCGTATGCACGGGAAAATTCTTCAGATTCTACCTAATATAACGAGGAATTAAGGAAAACCCCAACAAATTCCGAGCATTTTATAAGTTTATAATGCCCTCTTCAAAATAGTCCATTCAAATATTAAATGGAATGCTCACATCCCTCTCTTGATTCATGGCGAAATTCGTTCAGCACGCGCTCCCCCTCTTCAAGCACCTTCACAAAGAAGCTACCTTCGAATGTACGCCCAAATGCGAGCAAGCTCTCACCCACTTGAAGAAACTTCTATCGCAACCTCCTGTCCTCTCTTGACTAGAGAAGGATGAAATCCTCTATCTCTATCTGGTCGTTGCCTCCAAGGCAATAGGTACAACGCTAATTAGAGAAACCTCAAAAGGACAAAGACCAATCTACTTTACGAGTAAGGCATTGCAAGGCCCAAAAATGAGATATCAGCCAATTGAAAAGGTGGCCCTAGCCCTTGTTAACATGGAGAGGTGACTTAGACACAATTTCCTGAAACATACCATAGTCGTCCGAACGGATCAACAAATAAAACAATTTCTTAGAAGACCTGACATGGCAGACAGAATGTTAAAATGGTCCTTAGAACTCTCCAAATTTGACATCTAATAAGAGGGCATGAAAGCCCTCAAAGCTCAAGCACTGGCCTAATTTGTGGCTGAAATGACCTCACCCGCACCCCGAACGGAGCATGCCGGTGGACAATCTTCATCGATGACGCCTCCAGTTCGACATAAAGCGGTGTAGGCATTATATTAGAAAACCGAGAAGGAACCTTAATCGAGGTCTCCCTCGCGTTATCTTTCCCAACTTAAAACAACCAAGCCAAATACAAGGCATTCTTGGCAGGCTTACGCCTAGTTGAAGACCTATGAGCCGAGGAAGTGAAAATCTTCATCGACTCTCAGCTGGTTGCGGCCCAAGTTCGAGTGGAATATCAGGTGAAAAACGACCACCTCCTTGAATATTGGGCCCTGGTCCAGGAGAGGAAAAAGAAATTCAAATTTGTGGAGGTACAAAATGTTCCCTGCGAAGCTCTGCTGGTCCTCGACACTAAGCTCCCCCTCTTTCCAGATGTAGGAACCTAATTTATTATCTAAATGTTTCCTCGTCCACTGAAAAGGGAACTTGTAGACCAACTTGTTCAAAACAGGGGCCCCATTCTTATTATGTACTGAAGCAATCCGGAAAATGTTCAGTATCTCCCTGCTCGAAAGAGGTTGTACAAGTATATACTTGTCTTTAAAGTGCCAAACAGACTCCATGTAAGCTTTGAACAGCTTCCCGTTGCCTTGCTTCAAGGCGACCCATCCCCACTTGCCATCAATCTTGCTCATCTAGAGATTGAAACAATAGAAGAACAAAGGGATGATGGCCCCAATCTTCAAGTAGTCGCATACAATCTCAAACTCCCGCATGAAAGCGACCTTGTTCAGATGAAACTGGGAAGGAGCCAATCGAAGATGATGGAAAACAACCACTTGGAAATCTGAGAAGGGGAGTAGAAGGCTCATCTCCCGGAACACGATGTCGTACATAGGTGTTATATTATATTTTCAACACAAGTATTTATATTATCATTTTCCTTAGGGATTAGTGTGATATTAATGTCGTTCTATAGTTTTAGTGACTTTAAGTGTTTGAATCATAAACAAAGTTTTGGTATTTTCTTTTAGTAACAAAAGATTAAGTTTCATGCACTAGATGGTGATTTGGATAAAAGAGGGATTTTTGTTTGAAAAGGATTATTTTGATAAAAGACATGTCAAGATTAGTTCTCATTAACCTATTCCAAACATATTCGATTAATCATGTAGATGAACTAATTAATGATCGATATATTCACGTATCCTCTCAACATTTCTCATGTCTAAGCAATATTGTGAGTATTATCATGTTAATCATTAAATGATCTCCCAACCTAACTATTAACATGATAAACTTTAAAGCTTCATACAAGTGAATACTAACTCACAAATCTATGTCTAGAGCTTGTTTATTAGTAGATGAATATCTTAGGTCAAGCTTGGAACTTACTTCTCAATAATGAACCAAACCATAAAAAGAACAATGATAATAATGATATTCAACATGTATTAATCATCAACTAAGTTCACATACCAAATTGTCAAAAGAAATACATAAAGTTTAGGTTAACTACTTCTAACCTTGACACAAAAGATGGTTTAGTTACCCATCACCATGGTAGGTTGCTCAACAAAGCAAGTATGGAGCTTGATGAACACCAACAAGAAAATATCAAAGATTTAATGTAGAAATCTTTGATCTTGAGTTACAAAATGATTAAAAAAGTGTTTCTTAGCCCTAAAAATCTTATTTCTCAATATTGTACAAGAGTTTGTGGCTAAAATATCACAAAAGTAGTTATTTATACAAGTGCCCAAAAGTAAGCAGGCTCAATGCAAAAGTAATTAAATCTGCTTCAGTGGACCTCACTAAGCGGGATAAGGTCGCTTAGCATGCACAGAAAAACCTCTATTCTGCCAAATGCGCAAAACACCAAAAGCGCGCTGCAACTTGCGCTTAGTGCGCTAGGCTGAACAAATTTCCAATTTTGACTTGTTGCTCCACATTCTTGGATCTAGCTTACCCAAAGTTCCAATGCTCCGTCGTTCCAACATAAAAACCTACAAAATGAGAAAAAAAACTTAGTAAATAAAGTGATGTATCTTAGAAACTACATAATTTCTTATTTATATCTATTTACTACTTAAACACAACTAATTATAAAAAATATAGTGCCAAGGATACAAAAATATCTCCAAATATATCAATAATTTTGTCCCTGATAATAGGGATCTGCCTCTTATCGTATTTAGAGTAGACCCGGATATCCTTCTGGGGGATCCAAAGCGACCATTCCCCTCGACCTCCCTAGTCGTGCGCGTACACCTCGATGAAAACCTCATCACGGTGTTAAAACAAATAAGAAACCCAATCCAAGGTGTTGTACCCCAAAATTTTCCCTCCCATATTTCTCAAAACATTTCAAGAGAAAATCTCAAGTTGCTCAAGGAAGTCCAAGGGTTGACCAAACAAGTTCTCTCCTAAGGCAGTCTACCTCAAATTAGGGTTTCATGTTGCAACAAGATACTTGAGTCCAAGGGATCACAAATGCTCACCATTGTCCTAATATTTTCTCAAGATCATCCATGTCAAGTTTCAAGCCCTACAGAGAAAGTTTGCTCAGTCAATTGCACAAAGGCCTGAAAATTGACTATGCTAGGGCAAAAGTCAAATGTGGCCCACATACAGTCAAACTTCAAGATTTTTGGTCAACATCCTCATTTTGAAGTATATTTCATCATTTTATCAAGGGTTGATCATGATTCATCAAGGATTGCTCATAATTCATCAAGAACCAAAAGTTGCTAAATTAGGATTTTGTAGGAAAAGTCAACCCAACTTTGACGAAGCATAACTTTCTCATACTTTATGAGAAATGACACATACAAATCTAATTTTGAAGAGGATGCAATTCTGTACAATCCATCTTCATCTCCAAAGTTCAAAATATGCACTCACAATAAGTTATGAATTTGGACATTATAGGTCATTTTGAAAAGTCAACAAAAACACCTTTTTTGTCAAAGCTTCATACATGAACATGGAATACCAAATTGAGATGAGACAAAAAGGGTTGCTTAGAGACATCTCAAGCTTTCTAAAAAGTCCAAGAACACCTTCAAAGAGTCAAAATTAAAGAAGCTATGCATTGGTGAAGTTGACCCTTTTTGCAAAATTGGTAAAAGTCAACTATGCCTCAAATTGCAATTTTTGCTAAATGGGCCTAACTTTTTGCACTTGTTTTGAGTTAGTAGCACGGTCCACGAGCCCTAGACCTTTCCACTTGTCTTTATCTTATTTTTACTATTTATTTTGATTTTGATTTGAATTAAATCAATTTAAATCATGGAAAAATCCAAAACATTGAAACCTCAAGATATTGTGCATGTTTCAGGTCCTATATCCAGCTGGCAAGTGATTGAATTTGTGCAAGGCCTTTGTGTGCATAAAAAGATTGGTTTTGACCTATTTTTAGAAAGATTTTCAAGTGAATCAAATCTAAATCAAAATCTATAATGGAGGAAGATTGAGAGCATAATTGTAAACCTAGTTCAGTCCTTGGTATATAGTATACAATTACAGACCTAAAACACAAGGCTTGGGAGGCGCACAAGGCAGAACCAAACTTGAAAAAAACAAAGAAAAGTGGTAATCCGTTTTGCTATTTCCAGGCGTTTTCAAGGTCCCCTAGCCATCTCATTCGATTCCTGGGGTTGTAAGGAGGCTGTACCAATCAAGAACAAGCACTTTCCAGCCCCAAAACCCACTGTAAGTCAGCCACGACTTTGGTTTGTTCTTGAAATAGAATTGCATAATTTTGGCATCTATAGCATGAAATAATTATATATTCTTGATCCTTGAAACATTTCCAAACTATCTATAACATTTAATTTCGTTTTTATGGACTGTATCAGAGTTTACCATTGTTAGGTTTTTTTGCTTAGATTTAGGATCTTTGTGTGCAGGCAAAATTGGCTCCCATGAAGGGCATCATGATGCTCAGAATGTCAAGGCGGTTCGATTCATGGAATTAGATGTCATTTATCATGCCCATGGAAGATTTTGAAACGAGCCAGGGTTGTAGCTACGGACATATGTCCATAGGTAAAAGTCTTTAACTTTTACCAACAAAGCGAGGTTGGGGATGACTGGCGTGGCACCCTCTTATTCGCTTATTTGAATTTTGGCGCAATTTTATTTCTCTCTCCACTAACTCCCATTATTATATATTATCAATTGTTATTATTTTGTATACAAAGCAAGCATGCAGCACAGTTGATAGTGGAGCAGTTGGAAAAGGCTTCAGGACTTGGGTTCGAATCCTAGGTCCCCCCATATTTCATGCTATTTTGCTTTAATTGATCAGGCGTGCACACAAAGCCAAGATACCACTATGTGACCTCAGGATCTAACCATTGGATCTCCTGGAAGCCAGATCTGAAGGCTAGCATATGAAGGACTATCATAGGCCTTGGTCAATGCAACACATGAGATTCAGGAAGTCAACATGGGTCACTTTGGTTCTGGACCAGAATTACTATCCACACCTCACCAATTGCTTTCTCAGGCCCATATCTCTTTCTATTTTCTTTTATATTTTTCTTAATTAATTAATTTAATTATTTCACTAACACAAATTAATAATTATTTTTTATCAAAAAATCACAAAAAATATTTTCATCCAATTAGATTTAGGATATTTATTTTTTATATAAAAATTAATTGAATTAGGTTATTTAATTTTAGGTAACTTTAATTTCTTTTTGTAAAATAAATTAAAATAAATTAGAACAATTAGGGTTTTATCTTAATTTAAATTCTATTTTCTATAACCAAAAATATAAAAATAGGTCATGTAATTTATTTTCTTTAATTAATTTATTTACTAATTAAATTTTGTATTTAATTTAAAAACCTAATTCTTTTTCTTAAAAATGATTAAAAAACAACAAAAATAATTGTTTCTTTCGATTAGGTTAGACGAGGTCAAAACCCTATTTCTCTCCCGTTCTCGATTCATTGCGCTTGATTTATTTTCACCATATTAATGTAATTGCTCACAAGTTGTAATAGATTAATTAGGACTTTTCTCTATTTCATTTATCATTTTGACGGGTTTGTTTTTGGCTATGTAAATACCCGAAGCCTTGTAATAGCGTAGCTTTACTTTCCGCATTTTAAATTCCACAAAATATTAACTGTTAGATGTATGAATATTAGGAATGCATGACAAGAATGTATGATTAACTTTAAAACGGTTAGAAAACCCTAACTGTGCAAAGATAATAAACTTGAAATTGAATCACTCGCACATGCGCACTCCTAGAGTATACTCTCGCTTTGGTTTCCTTCGGTAAACGGTCATTGCGTATAGGATGCTTTAGTGGTCACTCTCTTGTCTAAACAAAAGATCAAAGTCCCGTTCGGAAAAGTTGCCTCGGAAATGTTGCCTCGGAATTGTTGCCTCGAATAATTGATCTTAAGACATTAGAGTTATTACTAAGACGTCCTAACATTGCTTCAGTGATCGTACGTCCCTTTCGAATTGACCCTTTAAACTCCAACGACGGTGCTACCTACTCACTAAATAGTGGGATAGCGCTGTCTAAAGGAAACAAGAATAGAAACATTCTCTTTTTGAGTAGGTAGATTAGTTCTTAAGTACTTGCTAAACAAAACAAACATTTTTACACCAAACACTCTTTTCAAACAAAATTTTTAAAAACACTTCGTAACACTCTTGAAGACAGAAGCAAGGGTTAAAACGAAGTAAAACAAAACTTTTCAAATCAAACACACACAAGCAAATTTGAAAATGATGAGAAAGTACCTAAGAGCCTGTGGAAAACCACAGATAGAAAGGGTGTTAATACCTTCCCTTTCTATAATCTACCCCCCCGTACTCAAAATCTCGAAAAAAAGGAATTTTTCTGTGCTTTTTTTCCTTTCCAGTCGGATAAAATAAAAGTCGGTGGCGACTCTTGCTTACCGCGACATTTTGTGAAAACAAACGCAAACCAACATTCCTAAAACAGTCCTGTTCTGGCTATCGTATCACAGAAATGGCGACTCTGCTGGGGAAAATAAGTGGGGTATACCTTAGGATTAGTTCATCATATTGCTTCTATTGTTTGATTTGATTTCTTTATCTTTGTGGGTTTTGTATCGGAGTTACTATAGATCCTAACCCGGATCTGGGGAACACCTTTTAGGTAAGTAGCAATAAACTGTGAGGGAACTGTACGGTGTAGACCAATACGGTTGAAGCAGTAGCTACGTTGATGTGGCACATTAGTTGGTATCGGTATCCCTTGTGGAGGAACAAGGAGAGTATGGGGCTGCTATATGGGTCGTTAAGCATCAACTGACCTTAGAACCTATAATTGACCAACTTGGCCATAGGAAGTAGTGAGATAGCCGGCCTCGGCATAGAGCTGGGAACTGGTTTCTACTTGATACTACACTCATTGAGACCATACTCTCAAGATAGTTCTGGCTGCAAGAAAAGATTGCGTAAGCTGAAACCATGACCGATGGAGGATGGTCAATGATATTGAGAACCTCTAGAACCCGGTTACTATTATTAGGACAAGTTGAACCAACTGAACTTCAAGAGGGTAGTACCTAGACTCCATGCAAGCCTAAAACTTAAGGGCTTTTGTGTGACTTGTTTGACTTTACCATGTTTGTTACCAGCTATCTATGACACCTATTGCGTGTTTTATCATGACATCATGCATCATAACACATAGCATACATACTTCATTGTACTAACCATTTTAAAGACCGAGGGGATTTATCTTTGTTCTGTTTTGCAGATTATGGCTTCCATACGCAGAAATACCATTCGAGTCAACTTCGTGCAAATCCCTGCTCAGCTCAGAGTGTTAGTCTCAAAAGTTCCTGATACTTCTTCATTTGTTAGAAGACATGGTCATCTCCTTAGTTTGGTCACTTCAAAGTTGGATGAGCAGATGATGAGCGTCCTTTTCCAGTTCTTTGATCCGTTGCATCATTGTTTCACCTTCCCGGATTATCAGGTAGTCCCCACTTTGGAGGAGTTTTCTGATTTATTAGGCATATCTATCCTCGAGCAGACACCCTTCACAGGTTTGGAGGAGGTTCCTAGACCCGAGGACATTGCTTCAGCCTTACATCTAAAAAGGGATGACGTAGTATCCAACTGGGAGACACGAAGCGGGGTTAAAGGTTTCTTGGCTAAGTTTCTGATCGATCAAGTTCAACAGTTCTGGGATAACTTGGATTTTCAAGCTTTCGAAGACATCTTAGCTCTCCTCATCTATGACTTGGTTCTTTTCCCGAACCCAGATTCCTTCATAGATGTGAATGCGGTCAAGATCTTCTTGTCTCGTAATCCAGTGCCTATTCTTTTGGGTGATATTTTACATGCTCTCTATACTCGTACTATGCAAAGAAGGGGACCCTCATGTGTTGCATACCGCTGCTGGCAAGGTGGTTTATTTCGCACCTCCCCAAATCTATGTTGAAGAATGAGGAAGGTGTAGGTTGGGCATATAGAATCATGTCCCTTGCTCATACGGACATTCTTTGGAGTTCTAAGGATATGGAAAGAGTTGCTATCATTGATCGATGTGGGTAATACCCTAATGTCCCGTTGCTTAGAATTAGAGGGGGTATAACTTATAGTCCTTGATTGGCTTTGAGACAGTTTGGTCGTGCTCAGAGAGACATTCCCCATGAGATGCTTCTTACAGATATTGTCTTTGACTATAAGGAGGACGTTAAAGAGCATCGCCGAAGGTTTATACGAGCCTGGGGCATGGTGAACAGGTCTGACCCTCAAAATCTAGGACTAAAGACTTCTCTCCCTATGCAACCTTATCTCCAGTGGGTTCGAGCCCGTACTCAAAAGTTGGGGATGCCTTATGAAGCTGTTTTGCCAGTGATTGTGGAGCATACTAATGAAGAAGGGGTTCCTTATACCATGCTTTATCCCTACATGCCTACTGATCTTGGGGCATTAAAGAGATCCTAGATTCAGCTAAAGGAGGAGCGGAATACCTACAGGGAGAAGTATCATGAGCAAGAGAGGAAGATCTTGAAGCTCACAGGGCAGCTTGAGAATGAAAGGACGATCAACGACTATGTCAGCATGAAGGGAAAGCGACCATGAGATTTCTGATGTCTTTTATTGTTTCTAGTTAGATTTGCTTTTCAGTTTATTTCTTTTGTAATGCCTTAAAGGCATTGTTAAACATTCTTACAAGTTTGAATCTAATAAAGTTTGTTTATTTCTTGGTTCGCAAATTTAAATCTCCCAAAGTATTTGAAATCATTTCATATGCATTCCATTATCATGCACCACATTACAGGTATCGTTACAGGTTTCTCATCTTCTTCGCTATTTATTTCAGCACATCATGTCTTCTGAAATACCTACTGATCATGTCATCAAGGCTCTTCAAGCACAGAATGCTCAGGTCCAAGAGATGTTCCTGAACTTGGATAAAGGACAACAGGATTTGAAGACTCTCATCTTGAAAGAGAATAAGAAGAAGAAGAAGAAGAAGGTGGTTCTGCTGAATATGGGTCACAAATTTGGGAATAGGTTGCGACAGGAAACTGATCTGTCTCATTCATCTGGAGGAGGAGAGAATCAAGAGGAAAGAAAGGGTCCTAGTCCTGTGGTCTCTAATAATGACACTGATTTTGATGAAGAACTGTATCCTCCTGTTGAGGATAGGTATAAGCAACTTGAAGACCGTCTGAGTGCGATGGAGATTCAGAAGATCCTTGGGTTGGACTTCGGAGATCTGGGATTAGCATCTGGGGTTGTGATCCCTCACAAGTTTAAAGCTCTTGTTTTTGCTAAATACAATGGGGTATCCTTCCCAAAGCTACATCTCCGCTCGTACGTCAGAAAAATCCAACCCTATACTGCCGATAGAAACCTGTGGGTTCATTTCTTTCAAGATAGTCTGTCAGGGACTCAACTTGAATGGTTTTATCAACTGGAAGGAGCTAATGTCCTCAACTGGGAGGACCTTGCTGCTGCTTTTTACAAGCAATACCAGTATAACGCCGACCTTGCTCCCACGCGTACTCAGCTTCAGGGTATGTCTATGGGTTCAGGCGAAGGCTTTAAGGACTATGCTCAGAAGTGGAGAGATCTGGATGGAAGAGTCCAACCCCCTCTGTCTGATAGGGAGTTGGTGGATATGTTTCTTGGGACTTTGTTTGGTCCATTCTTCAATCATTTGATCGGTAGTTCGTCATCAGGGTTTACTGAATTGATTTTGACAGGGGAGAGAGTAGAAGCTGGTATCAAAAATGGTAAGATACATAAAGGTGCTTCATCAAGTACAGAAAAGAAGCCTTTCAGAAAAGAAGCTAGTGTAGTTTACAGCTCGAGGAGCCAAAATCGACCTGAACGCTGCCAAGCAGTTAATGCGATAGTAATATCAAGACCCACTGTTTCCCCAGAGTGCAACAATTAACAAAGAGTAGAGAGACCGCAAAGACAGTATACTCGGCTCAGTATGACCCTGTCTCAGATTCTTCCGCAATTGTTGAAGACTGTTGTACCCCAAAATTTTCCCTCCCATATTCTTCAAAGTTTTGACAAGCATCACCCCAAATTGTTCAAAGTCTACTCAAGGGCTACACAGCCAACCATTCTCCTAAAGCCAGTCAAATTAGGGTTTTGGTTCCTGCAAGGAAGTTGAGGTTTTCAAGGGCTCAATCAAGTCCCATAGGCCCATACACATTGTCAAGCACCTACATGTCAAGTTTCAAGGCTCACAAGGTCAAGTTGCACAGTCAAAAAACCCTAATTGCTCCACAGTCAACTGTAGGGGCAAAATGGTCATTTGGCAGTCAAAAGTCAAAATTTTTGGTCAACATCTTATTTTGAAGCCACAATCATCATTTGGTCAATTCTTGACCATGATTCCACAAGAATGGCTCAAAAATCATCAAGATGCAAAAGTTTCTATTTTTGGACAGCTAAAAAGTCAACTGTAACTTGACCAAGGCATAACTTTTTCATGGTTCATCAGAAAAATCTCATCCAAAGTTCATTTTTAAGGGGATGACATTTCCTACAACTCATCTTCACATTCCAAGTCCAAGAAATGTTCTCACAAAAAGTTATCAATTTCAACATTATAGGTCATTTTCAAAAGTCAACAAAAAGGGACTTTAAGTCAAAGACCATAACTTGAGATTGGTAAATCAAAATGACATGGGACCAAAGACATTGGTTATAGGACTTCAAGACCTTTCCAAAATGTCCAAGAACATGTTCATAAGTTCACAATTGAGCAAGATATGCATTGGAGAAGTTGGGAAATTTTTGTGAAATGGCCAAAATCATTTATCCTTGAAATTTCATTTTTGACAAAAGGGGCCCACTTTTTCCACTTGATTCAGCTTGGCCATGATTCCCACGTGTCCCACAAATTATTTCAAAATTTAAAATTAATTTTTTCATTTTTATTTAATTTTATTTGATTTAATTCATTTTAAATCATTTAAAATCAAATAAAATCAAAGAAGTTAATTAAGGGGATATTTCTTGTATTGAATTGCTTTGATACATCATCATTGACATTCCAATTTCGTGCAAGGGGCTAAAAGAAGCAAGAATTCAAATTTTGGCTTAAGAATGGAAAGTGCTTCAATGGAGTTTATGGAGAATCCTAAGCATGAATGCATTGCATTATTGGCCATAATTTTGATCAAAACTCATTACATAAGAGATATGCAAGCCAACACAATTTTTTTGGACGACCTAGAAAGCTAAAAAACGGCCAGGACCAAAACAAAAATTTGTCAAAAAAGTGAGGGATTGAAAGCTAGGTTACATGCACTTTGAGATCAAAAGAAGCACATAGCCTTCTTCATTGCCACGCCCTGAAGCTGAAGAGACCAAAAACACAGCCTGAGATCACCTATACGACGCTGTAAGTTGTCTCAAACTTGCCCCTGTGCACGAAATCCATACTCTCTATTCTTGCATCTTTTCTCAAATTTTTTGGTATAATCATGTTGTTTGTTTGATTCTGGATCTAATAGCATTATTCAATTCCATTTTTATGCCTTGTATGACCAAATCCGTGCCTAGGGTTTGTGTATTTTGTTTTTAGGCGTTTGGTTTTCAGGAGAAATCAAGGCGAACCATGAGTAGGAATGTGATCAGGGGACCAAGACGAGATCATCCATGGCTTTGGGTGGTGTTTTCATGGCCTGAGGACCATTTTTGAAGCAGCCTGCGAACTTTCCTGCGGATAGAAATCCGCAGGTAAAAGAACCAGTGTCCAAGGAAGAAGACGCTGACGCGTCCCCTCCTCATTTGTCCGTTTGAATATCAGCGCGCTTTTTTTTTTCCAGGGAATACTTGATTTACTAATATAATATATACGTGTTATTATTGTTTCAATTAAAACATGCAGCTCAGCTGGCAACGCATCAGTGGATTCCTCCAAAGGGCACGAGTTCAAGTCCTGGTTCTGGCCTTTTTCCACCTTTTCCATAATTAACTTGTTTTCTTTGTTTTTCCTTGTTTTATATTTTTAATCTTAATTTAATTTATATTCAAATAATTTTCTCATGCATTTAAAAATTCACAAAAAATATTTTCTTTTTGCATTTTAATCAGAAAAATGTTTATTTAATTTTTGACATTAAAAATAATATTTTTGCATGCATATTTTAATTAATTGTTAAATAATCATTAATTTGACTTTTATTTTGCTTTTAATTATCAAAATTGACCCAAAAAACCAAAAAAATATAATTAACACCTTTATTATTATTTTTATTTTGTAAATAAATCATAACTGAACTAGTTTTTAATTAGGCCATTTAAACATTTTAATAATTAAAATAGATTTAGATTTAGGTTAATCTTTAACTTTGTTTCTTTTTATTTCTATTTTATTTCATAAAAAATATAAAAAAACAAAAAAATATTTTCTTGTAATTAAAATAATTAATTAGTTTTCAATTTCATTTAATTACCAAAAAAAAAGACAAAAAAAAATTAATTCTCTTCTCTTTATTCGCGCGTATTTAATTTGTTCGATTATTATGTAATTGCTCCGGATATGTAATAGTAAATAGGACCTTTTACTTTCCTTACTTATTTACTCAAAACGGGTCTTTGTAAAGATTTGGCGATGTATAGACCCGCGCCTTGTAATAGCGTAGAATTTACGTTTTCCACAATTTACTTTCCGCACCCCTTTTAACTGTTAACTTGTATGAAAGAATGTATGCCCAAATAAAATCAAAGTGTAGATCACTATAATGCATGACAAGATAAAGCATAACTGAAAATAACACACAAATTCACACACCACTCTTAGGGTACACCTCACTGTTGCCTTGCCCTCGAAACGTGGTCGTCGAGTATAGGACGTTTTAGTAAGTCCTTATGTCCATGAACATGGCATAAGGGTAGCTTCTAAGGTGTCCTACTGTTGCTCTGGTGACCACACTGTTGCCTTGCCCCTCGAAACGTGGTCGTCGAGTATAGGACGTTTTAGTAAGTCCTCATGTCCATGAACATGGCATGAGGGTAACTTCTAAGGTGTCCTACTGTTGCTCTGGTGACCACACTGTCCCTACACTCGAATTGACCCGAACACCTCCAACGGTGGTGCTACCTACCTCTCAATGGTGGGATAACACTACCTTAAGGACATTTACACAGCCTAATTCCTTAGGGTAGGTAGATGACTCGTAGATACTTGCTTTAATTCAAAACAAATCAAAACTTCTTTTCACACTGACACCTTTCAAAAAGCTTTCAAAAAACAATTTTTCAAACACTCTTGAGGACTGATACAAGAGTCGATCTGAAACTTTAAACGAAACTTTTTCAAACCCACTCACACTTTGAAAAGCAAACAAATATTTTGAAAACACAAATGAGCAAGTATCTAAGAGCCCATGGATAACCATGGATAGAAAGGGTGCTAACACCTCCCTTTCTATAAATCTACCTCCCGAACCGAGAAACTATCTCATAAGGAATTTTGCTGTGCTTTTGTCCTGTCCATGTTGGAGAAAATAAAAGACGGTGGCGACTCTTGCTTCCGCAACATTTCGCGAACCA
This sequence comes from Vicia faba, assembly GCA_948472305.1. Classification (NCBI taxonomy): domain Eukaryota; kingdom Viridiplantae; phylum Streptophyta; class Magnoliopsida; order Fabales; family Fabaceae; genus Vicia; species Vicia faba. The sequence continues at coordinate 1,505,156,859 of OX451735.1, read as the reverse complement.
GCGTTAAACAGTCAGTTCCAGATCCACCGATCACAGAACTGGCGACTCTGCTGGGGAAACTTTATAAAGTGAGGTGTACCTTAGGATAACTCATACTTGTGTTTTCAATTGCTGTGTTTGTTTGCTTTATTATTGTGGGCTGCATCAGAGTTACATAGATCCTAACCCGGATCTGGGGATACCCTGTTAGGTAGCATAAGTTGTGAGGGACTTGTCCGGCGTAGACCGACATGGGTGAAGCAGTGGCTACGTTGGTGTGGCGCCTTGGTCTATACCGATATCCCTTGTGTTGCAACGAGGAGAATATGGGTCTTCTGAGGAGTCATTAAGCACCAACCGACCTTAGAACCTTAAATGACCCAACTTGGCCAATAGAACAGTAGCAGTATGCTACGCCCATTGAGGCTAAACTCTCGTGATGGTTCTGGCTGCAAGAAAAGGTTGCGATGCTGGAGTTATGACCAATTGAGGGTAGTCAGTGATATTGGGATCCTCTAGAACCCGGTTACTTTTGATTAGGACAGGTCTTAACCAACAAACTGAAAGAGGGTAATACCTAGACCTCATGCTGGCCTAAACTCTAAGGGCTGTGGTGTGACTTTTGTGCCTTATCATGTTTGCCTATGTGAATATTTGTGGTGTGCTTTATCATAACATCATGCCATCATAACATTGCATGCATCCTGCATAAGGAATGACCATTTCAAAGACAAGAGGGTTCACCTTTGCTCTGTTTTGTAGGACATCATGATGCCTATGCGAAGGAACACTATCCGGTTCAACTTTGTTCACCCACCTGAGTTGCTTGAAGAGTTGGTTAGCAGAATTCCAAATACTACTTCCTTCATCCAGAGGCATGGTTCTCTTCTCAGTTTAGTCACGGCAAAGTGGGACCAACAACTGATGGGTGTTCTGACCGAATTTTATGACCCTCTATACCAGTGCTTCACCTTTCAAGACTTCCAGCTGGTCCTTACCCTGGAAGAGTTCTCTGATTTGCTTGGCATCCCTATCTTGGATCAGACTCCCTTCGCTGGTTGGGAAAAGGCTCTTAGACCTGAGGAGATTGCAATAGCCCTTCCTTTGACCAACAATGGACAACTGGGTGACTAGAAGCGGAGTTAAGGGCTTCTTGGCCAAGTTTCTGATTGGAAAGGCTAACAGTTTCTGTAATGACTTGGACTTTAGGGCGTATGAAGATATCCTGGCTCTCTTAATCTATGGTCTAGTTTTGTTTCCTAATCCTGATAATTTCATCAACGTCACTTCCATAAGGATCTTCATGTCTCGGAACCCTATACCCACTCTCTTGGGTGGTATCCTGCAACAACTCTATGCTCGTACTGCCCGAAGACGAGGGACTCTGTGGTGTTGTACTCCTTTGTTGGTGAGGTGGTTTATTTCGCACCTCCCCAAGTTCGTGCTGAAGAACCAAGAAGGAAGAGGCTGGACTCATAGGTTAATGTCTCTCACTGATCGTGACATCATTTGGACTCTCAGAGGTTTGGATGAGGTAGCTGTTATTGATCGTTGCGGAGAATATCCTAATGTTCCTTTAATTGGTACCCAAGGAGGAATCTCTTATAATCCATGTCTAGCTCTCCGTCAGTTTGGAAGAGCCAGAAGAGCAGGGCCTCAGGAGATGCAGGTGCCTCACATCAGTTTTGAGTTTTAGAAAGATAGTGACGAACTGCGCCGTAGATTCATCAAAGCTTGGGACAGAATTCACAAAGCTCACCCACAAGAGTTGGGACCGAAGACTTCTCTACCTATGGATGCCTACTCCAAATGGGTCCGCATCCGTGCTCAGACGTTAGGTATGCCATATGAAGCTGTCAGGCCTATCGTTCTTGAAAGTCCTGATGAAGATGGGATTCCTCCAACTGTTCTCCCTCCTCAGATACCCACTGATGTTGATACACTAAAGAGGTCTTGGGCGCAACTACAGGAAGAGCGGGATTATTATCGGGAAAAGTTCAACGAACAGGAACAGAAGATTCAGAAGCTGACCAAGCAACTGGAGAACGAGCGGGCCCTGAATGACTATATCCGTACTGAGAAGAGGAGGCCATGGGAGCACTGATGGGCTCTGGATGTTTCTTTTACAGCTTTATTTCCTTTTCAGTATTTTTACTCTTGTAACGCCTAAGGGCAGGTTATTGAACAATTTAAAGTTTGAATCTAATAAAGTGTGTTCCTTTTGCTTACAAAGTTGACTCCCGATTATCTTTGAAAACATAATTCATACACATTTCATTCATCATATGCATTACAGGTACCCTTCTCCTACAGGTTGCTTAATCTTCTTCGCTGTTTATTTCAGCACTCAAGCATCATGAATCCTGAACTCACTACCGAGCAAGCTATCAAGGCCCTCCAGGCCCAAAACGCCCAATTTCAGGAGATGGTCATGAACTTGGCCCAGGGACAACAAGAGCTGAAGGCTATGCTCCTGAAGAAGAATAAGAAGAAGAAGAGGACTGTGCTATTCAACACTGGGCGTAGACTTGGGAACACATTGCAGAATGAAGCTGAGAGGACTACTCCATCTGTGGGGGAAGGTAGTCACCAAGGGAGAGAGGTCCCTAGTCCTGTGGTCTCTGACACTGAGACAGACTTCAATGACGAACAGTACCCTCCTTCTGAGGACCGGTACAAACAGCTGGAGGACAGCTTAAATGCTATGGAGATTCAACGTGTGCCTGGGTTGGATTTTGGAGACTTGGGGTTATCTTCTGGGGTGGTGATCCCACACAAGTTCAAGGCGCCTGCCTTTGTGAAGTATGACGGGGCTTCCTGTCCTAAGATGCACCTCCGTTCTTATGTAAGGAAGATCCAGGCTTACACAGCAGACAAGAACTTATGGATCCACTTCTTCCAGGAGAGTCTTTCAGGGACTCATCTCGAATGGTTCTATCAGCTGGATGGAACCAACATTCGTAACTGGGAGGATCTGGCCACTGCTTTCTACAAGCAGTATCAATATAATTCCGACCTCGCTCCTACGCGTACCCAACTCCAGGGTATGTCGCTAGGATCGGGAGAAGGTTTTAAGGAGTACGTACAGAAATGGAGAGACCTGGCTGGCAGGATGCAACCACCATTGACGGACCGAGAGCTGGTGGATATGTTCTTGGGGACCCTATCTGGTCCATTTTTCAATCATCTCATTGGTTATTCCTCTGCTGGGTTTACTGATCTGATCTTGACTGGTGAGAGGATCGAGGCTGGTATAAAATCGGGAAAGATACAGAAGGGTACCTCCTCCAATGCAGAAAAGAAGCCCTTCAAGAAGGAGGCAAGTGTTGTGTTTGGTCCAAGAAGGCAAAACAAACCTGAACGCCGCTAAGCTGTCAACGCGGTAGTTATTTCTAAGCCTGCTGCTGCTCCACAACAGTACAACCAACCCAGAGCTGAGAGGCCCAAACGGCAGTATACTCGGCTCAACATGACTCTCTCTCAAATCCTGCCGCAACTGCTGTCAACTAGCCTGGTAATTGTCAAAGAGGCTCCGAAGATGGTAAACACAGCATCTCCGAAGTACAACCCCAACGCCCGTTGCGCTTATCACTCTGATAGCCCGGGACATAACACAGATGACTGTTGGGCTCTGAGGAATAAGGTTCAAGACCTTATTGATGCTAAAGAGGTTCAGTTTGAGGCGCCCGAGAAGCCTAATGTGGTGACTGCTCCCATGCCTAATCATGGAGTAAATGCTATTGGGGATGAAGACGAAGTGGAAGAATCTGAGTTTGACAGCTGGATTTACTCAACAACCAACGGTGGACCAAGAAACTGGACTGCCAAAGACTTTACACCCATTACTTTTGTCACCCAGTAATGAACTTCTTTGTTTTGGATTTGTAATAAACAATAATTTGAAACTTTATGGCCCGGTGTCTTACCCGGGGCACCGTGGTTTTATTTGTGAGGGCTTTTGTTTGTCACTTTCATATATCATGAATAAAAGCATTGGACGTTTTTCACATTTCAAATCTTGCGCTCTCTTTCTTTCTTTATATATTGCAAAACAGCTGTATTTACACACACTCACCCATACAGGTTCCAATCCACTCTGGATCTCACTGGTGACGACTCTGCTACTGCGAGTTATGAATTCGAAAATCCGATCAACTTAGCCGAAGACGAAGGTGAAGATGATTGCGAAGTGCCTGACGAACTTGCAAGATTGTTACTCCAAGAAGAGAGGGCCATTCAACCACATGAAGAGCCAGTGGAAACGATAAATCTGGGTACTGAGACAGACAGAAAGGAAGTTAAGATTGGTGCCAATCTGGAGCTCAGCGTGAAACAACGGCTGATCCAGATGTTGCATGACTACATGGAAATCTTTTCCTGGTCTTACGAAGACATGCCTGGGTTGGATACCGACATTGTGGTCCATCACTTGCCTACCAAGGAAGACTGCCCTCCGGTTAAGCAAAAGGTCCGCCGTATGCGTCCAGAGATGTCCGAGAAGATCAAAGCTGAGGTTATGAAGCAATTTGATGCCGAGTTTCTAGCAGTGACTTCTTACCCTCAGTGGGTTGCCAATGTGGTGCCGGTACCGAAGAAAGATGGTAAGGTCAGAATGTGTGTCGATTACAGGGATCTGAACAGGGCAAGCCCCAAGGATGACTTCCCCCTACCTCACATTGACGTTCTGGTTGACAATACTGCTCAACACAAGGTGTTCTCCTTCATGGATGGTTTTTCAGGTTATAATCAGATCAAGATGGCTCCTGAAGATATGGAAAAGACTACCTTTGTTACTCAGTGGGGCACCTTCTGCTACAAGGTCATGCCATTCGGGTTGAAAAATGCTGGGGCAACCTACCAACGTGCCATGGTTGCTTTGTTTCATGACATGATCCACCATGAGATTGAAGTGTACGTCGATGATATGATTGCAAGATCCCAAACTGAGGAGGAACATCTTGATCATCTGCAGAAGCTGTTTGACCGTCTGAAGTTATACAAGCTGAGATTGAACCCGAACAAGTGCACCTTTGGGGTAAGGTTTGGAAAGTTGCTAGGCTTCATCGTAAGTGACAAGGGTATTCAAGTGGACCCTGCCAAAGTTAAAGCCATTCAAGAGATGCCAGTTCCAAAGACAGAGAAAGAAGTCAGAGGCTTTCTAGGACATCTGAATTACATTGCCTGATTCATCTCGCACCTGACTGCTACTTGTGAACCAATCTTCAAGCTGCTGAAGAAAGATCAGGTAGTACGTTGGAATGATGAATGTCAGGCTGCTTTCGACAGAATCAAAGAGTATCTCCAAGAACCACCCATCCTTATGCCACCGGTTGAAGGGAGACCTCTGATACTATACTTGACAGTACTTGACAATTCAATGGGGTGTGTGATGGGGCAGTATGACGAGTCTGGCCGAAAAGAGCACGCCATTTATTACCTTAGCAAAAAGTTTACCGACTGTGAGACCCGATATTCACTGCTCGAGAAAACTTGCCGCGCTTTGGTATGGGCTGCTCGCCGGCTGAGACAGTATATGCTGACTCACACTACCTTGTTGATCTCAAAGATGGATCCAATAAAGTACATATTTGAAAAGCCTGCTCTGTCTGGGAGAATAGCAAGATGGCAGATGATCTTGACAGAATACGACATCCAGTACACGACTCAGAAAGCCATCAAAGGAAGTGTATTGGCAGACCACTTGGCACATCAGGCAGTAGACGACTATCAGTCAATGAACTTTGAGTTTCCAGACGAGAGCATCATGATTGTGACTGATTGTGAAGTACCTGGACCGGATGAAGGACCTGAGGAAGGATCCCGATGGTCTATGCACTTTGATGGAGCCTCCAACGCTTTGGGTAACGGTATCGGTGCTGTGATCATATCCCCTCAAGGCACTCATACTCCACTTACTGCCCGGCTATGTTTCAACTGCACCAACAACATGGCAGAGTATGAGGCATGCATCATGGGTCTTCATGCTGCGATCGACTTAAGGATCAAGTTTCTGAGTGTCTTCGGAGATTCCGCTCTCGTGATCAATCAGATCAAAGGCGAGTGGGATACGAAACATCCGAATCTTATTCCTTACAGAGAATGTGTGTTGACATTGATCCCCCATTTCACAGAGATAACTTTTGAACATTTCCCAAGAGAGGAGAATCAGTTGGCGGACGCGTTAGCTATGATGTCTTCCATGTTCAAAGTCAAGTGGGACAATGAGGCTCCCCGGATCATTATCTGGAAACTGGACGAACCGGCATACTGTTGTGATCTTGAGGCTGAGGTAGTGACTGAGAAACCTTGGTACCATGAGGTGAAGAGATACTTAGAAGCTCAGGAATACCCTGAAGGTGCGTCTGTCAACGATAAGAAGTTTCTGAGAAGGTTCGCAGCGAAGTTCTTCCTTAGCAACGACATTCTATACAAGCGAAACCATGATTCGACCTTACTGCGTTGTGTGGATAAAACTGAAGCAGAAAGGATCATGGCAGAGCTACATGAGGGTACCTTCGGAACACATTCCAGTGGACACACCATGGCAAAGAAGATCCTTCGGGCAGGATATTTCTGGTCCACGATGGAAGCCGACTGTTACCAATATTCTCGGACATGTCATAAATGTCAGATTTATGCAGATAAGGTGCACGTTCCTCCGGTTCCCCTGAATGTCTTGACTGCACCTTGGCCTTTTGCAATATGGGGCATTGATATGATCGGCGAGATCAGACCTACGACATCCAATGGGCATCGCTTCATCCTGGTAGCGATCGATTACTTTACAAAGTGGGTTGAAGCAGCTTCTTACGCCACTGTAACCAAGAATGTTGTGGCACGGTTCATTCGACACAACTTGATCTGTCGGTACGGCGTCCCTGAAAGAATCATTACGGACAAAGGTACCAATCTTAATAACAAGATGATCACTGAGCTCTGCGAGCAATTCAAGATACAACACCACAACTCTTCTCCTTACCGGCCGAAGATGAATGGGGCTGTAGAAGCAACGAACAAGAATATCAAGAAAATTGTGCAGAAGATGACAGTGACCTATAAAGATTGGCACGAGATGTTACCGTTCGCTCTTCATGGGTACCGCACCTCAGCAAGAACGTCAACCGGGGCAACTCCTTTTTCCTTGGTCTATGGCATGGAGGCAGTCTTACCGATTGAAGGGCAGATACCCTCTCTCCGGATAATGAAGGATGCAGATATGAGCGAAGATGATTGGATCCAGACTCGACTTGATCAATTAAACCTGATTGACGAAAAGAGACTCACCGCTATTTGTCATGGTCAGACGTACCAAAAACGGATGATCAGGGCATTTAACAAGAAAGTCAGACCATAAGAGTATCAAGTTGGGGACCTGGTAATCAAACGCATCATCCTTCCTCAGAGTGATCCCAGGGGCAAATGGACCCCTACGTACGAAGGGCCATTTGTGGTTAAACATGTGTTCTCAGGAGGAGCCATGATTCTAACCAACATGGATGGTGACGACCTTCCTCACCCCGCCAATGCAGACATAGTAAAAAGATACTACGCATGATAAAAGACCCGCTAGGTTGACATACCTAGGCAAAAATTAGGGCTTTCCGGCGAACCAAAAGGGTTCGGGCAAAATGAGGGATGAAATGAAAAAAATTTGTACACCCGGCAAGTCGAAAACCTAAAAAGGCGGCTTGGGCAAAAATGGGTATCCCGGTGGACTGAAAACCCGAAAGGGCGGTCCAGGCAAAAGTTAGGGATAAAGCGTAATACTATGTCTCATTGGATCACTTTGCATCCAGAATCCGGTATCAACTACCAAGTCCAGACGGCATCGATCAGTCAGCTTCATCTTCAACTAAGCAGCCGAGTGATGAGACGCTCGAAGATATAAAGGCGATAGCAGAGTTGGAACCCAGTGGGATTGTTCTTTTCACATAGCTGTTTTGTTTTCCCTTTGTACAAAATTGTATAAACTCTGTTGTTCGGCGGCGTTCTCTTACTAGGACGTCAGCCTCTTGTACATAAACGCCTATTCACAGGCAAATTCAAAAATCAATACAAATTCACAGTTCAAACCAATTGCCAATGGTTTTTTCCTTTTTCTGTTTTGTTTTGCGAAGAACGTCCAATGTTCAATTTTTGATATATGCATTTGACACTAATTGCTAACTCATAAATATTTGCATGCAAAACAAAGGATTAATTACAGGTGACATTAGAAACAGGGGCAATAATGAGTTGTCTAAGCGATCTAATTGCTATGTCCACCAAGGTACCAAGGTAAGTTCAGTTGAAGAACATAACCAAGATATCTTAACTCCCCAGAGAGTGAGCCAGCAAGTCAACATACTCTCCCCAAGCAGAGTTAGCCTACTCAGTCAGCCTTAAGGAAATCGGGTATCCCCAGCAGATCTCAACATTCCCCGGCAATATACAAACATTCTTAACAAGCATCCCCGACAGTCTTGATCTAAGATTGTTCCCCGGCGGTATACCGGACATTCAGTGGAGCCACTTCCCCAGTATATCTCAAAAATTTCCCCAGGAGAGTCCAGTCCAATCTGAAAAGATTCCCCTAGGAAAGCTGAATCATCTCCCCAGCAGGAAGCTCATCCCCAGTAGATTCTGGAAACTTCCCCCTTGCAGAGCACGAACGCGTCCCCCGGCTTTATTCAAAGGTTATTTCCCTACCAGGATATAATTGGGTTATCCTCAACCAAAATCCACAGAAAGATCGTCCTCGACGAAGTCTTCTTATCCCCAGCGGAGTCTATTAAAACTTCCAACATAACACATCAACGGTATCCCCAGCGAAGTTGTCATCAACATCTCAGCAAGGTATCTCTCTTCCCACAGAGTATTGTTCCCCAGCAAGATCGCTAGAGTAATTTTTCTCCCCGCAGAGTAATCTCCAAGTTTATTACCTCAACAGAGTCATCTTCTCCTACCGGTATTCTTGCAACCATCATTCCCCAGCGGAAACAAGAAGCACTATTCTTCAACATCAGCCCAGGAGCTAACTTCCCGGCACCCGTCAAGGATTTATTTTCCAAGATGAAAACATACATTCATGAACATTACATCTTCATACACTATAGCATGCATATACGCATCATGAACATATAATCTCATCACGCATGTCATACATCATGACATCGCATACAACTAACGTTTTGTCTTTTCAGGACAAAAGTTAATACAAAGATAATTACTATCAACGATCGCGACTAAAGATCCGATTCCTGTATCTTGCCAGGGTGTATCTGTTGACGACCACATTACCAGACTCGATTCCTATATCCTGCCAGGGCACGTCTGAAGAGTTCGAAGATCCGATTCCTGTATCTTGCCAGGGTGTATCTGTTGACGACCACATTACCAGACTCGATTCCTATATCCTGCCAAGGCACGTCTGAAGAGTTCGAAGATCCGATTCCTGTATCTTGCCAGGGTGTATCTGTTGACGACTACAGTACCAGACTCGATTCCTGTATCCTGCCAGGGCACGTTTGAAGAGTTCGAAGATCCGATTCCTGTATCTTGCCAGAGTGTATCTGTTGACGACTACAGTACCAGACTCGATTCCTGTATCCTGCCAGGGCACGTCTGAAGAGTTCGAAGATCCGATTCCTGTATCTTGCCAGGGTGTATCTGTTGACGACTACAGTACCAGACTCGATTCATGTATCCTGCCAGGGCACGTCTGAAGAGTTCGAAGATCCGATTCCTGTATTTTGCCAGGGTGTATCTGTTGACGACTACATTACCAGACTCGATTCCTGTATCTTGCCAGGGCACGTCTGAAGGGTTTGAAGATCCGATTCCTGTATCTTGCCAGGGTGTATCTGTTGACGACCAACATTACCAGACTCGATTCCTGTATCTTGCCAGGGCACGTCTGAAGAGTTCGATGATCCGATTCCTGTATCTTGCCAGGGTGTATCTGTTGACGACTATATTCTCCAGACTCGATTCCTGTATCTCGCCAGGGCACGTCTGAAGAGTTTAAAGATTCGATTCCTGTATCCAGCTAGGGCACGTCTACATAAAGAGTTTGAAGATCAACTCCTGTAGCAGACCAGGTAATTTTCTTTCTTTCTCAGGTATGCAAGTTCTCGCTAAGGAATCTCTTACGCGACCGACACCTCCCGATGGCATCTATAAGCCCATCCACATACCAACAGTTCCAAATGGCATCTATAAGCCCATTCCCGACAAGGTTCTGTCCCATCTCCAGATGGCATCTATAAGCCCATCCCCCTATCCATCATCTTTCCAAATGGCATCTGTAAGCCCATTCCCGCTGTGATCGGTGGATCTGGAACTGACTGTTTAACGCTGGTTCGCGAAATGTCGCGGAAGCAAGAGTCGCCACCGTCTTTTATTTTCTCCAAATGGAAAGGACAAAAGCACAGAAAAATTCCTTATAGAGATTGCTCTCGGTTCGGGAGGTAGGTTATAGAAAGGGAAGGTGTTAGCACCCTTTCTATCCATGGTTATCCATGGGCTCTTAGATACTTGCTCATTGTGTTTTCAAAAATGGTTTGTTTGCTTTTCAACTGTGGGTTTTTAAAAAGTTTCTTTGAAAATTTCAGATCGACTCTTGTGTCAGAGTGTTTGAAAAATTGTTTTGAAAGCTTTTGAAAAGTGTCGGTGTGAAAAGATTTTTGTTTGTTTTTGAGGAGAGCAAGTATCTACGAGAACCTACCTACCCTAAGGAATTCGTCTGTGTAAATGTCCTTTAAAGTAGTGCCATCCCACCATTGAGAGGTAGGTAGCACCACCGTTGGAGGTGTTCGGGTCAATTCGAGGTTCGGGACATGGTGATCACCAGAGCAATGGGAAGACACCTTAGAAGCTACCCTCATGCCAGGTTCCCGGATTATGAGGACTTACTAAGACATCCTCTACTCGACGATCACCTTTCGAAGGCAAGGCAACAGTGAGGCGTACCCTAGGGGTGGTGTGTGCGATTCGTGTGTCAGATTCAGATATTTGTCTTGTCATGCTTATCAGTGTTCTACGCTTGTTTTTTATTATGGCCATTCATTCTTGCATGCTTTGTTTTAACAGTTAATATTTGCGGGAAAAGTAAATTCTAAACTATTACAAATGGCACGGGTCCACATCGCCAAAATTAAACCGGACCCGATTTGACAGAAAAATAAATAAAGCAAATAAAAGTGCGAGAAGTAATTGTTACAAAGCTTTGGGAGAGGTACATAATTATTTAAATGACATAAAGTAAATACGCGAAATTAAATAATTAAAAATATGGGCGTTGGACCCTTTTGCAAAAAATTAAATTAATAAGGAATTAAAATTAAAATTAAAAGAAAGATGTTTTTGGTATTTTAGTATTTTATGACTTAATATGAAAAAGAGAATTAATTAAAATAAAAATAAAAGGCAAACCCTAATTTTAGTTATTTTTAAACTTATTAAAAAATATTGAAATTTGACCTAATTTAAACCTAAGTGATTTATGTACAATTTAATTATAAAAATAAATAAATAATAATATTATGGTAAAAAGGAAAAAAATTAAAAGGAAATAAAAATTATCAATTAAACCTAATTCTATGTTTTTGTATTTTTGCTATTAAAAGAATTAAAATTAAAACTCTAATCTAAATTAATTTATTTACATGAAAATATTAAAATAAAAATTATTTATCATGTTTTTATCTTTTTTCTGATTTTTTAGGCATTTTTTGTATTTTTGTAAAATAATTAATTAAACTAAAACAAAGAAAAATAAAAATCATAATTAAAAATAAAATATAAGAAAAATAGAATTTGCAAACCAGGGGGGTGGAAGTCCCAAATTGGAGGTTTTGATCTAGTAATTTGGCCCAACAAAGCTTCAAGCCCATTGACTTTTTTGAATAGTGTGTGGTCACTTTGACCAGGGTTTATGGTGCTCTTTAATCTCAGCCCTTGGATTGCTCCCGATGGACGCGTGGGTGGATGGATGATGAAGGTGTACGCTGTGCCTTGACGTTGAAAACGCATATGAATTCCTGTGGAAAAAATAATGTGAAGAATAACGCAGACCTGGGGTTCGAACCCAGGTCTTGGACATTGCAAAGGGATACACCTGCCACTGAACCATGTCAACGCGTTTTAATATATAATAGCTAATAAATAATATAAAAGAAAGTAAAGGAGTTAGTGGACAGCACGCGAAACATTCAAACGTGCCAATCAGCGTTCGCCAACACATCGTCTTCCTCACGTGTTTTCTTTTTTTTTTTCTGAAACAAGAACGTATGGCAACGGTTTTAGACGCGCTTCCTTAGGCCATCTAATGAAAAATAGCGATTAGCTCTCAAGGGTTTATAAATTAGGCGCGATGGTCCTATCTCCTTCGTCTGAACATGCTGAGTACAACCATGGTGGTCTTAAGGCGTAATTTTTCCTCTTTGCAAAAGCCCTAAATTCACAACCCTGTAAACCCTAGAAATCGCGCATGGTACAATTGTATATGCAGCATAATAATCAAATTAAACATCATGGTTAGCTTTAAAACTTCATTATGAACATGAATCAAGTAATATATTTCACAAACAATGCATAGAATGGAATGTAAGATTATGAAATTTGTTCGAAACAGTTCCGGTTCTAGGTACCGATTCTTGGCGTTTGAGTGGAAGTTTGTGATTGGAATCTGATCAGTGAAGCTTCAGGAAGCCAATGGAATGAATATTAGGGCTTGAATCGTCCTCTAGCAATGATTTCAGTTTTGAGTTTTATGGAGAAAATTTCAAGTTCTTCAATGGCCTTTTAGCGCAGCTTTTGGTCCCCTGTGATTAGGGTTCTCATCTAGCATTTGTACTGAAGGCATTAGGTTAACAAAATTGATGAAAATCTCTTGCAATCATGGATTGAATATTTGATTTTCTTCCATTATGTTTTCAATCTTTTTCACATGGTTTTTGTATCAATTAGCATCCAATCAAGCCAAATCTTTCCACATTTGAATGTGCACGAAATCCTGATGGCAAAACATGCATGAACATGCTTAGAATGATGAATCATAATTTAAATGAATTAATATGAATAATAATTCAAATAAATAAATAAAAAATGAGAAAATACTTCCCTTTGGGCCAAGTGGTCGTGAACATGCTTAGAATGATGAATCATGGAAGAAAAATGGGCCCATTAGCAATTTTAGGTCATTTGAAGTAGTGTTGACTTTTCAAAATATCCAAAAATTTCCCAACTTCCACAAGGCATAACTTGCTCAATTATTAAGCTTTTCTCATGTTCTTGGACATTTTGGAAAGGTCTTTGAGTCCTCTAACCAATGCCTTTGGTCCCATGTCATTTTGATTTACCAATCTAAAGTTATGGCCTTTGACTTAAAGTCCCTTTTTGTTGACTTTTGAAAATGACCTATAATGTTGAAATTGATAACTTTTTGTGAGAGCATTTCTTGGACTTGAAGTATGAAGATGAGTTGTAGGAAATGTCTTTCTCTTCAAAATGAGCTTTGGATGGAATTTTTCTGATAATCCATGTGAAAGTTATGCCCTGGTCAATTTCAGTTGACTTTTTCAACTGTCCAAATATAGTAACTTTTGCATCTTGATGATTTTCTGAGCCAAATTTTGAGAATCATGATCAAGCATTGATCAAATGATGTTTGTGGCTTCAAAATGATATGTTGACCAAAAATTTGAACTTTTGACTGCCAAATGACCATTTTGCCCCTACAGTTGACTGTAGTGCAATTTAGGGTTTTGACAGTGCAATTTTGAGCTGAATGTCTTGAAACTTGATATGAGGATACTTGACCATATTTGTAGGCATATGAGACTTGATTGGACCTTTGAACACTCCATTTTCTTGATCAGAACACAAACCCTAGTTTTGACTGTATGGGAGGCCTTTGCACTGTGCAACCCTTGGGGAATTTTGCAGCTTGGCTTAGCAATTTCTTGGAGAATATGGGAGGGCAAATTTTGGGGTACAACACCCGCTATCACACTGCTGATACTCAACTATGTGAGTGCAAATTTCTGGGCACTCTAGTGTTCAATCATCTTCCACCTTCGGATCACGAAAGGCACACACGCCAATCTACATCCTCAGGTCTAAGAAGATTGAACAGGGGCAACTGTTGTACCCCAAAATTTTCCCTCCCATATTCTTCAAAGTTTTGACAAACATCACCCCAAATTGTTCAAAGTCTACTCAAGGGCTACACAGTCAACCACTCTCCTAAAGCCAGTCAAATGAGGGTTTTGGTTCCTGCAAGGAAGTTGAGGTTTTCAAGGGCTCAATCAAGTCCCATAGGCCCATACACATTGTCAAGCACCTACATGTCAAGTTTCAAGGCTCACAAGGTCAAGTTGCACAGTCAAAAAACCCTAATTGCTCCGTAGTCAACTGCAGGGGCAAAATGGTCATTTGGCAGTCAAAAGTCAAAATTTTTGGTCAACATCTTATTTTGAAGCCACAATCATCATTTGGTCAAGTCTTGACCATGATTCCACAAGAATGGCTCAAAAATCATCAAGATGCAAAAGTTTCTATTTTTGGACAGCTAAAAAGTCAACTGTAACTTGACCAAGGCATAACTTTTTCATGGTTCATCAGAAAAATCCCATCCAAAGCTCATTTTGAAGGGGATGACATTTCCTACAACTCATCTTCACATTCCAAGTCCAAGAAATGTTCTCACAAAAACTTATCAATTTCAACATTATAGGTCATTTTCAAAAGTCAACAAAAAGGGACTTTAAGTCAAAGACCATAACTTGAGATTGGTAAATCAAAATGATATGGGACCAAAGACATTGGTTAGAGGACTTCAAGACCTTCCCAAAATGTCCAAGAACATGTTCATAACTTCAAAATTGAGCAAGATATGCATTGGAGAAGTTGGGAAATTTTGTGAAATGGCCAAAATCATTTATCCTTGAAATTTCATTTTTGACAAAAGGGGCCCACTTTTTCCACTTGATTCAGATTGGCCATGATTCCCACGTGTCCCACAAATTATTTCAAAATTTAAAATTAATTTTTTCATTTTTATTTAATTTTATTTGATTTAATTCATTTTAAATCATTTAAAATCAAATAAAATCAAAGAAGTTAATTAAGGGGATATTTCTTGTATTGAATTGCTTTGATACATCATCATTGACATTCCAATTTCGTGCAAGGGGCTAAAAGAAGCAAGAATTCAAATTTTGGCTTAAGAATGGAAAGTGCTTCAATGGAGTTTATGGAGAATCCTAAGCATGAATGCATTGCATTATTGGCCATAATTTTGATCAAAACTCATTACATAAGAGATATGCAAGCCAACACAATTTTTTTGGACGACCTAGAAAGCTAAAAAACGGCCAGGACCAAAACAAAAATTTGTCAAAAAAGTGAGGGATTGAAAGCTAGGTTACAGGCACTTTGAGATCAAAAGAAGCACATAGCCTTCTTCATTGCCACGCCCTGAAGCTGAAGAGACCAAAAACACAGCCTGAGATCACCTATACGACGCTGTAAGTTGTCTCAAACTTGCCCCTGTGCACGAAATCCATACTCTCTATTCTTGCATATTTTCTCAAATTTTTTGGTATAATCATGTTGTTTGTTTGATTCTGGATCTAATAGCATTATTCAATTCCATTTTTATGCCTTGTATGACCAAATCCGTGCCTAGGGTTTGTGTATTTTGTTTTTAGGCGTTTGGTTTTCAGGAGAAATCAAGGCGAACCATGAGTAGGAACGTGATCAGGGGACCAAGACGAGATCATCCATGGCTTTAGGTGGTGTTTTCATGGCCTGAGGATAATTTTTGAAGCAGCCTGCAAACTTTCCTGCGGATAGAAATCCGCAGGTAAAAGAACCAGTGTCCAAGGAAGAAGACGCTGACGCGTCCCCTCCTCATTTGTCCGTTTGAATATCAGCGCGCTTTTCTTTTCTTTTTTCTAGGGAATACTTGATTTACTAATATAATATATACGTGTTATTATTGTTTCAATTAAAACATGCAGCTCAGCTGGCAACACATCAGTGGATTCCTCCAAAGCGCACGAGTTCAAGTCCTGGTTCTGGCCTTTTTCCACCTTTTCCATAATTAACTTGTTTTCTTTGTTTTTCCTTGTTTTATATTTTTAAACTTAATTTAATTTATATTCAAATAATTTTCTCATGCATTTAAAAATTCACAAAAAATATTTTCTTTTTGCATTTTAATCAGAAAAATGTTTATTTAATTTTTGATATTAAAAATAATATTTTTGCATGCATATTTTAATTAATTGTTAAATAATCATTAATTTGACTTTTATTTTGCTTTTAATTATCAAAATTTACCCAAAAAACCAAAAAAATATAATTAACACCTTTATTATTATTTTTATTTTGTAAATAAATCATAATTGAACTAGTTTTTAATTAGGCCATTTAAACATTTTAATAATTAAAATAGATTTAGATTTAGGTTAATCTTTAACTTTGTTTCTTTTTATTTCTATTTTATTTCATAAAAAATATAAAAAAACAAAAAAATATTTTCTTGTAATTAAAATAATTAATTAGTTTTCAATTTCATTTAATTACCAAAAAAAAGACAAAAAAAAATTAATTCCCTTCTCTTTATTCGCGCGTATTTAATTTGTTCGATTATTATGTAATTGCTCCGGATATGTAATAGTAAATAGGACCTTTTACTTTCCGCACTTATTTACTCAAAACGGGTCTTTGTAAAGATTTGGCGATGTATAGACTCGCGCCTTGTAATAGCGTAGAATTTACGTTTTTTGCAATTTACTTTCTGCACCCCTTTTAACTGTTAACTTGTATGAAAGAATGTATGCCCAAATAAAATCAAAGCGTAGATCACTATAATGCATGACAAGATAAAGCATAACTGAAAATAACACACAAATTCACACACCACTCTTAGGGTACGCCTCACTGTTGCCTTGCCCTCGAAACGTGGTCGTCGAGTATAGGACGTTTTAGTAAGTCCTTATGTCCATGAATATGGCATAAGGGTAGCTTCTAAGGTGTCCTACTATTGCTCTGGTGACCACACTGTTGCCTTGCCCCTCGAAACGTGGTCGTCGAGTATAGGACGTTTTAGTAAGTCCTCATGTCCATGAAAATGGCATGAGGGTAGCTTCTAAGGTGTCCTACTGTTGCTCTGGTGACCACACTGTCCCTACACTCGAATTGACCCGAACACCTCCAACGGTGGTGCTACCTACCTCTCAATGGTGGGATAGCACTACCTTAAGGACATTTACACAGCCTAATTCCTTAGGGTAGGTAGATGACTCGTAGATACTTGCTTTAATTCAAAACAAATCAAAACTTCTTTTCACACCGACACCTTTCAAAAAGCTTTCAAAAAACAATTTTTCAAACACTCTTGAGGACTGATACAAGAGTCGATCTGAAACGTTAAACGAAACTTTTTCAAACCCACTCACACTTTGAAAAGAAAACAAATATTTTGACAACACAAATGAGCAAGTATCTAAGAGCCCATGGATAACCATGGATAGAAAGGGTGCTAACACCTTCCCTTTCTATAAATCTACCTCCCGAACCGAGAAACTATCTCATAAGGAATTTTGCTGTGCTTTTGTCCTGTCCATGTTGGAGAAAATAAAAGACGGTGGCGACTCTTGCTTCCGCGACATTTCGCGAACCAGCGTTAAACAGTCAGTTCCAGATCCACCGATCACAAAGACTAACCTGATAACTCTGAGGGAAGCCACGAAGAATCCCAGTACTACATCACTGCAGTATAATCCGAACGCCCACTGCGCCTATCACTTCGATAGCCCAAGGCATGATACAAATAACTGCTGGGCCTTGAGGAATAAGGTGCAAGATTTGATTGAAGCTAAAGAAATTGAGTTTGACGCACCGGAAAAGCCTAATGTTATGACTGCTCCTATGCCCAAGCATGGAGTAAATGTTGTGGACGATGATTCATTTGTGACCTTTATGGAAGACATTTCTACTCCTTTGATGATAGTGAATAAGAATCTATTATCGGTCGGTTTATTTCCGGGCTGTTGCGAAGGTTGCCATCTATGTTCAATCCTGCCTGCTGGTTGCCATTTACTGAAATCAGGCATTCAACGCCTGATGGATAACAAAGAGATCCTGTTTGAGAAAACTTTGATTCCGCTGATTCCCGTTGAAGATGTTTCCATCATAATTTCCGCCAATCCTTCCAAGGCTTCCTCGAGAAAGCCTGTTAGGATTACATCTGTTCCAAGAGTTGCTCCATTAATCATTACTATTCCTGGTCCAATCCCATACACTTCGGATAAGGCTGTCCCGTGGCACTATGGGGCCGATGTGTATTATCATGGGATCAAACAAGACTTGAAGGTTGAAGAGGTTGATACTGAGGTCATCAATATTGTCGGGGCTAGCAAGGTCACCCGAAACGGAAGACTCTTCTCTCCTGAGAATTCCCCCCCAATTATTCAAAAGCCTGTTGCTATTCCATCTGCCAGTACATCGGCTACTGTCCCAGTACATATTCCAGTAATCACCCCTGTTGCCGAGTCATCTAACGCTCGGGGCAAAGAGATCACAGGTGAGCCTGCCCGGATGGAGGCACCTAAGAAGATTGTTGTAGAAACCTCTAGACAGAAGATAGAGGAAATTTTTAAGATTATCAAGAAGAGCGACTACAATGTAGTCAAGCAGCTGGGGCAGACCCCGTCGAAGATCTCCATGTTATCCTTATTGTTGTGCTCGGAAGCCCACACAAAGGCTTTAATTACTTTCCTTAAAACTGCGCATGTGCCGCAGGAAACATCTGCTGATCAATTCAAAGACTGTGTAGCTAGTTTGACTGCTGACAACGGGTTGGGTTTCTCCGACGCAAATCTGACTACTAAAGAAAGGAATCACAATGACGCTCTGCATGTTTCGATCGAGTGCAGGGGCACTACTCTGGCCCATGTACTGGTGGATACTGGGTCCTCATTAAATGTTTTACCCAAGAAAGCGTTAGACTGGCTAGACTGTGAAGAGTTGGTTATGAAGCCGAGTAATATTGTGGTTAGGGCCTTTAACGGGTCCAAAAGGATGGTGCACGGGGAGGTGGATGTCCCTATTAAAGTTGGTTCCCAGACTTTCGCATCTACGTTCTATGTAATGGACATTCGACCATCTTATTCTTGCTTGCTAGGTCGCCCGTGGATTCATAAAGCTGGAGAAGTGACTTCTACGCTCCACCAGATGTTGAAATATCCAATGAAGGGGAATATTGTTACAGTACGAGGGGAAGAGGAGTACACGGTGAGTCACCTTAACTCTTTTCGACATGTGGAGATGGATGGAGAGTTCATTGAAACCCCGTGTCAAAACTTTGAAGAAGTCCCCCAGACTCTGGCGTCGACTGAAACTGTTGCTGAAGAACCTCCGATGAAGATGGCTTCCCTCAAGGATGCCAGGACTGTTATTGAAAAAGGTGGGTGTGCAAATTAGGGCCAACTCCCTGACTTTGCACACAAGACTGACAAATTTGGTTTGGGTTTTACTGCAGAAGCTCAAAGGGCTGTTCGGCGCGCACGAATTGGAAGACCTTCTCTGTGCATCAGTAGTCCGGGAGTGAATGCGATTGAAGACGATGAAGAAGAGTCGGAGTTTGAAAGCTGGATCTACCTGACTACCGACAGTGGATTGAGCAACTGGACAACAAATGACTTCGTTCCCGTTTCTTTTATTACAAAGTAATAGACTTTTGTTTTAAGATTTGTAACAGACAATTTGAAACTTTACGGCCCGGTGCCTTGCCCGAGGCACCTTGGCTTAGTTTGTGAGGGCTTATTATTTGTCATTCTCATATATCATCAATAAAGCATTGGACGTTTCTTGCATTAAAAATTTTGCGCTCCTTGTTTTTCTTTTCTATCTTGCACTTTATCAAAACAGCTATTGTCTTACACACACTCACATATCATAATGCAGATCCACATCCACTATGGATCCCACTGATAACGACTCTGCTACTGCCAGTTATGACTTCGAAAATCTGATCAACCAAGGCGAGGACGAAGGTGAGGATGATTGTGAAGTGCCTGGGGAACTTGCTAGAATGTTACTACAGGAAGAGAGGGCCATACAACCCCATGAAGAGCCAGTGGAATCAGTGAATCTGGGTACAGAAGAAAACAAGAAAGAGGTCAAGATCGGTGAAAATCTGGAGTCTAGTGTCAAGCAACGGTTAATACAAATGCTGCGTGACTATGTTGAGATCTTTGCTTGGTCTTATGAAGATATTCCTGGGTTCGATACCGATATTGTAGTTCACCGCTTGCCAACCAAAGAAGACTGTCCTCCAGTGAAGCAGAAAGTTCGCCGTATGCGCCCAGAGATGTCTGAGAAAATCAAAGCTGAGGTCATGAAACAGTTTGATGCCGGTTTTCTAGCAGTTACTTCTTACCCACAGTGGGTTGCCAACGTGGTTCCAATGCCGAAGAAAGATGGTAAGGTGCGGATGTGTGTGGACTATAGGGATCTGAATAGGGCAAGTCCCAAGGATGATTTCCCACTCCCTCATATCGGTGTTCTCGTCGACAACACCGCACAACATAAGATCTTCTCCTTTATGGATGGTTTTTATAGTTACAATCAGATTAAGATGGCTCCCTAGGACATGGAGAAGACAACGTTCATTACATAATGGGGTACCTTTTGCTACAAAGTCATGCCATTCAGATTGAAGAATGTTGGGGCAACGTACCAGCGCACCATGGTCGCTTTGTTCCATGACATGATTCATCATGAGATTAAGTTATACGTTGATGACATGATTGCAAGGTCCCAAACTGAAGAGGAACACCTTGACCATCTCCAGAAGCTATTCGACAGGTTGAAGATGTACAAGCTGAGGTTAAACCCGAACAAGTGCACCTTCGAGGTAAGGTCTGGTAAGCTGCTGGGTTTTGTCGTTAGTGATAAAGGTATTCAAATGGATCCTGAAAAGGTGAAGGCTATACAAGAGATGCCAGCTCCTCGAACTAAAAAAGAAGTCAGAGGATTTTTGGGACGTCTGAACTACATTGCCCGATTCATTTCGCACCTGACTGCTACTTGCGAGCCAATTGCACCTGACTGCTACTTGCGAGCCAATCTTCAAGCTATTGAAGAAAGATCAAGTGGTAAGATGGAATGATGAATGTCAGGCCACTTTCGAGAGGATCAAGGAATATCTCCAAGAGCCACCTCTTCTGATGCCTCCAGTTGAAGGAAGTCCTTTGATCTTATACTTGACAGTACACGATAATTCAATGGGGTGCGTGCTAGGGCAGCATAACGAGTCTGGCCGAAAAGAGCATGCCATTTACTACCTTAGCAAAAAGTTTACTGACTGTGAGACCCGATACTCACTGCTTGAGAAAACTTGCTGTGCTTTGGCATGGGCTGCTCGCCGGCTGAGACAGTATATGCTGACTTACACTATTCTATTGATATCAAAGATGGACCCAATCAAGTATATTTTGGAAAAGCCTGCCTTGTCTGGAAGAATAGCAAGATGGCAAATGATCTTAACCGAGTATGACATCCAGTACACAACCCAAAAGGCAATCAAGGGAAGTGTGTTGGAAGATCATTGGGCGCATCAGGCAGTGAATGATTACCAGTCTATGAAGTTTCCGGATGAGAACATCATGTTGGTGACTGACTGTGAAAAACCTGGACCGGATGAAGGACCTGAGGAAGGATCCCGATGGTCTATGTATTTTGACAGATCTTCAAACGCCTTGGGTAATGGCATTAGCGTCGTGATCATATCTCTTGAAGGCTGTCATACTCCGTTCACCGCTCGATTATGTTTCAACTGCACTAATAACATGGTAGAGTATGAAGAATGCATCATGGGGCTTCGAGCAGCTATTGACTTAAGGATTAAGTTCTTGAGTATATTCGGAGATTCCTCTCTCGTGATCAGTCAGATTAAAGGCGAGTGGGATACAAAGCACCCAAATCTTATTCCTTACAAAGAGTATGTATTGACGTTGCTTCCGCACTTCGAGGAGATAACCTTTGAACATTTCCCCAGGGAGGAGAATCAGTTAGCGGACGCGCTAGCTACCATGTCTTCTATGTTCAAGGTCAGATGGGACAATGAAGCTCCCCAGGTTACCATTGAGAGGTTGGACGAACCTGCACATTGCTGTGACATTGAGACTGAAGAGGTAGCAGATAAACCCTGGTTTCACGAGGTAAAGAAGTATCTTGAGGCTCAGGAGTACCCCGAGGGTGCATCTGTTAATGATAAGAAATTCCTGAGGAGGTTCGCGGCAAAGTTCTTCATCAGTAATGGTATCCTTTACAAGCGTAACCATGATTCAACCTTACTGTGATGTGTGGATAAAAACGAGGCAGAAAGGATTATGGCAGAATTACATGAAGGTACTTTCGGAACTCATTCCAGTGGACACACCATGGCAAAGAAGATCCTTTGGGCAGGATATTATTGGTCCACTATGTAAGCCGATTGTTATCAGCATTCTCGGACTTGTCATAAGTGCCAAGTCTATGCTGATAAGGTGCATATACCTCAAGTTCCTCTAAACGTCTTGACGGCTCCTTGGCCCTTTGCAATGTGGGGCATCAATATGATTGGTGAGATCAGACCTACTGCATCCAACAAGCATCGTTTCATCCTGGTAGCGATTGATTACTTTACAAAGTGGGTTCAGGCAGCTTCCTTTGCTACAGTGACCAAGAACGTTGTGGCACGGTTTATTCGGCATAATTTGATCTGTCAATATAGTGTACCCGAGAGGATCATTACGGATAACGATACAAATCTCAACAATACGATGATCACCGAGCTCTGCAAACAGTTTAAGATACAACATCACAACTCTTCTCCTTAACGGCTGAAGATGAATGGAGCTGTTGAAGCAGCTAATAAGAACATTAAGAAGATTGTGCAGAAGATGACAGTGACATATAAAGACTAGAATGAGATGTTACCGTTCGCTCTTCATGGGTACCGAACCTCAGCGCGGACTTCAATAGGGGAAACACCATACTCTTTGGTGTATGGTATGGAGGCAGTCTTACCCATTGAGGTCCAGATACCCTCTCTTCGAATTATGAAGGATGCAGGTTTGAGCGAGGACGACTGGATCCAGACCCGGCTTGATCAACTAAACTTAATCGACGAAAAGAGACTTACTGCTATTTTTCATGGTCAGACGTATCAAAAGCGAACGATCAAGGCATTTAACAAGAAAGTTAGACGACAAGAGTATCAAGTTGGGGATCTGGTGATCAAACGCATCATATTACCACAAGGTGATCCCAGGGGCAAATGGACCCCTACGTATGAAGGGCCATTTATGGTTAAGAACATTTTTTCAGGAGGAGCTGTGATTCTAACCACCATGGATGGTGACGACCTTCCTCACCCCGTCAATGCAGACATAGTAAAAATATACTACGCGTAATCAAAGACCCGCTAGGTTGACTGGCCTAGGCAAAAATAAGGGTTTCCCGGCGAACCAAAAGGGTTCAGGCAAAAATAAGGGATGAAAATGCAAAAAAACTGTACACCCGGCAAGTCGAAAACCTAAAAAGGTGGCTTGGGCAAAAAAAGGTATCCCGGTGGACTGAAAACCCGAAAGGGCGGTCTAGGCAAAAATTAGAGATTGAAGCGTAACACTATGTCTCATTGGATCATCTTGCAACCAGACTTCGGTATCGACTATCAAGCTCGGACGACACTAATCAATCTGATCTACCTTCAACCAAGTAGAAAAGTGATGAGATGCTCGAAGATATAAAGGCAATAACAGAGTTGGAACCCAGTGGGATTGTTCACATAGCTGTTTTTCTTTGTTTTACACAAACTGTATAAACTCTATTTTTCGGTGGAGTTCTCTTACTAAGACGTCAACCTCTTGTACAAAAACGCCTATTTACAGGCCAACTTCAAAATCAATACAATTCATTTTCACAAAGAAATTTCAAAATTGTTTTTCTTTTTCTGTTTTGTTTTGCAAGAATGTCCAATGTTCATTTTTGATATATGCATTTGACAATAATGGCTGCTCATAAATATTTACATGCGAAACAAAAGACAATTACTCGTAATATCAGGAACAAGGGCAAACAAGAAGTGTCAAAACCTTACAGTTGCTCTGTCCACCAGGTATAGGGATAAACCTAGTTGGAGAATACGATTAAAGATACATTCACTCCCCGCAGAGCAAAAGGTATCTAAGAACAATGATTCCCCCCAAGCAGAGTTTCTCTATCATCAGCACTAGAAGATTATCCCCAGTGGAGTTTATTTCTTCCACAAGCAGAAATTCAATCCCCAATAGGGTTCATTAGCACCAGCAACAATAATTCATCCCCAACTAAGATTATTTCTCCAAATCAACAGATCTTCTAGCAGAATATCTCTTCCCTACAAAGTCATTCTCTCACCAGTTTATTCTCCAGCAGGATTATTATCACAATCATCTTCGGTCGTTATCCCCGGCGAGAACGAAGAATTCAACTCTTTTGCTCTAGCAGCAGTCCAGGATTTATTTTCCCCAGCTAGAGAACATCACAAAAACATTTGCATATCCATACATCATGACATATGCATACGCACCATACGGCACAATCTCATTTATTTTGAGAACATCATTGCTTGATACATGTCATGCATTACATACGATTAACCTTTACCTTTCAGGAAAGATATAATCAAATTCTCACAAAGTTCAAGCTATGAAGCCCGGGTTTGACCGAATAGTACCTTGATTTCTACAACATATTGTGAAGCCCAGATTCGACCGGATAACAATATCAAACACCGCGAAGCCTGGATTCGACCAGATAGTGGTTTATCTTTAAGCTATGAAGCCCGGATTCAACCGGATAATAGTTTAATCCCCAGCAAGACGTGAAGCCCAGATTACGACCGGATAAAAGCTCAACAAGTTATTGTGAAGCCTAGATTACAACCAGTTAGCAATACAAGTTACTGTGAAGCCTGGATTACGACCAGATAGTAGTGCAAGACACCATGAAGCCTAGACTTGACCAGATAGTGGTATGTCATAAACACAAGTCGTGAAGCCCGGATTACGACCAGATAACAGCTCAACAAGTTATTATGAAGCCTGGATTACGACTAGATAACAATACAAGACCATGAAGCCTGGATTACGACCAGATAATGGTAGAAGACGTTGTGAAGCCTGAATCATGACCAGATAGCAGCCAAAGACACCGCGAAGCCGGGATTATGACCAAATAGTGGTATATCTTTAATACAAGTTATGAAGCCCGGATTAAGACCATATAGTATCTTGATTTCTCCGAACACCATGAAGCCTGGATTCGACCAGATAATGGTATGAGACATCGCGAAGCCTGGATTATGACCAGATAGTAGTAAAAAGCACTGAAGCCTGGATTACGAACAAATAACAGTGAGGGACACTGTGAAGCTTGGATTACGACCAAATAGCAGTTTACCCAGCCAATTACTATGAAGCCTGGATTCGACTGGATATTAGTAGGCCCCAAAATCAAATGGAAGCCCGGAGGCGACCAGATAACCACTTGACTTCTTCTGAAGCCTGGATTACGACCAGATAAGAAGTAAGGTATTGTGAAGCCTGGATTACGACCAAATAGTAGTACAGGACACCATGAAGCCTGGATTCGACCAGATAATGGTATAAAGCATCGTGAAGCCTAGATTACGACCAGATAACAATAAAAGGACTAAAGCCTAGATTACGACCAGATAACAGTACAAGACACTGCAAAGCTTGGATTTCGACTAAATAACAGTTTACCTGGATAAATACTAAGAAGCCCAGAGTCGACCAGATATTAGTATGCCCTAAACTCAAGTTGAAGCCCGGATGCGACCGGATAACAACTTAATTCCTTCTGAAGCCTGGATTACGACTAGATAAGAATCAAGAAATTGCGAAGCCCGGATTACGACCATATAGTATCTTGATTTCTCCGAACACCATGAAGCCTGGATTCGACCAGATAATGGTATGAGACATCGCGAAGCCTGGATTACGACCAGATAGCGATAAAAAGCACTAAAGCCTGGATTACGACTAGATAACAGTGAGGGACATTGTGAAGCTTGGATTACGACCAAATAGCAGTTTACCCGACCAATTACTATGAAGCTCGGATTCAACCGGATATTAGTAGGCCCCAAAATCAAATGGAAGCCCGGAGGCGACCGGATAACCACTTGACTTCTTCTGAAGCCTGGATTACGACCAGATAAGAAGTAAGGTATTGTGAAGCCTGGATTACAACCAGATATCAGTACAGGACAACATGAAGCCTGGATTCGACCAGATAATGGTATAAAGCATCGTGAAGCCTGGATTACGACCAGATAACGATAAAAGGAATGAAGCCTGGATTACAACCAGATAACAGTACAAGACACTACAAAGCTTGGATTTCGACCAAATAACAATTTACCTGGATAAATACTAAGAAGCCCGGAGTCGACCGGATATTAGTGTGCCCTAAACTGAAGTTGAAGCCCGGATGCGACCGGATAGCAACTTAATTCCTTCTGAAGCCTGGATTACGACCAGATAAGAATCAAGAAATTGCAAAGCCCGGATCACGACCAGATAGCAAGATTAATCTCATCTCCCTAGTAAGTCACCGTAAAACATAGATCACGACCAGATAGCAGTCAATCTTATCACTATGAAGCCTGGATCATGACCAGATAGTAGTTCATTTTCATCTCCTCAACTAAGAGACGATTCCTAGTAGAATAACGGACGACCGAAGCTCCTAAATTTCTATTTCTCTTAAGGCAGAGATCAACATTCCCCAGTGTAGTCTTCCTCAACAACAAGTATACAGACTCTCGCTAAGGAATATCTTAGGCGATCGACACTTCTTCGGATGGCATCTTTAAGCCCATCTCCTGTCATTCATTTCCAAAAGTCATCTTTAAGCCCATTCCCGACATCACAAGACCAATATCACTTCATCCTAGTGCAAATTTCTGGGCACTTTAGTGTTCAATCCTCTTCCACCTTCGGATCACGAAAGGCCAGCAAGCCAATCTATATCCTCAGGTTTAAGAAGATTGAATAGGGGCAGCTGTTGTACCCCAAAATTTGCCCTCCCATATTTCTCAAAACATTTCAAGAGAAAATCTCAAGTTCCTCAAGGAAGTCCAAGGGTTGACCAGACAAGTTCTCTCCTAAGGCAGTCTACCTCAAATTAGGGTTTCATGTTGCATCAAGATAATTGATTCCAAGGGATCCCAAATGCTCACCGTTGTCCTAATATGTTCTCAAGATCATCCATGTTAAGTTTCAAGCCCTACAGAGAAAGTTTGCTCAGTCAATTGCTCAAAGGCCTGAAAATCGGCTTTGCTAGGGCAAAAGTCAATTATGGCCCAGATACAGTCAAACTTCAAGTTTTTTGATCAACATCCTAATTTTGAAGTATATTTAATAATTTTATCAAGGGTTGATCATGATTCATCAAGGATTGCTCATAATTCATCAAGAACCAAAAGTTGCTAAATTAGGGTTTTGTAGGAAAAGTCAACCCAACTTTGGCCAAGCATAAATTTCTCATACTTTATGACAAATGACTCATCCAAAGCTCATTTTGAAGAGGATGCAATTCTATACAATCCATCTTCAGATCCCAAGTTCAAAATATTCACTCACAAGAAGTTATGAATTTGGACATTATAGGTCATTTTGAAAAGTCAACAAAAACACCTTTTTTGTAAAAGCTTCATACATGAACATGGAATACCAAATTGCGATGAGACCAAAGGGGTTTATTAGAGGACATCTCAAGCTTTCTAAAAAGTCCAAGAACACCTTTAAAGAGTCAAAATTGAGGAAGATATGCATTGGTGAAGTTGACCCTTTTTGCAAAATTGGCAAAAGTCAACGATGCCTCAAATTACAATTTTTGCTAAATGGGCCTAACTTTTTGCACTTGTTTTGAGTTGGTAGCATGGTCCACGAGCCCTAGAACTTTCCAATTGTCTTTATCTTATTTTTATTATTTATTTTGATTTTGATTTGAATTAAATCAATTTAAATCAAAACAAATCATGGAAAAATCCAAAACATTGAAACCTCAAGATATTGTGCATGTTTCAGATCCTATATCCAGCTGGCAAGTGATTGAATTCGTGCAAGGCCTTTGTGTGCATAAAAAGATTGGTTTTGACCTATTTTTAGAAAGATTTTCAAGTGAATCAAATCCAAATCAAAAGCTATAATGGAGGAAGATTGAGAGCATAATTGTAAACCTAATTCAGTCCTTGGTATATAGTATACAATTGCAGACCTAAAACACAAGGCTTGGGAGTCGCACAAGGCAGAACCAAACTTGAAAAAAACAAAGAAAAGTGGTAATCCGTTTTGCTATTTCCAGGCGTTTTCAAGGTCCCCTAGCCATCTCATTCGATTCATGGGATTGCAAGGAGGCTGTACCAATCAAGAACAAGCACTTTCCAGCGCCAAAACCCACTGTAACTCAGCCACGACTTTGGTTTGTTCTTGAAATCGAATTGCATAATCACTACAAGAAAAAAAGAGATTTACGACACATAAATTGCGACAGTTCCCACAAAACCGTCCTTATTCCTGAATTGCGACAGTTGTCACGACGGTTAGGCTCAACCGTCGTAGATTTTCAAGCATTATTCCTGAATTGCGACAGTTGTCACGACGGTTAGGCTACTTTTTTTTATTCTTTTACTTTCCCACTTTTTTTCAGCAACACAATATCATAATATCAACACAATATCATAATATTTTCAACAACTAATATTTATTATTAAATTATAAACAAAATACAACAAATAAAAATATAAAAAAACAAAATAGGAGTAACAAACAAAATTGAAAGAGGATTAGGTTTTGTGAAAGAGCTTTTTATCCGATTGAAGCAAAGAACCACTGCCGGAAGTACGATGTTGCGCCTAGAATGGTGAAGCTTCCATTCTTCGATTCGACTCAATCTTCTTCATCTTCTGCGCGATCTTTGTATCATCCGAATATCAAGGTATATAAATTATTGATTCAATCTTCTTCTACTTCTTTTCAATTTTCTTTCGATTTTACCGTGGTGATGTGTTTCGGTTGAAGTTGCAGAATCAGTTGCATTGATGAAGATGATGAACGAATGAAGTTATTGATTCAGTGAAGATGCATTGAGGACGATTGAAAAACGGAAGGTGATGATGCTGTTTTGAGATAACCAGAAGGTGAGTTTTTCTTTCTTTCTGTGAATCTCCTTCTGAGTTTTTTGTGTGATTTTCTGATTGAATGAATCGTGAGCCAAGTGAGAGAGTGAAAGTTTTGTATGATGTAAAGGACTTGTGATGATAATGGTTTTGTAATGCTTGTGAACAACTTGTAATGAACATGATAGACTACGGTGGCTCCATATTCAGAATTTCAACCGCCGGTCACTGCAATTTGAGTGTTCATTCAGTATATTAAATCCATCCTCTTTGTCGAGAAAGGGTCTTGATGTTCATACTGTCCATCTCCATAGGCTACTGATGCGCTTTCAACATTTAGAGTCTTTATCCTTATGTGGTTGTACGGAGCTCAATGATTCAGGATTAACCCGTCTGCTAAGCTATGGTTCGAATTTACAGAAACTTAATCTAGATTGTTGTTTGAAAGTTACTGATTACGGGCTATCCCTGGTTGCTTCTGGTTGTCCCTCATTGACGTCAATTAGTCTCTATCGGTGTATCAACATTTCTGATGACGGATTAGAGACTTTAGCCACTGCTTGTTTATCTTTGAAATGCATAAACCTCTCGTACTGCTCACAAATATCCGACAAAGGGTTGAAAGCTCTTACTCATAGGTGTCGTCAGCTTCAGGCAGTTAACATATCACACTGTGAGAGTATAAGAGGTGTTGGCTTCAAAGGGTGTTCAAAATCTCTCACACATGTAGAGGCTTGGTCTTGTAAGCTCAACCCAGAAGGGGTGACGGGAATAATTAGTGGCGGTGGTATAGAGTATCTAGACGTATCTTGTTTAAGTTGGTATCCCTTAGGAGATACCTTGCTTGGAATAAGATTTTCCTCAAACCTCAAAGTCCTTAACTTTCGAATGTGCAGATCTGTTTCCGATACTTCTATTGTTGCAATAGCCATGGGATGTACACTACTTGAAGAATGGAACTTAGCATTATGTCATGAGGTGAGGATATCTGGATGGCAAGCAGTGGGGTTATATTGTCAGAATTTGAAGAGACTGCATGTTAATCGATGCCGTAATCTCAATGATAATGGCCTGCAGGCATTACGAGACGGTTGCAGAAGTCTCTCGGTTTTGTACTTGAATGGTTGTGTTCACGTGACTCCTTTTGCATTAGAGTTATTCAAGTCTCACAGAGCAAATGTTTGTATAAAGGATGAAGAGGTAATGTGCATCAATCCTTACTCCCCATTCAGATGATACTGACTGGTACATAATTGTCATCTCCCTAGAGAAAGGTCTGCATTCAGCTGAGTATTTACCAGTTGTTTCAAAAGGTCTTTATTTGTGTATAAAATGTATTTTAAAACTCGGGGTTGCTTCTAGTTATACATTACTTAGATGCTACCTGGTATAGATTTTCACCTGTCATAAATATTTACACATAATTCTGGTATTGAATTCGATAGAGGTACATTAGTATTGTAATTTGTTATTTATATCACGTAATGATCTCAATACATAATGTCACTTTGAGGACAAGTATGCATTTTCCAAAGATGTTCTTGATTACAAAAAAGATTGTTAACTATGTAGTTCTTGATTTGTTTAATCCGATAGCAAGCTGAAGTGTTGTGTCTGGACATTAAACAAGCTTCACACTAGTCTGTGTTACAATTTTCTATGAATAACAAAGCATCAAATAGTTCACGTTTTAAGTTGTTGCAACATTAGAGCTAAACTTGTCAAATAGGGACTATGTCCAACTTCATTATATGTAAAAACAAGTTCTGTCAAATCTCAAAAAAGGTAAAATTCAACATTTATAAAATGATATTGAATATAGTAAGTTCCCGACATGTTCCATTGATTCATTGATTCTATCCAAATGCACAACTTTCTTTAGATCGTTGTTCCACAATCTTTCCCTTATTTTCTTAGTATCATTATCAACAAAGAACATGAACGTCTATCCCATACCAAGTTGGATTCAAATTAAATTTGAATTTGACTTGAAATTTAAATTTAAAGCAAAACTCCATTTTGACATAAAAACAAGATATAATCATTTGATTGTAATGTGGATCTGTGACTCAAATTCAAGTGTTCTTGGTTCAAAGAAGTGGAAGTGAAATAATAAAAAACTGCACATGAAACACAACTGCAAGATTAACGCAAGATTTGATGATTTGTTTTTCAGGTTTGTTGAAAATCTGGTAAAATGCTGGTACTATTTGAAACGCCGGCGGGTTTTGCCCTTTTCAAAGTTCTCAATGAAGGAAAGCTTTCTGAAGTTCAGGTGATTATCATTATTATTATCGTTTAAACTGTTCATAGTATAAATCTATCAGTTTTTTTTATATTTTTTGTTATTTATTGGTTGTATTTTCAGTTTTTGAAGGAAAAATGATTTTGATTTTAGTTGTAATTGTTGAAAAATTATGCGAAGTCTAAAAGGAAAATACTTTTAAGAAGTGATATGGAATCCATGTTTGGACATAGTATCCAAGAACAAGACCACCAAATGCAGAATCTTCACACATCTTGCAAGTCACTCTCATTAGTGATATCTACTTCCACAGCCTTCTAGCCCACTATACCGGAAAAGCATTATGTCCACTTGCAAAACCAAGTTGAATCATCCAAATTCTTTTTCAGGTATCTACCATCATAATATCCACAAACTTTTGCTTTGATAAATTAGTAACTTACAAACTTTGTTATAATTGTATTGGTGCCGCACGAATATTCTACTGGTTTTATTAGTGAAGAACATAGGAATTTATAAGATATGGTTTAGGCATCATGTAAAAGTAATCATATGGAATCATAGATTCATTAGATGGATCATGTACTCATACCCCACTCCATGTATTCGGTCTTCAATGTCAAGACAACATCAATTAATATAAAAATTACTTTAATTTTAAATATATGTAGGTTAATTATCATGAAAGTTGGTTAAATGGTTAACATCCTAAAACTTAAATTAATGAATATCTAAATAAAGAGAATAATAATTATATGGCTCAGCGTCTAGTCACATAACAAGATGGAATAAAGAGTCATGCTATCAAGTTCTAAACAAGGGAAGAACAAGATAATGAAAAGTAATAACAGTGTAACATATGTAACAAAAATAAAGTTGAGTTAAGATCATTGTAGTTATAAAAATAGAACAAGAAAATCACATAAGCTATCACTTATTCACATATTAAAAATATTGAAGTTTTGCTTGTACAGAACAAGTAACGTCACAAATTCCGTTGCAGAAGTCACTATCTCCTATAACCTGACACGCTTACAATTCTCACATGGTTCGTTCATTCTCTCTTCTTAATTGGGGTCCCAATTTTGCTTGACTTTTTAAAACCCTCAATTTTAATTTTCAGGTTTTTTGTTTGAAATCGGTGTCCGAGATCTGTTTTTATCGTGTGGTTTTTATTAATTAATGTTTTTTTTTGTCGGTAGAATTGACAAATCTAGTTTGCCATATTTTATATTTTGATTCAATAAAGTGAGTCTCAAATTCACTTGGTTGTGTTATGTATGAATAGTATGAATATAGTGTATGTATTCACTTTGATTGATTGTTATGGGAAGAGTGGGAATTCTGATGGGGCTTTAAGGTTGTTTGAGAGGATGAAAATGGATGGGATTGAGCCTGATGAGGTTACTTATGGTGCTATTGTTAATGGGTTATGTAAGAGTGGGAGACTAGAGGAAGCTTTGGGTTATTTTCGGTTTTGTAATGAGAATGCTGTTGTTGTCAATGCTGTTTTTTATTCTAGTTTGATTGATGGACTTGGAAAGGCGGGAAGGGTGGATGAAGCTGAGAAGGTGTTTGATGAAATGGCTGAGAAGGGGTGTCTGCCGGATTCATATTGCTACAATGCGCTCATCGATGGACTTTGTAAGTGTGGGAGGATAGCCGATGCTTTAGTGCTGTTTAAGAGGATGGAGTGTGATGGTTGTGAGCATACTGTGTATACGTTTACTATACTTATCAGTGAGCTTTTCAGGGTGCATAGGAATGAAGAAGCCGTCAAGATGTGGGATTTGATGATTGACAAAGGGATAACGCCGAACGTTGCTTGTTTTAGGGCTCTTTCAATTGGAATGTGTCTTTCAGGAAAAGTTGCGAGGGCTTGTAAAGTGCTGGACGAGCTTGCACCTATGGGGGTTGTTCTTGAAACAGCTTATGAAGATATGATTGGAGCGCTGTGTAAAGCTGGTCGTGTGAAGGAGGCTTGTAAGTTGGCTTATGGAATTGTGGATAGGGGTAGAGAAATACCTGGGAAGATTAGAACTGTGATGATTCATTCCTTAAGAAAAGCTGGGAATGCTGATTTGGCTATCAAGTTGATGCATAGCAAGATTGGTATTGGATATGATCGAATGCGGAGCTTTAAAAAGAGAGTCAAGTTTCAAACCCTTGTTGACAACTGAGATATTTCAGGTGGATATCATGTGGCATTTGGAAACTGGTAAAGGCCAAAGCCAGTTTTAGTTCGAATGTGATGGGAATAGTTAGCTTTAAGGTGTAGTATTTACCCCAAAAGTCAATTTATTTATAAACTGGATAAGAATAGAAGTAATAATAAGTTCTAGTTGCTTGGACTCAAACCATTGCTGCTGGCCTTATCAAAATACAGAGAAATAGTAAAACCACGATGCACTAGTGGGAATCACGAGTTCTCAAATGTTGTACAATTATTATTATAAACTAAACATAGTATGCAGGGACCTGATTGATTATGTACTGCATCTCAAACATAGGAGCCGTGAAAATGTTGATATATTTGGACTAGAATAGGTCAGTATGTCTTTCTTACTAGTTCCCATGTGATGCCGGGGAATAAAATTCCCTAATTGAATTTGAATTAAATGGTTGTGGTTTTAATTTTAACTTGAAGAGTTCATATATTTACTTTTAAATTCACCTGGAATGACTGTGTTCTTAGCTATACCTTTTAAGTTATACCTTTTTTTTAATCATATAACACATTGTGTTTGTAATATTTGTTCTTTTAAAGTTGTCATAAATGAGCTTCTGTGCCTGTATGAATTAACCAAATGTTCTTAATGACCTTGTTTTTTTTTGGATAGAAAAATCAGTCTTATCGGTGGATGCTTTAGAGAAAATGATGGAGGACCCAACAGTGCAGAAGATGGTTTATCCGTAATATTAGCTCCTTTTATCTTTTAATAATGATTATTTTTCATTTTTAGTGAGCACAGATAAGTTTTAAACTTCAAGTAAATCCTATTTTTTGGATATATAAAAAAAGGTTACATAAATTGCTTAAGCGTGTTGTTCTGTCTAATCTTAGAAATGTTAATAAATTTGGCCGATGGATAATTGATGTACTGTTGCTGCTTTTGGCAGGGATGCTGCAGAATCCTGAGTACCGTCAACGACTTGAAGAAATGCTGTAAGTTCTTTATATTGTACTAGTATCTTCCAAGCCTTTTTTTGTCCACCGCCATGTATATCCATCATAGCGCCCATGGCGCTGCTATTTGTTAACACTGAATCTGACTCCCTATTCTTTACCTAACAGAACCTAACATTTGGAATTAGGATAAATGCCAGTCCTGGAGGAAATTAAATGACCATTCTTCTGCTTTTGTACAATAACCTTTTGTTTGAGTTTACTTATGACTGGATTCATGGTCACTACGTTGATTTTAGACCTAAAGTTGCACAGAAATGTAAATCTTATTTGTTATTTCTCACTAAAGTGTCATTCTATGTGCTGCAGTTATATAAATCAATGTATTTTCTAGTAATATATTGGTAAACTGTACTCTCTGGCCACTAGGGATTCACACATCCTTTCTTTTTCTCCTATATATTTGGTTTCAGAAACAACATGGGTGGAGGCACTGAATGGGACAGTCGAATGATGGACACCTTAAAGAATTTCGACCTTAATAGTCCTGCTGTTAAACAACAATTTGGTATGTCTCACATTTTACAAGAGATGTCTTTTTTGAGAGATGGATCAATTCTTTAATTCTTTCTACATT
Source organism: Vicia faba (assembly GCA_948472305.1). Classification (NCBI taxonomy): domain Eukaryota; kingdom Viridiplantae; phylum Streptophyta; class Magnoliopsida; order Fabales; family Fabaceae; genus Vicia; species Vicia faba. Next base: position 1,505,121,644 of record OX451735.1, on the reverse strand, counting down.
CTCCTTTCCTGTTTTCTAACATTTTATATTATCACTTTCATCAGATCAAATTGGGCAGAAACTAGGGGAAGGTGTGAAAGGGGTGTATATCTCGATAGACGTGGATTGTCTTGATCCTGCATTTGCTCCGGGAGTGTCTCATATTGAACCGGGAGGTCTTTCTTTCCGCGATGTTCTTAACATCCTACACAATCTTCAAGGTGATGTTGTTGCTGGAGACGTCGTTGAACTCAACCCACAACGCGATACTGTTGATGGAATGACTGCTATGGTAGCTGCTAAGTTGGTCAGAGAAATGGCTGCAAAGATTGCAAAATGATCAAGAGATTTCGGAGCTAACCTCTTTTTGTTATAGTTCCTGAAAATCGGAAAATCTCACTTGTTATAGGTAACTTGTAGCAAAGTTATAAGGTGGTATAAGCATATTACAATGTGCAATAATTCATAAATCTTTTCTCCCAATAATAAGTACTGGTATCTCACGGAAATCTCACGCTTCAATAGCAAAAGCAATGTCTCCTTGCATTATTTTACAAATGGTTTCCCAACTGAATTAATAATACTGAATTAGTAAATATTTCAAAACAATTGGATTGCTCATTTCAAAACAATGTTGAAAAGTGATAGAAAATAAAATAAAAATACTATAAATAAAAAAATATTAAAGTAAATAATAATTTAAATATAATAGTAAAATATTATAGTAAAATAATATTATATTTAAAATTATTTTACTAAATAATAATTTAAATAAAAATATTATTTGAAATTTATAAATCAGATTACGACGGTATATAACCGTCGCAAACAACAACAACAAAAAATAAAGTCAAATTCACGACGGTATATAACCGTCGCAAACAACAACAAAAACAAAAAATAAAGTCAAATTCACGACGGTATATAACCGTCGCAAACAACAACAAAAACAAAAAATAAAGTCAAATTCACGACGGTATATAACCGTCGCAAACAACAACAAAAACAAAAAATAAAGTCAAATTCACGACGGTATATAACCGTCGCTATCTGTTGTGCGTGACAGTTTTTGCAACCGTCGCGAAATAGGCTGGGGACGCACGATTCTGCGACGGTACTTCTACCGTCGTAGATTGTAAATTGCGACGGTTTTAACCGTCGTAATCAGCCAAAATAACCGTCCCAATCTATCATTTTTCTTGTAGTGAATTTTGGCATCTATAGCATGAAATAATTATATATTCTTGCTCCTTGAAACATTTCCAAACTATCTATAACATTTAATTTCATTTTTGTGGACTGTATCAGAGTTTACCATTGTTAGGTTTTTTTGCTTCGATTTAGGATCTTTGTGTGCAGGAAAAATTGGCTCCCATGAAGGGCATCATGATGCTCAGAATGTCAAGGCAGTTCGATTCATGGCATTAGATGTCATTTATCATGCCCATGGAAGATTTTGAAACGAGCCAGGGTTGTAGCTACGGACATATGTCCATAGGTAACAGTCTTTAAATTTTACCAACAGAGCGAGGTTGGGGATGAATGGCGTGGCACCCTCTTATTCGCTTACTTGAATTCTGGCGCAATTTTATTTCTCTCTCCACTAACTCCCATTATTGTATATTATCAATTGTTATTATTTTGTATACAAAGAAAACATGCAGCGCAGTTGGTAGTGATGCAGTTGGAAAAGGCTTCAGGACCTGGGTTCGAATCCCAGGCCCCCCTATATTTCATGTTATTTTTCTTTAATTGATCAGGGGTGCACACAAAGCCAAGAGACCACCATGTGACCTCAGGATCCAACCATTGGATCTCCTGGAAGCCAGATCTGAAGGCTAGCATATGAAGGACTATCATAGGCCTTGGTCAATGCAACGCATGAGATTCAGGAAGTCAACATGGATCACTTTGGTTCTGGGCCAGAATTACTATCCACACCTCACCAATTGCTTTCTCAGGCCCATATCTCTTTCTATTTTCTTTTATATTTTTCTTAATTAATTTATTTAATTATTTCACTAACACAAATTAATAATTCTTTTTATCAAAAAATCACAAAAAATATTTTCATCCAATTAGATTTAGGATATTTATTTTTTATATAAAAATTAATTGAATTATGTTATTTAATTTTAGGTAACTTTAATTTCTTTTTGTAAAATAAATTAAAATTAATTAGAACAATTAGGGTTTTAGCTTAATTTAAATTCTATTTTCTATAACCAAAAATATAAAAATAGGTCATGTAATTTATTTTCTTTAATTAATTTAATTACTAATTAAATTTTGTATTTAATTTAAAAACCTAATTCTTTTTCTTAAAAATGATTAAAAAACAACAAAAATAATTGTTTCTTTCGATTAGGTTAGACGGGGTCAAAACCCTATTTCTCTCCCATTCTCGATTCATTGCGCTTGATTTATTTTCACCATATTAATGTAATTGCTCACAAGTTGTAATATATTAATTAGGAATTTTCTGTATTTCATTTATCATTTTGACGGGTTTGTTTTTGGCTATGTAAATACCCGAAGCCTTGTAATAGCGTAGCTTTAATTTCCGCATTTTAAATTCCGCAAAATATTAACTGTTAGATGTATGAATATTAGGAATGCATGACAATAATGTATGATTAACTTTAAAACGGTTAGCAAACCCTAAATGTGCAAAGATAATAAACTTGAAATTGAATCACTCGCACATGTGCACTCCTAGAGTATACTCTCGCTTCGGTTGCCTTCGGTAAACGGTCATTGAGTATAGGATGCTTTAGTGGTCGCTCTCTTGTCTAAACAAAAGATCAAAGTCCCGTTCAGAAAAGTTGCCTCGGAAATGTTGCCTCGGAATTGTTGCCTCGAATAATTGATCTTAAGACATTAGAGTTATTACTAAGACGTCCTAACATTGCTTCAGTGATCGTACGTCCCTTTCAAATTGACCCTTTAAACTCCAACGACGGTGCTACCTACTCACTAAATAGTGGGATAGCGCTGTATAAAGGAAACAAGAATAGAGACATTCTCTTTTTCGAGTAGGTAGATTAGTTCTTAAGTACTTGCTCAAACAAAACGAACATTTTTACACCAAACACACTTTTCAAACAAAACTTTCAAAAACACTTCGTAACACTCTTGAAGACAGAAGCAAGGGTTAAAACGAAGTAAAACAAAACTTTTCAAATTAAACACACACAAGCAAATTTGAAAATGATGAGCAAGTACCTAAGAACCCATGGAAAACCACGGATAGAAAGGGTGCTAATACCTTCCCTTTCTATAATCTACCCCCGTACTCAAAATCTCGAAAAAGGGAATTTTTCTGTGCTTTTTTTCCTTTCCAGTCGGATAAAATAAAAGTCGGTGGCGACTCTTGCTTACCGCGACATTTTGCAAAAACAAATGCAAAATGCAAACCAGCATTCCTAAAATAGTCCGGTTCTGGCCACCATATCACAGAACTGGCGACTTTGCTGGGGAAAATAAGTGGGGTATACCTTAGGATTAGTTCATCATATTGCTTCTATTGTTTGATTTGATTTCTTTATCTTTGTGGATTTTATATCGGAGTTACTATAGATCCTAACCCGGATCTAGGGAACACCTTTTAGGTAAGTAGCAATAAACTATGAGGGAATTGTACGGCATAGACCGATACGGTTGAAGTAGTAGCTACGTTGATGTGGCACATAGTTGGTACCGATATCCGTTATGGAGGAACAAGGAGAGTACGGGGCTGCTATATGGGTCGTTAAGCATCAACTGACCTTAGAACCTATAATTGACCAACTTGGCCATAGGAAGTAGTGAGATAGGCAGCCTCGGCATAGAGTTGGGAATTGGTTGATACTCGATACTACACTCATTGAGACCATACTCTCAAGATAGTTCTGGCTGTAAGAAAAGATTGTGTGAGCTGAAAACATGACCGATGGAGGATGGTCAGTGATATTGAGAACCTCTAGAACCCGATTACTATTATTAGGACAGGTTGAACCAACTGAACTTCAAGAGGGTAGTACCTAAACTCCATGCAAGCCTGAAACTTAAGGGCTTTTGTGTGACTTGTTTTCCTTTACCATGTTTGTTACCTGCTATCTATGACACCTATTATGTGTTTTATCATGACATTATGCATAATAACACATAGCATGCATACTTCATTGTACTAACCATTTCAAAGACCGAAGGGATTTATCTTTGTTCTGTTTTGTAGATTATGGCTTCCATACGTAGAAATACCATTCAAGTCAACTTCGTGCAAATCCCTGCTCATCTCAGAGAGTTAGTCTCAAAAGTTCCTGATACTTCTTCATTTGTTAGAATACATGGTCATCTCCTTAGTTTGGTCACTTCAAAGTTGGATGAGCAGATGATGAGTGTCCTTTTCCAGTTCTTTGATCTGTTGCATCATTGTTTCACCTTCCCGGATTATCAGCTAGTCCCCACTTTGGAGGAGTTTTCTGATTTATTAGGCATATCTATCCTCGAGCAGACACCCTTCACAGGTTTGGAGGAGGTTCCTAGACCCGGGGACATTGCTTCAGCCTTACATCTAAAAAGGGCTGATGTAGTATCCAACTGGGAGACACGAAGCAGGGTTAAAGGTTTCTTGGCTAAGTTTCTGATCGATCAAGCTCAACAGTTCTGGGATAACTTGGATTTTCAAGCTTTCGAATACATCTTGGCTCTCCTCATCTACGGCTTGGTTCTTTTCCCGAACCCAGATTCCTTCATAGATGTGAATGCGGTCAAGATCTTCTTGTCTCGTAATCCAGTGCCTATTCTTTTGGGTGATATTTTACATGCTCTCTATACTCGTACTGTGCGAAGAAGGGGGACCTTCATGTGTTGCACGCCGCTGCTGGCAAGGTGGTTTATTTCGCACCTCCCCAAATCTGTATTGAAGAATGAGGAAGGTGTAGGTCGGGCTCACAGAATCATGTCCCTTGCTCATACGGACATTCTTTGGAGTTCTAAGGATATGGAAAGAGTTGTTATCATTGATCAATGTGGGGAATACCCTAATGTCCCGTTTCTTGGAATTAGAGGGGGTATAACTTACATTACTTGTTTGGCTTTGAGACAGTTTGGTCGCGCTCGGAGAGACGGTCCCCATGAGCTGCTTCTTACAGATATTGTCTTTGACTATAAGGAGGACGTTAAAGAGCATTGCCGAAGGTTTATATGAGCCTGGGGCATGGTGAACAGTTTTGACCCTCAAAAGCTAGGACTAAAGACTTCTCTCCCTATGCAACCTTATCTCCAGTGGGTGCGAGCCCGTGCTCAAAAGCTGGGGATGCCTTATGAAGCTGTTTTTCCAGTGATTGTGGAGCATACAAATGAAGAAGGGGTTCCTTATACCATGCTTTATCCCTACATGCCTACTGATCTTGGGGCATTAAAGAGATCGTGGATTCAGCTAAAGGAGGAGCGGGATACCTACAGGGAGAAGTATCATGAGCAAGAGAGGAAGATCTTAAAGCTCACGAGGAAGCTTGAGAATGAAAGGACGATCAACGACTATGTCAGCACGAAGGGAAAGCGACCATGGGATTTCTGATGTCTTTTATTATTTCTAGTTATATTTGCTTTTCAGTTTAATTCTTTTGTAACGTCTTAAAGGCATTGTTAAACATTTTTACAAGTTTGAATCTAATAAAGTTTGTTTATTTCTTGGTTCATTAATTTAAATCTCCCAAAGTATTTGAAATCATTTCATATGCATTCCATTATCATGCACCACATTACATGTATCGTTACAGGTTTCTCATCTTCTTCGCTGTTTATTTCAGCACAACATGTCTTCTGAAATACCTACTGATCAAGCCATCAAGGCTCTTCAAGCACAGAATGCTCAGGTCCAAGAGATGTTCGTGAACTTGGCTAAAGGACAACCGGATTTGAAGACTCTCATCTTGAAAGAGAAGAAGAAGAAGAAGAAGAAGAAGGTGGTTCTGCTGAATATGGGTCACATATTTGGGAATAGGTTGCGACAGGAAGCTGATCTGTCTCATTCATCTGGAGGAGGAGAGAATCAAGAGGAAAAAAAGGGTCCTAGTCCTGTGGTCTCTGATAATGACACTGATTTTGATGAAGAACAGTATCCTCCTGCTGAGGATAGGTATAAGCAACTTGAAGACCGTCTGAGTGCGATGGAGATTTAGAAGATCCCTGGGTTGGACTTCAGAGATCTGGGATTAGCATCTGGGGTGGTGATCCCTCACAAGTTTAAAGCTCCTGTTTTTGCTAAATACGATGGGGTATCCTGCCCAAAGCTACGTCTCCGCTCGAACGTCATAAAAATCCTACCCTATACTGCCGATAGAAACTTGTGGGTTCATTTCTTTCAAGATAGTCTGTCAGAGACTCAGCTTGAATGGTTTTATCAACTGGAAGGAGCTAATGTCCGCAACTGGGAGGACCTTGCTGATGCTTTTTACAAGAAATACAAGTATAATGCTGACCTTGCTCCCACGCGTACTCAGCTTCAGGGTATGTCTATGGGTGCAGGCGAAGGCTTTAAGGACTATGCTCAGAAGTGGAGAGATCTGGCTGGAAGAGTCCAACCCCCTCTGTTTGATAGGGAGTTGGTGGATATGTTTCTTGGGACTTTGTCTGGTCCATTCTTCAATCATTTGATCGATAGTTCGTCATCATGGTTTACTGAATTGATTTTGACAGAGGAGAGAGTAGAAGCTGGTATCAAAAATGGTAAGATAAAGAAAGGTGCTTCATCAAGTACAGAAAAGAAGCCTTTCAGAAAAGAAGCTAGTGCAGTTTACAGCTCGAGGAGCCAAAACCAACCTGAACGCCGCCAAGCAGTTAATGCGGTAGTAATATCAAGACCCACTGTTGCCCCACAGCGCAACAATCAGTAAAGAGTAGAGAGACTGCAAAGACAGTATGCTCGGCTCAGTATGACCCTATCTCAGATTCTGCCGCAATTGTTGAAGACTAACCTGATAACTCTGAGGGAAGCCCCGAAGAATCCCAATACTACATCACTGCTGTATAATCCGAACGCCCGTTGCACCTATCACTTCGATATCCCAGGGCATGATAAAAATAACTGTTGGGCCTTGAGGAATAAGGTGCAATATTTTATTGAAGCTAAAGAAATTGAGTTTGACGCACCAGAAAAGCCTAATGTTATGACTGCTCCTATGCCCAAGCATGGAGTAAATGTTGTGGACGATGATTCATTTGTGACCTTTGTGGAATACATTTCTACTCCGTTGATGACAGTGAAGAAGAATATATTATCGGCCAGTTTATTTCCGGGCTGTGGTGAAGGTTGCCATCTATGTTCAATCCTTCCTGCTGGTTGCCATTTATTGAAATCAGGCATTCAATGCCAGATGGATAACAAATAGATCCTATTTGAGAAAACTTTGATTCTGCTGATTCCCGTTGAAGATGTTTCCATCATAACCATTTCCTCAAATCCTTCCAAGGCTTCCTCGAGAAATCCTGTTAGGATTACATCTATTCCAAGAGTTGCTCCATTAATCATTACTATTCCTGGTCCAATCCCATACACTTTGGATAAGGCTGTCATGTGGCACTATGGGGCCGATGTGTATTATCATGGGATCAAACAAGACTTGAAGGTTGAAGAGGCTGATACTGAGGTCAACAATATTGTCGGGGCTAGCAAGGTCACCCGAAGCGGAAGACTCTTCTCTCTTGAGATTTCCCCCCTAATTGTTCAAAAGCCTGTTGCTATTCCATCTACCAGTACATCGGCTACTGTCCCAGTACATATTCCTGTAATCACCCCTGTCGCCGAGTCATCTGACGCTCGGGGAAAAGAGATCACAGGTGAGCCTGCCCGGATGGAGGCACCTAAGAAGATTGTTGTAGAAACCTCTAGACAGGAGATAGAGGAAATTTTGAAGATTATCAAGAAGAGCGACTACAACATAGTCGAGCAGTTGGCGCAGACCCCGTCGAAGATCTCCATGTTATCCTTATTGTTATGCTCGGAAGCCCACGCAAATGCTTTAATTGCTTTCCTTAAAAATGCGCATGTGCCGCAGGAAACATCTGTTGATCAATTCAAAGACTGTTTAGCTAGTTTGACCGCTGACAATGGGTTGGGTTTCTCCGACACAGATCTGACTACTAAAGGAAGGAATCACAATGACACTCTGCATGTTTCGATCGAGTGTAGGGGCAGTACTCTGGCCCATGTACTGGTGGATACTGGGTCCTCATTAAATGTTTTACCCAAGAAAGCGTTAGACCGGCTGGACTATGAAGAGATGGTTATGAAGCCGAGTAATATTGTGGTTAGGGCCTTTGACGGGTCCAAAAGGATGGTGCACAGGGAGGTGGATGTCCCTATTAAAGTTGGTTTCCAGACTTTCGCATCTACGTTCTATGTAATGTACATTCGACCATCTTAATGAATGAACACTTTTTCAACAAGACATTCCCTAGTAAGCGAAAACAACCTAAATCCTCAAGGGTCACCCACACTGCGTCGAGAATATAAGGAGAAAACACACGGCAGATCTAGCGTTTTTAAAAACATAGAACCACTGTTCGCTACTGTTGTACCCCCAAAATTTGCCCTCCTATTTTACTCAACATATGCTCATTAAGACCCTCAACTTGCTCAAGGATACCCAAGAGTTGACCATACAAACCCTCTCCTAAAGCAAGGAACCTCCAACTAGGGTTTCCATTTTCATCAAGATGGGTGAGCTCCAAAGGCCTAAAATATTTTCCATGGTCCTAATATGTTCTCAAGATCATCCATGTCAAGTTTCCTGCCCTGCACAAGAAGTTTGCTCAGCCAACTGCTCAGATGCTTGAAAATCAACTATATTAGGTCAAAAGTCAATTGTGACCCACATACAGTCAAACTTCAAGATCTTTGTTCAACATCAACATTTTGAAGTTATATCCATCATTTGATCAAGGGTTGATCATGATTCCTAAAGGAATGCTCCTAATTCATCAAAACTCAAAAGTTGCTAAATTAGGGTTTCTTTGGAAAAGTTAACCAAACTTTGACCAAGCATAACGTTCTCATACTTTATCATAAACTTCTCATCCAAGTCTCATTTTGAAGATAATCCAATATCCTACAACTCATCTTCATCCCTCAAGTTCAAAAAATGCACTCATAAAAAGATATGAATTTCTACATTATAGGTCCTTTTGAAAAGTCAATAAAAACACCTTTTGGGTCAAAGCTTCTTACATGAACATGGAAGATCCAATTGAGATTAAACCAAAAGGGTTGTTTAGGGGACATCCTAAGCTTTCTAAAAAGTCCAAGAAAACCTTCCTAGGGTCAAAATTGGAGGAGATATGCATTGTCAAATTTGGCCATTTTTGGAAAATTGTCAAAAGTCAAATATGCTCAAAAGTGCATTTTTTGTCAAATGGGCCTAGCTTTTCATGATTGTATCTTGTTGAAGACATGGTCCACGACCCAAATCATCATCCACATATTATTTGCTTTATTTATTTATGTTGTTCTGATTTTTTATTAATTAAAAGTTAAATTAAATCAAATAAATGGATAAAAATATAAAAGATTGATTTTTTATCTGATTTTTGTTAGAATCAAATCTAATCAAGCTGGCATATCAGGATCAAATCAGATCAAGGAAAATTGAGGCAAAAATAGCATGATTAGGATGGTTTTGGAAAGATATCATATAGCAAACAAATCACATTCAATTTCCATGATTGGAAAAGATTCAATATGTTTTTGTTACCCTAATTCATCAAACTGCATATATAGAACATACACAGGCCAAAAGAACAAGGATTGCAGTCGTGAGAGCTGAAGAACAAAACTCAAATTTTGGCAAAAAAGTGGTAGATCATTTTCTCACATAGAGGGTGATTCAAAACATTCCAAAGCTTCTAAACGATTCCTGGATATCTCCTAAAGCTAACACAATCAATTGTAAGTGTTCCCAAGTCTAGAATCGCCCCCATAGCCTTCACACGGTTTGCCCTTTCTTTCTAAATTGAATACAACAATTCATGCATCATAATCATATTCTAATAATGTATTTGTGATTATTGACATATTTGCAACATGCTTGAACGATTTAATTGATGTTTTGATGCATATATTGATGATTACCATGGCTAGGGTTTAAGAAGCTATTTTGGGGCTTCTCTGTACAAGTAAAATTAGGCCAAGAAAAGGATACCATGATGCTCTTGGGATCAAGACGAATTGATCCATGTACTTACCTTTAATTTATCATGCGTTTTATTGATTTGTGAAGCTTGCAGGTTTATAGCTATGGAAAACGTCCGTAGGTATAAGTCTGGTACCTAAGACGACGACCAAGAGAAGAAGATGATGATTTGGCACAACACCATTGGCTTGTTTGAATTACGCGCGTTTTTCCGTTCATTCACCTTGTTTTGCATATTATAATTTAGTCTTATTATATTGACAACTGAACAATATAGCCCAGTGGTGAAGCGCGCGTTGGATAGTGGAGAGGACCTGGGTTCGATCCCAGGTCCCTGGGTTTTCTTTATTTTCTTAACGTTCATTTGCAGATTCCATGTATACACGTTCCAAGCGCCTACCATGTAGTCTCAACATCAAGCCACTAGATCATTACCAACACAGATCCAAAGCTCAAACCAAGAAAAGACCATGGTACATTCTCCAGGCGCACCAACACTGAATCATGCGTGGGGAGTGGGCTCAACCATAATGGGCCTGGACAAATTCAGAAATGCACCCCAATATTTGCTCATCATATCAGGCCCAATTCTCTTCTTTTTTCTATTTTAATTCCTTTTTATTATTTATTAATTATTTCTTTTTTCAAATAACACCAAAATTCATGCTTTTTTTATTTAATTAAAAATCATAAAAACATCAAAAATCATTTTTATAAAAATATTTTATTAATTAATTAGTTTAATTAAATTATGCTAATTTAATTCTTTTTTTATTATAATTTAAAATAAATTGAATTAGGATTAAATTTGTACATAGCCTAATTTCTTCTCACAAAATAACCTAAATATTTTTTCAATTAGATTTTTAGGTTTTCCAATTATTTCTCGCATTTAATTCGTCGTGCGCGCCTTTAATTTACCTTTTTCTATTATTGTAACTGCTCCGAGTTTGTAATAGTAATTAGGGTTTTAAATTTCTGCATCTTTATTTACAGTCAAAATAATTATGTATCTGCGAAAGCCTTGTAATAGCTAGGACTTTAATTTCTCGCATTTTAATTTCCACAAACTATAAGCTGTTAGATGTATATTAATAGGATTGTATGGAAAGACAAATTGCAATTAATACAAAGATAACCCTAAATGTGCAAAGATAAATAAATTGAAAAAAACACATTTGCACATGCTCACTCCTAGGGTTTACTCCACTCTGGTTGCCTTCGGTAAACGGTCATGAAGTATAGGGAATGTTAGTGGTCGTCCTCTAGTCTCAAAAGATCTAAAATGACCCATTCGGATGTTGCCTCGGAAAAAGATCTTTAAGGCTTTAGGATGATTACTAAAATTTCCTAACATTGCTTTTGTGATCGTACTTGTCCCTTCGAACGTCCCTTAAAACTCCAATGACGGTGCTACCTATTCCTTAATAATAGGATAAGGTTGTCTAAAGGAAAATGAATTGACTTTTTTCGAGTAGGTAGATTAGTTCCTAGGTACTTGCTCAAACAAATTTTTTCACACAAACACTTTTTAAAACAGTTTTCAAAACAACTTCGTCATACTCTTGAGGACCGATACAAGGGTTATCACGAAGTAGAACTTTTTTCAAAACAAGCACACACAAGCAAATTTTAAAAAATGAGAAAGTATCTAAGAGCCCATGGAAAACCATGGATAGAAAGGGTGCTAACACCTTCCCTTTCTATAATCTACCCCATGTACTCAAAAACATCTCGAAAAAGGTTTTTTCGGTTCGTTTTCCTTTTCCTTTGTTGGATGAAATAAAAGTCGGTGGCAAATCTTGCTTACCGGGACACTTGCGAACAAAAAATGCAAACCAGTATAACAGTCAATTCTGCCACCGTATCACAGAACTGGCGACTCTATTGGGGAATTATAAGTGGGGTATACCTTAGGATCTAGGTTATTTTTTTAAAATTTGCTTGCTTTATATTCAAGGGTTTTGTTGGGGTTATATAGATCCTATACCCGGATCAGGGAACACCTTTTAGGTAAGTAGCAATAAACTATGAGGGAACTGTGCAGGGTATACTGACACGGTTGAAGCAGTAGCTATGTTGATATGGCACTTTGGTTGGTACCGATAACCCTTGAGTCAATCAGGGAGAGTACGGGGCCGCCGCATGGTGTCGTGAAGCATCAACTGATCTTAGAACCTTTAATTGCACAACTTGGCCAATAGGACGTAGCGAGATAGTCGGCTATGGTGTATTCCCAAGGTCGACAGATACTCGATGCTACACTCATTGAGGTTTGACTCTTGAGTTTTGTTTGGTTGCGAGTCAATCGCCTATTGAACGAAGCTGGGGGAAAGATCAGTGATATTGAGATCCCTTAGAACCCGATTACTATTTATAGGACAGGTTAAACCAATCTAACTTCAAGAGGGTATGAACTTAAAACTCATGCAGGCCTTAAACCTAAGGACTTGGTATGACTTGCTTGTTGTTTGCTATACATGTGATTTTCTAGCATAATCATGACATCATAAGCATGGCATATCATAACTAACCATTTCAAGGATTTCCTAGGGCTAATTTTTTCTTTGTTTTGTAGGACATGGCATCCGCCCGTAGGAACACTATACAAATTAACCTTGTGAAAGTGCCTCTCCAACTAAAGGACCTGGCATTAAGGGTTCCTGAAAGTTCTCCATTCACTAAAAAGCATGGTCGGTTGCTCAATTTTGTCACTACAAAACCTGATGAAGAATTGTTAAAAGTGTTGTTTCAGTTCTTTGATCCTGTGCACCATTGTTTCACCTTCCTAGATTACCAGCTAGTACCTACTATAGAGAAATTTTCTCATTTGTTGGGGGTACCTATTCTTGACCAGTTACCTTTCAACAGTATGGAAGAACATCCAAAGCCTGAAGAGATTGCTAGAGCTATGTCCTTACAATGATCTAACATAGTGACGAGTTGGGAGACTAGAGGAAGTATCCAAGGAATCCCGATTAATTTCTATTCGAGAATGCTTACCATTTTTTGGATACCCTGGATTTACAAGCTTTCGAAGAGGTGCTGGCACTTCTCATTTACAGGGTGGTACTTTTCCCTAATGCGGATCAACTTGTAAATGTGAACGCTATTAAGGTTTTTCTGTCTCATAATCCGGTGCCTACATTACTCGGGGATATTCTACACTCTCTGCATGCTTGCACTCTAAAGAGAAGGGGGACCCTCTTGTGTTGCACCCCTCTATTGGCTAGGTGGTTTATTTCACACCTACCCAGGTCTATTTTGAATAATGAACATGGTTTGAAATGGTCTCGTAGGCTGATGTCCCTTACACATTCAGACATTCATTGGTGTTCACGGTTCTCGGAGGATGTTACCATCATCGATCGTTATGGTGAATTCCCTAATGTCCCTCTCTTAGGCATTAGGGGAGGAATCACTTACAACCTTTGTTTGGCACTGCGTCAGTTTGGTTATGCGAGAAGAGATGGTCCTTATGATACGCTTATCCAAGGAATCGCCTTCAACTATGAGGATGATGCTCAGGGATACCACAAAAGGTTCATAAAAGCTTGGGGCATGGTGCATAAAATTGATAGCAAGACGCTAGGGCACAAGAATTCCATTCCTCTCGAGCCTTATCTCCGATGGGTACGAGCTCGTGCCTAAAGTCTTATGATGTCTTACCATGATGTCCTACCAATAACTGTGGAACCAGTTTTCGAAGGAGATACTACTTCCCTTGGTCATCATCCTGACATGCCAACTGATCATGAAGAGTTGCAGAAGTCTTGGGTTCAACTCAAAGAGGAGTGGGACACGTTTGAAGCTCAGTTCTATGCCAGCAAGAAGAAGGTCCTAGACCTCACTAGGCTACTTCATGAAGAAAGGAGCATAAACGCCTACATTGCACCAAAGAGGATGCGCTCCTGGGAGACTTAGTTTCTTTTTTGCTTTAAGTTTTGTTTTATTTTATTGTAAGCCTAAAAGGCATTCTTTGTAACAATTCGAACTTATTAATGAAATTAACGTGTGTTTCTTTTGGTTAAACAAATCTGAGCCTTTAAAAATCCTTGAAATCATTGCATACGCATCCCATCCACATCATTGCTTAAACAGGTACCATTACACGCTTCTCATCTTCTTCGCTGTTTATTTCAGTAGAAATGTCTTCTGAACAAAGCATCAAAGATCTGCAGGCACAAAATGCCCAATTCCAACAAATGTTCATAAATCTGGCGAAAGGACAGGAGGATCTGAAAGCCCTCATCCTGAAGGAGAAAAAGAAAAAGAAGAAGGCCGTTGGTATTCTGAATATGGGCAGAAGGTTCAGGGGGCCATTAAAGCAACCAGTCGATCTGACCTCTTCATCCAAGGACGGGGAGAATCAAGAAAGAGAGACAAGGGAAAAGGACCCCAGTTCTGAAGTTTCTAAAAATGATACAAACTATAATGATGAGCAGTATCCTCCTACTGAGGATAGATACAAGAAGTTGTAAGATCGTCTGAGTGCTATGGAAGTCCAGTGGATACATGGGTTGGATTTTGAAGAATTGGGATTATTGTCGGGAGTGGTCATCCCACAGAAGTTCAAGGCTCCATTTTTTGCAAAATACAATGGGGTGTCTTGCCCAAAGCTCCATCTCCGTTCCTATGTTAGAAAGATCCATCCCCATACCACTGATAGAAATTTGTGGGTTCACTTCTTTCAAGACAGTCTGTCAGGGACTCAACTTGAATTGTTCTACCAACTGGAGGGAACCAATGTCTGAAACTGGGAAGATTTGGCTGCTGCTTTTTATAAGCAGTATCAATATAACGCCGACCTTGCTCGTACTCGTACTTAACTCCAGAGTATGTCCATGGGTGCAGGTGAAGGCTTTAAGGACTATGCATAAAAGTGGAGATACTTGGCTGGAAGAGTCCAACCCCCTTTGTCTAATAGGGAGTTGGTCGATATGTTTCTTGGGACACTATCTGGTCCATTCTTTAATCATTTGATCGGAGCTCGTCAACTAGTTTCACCGAGCTGATTCTAACTGGAGAGAGGGTAGAAGATGGGATTCAGAGTGGTAAGATACAGAAAGATGCCTCTTCGAGTTCGGTAAAGAAGCCTTTCACTGGTGAAAAGGAAGCTAGTGCTATCTATAGCCCAAGAGGTCAAAATAGAGCTGAACACCGTCAGGCAGTAAGTGTCGTAATGATACCTAGGCCTGCGGTTGCTCCATAACGCAATAATCAACAAAGGGTGGAAAGACCACAACGGCAGTTTACTCGGATTAACATGACGTTGGATGAAGTGCTACCCCATCTACTGAGGTCCAACTTGGCAACCCTAAAAGAGGCTCCCAAGAATCCGAATACCATATCTCCTCGGTATGATCCAAATGCCCGATGTGCCTATCATTCTGAGAGTCCTGGCCACGATACCAATGACTGCTGGGCTCTGAGAAATAAGGTACAGGATCTGATCGAGGCCAAGGAGATTGAGTTTTATGCTCCGGAAAATCCCAATGTCATAACTGCTCCCATGCCTAAGCATAATCGTGGAGTTAGTGTTGTTGATACCGATCTGTTTGTGACCTCAGTTGATGAAGTTTCTACTCCTCTTATGAAAGTTAAGAAAAATTTGTTGTCGGCCGGTTTATTTCCGGGTTGTGGTGAAGGTTGCCACATGTGTTCATCTCTGCCTTCTGGTTGCCATTTGCTGAAGTCATGTGTTCAGCGCCTGATGGACAACAATGAAATGTTGTTCGAGAAAACTTTGATTCCTGTTGTTCCGTTTGAAGATGTTGCTATTATAACCATTTCTGTCAATCCTTCCAAGGTCTCCTCGAGAAGACCTGTTAGGATTACATCTTCTCCAAGAGTCGCTCTGTTAATAATCACCTTTCCTGGTCCTGTCCCGTACGCCTCAGACAAAGTTGTTCCTTGGCTTTATGGTGCCGATGTGTACTATCATGGCATCAAAAAAGATCTGAAGAATGAAGATGCTGATCCTGATGTCAGTAACATTTTTGGGACCAGTAAGGTTACCAGAAGTGGAAGGGTTTTCTCTCCCGAGATTTCCCCAAAGACTGTCAATAGGCTTGTTGTTATTCCGTCTGCTATTCCTACTAGTACTTCAACTACTACTCCTGTGCTTACTCCAATTATCACTCCCATCGTCGAGTCATCTGGGACCCGAGGTAAAGAAGTTATAGGTGAGCCTGCCCGGGTGGAGGTACCTAGAAAAATTGTCGTAGAAGCCTCTAAGCAAGAAATAGAGGAAATACTGAAAATAATCAAAAAAAGCGATTACAATGTGGTCGAGCAGCTGGGGCAGACCCCCTCAAAGATATCCATGTTGTCCCTACTATTATACTTCGAGGCCCATGTGAAGGCTTTGATCGCATTTCTCAAGACTGCGCATGTGCCGCAAGAAACCTCCGCCGATCAATTCAAAGACTGTGTGGCTAGCCTGACTGCTGACAATGGGTTGGGTTTTTCAGATGTAGACTTGACACCAAAAGGGAGGAAACATAATGATGCTCTGTATATCTCGATTGAATGCAGGGGCACCACTCTGGCTCATGTGCTGGTAGATATCGGGTCTTTGCTGAATGTCCTGCCGAAGAACGCTCTCGACCGACTAGATTGTGAGGGATTGACCTTAAAGCCTAGAAACATTGTGGTAAGGGCTTTTGATGGGTCAAAGAGAATGGTGCATGGGTAGGTGGACATCCATGTCAAGGTAGACTCTCAAACCTTTGAGTCCACCTTCTATGTTATGGACATCAGGCCATCATACTCTTGTTTGTTGGGTCGTCCTTGGATCCATGAAGCTGGGGCTGTTACTTCTACACTGCACAAAATGCTGAAGTATCCAGTGAAGGGGAAGATTGTAACTGTGCATGGTGAAGAGGAGTATATGGTGACCCACCTCAACTCCTTCAGGTACGTAGAGATGGACGGGGAATTCATAGAGACTCCTTTCCAGAATTTTGAAGAGGTTCCCCAGATCCTGGCATCAACTGAAACTACTACTAGCAACAAACCTCCTCTGAAGATGGCTTCTCTCAAAGACACCAGAGCAGTGGTTAAAGAAGGTGGGTATACCAATTGGGGACAACTCCCTGATTTTACTCACAAAACTGACAAGTTTGGTTTAGGCTTTACTTCAGGAGCTCAAAGGGTTATTCGACGCACTCGAGCTGGAGGACCTCCCTTACACATCAGCAATCGGGGAATTAATGCCATTGAAGAAAGTGAGGAAGACCCTGACATTGATAGCTGGACCTACCCAACTACCAACGGTGGACCGAGAAACTGGACGGCTAGGGATTTTATACCAGTTTCTTTTATTCTGCAGTAATTGTCTTACTTGTTTTGAGATTTGTAATAAACAATTTAAACTCTAAGCCTTGTGCCTTGCCCGAGGCACATTGGCTTTGTTTGTGAGGGCTATTATTTGTCATTTCAGATATCATCAATAAAATATTGGACGTTCCTTGCATACAAATTTTGCGCTCTCTGTTTTTCTTTTCTATTTTCACTTTGTCAAAACAGATATGCTCTTACACACACTCACGTATCATTTGGAAGATCCATATCCACTATGGATCCCATTGATAACAACTCTGCTACTGCCAGTTATGACTTCGAAAATCCGATCAACCAAAACGAAGACGAAGGTGAGGATGATTGTGAGGTGCCTGGAGAACTTGCTAGACTATTACAACAGGAAGAAAGGGCTATACAGCCTCATGAAGAGCCCGTTGAGATGATAAACCTGGGCACGGAGATAGGCAGAAAAGAAGTCAATATCGGTGCAAATATGGAAGTTAAGATCAAACAACGGTTGATACAAATGTTGCACGACTACGTTGAGATCTTTTCCTGGTCATATGAAGACATGCCAGGTTTAGACACTGATATTGTGGTACATCGTCTGCTGACTAAGGAAGACTATCCTCCGTGTTGTACCCCAAAATTTTCCCTCCCATATTCTTCATAGTTTGACATCTCAATTTGCTCAAGTCTACTCAAGGGTTGCACAGTCAAACCATCCTCCTAAGCCAGTCAAAATTAGGGTTTTGGTTCTTGCAAGGAAGTTAAGGTTTTCAAGGGCTCAATCAAGTCCCACATGCCTATAAACATTGTCAAGCATCTACATTCCAAGTTTCAAGGCTCACAAGGTCAAGTTGCACAGTCAAAAACCCTAATTGCTTCACAATCAACTACAGGGGCAAAATGGTCATTTGGCAGTCAAAAGTCAAAATTTTTGGTCAACATCTTATTTTGAAGCCACAATCATCATTTGATCAAGTCTTGATCATGATTCCACAAGATTGGCTCAAAAATCATCAAGATGCAAAAGTTTCCATTTTTGGACAGCTGAAAAGTCAACTGTAACTTGACCAAAGCATAACTTTTTCATGGTTCATAATAAAAATACCATCCAATGCTCATTTTGAAGGGGATGACATTTCCTACAACTCATCTTCACATTCCAAGTCCAAGAAATGTTCCCACAAAAAGTTATCAATTTCAACATTATAGGTCATTTTCAAAAGTCAACAAAAAGGAACTTTAAGTCAAAGACCATAACTTGAGATTGGTTAATTCAAATAACATGGGACCAAAGGCATTGGTTAGAGGACTTCAAGACCTTTCCAAAATGTCCAAGAACATGTTCATATGATCAAAATTGAGCAAGACAAGCATTGGAGAAGTTGGGAAATTTTTGTGAAATGGCAAAAGTCAACTATCCTTGAAACATCAATTTTTGACAAAAGGGCCCACTTTCTTCCACTTGATTCAGCCTTCTCATGCCACCCACGTGTCCCATGATCAATTTCAAGGTTAAACATTAATTTTTCTATTTTAATTTAATTTTATTTGATTTAATTCATTTTAAATCCATAAAATTCAAATAAAATCAAAAAAATTAATTAAATAACATCTTTTGATTTGAATGACTTTTATGTGTCATGAACAACCTACCAATTTCGTGCCAGGGCCATTTTAAGCATAAAAATTCAAAATTTGAACAAACTTGGAATGATCTTTAATGGTGGTTATGAAGAATCCAAAAACTTAATTGCAAGGGATCATTGGCTCATAATGTGACTTATTCTCATTCATACATACATATGCAAGTGTTCCATACCTCAAGCACGACCTAGAACATCTCTGAAACGGCCAAACCAATTCCAAAAAATTCCAAAGAAATTTGAAAACTGAAATCCACTTTTCAGCACGATTCAAAGTGTTTTCTTGATCCAAACACATTCCTAACACTCCCAGGAATCTTTTACAATCACAAACAAGCTCCAACACTCAAAGAATCGCTCACCACAGCCCCACGGTTTGTCAATTATTTTGAGAATCGAAATCCATATTCCATGCATTATTAACACAATTTGTTGTTTGTTTTGTACTGTATGAATACACAAGGAACTTTTGGCATGGTTTAATTGCATTATAACACGCAGAATCGTGACTTGCCATTAACATATTTTAGGGTTCTTAAGGTTTAGAATTGGGGCTTTACAGCATAAGTGAAATTAGAACCAATGATACCCATGGTTGAACTCAGAATGACAAGACGAATTCAACACCATGCTCGCGCCCTATTTATATAGCGTACATTTCTAATCGCTATTTTCTGTGGTTGCACTTTGTGGGGGTTTAAAAACCCCGCTATTTGTTTTTTTTTTTTTACAGGCCAGGTGAAGAAGACAAGACGTGGAAGCCATCTATTGGTTTATTCAAATATATGGCGCGCGCTTTATTGATTCCAGCGTGTATTGTTATTTCCTCATAATATTTTCATTGACCACTATAATAACAAGATACAGCGCTTGGCTCAGTGGAGAGGGACGTGGCTATGCATCATTGGGACCTGGGTTCGATTCCCAAGTCCCCCAATATTTGTTTCATATTTTTCATACCATAATCATATGCAGATTCACAACCATGTTCCACCATGGACTCCAGCGTATCAGCCTGCCATGTGTCTCCTAATACAAATCCAATGGCTGCAAGGGAAGGAGCACCATGTTCTTCAATCAACGTGCACGTGGGAAATTCCAGAAGTCAACAAGGACTTTGTGCTTAATGGGCCAGACTTGCAGTTTTCACCTCCATTGGGCCATCAACACCCCCATTGGTTTCTATTTCTTTTTTCTATTATCCTTTTCCTTTTTTATTTTCTTTAGCAATTATTATTAGTATTATTTAATTAGTCAATTAATTAACATAACTAATTTTTCCCATAAAATTCAGAAAACCAAAAAAAAAACATTTTATTATTTATTAACTTATTTTGTAAATAAATTCTAATATTAATTAATTAGTTGTGTAATTAGAACAATTTTAACATTTTTTAATAAGTAAAATTAATTTAGAATTAGGTCTTTCACTTCCAATTTTTAATTTCCTTTTTTATTTTATTTCATAAAAAACATAGAAAACACAAAAAAAAAATTTCTTAATTAATTAATTAATTAGTTATTAATTTTAATTTCATTAATTACAAAAAAGGACAAAAATTTCTTTCTTTCTCAAAAGGGTCAATACCCTAAGGACGTTCCCGATTAAATTTCTATTCGCGCGTATTTATTTCTTTTGATTATATTTATGTATCTGTACAGAGGATGTAATAGCAATTAGGATTTTATTGTTTTCTTTAATTTTCTGCATTTACTTTTCAAAACGGGTTTTGTTTTTTGGCGGTGTATAGACTCGCGCCTTGTAATAGCTAGATTTACATTTCTGCAATTTATTTTCCGCACTCCTAACTGCTAATATGCCTGCAAGAATGTATGTAAATAAAATCAATCCGTAGCTCACAAATAACATGTACAAAATAAACATTAACATGAAACAACACACATGCACATGCCACTCTTAGGGTACGCCTCACTGGTTGCCTCGAATGTGGTCATCAAGTATAGGGTATCTTAGAGGTCGCCCTTCTGTCTAAAAGATCCAGTTGCCTCGAAACGGTTGCCTCGGATACAAAGGATCTAGGACATTAGGGTTACTTCTAAGGTGTCCTACTATTGCTTCGGTGACCACACATGTCCCTCATAATCGAATTGACCCGAATACCTCCAACGATGGTGCTACCTACCTCTCAATAGTGGGATAGCACTATCTAAAGGACTCTTACACAGCCTAATTCCTTAGAGTAGGTAGATTCTCATGGGTACTTGCTCTTTTCAAACAAACAAAACAACTTTTCGCACCCACACTTTCAAAAGGTTTTTAAACAAACATTTCATACACTCTTTAGGACAGATACAAGAGTTACTTAGAAATTTTTCAAACGAAACTTTTTCAAAACCCACACACACTTGAAAAGCAAACAAATTTTGAAAACATAAGAGCAAGTACCTAAGAGCCCGTGGATAACCACGGATATAAAGGGTGCTAACACCTTCCCTTTCTATAAATCTACCTCCCGAACCGAGAAACATTCTCGAATAAGGAATTTTGCTATGCTTTTGTCCTTTCCATGTTGGAGAACATAAAAGACGGTGGCGACTCTTGCTTACCGCGACATTTCGTGAAACCAGCTTAAAAAATAGACAGTTCTATTTCCACCAATCACAGAACTGGCGACTCTGCTGGGGATACTTATAAGTGAGGCGTACCTTAGGATTAGAACACTCTTATGTTTTCAATTGCTTGTTTTGTTTGCTTTAATATTGTGGGCCTGTCTTGGGAGTTTCATAGATCCTAACCCGGATTTGGGGGATACCTTTTAGAAAGTAGCAACAAACTATGAGGGAACTGTGCGGGGTATATCGACATGGTTGAAGCAGTTTGCTACGTTGATGTTGCACTTTGGTGAGTACCGGTAACCCTTGAGTCAAGTCAAGGAGAGTACGGGGCCGCCGTGTTGTGTCGTGAAGCATCAACTGACCTTAGGAACCTTAATTGAACCATCCTGGCCTCTTTAGGGGTAGTGAGATGACTGACTTTGGTGCAGTCCGAAGTTGGTTGATACTCGATACTACACTCATTGAGGGTTGTTTTCTTGGAATATTTTGATCGCCAATCCAGTGGCTAAATCAAAACAATGAACATAGAAAACAACCCAATGATATTGAGCTCCTTAGAACCCGGTTACTTTTGATAGGACAGGTTTTTGAGCCCACCAACTTCAAGAGGGTAGTACCCCAAACTTCATGCTGGCCTAAACTCTAAGGGCTGTCTTGTGTGACTTGTGTGCTTTCAAACTTGACTACTTGCATGCTTGTTACCTAACACATGAGTTCTTTGCAGGGTTTGTTTACAGTCCTTAACCTGGACTCATAACAGGGTTTACTTACATCACTCCACGCATAGCATAACATCATGCCATCATACCATTGCATACATCCTACATAAGGACTAATCCATTTCAAGGATCTCAAGGGTTTGTGATGCAGGTCATGATGTCTAGCAAGGGGCAAATGGGATTTATTTTCCTCTAGCCAAGGTTGATAACTTGAGTCAGGGGCTATGACCCACTCGATATGGTGACCCTTGACTCTTGAAGAAGGACTCTCAACAACATGAAGTTCCTTCAATCAAGCTACCCAAATTCAAATTCTAACAAGTTTCTCTGTTTACCCCGCGAGATCCTTGGAAACATCGCATGCATACATACATATCATTGCATTACAGGTACTCTTTTCTACAGGTTGCTTAATCTTCTTCGCTGTTTATTTCAGCCATTATCATGAATCCTGAATCATCCAATGAACAAGCTATCAAGG
The DNA here is from genome assembly GCA_948472305.1 of Vicia faba. Taxonomy (NCBI): domain Eukaryota; kingdom Viridiplantae; phylum Streptophyta; class Magnoliopsida; order Fabales; family Fabaceae; genus Vicia; species Vicia faba. Next base: position 1,505,098,756 of record OX451735.1, on the reverse strand, counting down.
CCCTCCAGGCCCAGAACGCCCTGTTCCAGGAGCTGGTCATGAGCTTAGCCCAGGGACAACAGGAATTGAAGACTTTGCTTTTGAAGAAGAAGAAGAAAAGGACTGTTTTGTTCAACCCTAGACGCAGATCTGGGAATGGATCACAAAATGAGGCTGAGCTGACCACCCCATCTGCTGGGAAGGACAGTCCCCAAGGGAGAGAGGTTCCTAGTCCTGTGGTCTCCGACAGCGGGACAAATTTCAATGATGAACAGTACCCTCCTGTGGAGGACAAGTACAAGCAACTAGAGGACCGTCTAAATGCCATGGAGATTCAACAGGTGCCTGGGTTGGACTTTGGAGACCTAGGCTTATCTTCTGGGGTGGTGATCCCTCACAAGTTCAAGGCACCTGCCTTTGCAAAATACGACGGGGCTTCCTGCCCTAAGTTGCACCTCCGTTCATACGCAAGGAAGATCCATCCCTACACGGCAGACAAGAATCTACAGATCCATTTCTTCCAGGAAAGTCTTTCAGGGACTCAACTCGAATGGTTCTATCAGCTGGATGGAACCAGTATTCGTAACTGGGAGGAATTGGCAACTGCTTTTTATAAGAGTATCAGTATAATGCCGACCTCGCTCCTACGCGTACCCAACTCCAGGGTATGTCACTGGGGACGGGTGAAGGTTTTAAGGAGTACGCGCAAAAGTGGAGAGACCTGGCTGGCAGGGTGCAGCCACCGTTGACTGACTGTGAGCTCGTTGACATGTTCTTAGGACTCTGTCTGGTCCGTTCTTCAACCATCTGATTGGGAATTCTTCTGCTGGGTTCATAGATCTGATCTTAACTGGTGAGAGGATAGAAGCTGGTATCAAGTCTGGGAAGATACAAAAGGGTGACTCCTCGAACGCTGAGAAGAAACCATTCAAGAAAGAGTCCAATGCTGCATACAGTCAGAAGGATCATCGTGACCAACATGTAGGGGCAGTCATGATCTCAAGTTCTGCGTCACGCCGACAACCGCCAAAGGGAAATCAGCGAAGGCCAGACGAGCCTAAAAGACAATTCACCAACATCAACATGCCATTGTCACAGGCATTGCAGCACATGTTGAAAATGAATCTGATTGCGGTGATCAACCCTCCTGCAAATCCCAAGACCTCTTCTCCAAACTACAACCCAGATGTGAGGTGTGCTTATCATTCCGGAAGCCCGGGGCACGATACTGAGGACTGTTGGGCGCTGAAATACAAGATTCAGAACATGATTGACGCCAAGGAGATCGAATTCGAGCCTGCTGAGACTCCCGATGTGATCACTGCTCCCTTGCCAAAACATGGCTAGGATTGAGAGACTCTTGTTCATTTAAATTCTGATATTGTATTTTTCTATGCTTATTCAAACAATTATTATGTCAAACTCTATTATTTAATTAATGCATTACACGTGTCTGTTTTGAAGTAATTGTGTTCTCTATATTCAAAATTTCTTGTATTTTTTCTTGATGTTCAACTCTCGATTGAAAATTCTAAGCCTCTTGAGGGAGGATGACGAAAACGATACCACAATATACAGTATGCTTTTGAACAAACCCTGCTGATGAGGTACAGGCATTGTTTCAATTCCTAAACACTGGAGTTATAAGGAAGATAATCCCTCGTCAACCCTTCTGAGCCAAAGAAGTAGGAGTTTTTCTTTTCGAAAATTAAAACCCTTAATCATAACCTGGGGCAGGGTAGTTCTCTCAGTTGATCCAAGTGCACAACGAATGGCACCAAAGAGGTCCTTACAAAACAAAAGACAATGATGGTTCCGAATGATCATAAAGACAGGCAATCATCATTTCTCAAAATAAAAGCCCAACAAGTCAAAACCTATGAAGGAGACTTACAAAAACTGGGGCATCCCGCTGACTGTAATCACAAAAAGGAACAGTTCAGGAAAAAATAGGGATAATAAAATCAAAAAGAAAGAAGTCCTACAAACCCTCAACAAAAAAAAGGAATGACTGCCTATTCCAAATGAACTGTCAATACCCGAACCATCACTGGTATATCAGGACAAAGACTCAAACAAGGTCTAACGCACGATCAGCTGAGTTTAGGTTTGAAGAACATCACGAAGAACGGGTGGGTACAAATAAAATTTGAGCCTTTATCCTTTGTTTCTTAAACCGTGAACCAGGCCACATTATAACCCTCAAAAGTCCTAGCTGAAGCATGGGTTAATTCGAAAGCATACTGTTACAAAGGTATCCTGACTCCTTAAGGCTCGCTGTAAAATCTTGAGTTGACATCACATGTTACATAATTTGCTTGTTTTACTGGAAAAAAATGCATTTTCAAAAACTTCAAGACAGACATAAGCTTTGCATTTTTAATATAACATTGCCTGCATATGACTATTTGTTTGAACAACATAAAAGTTCGCACGACGAATGTCTAATGAACAAAAGCACCTCCAAGCAAGGGGCATGGCATGGTCATTGTCCAACATCTGAGGCAGTTAGGTCAAGATTCAGAGAATCTCTCAAAATGCCAAATAGTCAGGGGCAGATCTCCATCTGAATCACTTGGGGCATTGGACATGAATTCCAGCGACGAATCTGGTCCGATCAAACATCTTCTGGTAGTATGGCAACACAACACAATAACAGGGGCACCTCCCTATATCCTGAGAGCGTGGACATAGTCGAAAAAATACTGTGCATAATCGAAGACCCGCTAAGTTGACACACCTAGGCAAAAATAAGGGCTTCCCGGCGAACCAAAAGGGTTCGGGCAAAAATAAGGGATGAAATAAAAAAAATCTGTACACCCGGCAAGTCGAAAACCTGAAAAGGCGGCTTGGGAAAAAATGGGTATCCCGGTGGACTGAAAACCCGAAAAGGCGGTCCAGGCAAAAGTTAGGGATCAAAGCGTACGACTATGTCCCGGTATCTCGTCACTTGCCTACCAGAAGAAGGTTCATCAATCAACAGTTATCAAGCACCTCCTAGGTCTTTTTTCTCCCGTAGAAACAGGGGCAATAATGAGTTGTCTGAGCAATCTAGTTGCTCTGCCCGCCAAGGTACCAAGGTAGGTTCAGCTGAAGAACGTGACCAAGATACCTTCACTCCCCGCAGAGTAAGATAAGATTCAGCAATACTCTCTCCCGAGCAGAGTTGGTCTCTCATCAGCCCTGAAAAGGCACAGTATCTCCAACAAGTCAACAACACTCTCCCCAAGCAGAGTTAATCTACTGTCAGCCTTAAGGAAGTTGGGTATCCCCATAAAATCTCAATATTCCCCAGCGGAGTATACAGATGTTCCTAAGCAAGCATCCCCGGCCGTCTTAATATAAGATTATTCCCCGGTGGAATACTAGACACCCCAGTGGAGCTGTTCCCCGGTACAGTTCAAAAGTCTCCCCAGGAGAGTTGAGTCAATCTCCCCAATAGATTCTGGAAGCTCATCCCCTGTAGATTCTGGAAGCTGATCCCTGCAGAGTACGAACGCATCTCCCCGGCTTTATTCAAAGATTATTCCTCACCAGAACTTATAACTGGGTTATCCTCAGCTAATTACCACGGAAAGATCGTCCTCGGCGAAGCTCTTCCTATCCCCAGCGGAGTTCATCAAATCTTCCAACAGAGCTTATCAACGGAATCCCCAGCAGGGTTATCATCAAAACCTCAGCAAGGTATCTCTTCCCACGGAGTAATTCCCCGCAGAGTAATCTCTCTAACAAGTTTATTCCCCGACGGAGTCATCTTCTCCTACCGGTTTATTCTTGCAACCATTATCCCCAGCGGAAACAAAGAACTCTACTCTTCAACATCAGCCCAGGATTCAAACTCCCGACATTCGTCAAGGATTTATTTTCCCAGACGAGAATACATTCATAAACATCACATCTTCATATATTATAGCATGCATACGCATCATACAACACAAATCTCATTTATTTTTGAGAACATCTTAAAATCATGCAATTCATGCATCATGACATTGCATACGACTAATACTGTCTTTTCAGGAAAAAGTCAATCAAAAGATGATTACCATCTACCTTTACAGTTCCAGATCAACACCGGTAACAAGCCATGAAAATTCTGTGGACGACTGATCGTGGGTTAATATCCAAAACCAAACAGGACAATTATCTACTTGATCATCCTCAGGCAACCCTACACCGGTTCCTTTTCTTTCAGAAGAAGTCTTACACGGGCTCATCAACAGGCAACCCTACAATGGTTCCTTCTTAATTTTCAGACGAAGTTTTACACGGACTTATCATCAACAGGCAACCCTACACCGGTTCCTTCTCAATTTTCAGACGAAGTTTTACACGGACTTATCATCAAAGTAACCCTACACCGGTTCCTTTTCTTTCAGAAGAAGTCTTACACGGACTTATCTCAAGATGACCTTACCCCAGTTCATCAAGAAGTTTTACACGAACTTATCCTGCAGTAACCTTACCCCGGTTCTTCCAGAAGTCTTACACGGACTTATTCCAAAGTAACCTTACCCCGGTTCATCCAGAAGTTTTACACAAACTTATCCTGCAGTAACCTTACCCCGGTTCCTCCAGAAGTCTTACACGGACCTATCTCAAGGTAACCCTACACCGGTTCCTCCCAAAGTCTTACACGGATTTATCCCAAGGTAACCTTACCCCGGTTCCTCAAAAAGTTTTACACGAACTTATCCTGAAGAAACCCTACACAAGTTCTCTTTCCCGACGCAGTTTTACACGGGCTCATCATCAGTTAACCCTACACAGGTTTTCTTTCTTCCAGGATGCAGTTTTACACGGAATCTTCATGAGGAAACCCTACACAGGTTCCCTTTCCATTTCCAAGGATGCAGTTTTACACGGACTCGTCATCAGTAAATCCTACACAGGTTTCCTTCTCAACTCCGGATGCAGTTTTACACGGACTCGTCATCAATAAACCCTACACAGGTTTCCTTCCTTCAAAGATGCAGTTTTACACGGACTCGTCATCAGTAAACCCTACACAGGTTTCCTTCTCAACTCCGGATGCAGTTTTACACGGACTCGTCATCAGTAAACCCTACACAGGTTTCCTTCTCAGCTCCAGATGCAGTTTCACACAGACTCATCGTCAGTCAACCCTACACAAGTTTCCTTCCTTCAAAGATGCAGTTGCATACAGGCTCATCATCAGTCAACCCTACACAGGTTTCCTTCCTTCAAAGATGCAGTTGCACACAGGCTCATCATCAGTCAACCCTACACAGGTTTTCTTCTTTCCAAGATACAGTTTTACACAAGCTCATCAGGCAACCATACACAGGTTCCCTCTTTCAATTTATAAAATTACAATCCAACAGACAATCTCCAGATGGCATCTATAAACCCATCCACCTACCAACAGTCTCCAAATGGCATCTATAAGCCCATTCCCGACAAGATTCTGTCACATCTCCAGATGGCATATATAAGCCCATCCTCCTATCCTCCATCTCTCCAAATGGCATCTGTAAGCCCATTCCCGACATCACATTGCTGATACCACACTATGTGAGTGCAAATTTCTGGGCACTCTAGTGTTCAATCATCTTCCACCATCGGATCGCGAAAGGCACACAAGCCAATCTACATCCTCAGGTCTAAGAAGATTGAACAGGGGCAACTGTTGTACCCCAAAATTTGCCCTCCCATATTCTTCATAGTTTGACATCTCAATTTGCTCAAGTCTACTCAAGGGTTGCACAGTCAAACCATCCTCCTAAGCCAGTCAAAATTAGGGTTTTGGTTCTTGCAAGGAAGTTGAGGTTTTCAAGGGCTCAATCAAGTACCACATGCCTATAAACATTGTCAAGCATCTACATGCCAAGTTTCAAGGCTCACAAGGTCAAGTTGCACAGTCAAAAACCCTAATTGCTTCACAATCAACTACAGGGGCAAAATGGTCATTTGGCAGTCAAAAGTCAAATTTTTTGGTCAACATCTTATTTTTAAGCCAAAATCATCATTTGATCAAGTATTGATCATGATTCCACAAGAATGGCTCAAAAATCATCAAGATGCAAAAGTTTCCATTTTTGGACAGCTGAAAAGTCAACTGTAACTTGACCAAAGCATAACTTTTTCATGGTTCATCAGAAAAATCCCATCCAATTCTCATTTTGAAGGGGATGACATTTCCTACAACTCATCTTCATATTCCAAGTCCAAGAAATGCTCCCACAAAAAGTTATCAATTTCAACATTATAGGTCATTTTCAAAAGTCAACAAAAAGGCACTTTAAGTCAAAGACCATAACTTGAGATTGGTAAATTCAAATGACATGGGACCAAAGGAATTGGTTAGAGGACTTCAAGACCTTTCCAAAATGTCCAAGAACATGTTCATATGATCAAAATTGAGCAAGATATGAATTGGAGAAGTTGGGAAATTTTTGTGAAATGGCAAAAGTCAACTATCCTTGAAACTTCAATTTTTGACAAAAGGGCCCACTTTCTTCCACTTGATTCAGCCTTGTCATGCCACCCACGTGTCCCATGATCAATTTCAAGATTAAACATTAATTTTTCTATTTTTATTTAATTTTATTTGATTTAATTCATTTTAAATCCATAAAATTCAAATAAAATCAAAAAAATTAATTAAATAACATCTTTTAATTTGAATGACTTTTATGTGTCATGAACAACCTACCAATTTCGTGCTAGGGCCATTTTAAGCATAAAAATTCAAAATTTGAACAAACTTGGAATGATCTTTAATGGTGGTTATGAAGAATCCAAAAACTTAATTGCAAGGGATCTATGGGTCATAATGTGACTTATTCTCATTCATACATACATATGCAAGTGTTCCATACCTCAAGCACGACCTAGAACATCTCTCAAACGGCCAAACCAATTCCAAAAAATTCCAAAGAAATTTGAAAACTGAAATCCACTTTTCAGCATGATTCAAAGTGTTTTCCCTCCTAGACCGGCACTGACCCATGATGATTGACGAGCACCTCTCAGTCTGCCCGACCTCAAGTCTCCCAGACAACCAGAAATCGACCAGACTTATGCCCGTGACATACCTCCTCCTTGGATCTAACAGCTAGTTATAGGCACACATGCCCGATATGACCAAGTCCTGGTAGTTACCTATTTTTATGGACCCACATATCTAGGCCCAAAAATAGGAACCAATGGCCCTGCGCCATGGGCATTATATAAACGCTCACACATGTGAGGGTAAGGTATTGAATATTCACTATTCACCATTAAAACCTTAACATCTTACATGTATCTCTTTGCTCCCACACTTACTTGATCGTTGGAGTGCCTTGCAGGTACAACCCCCTTTTTCCTCCTCGACATTCTAGCCCAATAAAAGTTCATCATTTGGCCAGCTTGCAGGTTTTGATCAACCGGTAAGCTCAATTTCAATACCTATGTGTTTATGCGATTGACTTATCATATGTTTATGCTAAGATATTATATTTTGATGATGAATATGATGTGGATTATGATGCCCTATTGTGATGATTGGTTAATGATGTTGTCATGACGTAAATAATGTGAATCGTGATAATAATTTGGTGATGTGCATTTGTAATTATAATACATGATATTATGATCATTTTTATGATGATTTAGATGATTATTTTGATGTGTGATTCCCATGATTTGATAATCTTGATGTTTATGATAATATGTTGTTGTTGTGTGCTAGTATGATAAATTTCATTGTGTTTGGAGCTGTACTAATGTGGAAATTGCAAGATTATGGGTGTAACGCAGTGGGAGAACTGACTTGGTTGTTTTGCATTTTATCGCAAATATTGCGGTTAGCAAGAGTCACCATTAACTTTTCTTTTATCCAAAAGGAAAGGCTGAAAAGAACAGAAAAGACCTTTAGAGATGTTTTCATGAGTTCGGGGTGTAGATTATGAAAAGGGAAGGTATTAGAACCCTTTTCATCCGTAGTTATCTACGGGCTCTTAGTTGCTTGCTAGATCACTTGATTTTGTTTGAAAATTTCCTTGTGTGGTTTTTTGAAAATATTTTGAAAAAAGGCACCATTGTTTAGGAAAACTTTGTAATGATTCTCATTCGTAAGAATGTATACAAAGTGTTGATCTTTTGAAAATGTTTCAAGTTTGAAAGATGTTTTTGAAAGTGTTGGTGTTTGTTTTTAAAATAACAAGGATGTTTTGGTTTGAAAATGAGCAAGCAACTAGGAGCATTCTACCTACTCAAAAGTATTTCTTGTTTATTTCCTCTTTCCTTTGACATTGTTATCTTACCATTGATTTGGTAAGAAACCCTATCTTTGGATGTAAAAGGGACGGGCAAGGGTCATCGTATAGCCATGAATAACAATGTTGTAAGATATCTGTAGGTGTTTAGGTATTGGCTTGCATTTTTGGTAAATCCCAAGTGTATGTGTGAATGTCATGACTGATGTCATAACATTCTAGTTCAGTTTGTACTGACTCATTAGGTACCTTTGCAGAAAAATATTGTAATTGAAATACTGATGTTTATAAGTGTGTATCTGAGCATTTTGCAAAATGATCACATTTTGCTAAATCAGTAGACAGGTTTTCTCAGATGTCATAACAGATGTTATGACATCCTGTTCTGAACTAACAGGTTTGCAGGATGGATAAGTCTGAGTTTTTTCAGGAAATAACTCAGTCTTTCCTGAACAGAATCCTGCGTTTTCTGAGGGGTAACCTAGCTCAACCCTAACCTGGTTAATAAAGTCCTGTGACCTGGTCTTTAGGTCAAACGGAATTAACCCTAGGTTTTTGTGGAAACCCTAACTGAAGTTGCAGCTGCTATATATTCAACAGAGCTGCTGTTTTTCAATGGATCCCTCTCGATTGATCAGAAGATCATTTGTAATCTGTATAGATTTGATTATTGTACTCCAAGCAATTATCATTGTGATAAGTGCCTTGGAATAGGTTTCTAATTGTAAGGGTTGTGTAGCACTCAAAGCTTTGAAGCAAGAGTGTTTGAATGTTCCTTGACTAAAGCTGTGAAGCAGAGTCAAGTTAGTTGTGTGCATCACTCAAATCTGTGAAGCACGAGTGATTGTGTTGCTTGATTAAAAAGCTGTGAAGCTTAATCAAGTGTTTGTTTTTGAAGAGTGTCTTCATCAATTCTTAAGTCAAATTGGTTCATGTATCACTGCTGTGATTGAGGGGGAGTGAGTAGGAACTCAGGTTTAAGTTGTACTTAGATTGGAATTGCATTGGGTAGGTCTTAAGTGAAGGAGATAAACTGGTTGGTTTATTCCTGAATTAAAATCTCTTATAGTGGATTTCCTCCCTGGCTTGGTAGCCCCCAGAGTAGGTGTTGTTGCACACTGAACTGGGTAAACAATTGACTGTGTTCTTTATTGCTTTTGTATTTACTGTCATATAGTAAGTCAGATACGGTGTCATAACATTGAACGTGACATTGAGTATCTGCAGCCAGAATTTCAATTGGCATCAGAGCAGGCACCCTGCCTGTATTACTGGGTGAGATCTAGGGATATCACTTTCTGACACTATGGACAAAGAAGGAGTTTTTGGAAATAGACCACCCATTCTGGATGGAACTAATTATGACTACTGGAAACCTCGTATGATTGCCTTCCTAAAATCTCTGGACAAAAAGGCTTGGAGAGCTGCTGACAAAGGATGGATTCATCCCACCATAACTGAGATAGATGGGACAATCAGTCTGAAGCCTGAGGAAGATTGGAGTAAAGAAGAAGATGAGTTAGCTCTGGGAAATTCAAAAGCTTTAAATTCCTTGTTCAATGGAATTGATAGAAACATTTTCAGACTAGTACATCAATATGAACTGGCCAAGGAAGTTTGGGACACTCTCAAAACTACTCATGAGGGCACTTCCAAAGTAAAAATGTCAAGGCTTCAGATGTTGACTACCATATTTGAGAATCTAAAAATGATGGAAGATGAAACCATTCATGAGTTTCACATGAACATCTTGGAGATTGCCAACACCTCAGGAGCACTGGGAGAAAAGATGTCAGAAGAAAAACTGGTGAGGAAGATTCTCAGATCCTTGCCTAAAAGATTTGCAATGAAGGTAACTGCCATAGAGGAAGCCCAGGACATTAGCAAGTTGAAAGTGGATGAACTTATTGGGTCTCTTCAGACTTTTGAGATGGGGATCACTGATAATGGTGACAAGAAGAACAAAAGCATAGCACTTGTATCCAACACTGATGTTGAATACAAGGAGGATGAAGAAGAAAACATATCAGAAGCTATTGCCATGCTTGGAAGACAGTTCAACAAGCTCATCAAAAGAATGGATCCAAAGTCAAGGTCTAATGTTCATAACATTCCCTCTGACATTGATAGTTCCAGCAGAAGACCAAGGTCAGAAGATAAGGGAAACCAAGGCAGAGGTATTCAATGCCATGGATGTGAAGGATATGGACATATTCGAGCTGAATGTCCTACCTTTCTTAAGAAACAAAAGAAAGGAATGACTGTTACTTGGTCTGACTATGATTCAGAAAGTAATTCTGAAGAAGAATCTGCCAAACTAGTTACTGCCCTAACTAGTGTTTGTACTTCTGAAAGTGACACTAGTGATGAAGAAGTGACATTTGAAGAACTGGCTGATACCTACAAGAAATTGTGTATCAGAAGTGCTGAAGTCTGTGTGCAGAATGAGAAACAATCAAAACTCATTATAAAGCTGGAGGCTGAAAAAAGGGCAAATCTTGAAACTATAAGTCATCTAGAAGGAGAAGTTCAATTGCTGAACTCACAACTGAATCAAATGACCAAATCTGTCAAGATGTTGACAAATGGAACAGACAAATTGGAAGAGATCCTTCAGGTTGGACAAAATGTGGGAAATAAATCTGGACTAGGATTTATGGAAGCAAAGAAATCTGGTACTGGTAAGCAAATGTCAAAACAGATGTCTCAACACAACTCTCAACATCAGGAACAGAGACATATGAAGAAAAGGTACCAAAGATGGAAATGTCATCATTGTGGGAGATATGGTCACATAAAGCCCTTCTGCTTCAGACTACATGGATATCCTAATCAGAACTCAGGTGTCAAACCTAAGTCTAAAAAGGTACCACATGCTCCTAAATGGAAGAAAAAGGCTACTGCACTGATAGCTCACACTTCCCTGAGGGTCTCTGCAAAGGAAGATTGGTACTTTGACAGTGGATGTTCCAGACACATGACTGGAATCAAAAATCTCCTCAATAATGTTATGCCTCACACCACCAGTTTTGTGACCTTTGGAGATGGTGCTAAAGGTGAAGTCAAAGGAGTTGGTAATTTGGACTGCCCTGGAGTTCCAAGTCTGAATAAAGTACTGCTGGTAAAAGGGTTGACTGCTAATCTCATTAGTATCAGTCAATTATGTGATCTAGGATTCAAGGTCAACTTCTCAAGATCTGAATGTCTAGTAATTAATGAAAAACTAGAAGTTGTAATGAGAGGAATCAGATCCAAAGATAACTGTTACGTGTGGCAGCCTGAGAACACTGATATCTCCACTATGTGTCAAATCATCAAAGAAGAAAAAGAGATGAAACTGTGGCAGCATAAGCTTGGTCTCCTTCATCTAAGAAGAATGAAAAGAGCTATTTCTATGGAAGCTGTCCGAAGAACTCCAAAACTACAGGTTGATAATATCTGTGATGTGGCAAATAAACTTGAAGAAGGATGTGTTGTCAGAACCTTAAGTCATCTTGACAAGGATGTTGGAAATAACAAGTATAATAAATTCTGTTCTCAAAACATCTGGTCAAAACAGATGCTCCCTGAGTACAATGTTACACAAGATGTTGTGACATTGTGTTGTGACAATCTGAAAACAATCAACATTTCCTTGAACCCTATTGACTTTGAAGAGAAGAAGTCATTTAAACTGGAACATAGTTTCTCTAAGCTTCAGCTGACTGATTCTTCTACCAAGGCTCTTGTTGGAAATAAACTTGAAAATTTGAGGGGCAGGTTGGGTATTCACCAACATAAGAAATTATAGCAATTAATTTTGCTTAAAACAAAGGTTGAAGGAATTAACTTTATTAAGTCTATCATTAGTGGGTTAATCTTATACTTTCACAATTCTTTCAAAATCTTTAAGAAGTTGAAAAGACTCCCTTTTACCCTCTAGCTCTCTCGTCCTTGCAACCTATTTTCTCCTCACAATCAAAGATCTTTCTCAAACTGCTACCATTACTCAAAGTCAATCAAAATGTCTCAGACATCGCCTTCAACCATGGCAACTTCGTCATCCTCATCATCATCATCATCTGACCAAGATTCTAGGGCAATCACCACATGCATAGAATCTGAAGTTCTTGAGGTCACTCCTCTCAGAGAGATGGCAACTGACCTAGCCAAAGTCAAAAAGCTCAGAACCAGACAAGCAGGAAGAGCTCAAGCTACAGCCTCTGGTAATTCTTCTCATCCTTCGTCTTCTGTACCTAATAGAGAAGGATCAGTTCAAGTTCACCAAGCTATTGCTAGGCTGGTTACTAGTATACTGAGTGGCAACCAATCTGTACCGGGATTTCTGTCCCTTTAAATCAATCAGAAAGTCCAAATGTGGAAGTTTCTGAAAATGTAGATGTCACTGAGAATGTTGTGACACAAAAAGACAACATTCAGAACCTCTCAGAAAAGGCTGCTGATCCACCTATCATTGATGTGGATGAGGATTACTCAGATAATGATCTGATTGCTAATGTGAACCCTAGCATAGCTAGGAGATTGATGAAAAGAAAGAGTAGTCAGAATGATAAACCTAATGCTAAGAAATCCAAGGCTGAAGGCATGGCTGAGAAAAGTATTCAGACAAAAGGGAAGAAGGCCCAGGTGCATACTGCTAGACAACCAATCTCTAAGAAGAGTAAAGAACCTGAAACTTCTGATTCTGATGAGGAATCAGAATTTGAGATTGATATTGAAGAAACTCCCATCAGAAGGAAGCTCCCCTCCAGCAAAATTGCTAGAGTGCCTGAAGTGCCAACAGACAACATCTCTTTTCATCATCCTGACAATGCAAACAGATGGAAGTATGTTTGCTTAAAGAGAATAGCCTTAGAGAGAGAACTCAACAATGATGCCTTGGAGTGCAAAGACATCATGGACCTGATCAAGAATGCTGGACTAATGATGACAGTGATAAAGTTTAACAAATGTTATGAAAATCTGGTCAAGGAGTTTGTAGTGAACTTGTCTAATGATTGTGCTGATGGAAGGTCAGCTGACTTTGAAAGTGTTTTTGTTAGAGGAAGAAGGGTCAAGTTCTCTCCATCAGAAATCAACAAGTTTCTTGGAAGAACAAATGAGGACTGTCCTGATCTAGAGGCAACTGACAATGAAGTTTGTCTAACCATCACAGCCAGGCAAGTAAAGTGCTGGCCCTTGAAAGGGAAGCTGAATGCTAGTAAACTCAGCATGAAATTTGCCATCTTGCATAAAATAGGTGCAGCCAACTGGGTGCCTACAAATCACAAATCAACTATCTCCACAGGATTGGGGAGATTTATCTATGCTGTGGGAACCAAGACTGCTTTTGACTATGGGAGGTACATCTTTGAACAAACTTTAAAGCATGCTGGCAGTTATGCTGTCAAAGGACCAATTGCCTTTCCCTCCCTCCTTTGTGGAATCATCCTTGCACAATACCCTGATATCCTTGTGGCAAGAGATACAGTCTGCAAAAGAGCTCCTGCCCTTGGCCTGCACTACAAACTGTTTCAGGGATCTCATGCTCCAGACATTGTCATAACATCAGCTGAGACATCGTCTGTGAAGATCCAGTCCAAGACATCAGATGTCATAGCTGTTTTAAAAGAAACTTGCAAAGAGCTGGATGCTAGAAAAAGGACCCTAGAAATTCTAATTGCCAGGCTAGAAAAGGAGGAAGCTGAAGAAAACAGAAGGGAAGAAGGTGTAGAAGCTGAAGGGCATCTCAACATTGAAGAAACTAGCTCCTCTAAGTCTGATGACAGTGCTTGAAGGTTGATTGCTGTTTGGTGGTGTTGCTGGTTGGTGCTGATATCTGGTGGAGTTTGGAAGTGTATTCAGTTGTTTTCTGCTGCTGCTCTTATTATTTTGTTTTGGATAACTGTATAATTTTATGAACATGTATCTTTGGCCCATTTGTGGCTAAAGAGGGGGAGAATATTTTGGTACTTACTTAATTAGTACTTGACATTCTATTTTTCTGCTGTCACTTATTTCTGCTGCTATCTATCTCTGATTGCTTAGGGTCTTTAGCCAAAAATCTGCCAAAGGGGGAGTTTGTAGGTGTTTAGGTATTGGCTTGCATTTTTGGTAAATCCCAAGTGTATGTGTGAATGTCATGACTGATGTCATAACATTCTAGTTCAGTTTGTACTGACTCATTAGGTACCTTTGCAGAAAAATATTGTAATTGAAGTACTGATGTTTATAAGTGTGTATCTGAGCATTTTGCAAAATGATCACATTTTGCTAAATCAGTAGACAGGTTTTCTCAGATGTCATAACAGATGTTATGACATCCTGTTCTGAACTAACAGGTTTGCAGGATGGATAAGTCTGAGTTTTTTCAGGAAATAACTCAGTCTTTCCTGAACAGAATCCTGCGTTTTCTGAGGGGTAACCTAGCTCAACCCTAACCTGGTTAATAAAGTCCTGTGACCTGGTCTTTAGGTCAAACGGAATTAACCCTAGGTTTTTGTGGAAACCCTAACTGAAGTTGCAGCTGCTATATATTCAACAGAGCTACTGTTTTTCAATGGATCCCTCTGGATTGATCAGAAGATCATTTGTAATCTGTATAGATTTGATTATTGTACTCCAAGCAATTATCATTGTGATAAGTGCCTTGGAATAGGTTTCTAATTGTAAGGGTTGTGTAGCACTCAAAGCTTTGAAGAAAGAGTGTTTGAATGTTCCTTGACTAAAGCTGTGAAGCAGAGTCAAGTTAGTTGTGTGCATCACTCAAAGCTGTGAAGCACGAGTGATTGTGTTGCTTGATTAAAAAGCTGCGAAGCTTAATCAAGTGTTTGTTTTTGAAGAGTGTCTTCATCAATTCTTAAGTCAAATTGGTTCATGTATCACTGCTGTGATTGAGGGGGAGTGAGTAGGAACTCAGGTTTAAGTTGTACTTAGATTGGAATTGCATTGGGTAGCTCTTAAGTGAAGGAGATAAACTGGTTGGTTTATTCCTGAATTAAAATCTCTTATAGTGGATTTCCTCCCTGGCTTGGTAGCCCCCAGAGTAGGTGTTGTTGCACACTGAACTGGGTAAACAATTGACTGTGTTCTTTATTGCTTTTGTATTTACTGTCATATAGTAAGTCAGATACGGTGTCATAACATTGAACGTGACATTGAGTATCTGCATCCAGAATTTCAATATCTTAGCATTTTCTTTGAGGGACTAAGATCATTTGTAAGACAACATTTGTAGCGTCATCGAGGGACTATGATCTTGTATTTTTTGCTTGTTTTTGGTATGACATCTTACATGCGTATTATGACCATTTATTTCACAAGGCAACAAGTGGATTTACCCTAACGGTGTAAGTGTGCAAGTGTGTCTTTTTCATGCTTGATTAGGGTTTGCTATTGGTTGGTTTTAATCTTTCTATACAAACCCTAATTACTAGGATTTATATATAAAGCATTAAATTGTGGAAAATAAAAATTCTAAGCTATATTACATCATTAGGGGAGGGGGTGTACAAATTTACAAATGGGGAAATTGCAAGAAAATTAAATCTAAATAATTATTACAACCATATTGAATATTGTACCAAAAATGAATAAATATTCAAGAATATAAATGGACAAAGGAAATAGATTTTTGTTTGGTTTTATAAAAAGTTTTAATCTTGACCTAGTTAAAGAAAATGATTAATTAAAAAATTAACAAAACTTAAACCTAAATTAATTAAGAAAGAAATTAGGTAAAAAAAATGTTTTTAGGGTTTTTTATTTATGAAAAGGTTTTAAATTAATAATAATAATATGAATATTTATTAACTAAAATAAACCTAAGTTCTAAATTAATTTTAATTACAAGAAAATAATATAATAGTTAAACCTAAACCTAAATATTAATTATTAAGAAAGAAATTAATTTATTAAGAAAATATTTTTGTTCTTTTAGTTTTATAAAACAAATAAACTAAATACGTGTAAAAATAATAAATAAAATATTTTTCGATTTTTATTAATAACAATAAAAATAATATTAATAATAATAATAATAATAAAGGAAAAAGAAATAAAAATAAAATAAGAAAAAAGAAAATAATAATAAAAATTGGGCCAATGGGTGCTGAAGTTAGGCAAGGGTTAGAAAGTTAGCAAAAAAGAACAAAGGCTCAATGTTTGGGGCCCAGGCACTGCAAAAACCAAAAAAAGTGTAAAAGTGTGAAAAAAAGAACAAAAGGCAGCGCGCTGGGTGTTGAACCCACGCCCTCTTGGTTACCAGCGCGATGCCTTATCACTGGGGTGGCTATACATCCGTTTACTTATATGAAATGATAAATACATAACATATAAAGCTTCCAAGGCCCGTAGTTCGTCTACAACCTTCAGCCAGCCATATAAATATGAAAGTAGAAACATGAAAGTTTGGGAATTTCTTCCCACGAATCCAACCATATAAATAACTAAAGTTATAAATCCAAGATGAGTGAGAATTTTTCTGGCCCTAATTTTAAACCTAAAAATTTCAGAAACTTCAACTCTAAAATTCTCTAAGCTCAGGCCATATAAATGCAAACTACGGATATGTACAGCTTTGTGGCCATGGTATCTATATTTTAACTTCACAAATCAGAATCAAATGATGCTTGTATGAAGAGATAGAAGTTTTAAAACATACCTCTTGCAGCTGGAGTCGTGTATGGAGTTTGAGCAACCTTTGAGATGGCCTGATGATTTATGTAGCTTGCCTGGACCTGCTTGAATATGTTCCAACTCCTACTTTGCTTTGAGGATGGCTGAAACTCCCAACTCAAGTTGCAAGCTTCAGTTTTGGAAATGGTGGATAATGATGGAGGAGTTACAGTCTTGAAACAGGGGCTTGGATCACTTGTATATGATGTAAGTAAGATGTCTAGATGGTTAAGAATCAAAATGCATGGGTGGAAATGGAGATGGAGAGTTTTAGCTCAAAATTGTCAAGTGGGATAGTTCTGTGCAACAAGGGTGTTTTGGGAGAGTTCTCGGGGGCTTCAAATCGTGTGTTAGCTTGCAAATGGCTTGTGCATAAGTAAGGAAAAGGTTGTAGCACTTGAGAGGGTCAGAAGTGCATGCTGTAGAGTTATGGCTATGTTACTTGATTTTAAATAAAAGTGGAAATATAGTTTCAAGGCAAAGTACAAGCATGGGCTGAGTTGTTAGAGGCTTTAGACAAGTTTCTTTTGGGTTAGAGGTTTGTGTGTGATCAGAAGCAAACAAGTGCAAAGCTCAAGAACTGATTTTGTACATAAAAGCTACTTTTCCAAAATGGCAATGTGCACTTTCTTCTCAAAATGGAATTAAGCATGGGCAATGCATTGAATGCTTGAGTTGAAGCCTCTAAAAGATGTGCAAACATTTAATTATTATGGAGTGCCAAACAAGTTTGAGGCTTGAAAAGAAAAGATTATGCAGCCTAGCATGGATTTGCATTCTTGTTCATCATGAAATTCTGCCTTGTAAAACAACTTGAAACCCTAACTCCTGGCCTCGATTCTCCTTGCTCAAAAATGATATCAAGGAGTTCTTGGACATTTTAGAAAGCTTATAATGTTATCTACAACCCCTCTTTGAATAACTTTTGAAAATTCCCCTTGGAACTATGTGAAAAATTGCCATGAAGTTAGGTCAAAATTGCCATGTATTCACAAAATCATAACTTGAAATCCATGCATTTCTAGGAGAAGTTGTGTAAAGCAATGTTTTATATATCATTGATATATACAACTTTCATGTTGAAAGTTTCCTTTGAATCATCTTGCATCATGGTGAAAAATTGGCTCAAAGTTGTGAAAAAATATGATGTTTTCAACACTTAGAAAAATTTCTAAGTTTGGAAACTTTGACTTGTCAAAATGAAATCTTGACTTTTTGATTTCTTGATGAACAAGTTTCACAATTTAACATGTTTTGATGAATTATGATCTTTGACACTTGATTTTGACCAAAAAGTCAAAGTTTGACTTTTTAGTGTACAATTGTCTTTTGATTAGTTGACTGAAAATCAACTATCAATGAATTGATCTTGAGGGAAGTTTTGAGTCATACCATTAGGCTAAAATTATGCACTTAAAACCTTGAGATCATGTCTCAAACCAATTAACCATTTGCTAGGTAAAAAAAAATCAGAATTTGGCCTTTCTCAGTCAAAACCCTAATTTTGACCATTTTGCCCTTTTGATGATCTGATCAAATTTCTTGAGGAATTATGGTCCAAACTTGATAAAATGACATATGAGTTCATAATGTTGATATGGATAAAAAACTATGAAGTTTGACTGTAAATTGGCCATAATTGACTTTTTCCCCAATACAGCTGATTTTTAGGTCAACTGATTAATTGACTGAGCAAAAATGTGATCCAAGACTTGACACTTGACATGAGAAATCTTTAGGGTCCATAATGATCCATGAAAGTCATATGAGGAATTAAAAGGTCAATTATCCTTGTGCAATCTCAAACCCTAATTTCAGTCATCAATGCTTAAGGAGGTGTCTTGAGCTAATCAACCCTAGTGCAGTCTTGAACCAAAAGAGATATTGTGAGAAATTACTTGATAAATGAGAGGGAAAATTTTGGGGTACAACGACTTCCCCTGTTCAATCTTATTAAACTTGAAGAGTTAGATTGGCGGATCCGCCATTTGTGACTTAAAGGTGGAAGATGATTGGACACTAGAGTGCCCAGAAATTTGCACTCGAAGATGAATTGTGAACGGGCTTATAGATGCCATTTGGAGGAATGATGGAGAATTTCCAGAGATGGGCTTGTAGATGCAATCCAAGGGTGACTGTTGACAAAAAGTGGACTAAGTCTGAACTTGATTTCAACTGGAAACGAATCAGAAAAAATCTTTAGAGCGATTTATCTGAAACTAGAAGAAGTCTTGTATGTTGTTTGACTAGGAAGAATCAGAATAAATCTTGGAGAGATTTATCTGAACCAGAAATGTTCATTTGGAAAGTATCAGGATAAACCATTGAGAGGTTTAAATTGAACCAAATAGGTCTTGAATATTCTTTAACTGGAGAGAATCAAAGTAGATCTTTGACCGATTTATCCGAACCAGAGAAAGTGCCTACTAGGAAAGAATTAGAATAAATCGTTGAGAGATTTATCTGAACCAACATGGATTTGGAGAAGAATTAGAATAAATCGTTGAGAGATTTATCTGAACCAAAGAATGTTCATTTGGAAAGCATCATGATAAATCGTTGAGAGATTTAAACTGAACCAAAAGAGGACTTAAATATTCTTTAACTGGAGAGAATCAGAGTAGATCTGTGAGCGATTTATCTGAACCAGAGAAAACATCTGCGAGAAAGAATCAGAATAAACCATTGAGAGATCTAAACTGAACTGGTAGGGGTCTGGAGAAGAATCAGAATAAATCGTTGAGAGATTTATCTGAACCAGAGAAAACGTCAGCGGGAAAGAATCAGAATAAACCGTTGAGAGATCTAAACTGAACCGGTAAAGGTCTGGATAAGAATAAGAATAAATCATTGAGAGATTTATCTGAACCAGAGAAGACGTCTGCGGGAAAGAATAAAAATAAACCCTTGAGAGATTTAAACTGAACCAGCAGGGATCTAGAGAAGTATCATAACAAATCATTGAGAGATTTATCTGAACCAGAGAAAATGTTTACAGGAAATAATCAGAATAAACCGTTGAGAGATTTAAACTGAACTGACAGGGATATGGAGAAAATATATGTTATGTAGATGGTCGACCAATCCTTTCTCGGGAATTGATCTGTAATTGACTTGTTGAAAATTTGACGATAATTTTCTGTAGTTTGACCTTTCCTACAAAGGTAAAGGGTTAGTTGCATGCAATGCCATGATGTATGAAATGCATGATATAATGTTGTTTCTCACAATAAATGAGATCGTGTTGTATGCATATATGTTGTCAATGTTATGACTTATGGATGTAATGTATGGACACATTAATTGTTATGTCGTGGTTTTGCTGGAGTCGGGGAAAATAAATCCCTGAGTACCGCTGGGTATGAGGAGTGTGAGTCTTTATATTTTGAAGTTGAGGTGTTGATGAGTTTCCAATTGTTAGAGAAATAAACTTTGTTGTGGAAGGGAAATGTCGTGCATTGTTTGTGGACCTCGTGAAATCCTGCTGGGGAATCCTGAGAAGCTGGGCGACTTTCACTGAGGAATCTTTGGAGCTGTAACTGGAAGTTTTGTTCCGTCGGGAATGTGAGAGCACTTGATACCATTAGGCTGCATACCGGAGATACATTAGCGATCCTATAGTGGGATGTCCCGGCTTCCACTCTTGCTGGAAAAGTACCTGCGGGGGATTTTATGGAATAGTCTAAAGATATTGTCCTATTTCTTAAAGCCATTAGTGAATGTCTTTCTATTTTTTTTCCCCTTTTTTTCTCATTTATAAACAGTAGTCACGTTCAAATGCATATGTTAAAAAATAATTATTGGACGTTTTTTCAAATAAAACACAGAAGTAAAAGAAAAATAGATAGTTTTGCACTTTCAAAGAAATATCTTTGTATTAACTTGAATAACTATTTTTTGTACAACGAGACGAACATTCTAGTAAGAGAATGTCATCGTAGAAAATGAAAATTGATACAAAGAAAAGATAGCTATGTGAAATAATCCCATGGGGTTCCCATTCTGCTATAGCCTTCATGTCTCTGAGCGTCTCGTCCACTTGCTGCTTTGTCAGAAGCTGATTGGATTGATTAGAACCGTTTGAGTTTGCTAGTCGATGCTAAAGGTTGTCTGTAAGGTGATCCAACGGGACATAGTCATACGCTTTAATTTCATAACTTTTGCCTGGACCGCCCTTTCAGGTTTTCAGTCCACCGGGATACCCTTTTTAGCCCAAGCCGCCCTTTCGATTTTTCAGCTTGCCGAGTGTACAATTTTTTTTGTTTTATCCCTAATTTTTACCCGAACCTTTTTGGTTCGCCGGGATGCCCTAATTTTTGCCTAGACCAGTCGACCTAGCGGGTCTTTATTCATGCGTAATATCTTTTGACTATGTCCGCATTTACAGGGTGCTAAAGGTTGTCGCCATCCATAGTGGTTAAGATCATTGCTCCACTAGAGAATATGCTTTTGATCACAAATGATCCTTCGTATGTAGGAGTCCATTTGCCCCTGGGATCACCTTGTGGCAATATAATACGCTTGATTACCAAATCACCAAACCGATATACCTGACGTCTGACCTTCTTGTTAAAAGTTTAATCATATGTTTTTGGTACATCTGATCATGACAGGCAACCGTAAGCCTCTTCTTATCAATCAAGTTCAACTGGTCAAGTCGAGTTTGAACCCACTGATCTTCATTCAGCCCTACATCCTTTATGATTCTCAGAGAAGATATTTGGACTTCAACTAGTAGAACAGATTCCATGCCGTATACCAAGGAGAAAGGAGTTTCCCCTGTTGACATGTGTGTCGTGGTACGGTAACCACGGAGAGCAAATGGTAACATCTCATGCTAGTCCTTGTAGGTCACTGTCATTTTTTGTATGATCTTCTTGATGTTTTTATTTGCGGCTTCGACATCACCATTCATCTTTGGGTGGTAAGGAGAAGAATTATGGTGTGGGATCTTGAATTATGCGCATAGTGCGGTGATCATAGTATTGTTGAGATTCGTACCATTATCCGTAATGATTCTCTTTGGGATGTCGTACCGACATATGGGATTCTGTTTGATGAATCGGGCCACAATGTTCTTGGTAACAAAAGCGAAAGAAGCTGCCTCAACCCACTTTGTGAAGTAGTCAATGGCCACCAAGATGAATCGGTGTCCATTAGAAGCTGTAGGTTTGACTTCTCCAATCATGTCGATGCCCCACATCACAAATGGCCAAGGAGCAGTTAGGACGTTTAGAGGAACTGGAGGTATATGTACTTTGTCAGCATAGATCTGACACTTGTGACAGGTTCATGAATGCTGATGGCAATCTGCTTCCATGGTAGACCAGTAGTACCCTACCCGTAGGAACTTTTTAGCCATCGCGTGCCCACTAGAATGGGTGCCAAAAGTGTCTTCATGTAGATCATACATGATCTTGTCTGCCTCAACCTTGTCTATGCAACGAAGCAAAGTAGAGTCGTGGTTGTGCTTGTAGAGAATGCCATTACTTAGGAATAACTTAGCAGAGAATCTTCTCAAGAACTTCTTATCATTGACTGAAGCTCCCTCTGGATACTCTTGGGCCTCTAGATACCTCTTGACTTCATGGAACCAAGGCTTGTCCATTACTTCTTCAGTATCGATCTCGTGACAGTAAGCTGGTTCATCCATCCGCTCAATGGTGATCTGGGGAGCCTCGTTACCCCACTTGAGTTTAAACATGGATGACATAATGGCTAGCGCGTCTGCTAGTTGATTTTCCTCTCGTGGAAAATGCTCAAAGGTAATTTCCTCAAAATATGGGATTAACATCAACACATGTTCTTTGTAGGGGATGAGATTAGGGTGCTTCGTGTCCCATTCTCCTTTGATATGACTGATGACTAAGGCTGAATCTCCAAATACACTTAAGGACTTGATTCCCAAATCTATGGCAACTTTGAGACCCAAAATACACGCTTCGTATTCTGCCATATTAGTGGTACAGTTGAAACAAATTCTTGCAGTGAAGGGAGTATGACATCCTTCAGGGGATATGATTACATCACCTATGCCATTGCCGAGTGCGTTGGAAGCTCCGTCAAAAACCAAGGTCCATCAGGATCCTTGTTCAGGTCCGTCATATGGTTTGAATTCTTCACAATTGTTTACCATCATGATGTCTTCATCTGGGAACTCGAATCTCATAGACTGATAGTCATCCACCGCCTGATGAGTAAAGTGATTGGCTAGCACACTACCCTTTATTGCTTTTTGGGTAGTGTATTAAATGTCGTATTCTGTCAGGATCATATGCCATCTTGCTATTCTTCCCGAGAGAGCGGGCTTCTCAAATATGTATTTAATTGGATCCATCTTGGATATCAATAAGGTAGTATGGGTTAGCATATACTGTCTTAGCCGGCAAGCATCCCATGCCAGAGTGCAGCAAGTTTTCTCGAGCAGCGAATATCTGGTTTCACAGTCGGTAAACTTTTTGCTCAGGTAGTATATTGCATGCTCTTTTCAGCCAGACTCGTCATGCTGCCCCATCACACACCCCATTGAATTTTCCAAGACAGTTAGATACATGATCAAAGGTCTTCCCTCGATTGGCAGAATCAAAACAGGAGGCTCTTGAAGGTACTCTTTGATCTTGTCGAAGGCACCCTGGTAGTCATCATTCCATATGACTACTTGATCTTTCTTCAGTAATTTGAAGATTGGTTCACAAGTAGCGGTTATGTGAGAAATGAATCTGGCGATGTAGTTTAGTTGTCCTAAGAATCCTATGACTTCCTTCTCGGTGCGAGGAGCAGGAATTTCTTGTATTGCTTTTACCTTTGCAGGGTCCATTTAGATACCTTTACCACTAACGATGAAGCCTAGGAGTTTACCGGACCTCACTCCAAATGTGCATTTACTCGGGTTCAACCTTAGCTTATATTTATTTAGCCTTTCAAACAGTTTATGCAAATGGTCAAGATGTTCCACTTCAGTTTGAGATCTGGCTATCATGTCATCCTTATAGACCTCTATTTCGTGATGGATCATATCGTGAAACAGAGCTACCATGGTGCGCTAATAAGTTGCCCCAACATTCTTCAACCCGAATGGAATGACTTTGTAATAGAACATGCCCCACTGTGTGATGAAGGTCGTTTTCTCCATGTCCTCAGGTGCCATTTTAATTTGGTTATAGCCTGAGAAACCATCCATAAAGGAAAATACTTTATGCTGTGCGGTGTTGTCAACCAGAATATCGATATGGGGAAGTGGGAAATCGTCCTTAGGGCTTGCCCTATTCAAATCCCTGTAATCCACACACATGCGTACTTTACCGTCCTTTTTAGGCACTAGAACAACATTGGAGACCCATTGTGGATAGGAGGTGACGGCTAAGAATCCAATGTTGAATTGTTTCATGACTTCAATCTTGATCTTCTCCAACATGTCTGGCCACATGCGACGGACTTTATGTTTTACCGGAGGGCAGTCTTCTTTTGTCGGTAGACGATGGACCACAATATTAGTGTCAAGTCCTGGCATGTCTTTGTATTATCAGGCAAAGACTTCAACATAGTCATGTAGTAACTGAGTTAAGCGCTTCTTGACACTAGGTTCCAGATTGACACCTACCTTGACTTCTTTCTTGTCCTCTTCGGTACCTAAGTTACATGTGTCCACTGGTTCTTCATGGGGTTGTATGGTCCTTTCTTCCTGTTGTAGTAACCTGGCTAGTTCCCCTGGCACTTCACAATCTTCCTCACCTTTGTCTTCGACTTGGTAGATCGGATTTTCAAAGTCACAATAGGCCATAGCAGAATCGTTACCCATGGGATCCTGAGTGGATGTGAATCTGCATTTTGATATGTGAGTGTGTGTAAGAGCATAACTATCTTTGAAAAAATAAAAATGTAGAAAAATAAAGAGCATAAAATTTGCATGCAAAAACGTCCATGATTCATTGATGACATATGAAAATGAAATAACAACCCTTACAAATGGACCGTTGTGCCTCGGGTAAGACACAAGGTTTTAAAAGTATGAATTGTTTAATTATTACAAGTCTGACAAAATTTAAAGACAATTAATGTTGGATAAAAGTAATAGGGACAAATTCTTTGGCTTCCCAGTTGTTGAGTCCTCCACTGATAGTTGGAAAAATCCATTCTTCCAGGTCACATTTGTCATCACTATCCTCCACTGTGTTGACGCCATGGTTGCTGATCCGCAAATGTGGTCCCCCAGTACGAGCACGACGAACAGCTTTCTGGGCTCCTGAAGTAAAACCCAAACCAAATTTATCATACTTGTATGGAATATCTAGGAGTTGGCCCCAAATATTACCCCCACTTTCTTTGACTACTGGCTTGGAATCTTTCAGAGAAGCCATCTTCAGCAGAGGTCTGGTAATCTTTGGGAATTTGGAGACATTCCTAGTTGCTGCAACTGTTTGTGAGACTTCCTCAAAATGCTGACACGGAGTTTCGATTAATTCACCATCCATTTCCACATATCTGAAGGAGTTCAAGTGACTGACCATATATTCCTCCTCTCCATGGACAGTGATGATTTTTCCCTTGGTTGGGTATTTCAACATCTGATGTAATGTAGAGGTGACGGCACCAGCGTCATGAATCTAAGGTCGGCCCAATAAACAGGAATAGGAAGGGAGAATGTCCATTACATAGAAAGTTGAATCAAAGGTCTGAGTTCTAACTTTAATGGGGATGTCCACCTCCCCGTGCACCATTCTCTTTGAACTGTCGAAGGTCCTTACCACTATGTTGCTAGATTTTAAGATTAAACCTTCACAGTCTAGTATATCTAAAGCCTTCTTAGGCAGCACATTCAATGATGAACCGATATCTTCCAGGACATGGGCCAAAGTAGTGCCCCTGCATTCGAAAGAGACATGCAACGCCTTATTGTGTTTCCTCCCTCTAGGTGTCAAGTCAGCATCAGAAAATCCCAAACCATTATCAGCTTTTAAACTGGCCACACAATCTTCGAATTGGACAACAAAGGTTTCCTGTGGCACATGAGCAGTTTTAAGAAATTTCACCAAGGCCTTCGCATGAGCCTCAGAGCACAACAGTAAAGCTAGCATAGAAATCTTTGAAGGACTCTGCCATAGCTGTTCGACTACGTTGTAGTCGCTTCTCTTTATAATTTTCAAAATTTCTTCCATCTCCTTCTTGGAAGCCTCTGGGATAGATACTGATTGCACCTTCATCCAGACAACTTCAACCAAAATACCTTTTCCCCAAGTCTCGGTCGACTCGGCGACAGGGGTGTCAGCAGAGGTAACCATAGGAACTGTAATAGTAGTATAAATAGGAACAGAAGCAGGGATGATCACAGGAACAGAAGCAGGGATGATCACAGGACTAGTAACAATATTTGGAAGAGAAATCTCAGGGGAGAACACTCTTCCACTTCTGGTTATTTTGCTGGTTCCCACAAAGTTGCCGATGTCAGGGCCGACCCTCTCAAAAAACGAGTCTTCATCAGCCAACCAATCTTGCTTGACATCGTGGTATTAGACGTCACCCCCATAGTTCCAGGGGACAATTTTATCTGAGGAGTATGGAATTGGCCCTGGCATAGTAATTATCAATGGAGTCACTTTCGGAACAGATGTAATCCTAATGGGTCTTTTGGTGGAGACCCTGGGAGGATTGGCGAAAATGGTTACTATTTAAACATCCTTGTAAGCAATGGTTGGAATGGGTGTTTTTTCAAACAAAATCACTTTGTCATCCATCAGGCGCTGGACATCTGGATTCAATAAATGACAACCAGTCGGTAGAAATAAACAAAGGTGGCAACCTTCGCCACAACCCAGAAATAAATCGGCCTTCAACAGGTTCCTCTTGACAGTCAGGAAGGGAGTAATAAGCTCATCAACAGTAGTAACAAACACATCGTCTTCAACTGCGTTAATACCATGGTCGTGCTTGGGCATAGGAGCGGTGATAACATTTGAGATCTCGGGGGCGTCAAATTCAATTTCCTTTTCCTCGACAAGGTCTTGCACCTTGTTTTTCAAAGCCCAACAATCGTTTTTATCATGACCTGGACTTTCTGAATGGTAAGCACAACGGGTGTTTGGGTTGTAACGGGGAGAGGCAGTGTTGGGATTCTTTGGAGCTACCTGCAAGGTTACCAGATTAGATCTCAACAAATATGGCAAGACTTGAGATAGCGTCATATTTATCCGGGTAAATTGTCTTACCGGCCTTTCTATTCTAGGATGATTGTTCCTTTGTTGAATAGGTGTAGGCTTAGGGATCATGAAGACCCCTATCACTGGACGGCGTTCAGTTCTATCCTGATTCCTTTGATTGTACACAACACTAACCTCTTTCTTCCCAGTGAATGGTTTTCTCATGACACTGGAGGATACATCCTTTTGGATCTTCCCACTCTTAATCCCATCTTCCACTGTCTCCCCGATCAAAATTAATTCAGTGAAGCCGGTTGAGGAGCTTCCAATTAGATGATTAAAGAAAGGACCAGACAGGGTACCCAGAAATATGTCCACCAGCTCCTTGACAGACAGGGGAGGCTGGACTCATCCTTCTAAGTCTCTCCACTTCTGAGCGTAGTCTTTGAAAACCTCACTTGAACGCATAGCCAGACTCTGGAGTTGAGTACGGGTGGGAGCAAGATCTGCGTTTATATTGATACTGCTTATAAAATGTAGCGGCCAGGTCTTCCCAATTATGGATATTAGCCCTCTCCAGTTGATAGAACTAATCTAGCTGAGTCTCGGATAGACTATCCTAAAAGAAGTGGACCCACAAATCTCTGTCAGCAGTGTGAGGCTGTATCTTCCTCACATAAGATCGGAGGTGCATCTTGAGACACGAAACCCCGTCATACTTATTAAACACTGGTGCTTTAAACTTTGGTGTAATAACAATCCCAGACACCAAACCTAGTTCTTCAAAGTCCAGAACGAGCACTTTCTGAATCTCCATTGCACTTAAGGGATCTTCTAACTGTTTGTATTTGTCGTCAGCTGGAGGATACTGCTCTTCAGAGTAATCAACCTCTTCTTCCTCTTCAGATTCTGGATGGTCATTCACTTCCTTGTTTTTCCCTTCTTGATTATCCCTTTCACCTGATGACGTTGCGAAGTCTAGAGTCCATCTGGCTTACCCTTGCAACCTTCTTCCCAGATTCAGAACACCGGTTGATTTCTTTGCTTTCTTCTTCTTTTCTTTGATCAGCAAAGTTTTCAAATCCTCTTGTCCTTTGGCCATAGTCAAGAAAATTTGTTGAAACTAAGCGTTCTGCGCCTGGAGATCTTTTATTTTCTACTCAAGATCCATCTTACTGAAATAAACAGTAGAAAGATGAGGAGACATGTTGTAAGCAACTTGTTGGTGTTATGATGAATGATGATGCATATGCAAATGATTTCAAGGAAATTAGAGATTTAAATTTGCTTTAGACAAAAAGGAACGCATGTTATATTAATAAATCAAAGTTTGAGTAAATCACACCTCTTTTGGGCTTACAAAGAAATACAAAATATAAAAGTTTAAGACAAAAAAGTTAAACACATCCTCTTTGGTGCGATGTAGGCGTTCAGACTCTGCTCTTCATGAAGCTGCTTGGTGAGTTCCAGAACTTTCTTCTCGCTGGCGTAGAATTGGGCCTCAAAAGTATCTCGCTCTTCCTTAAGCTTTATCCAATCCCTTTGCAAGTCTTCGAGAGAGGTGGTCATGTTAGGATGAAGGATAGTGTATGGGACATCTCTTTCCACAACAGGATCTATGATAACTGGGAGAATAGAGGGGTAAGGCATCATAAGACTTTGAGCACGAGCTCGTACCCATTTGAGATAAGGCTCAAGAGGGATGGAATTCTTGTGCCCCAGTGTCTTGCTATCAACTCTATGTACCATGCCCCAAGCTCGCATGAACCTTTTGCGGTAACCCTGAGCATCATTCTCGTAGTCAAAGACGACTCCTTGAATAAGTGTATCATGAGGACCATCCCTTCTCGCATATCCAAACTGTCGCAGTGTCAGACAAGGATATTAAGCAATTCATCCTCTAATGCCTAAAAGAAGGACATTAGGGAATTCCCCGTATCAATCAATAATGATAACATTCTCTAAGAATCGGGGACACCAATGAATTCCTGAATGTGTAAGAGTCATTATCCTATGAGACCATCTCAAACCCCGTTCATTCTTCAAGACGGATCGGGGTAGGTGCAAACTAAACCACCTAGCCAAAATAGGTGTGCAGCACATAAGGGTTCCTCTCCTCTTTATAATGCGAGTATGCAACGAATGTAGGATATCTCCAAGCAGAGTAGGTACTGGATTGCGTGACAAGAAAACCTTAACCGCATTCACGTCTATGAGCTGGTCCGGATTAGGAAACAATACCAACCAATAGATGAGAAGGTCTAACACCTCTTCAAAAGCTTGTAAGTCCAAGGTATCCCAAAAATGATGAACTTTCTTAAACAAGAACTTAGCCAAGAAACCCTTGACACCTCTCCTAGTTTCCCAATTTGCTACTATGTCAGACCGCTGTAAGGACAGAGCTTTAGCAATATCTTCAGGTTTAGGGTCTCTTTCCATACCATTGAAAGGTACCTCGTTAAGGATAGGCACCCCCAACAACAGAGAAAACTCCTCCATAGTAGGCACTAACTGGTAATCCGGAAAAGTGAAGCAGTGATGTAGAGGGTCAAAGAATTGAAATACCACTTTTAACATTTCTTCGTCAGGGTTTGAGGTGACCAAGCTGAGAAGTCGACCATGTCTTTCAATGAATGGAGAGAATTCGGGAACCCTTGATACCAAATCCTTAAGTTGAGGAGGTACTTTTACTAGACTGACTTGGATAGTGAATATGCGGGCGAGGGCCATGTCCTACAAAACAAGACAAAAATAAACCATAAGAATCCTTGAAATGGTTAGTATGACATGCTATGTTATGATGTCATGATTATGCTCAGATATAACAGATATAGTAAACACAAGCAAATCTCAAAGACCTTAAGTTTAAGGCTTGCATGGATTTTAAGGTTATACCCTCTTGAAGTTGGGTTGGCTCAACCTGTCATAAATATAGTAACCGGGTTCTAAGGGATCTCAATATCACGGTGTGATCGGTGGAAATAGAACTGACTGTTTTTTAAGCTGGTTTGCGAAATGTCGCGGTAAGCAAGAGTCGCCACCGTCTTTTATGTTCTCCAACATGGAAAGGACAAAAGCACATCAAAATTCCTTTTTTGAGATGTCTCTCAGTTCGGGAGGTAGATTTATAGAAAGGGAAGGTATTAGCATCCTTTCTATCCATGGTTATCCATGGGCTCTTAGGTACTTGCTCTTATGTTTTCGAAAATTTGTTTGCTTTTCAAGTGTGTGTGGGTTTTGAAAAAAGTTTCGTTTGAAAAATTTCTAGGTAACTCTTGTATCAGTCCTCAAGAGTGTATGAAAAATTTGTTTGAAAACTTTTTGAAAGTGTGAGTGCGAAAATTTGTTTTGTTTGTTTGAAAGAGCAAGTACCCATGAGAATCTACCTACTCTAAGGAATTAGGCTGTGTAAGAGTCCTTTAGATAGTGCTATCCCACTATTGAGAAGTAGGAAGCACCGTCGTTGGAGTTATTCGGGTCAATTCGATTATAAGGGACATGTATGGTCACCAAAGCAATAGTAGGACACCTTAGAAGTAACCCTAATGTCCTAGATCCTTTTTTTATCCGAGGCAACCATTTCAAGGCGACTGGATCTTTAGACAGGAGGGCGACCTCTAAGACACCCTATACTTGATGACCACGTCGAGGCAACCAGTGAGGCGTACCCTAAGAGTGGCATGTGCATGTGTGTTGTTTCAGTTTATGTTTATCTTGTACATGTCATTTGTGAGCTACAGATTGATTTTATTTGCCATACAAGTCTTTCATGCATTTTTTTAACAGTTAAGAGTGCGGAAAATAAAGTGCAGAAAAGATAAATCTAACTATTACAAGGCGCGGGTCTATACATCGCCAAAAACAAAAACCCGTTTGGAAATAAAGTGCGAGAAAAGTAAATAAAGCGGTAAAATCCTAATTAACTATTACATCCTGGAGCAGATACATAAATAATCAAAATAAGAATAATGTGCGAAAGAATGAATCGGGACGTCCTTAGGGTTTTGACCCTTTTTGAGAAAAGAAAGTAATTTTAGTCCCTTTTTGCAATTAATTAAAATTAAACCTAAACCTAATTAATCAATTAATTAAAAGAAAAAAGTATTTTTTGCGTTTTATGTTTTTTAATAACAATAAAGTAAAAGGAATTAAAAAGTTAGTAAACAAAACCCTAATTCTAACCTATTTTATTTATTGTGAAAAAAAATTAAAATGAACCTAATTTAACTAAATCAATTAATTTACATTTATTTACAAAAATAATAATAATTAGTAAAAATAATTAATAATAAAAATATTATAAATATTATAAATATTTAAGTTTCTGAATTTAGTATGAAAAATAATTTTTTTATGAATTAATAATAATAATTATAATAATTAAAAGAATTAAAAGGAAAAGAAAATAAGAAAAAGAATAGTAAACCAGGGGGGTTGATGGACCCAATTAGGAGGTGAGGCCTGGGATTCCTGGCCCATTAAGAAGCAAGTCTGTTTGACTTTTGGAATTATCCTGAGGCACGTTGACTAGGGAGCATGGTGTTCATCCATCCCTGGCCTTTGGATCACTGCTTGAAGCCACATGGCAAGCTGATTTGTGAGGTTGCATGATGGAATTCTGGACAAGCGCTGCATATGAATATGTTTGAAAAAATATTAACAAGCGTTTGGGGGACCTGGGAATCGAACCCAGGTCCCAATGATGCACAAACACCTCACCAACCACTAGGCCATCACGCTGCATTTGTTAGTATAATAAGCAATTAAAATAACATATGATACAACAACATATGCTAAAAACAAACACGCGCGCACCATTTATTCAAACCAGCCAACCATGTGTAAACACGTCCTTCATCTTCTACCTTTTTCCTGTAAAACAAAAGCAATTAGCGGGGGTTTTTAACCCCCACAAAATAACAAAAGGAAAAATAGCGATTAGGATTCTGGGTTATATAAATAGGGCGCGAGGGTTGGATTTGATTCGTCTGGCCTTGACGAATCCAACCATATGCGTCTCAAGGTCTGATTTTGCTTATGCTGTAAAGCCCTAATTTTGAAGCTTGAAAAACCTAGAATTCTCCAATGGCAGTTTTCGTTTCAGGGCACCATAATCAAATTAAATTGTACCAAAAGCTTCGTACAGTCCCTATGAGCACAAAACAATCCACAAAATACGTTAATGATGCATGAATCGAAGTATGCGTTTATGAAAAAATATTCAAACCGTGAAACTGTTATCTCAGGATTCCTTGAGTGTTAGCGTGTGATTTTGATTGCAAAAGGTTTCTGGGAATGCTAGCAAGGTGTTTGAATCTTTAAATCTCCTTGAAATGCCCTGGAAAGTGGAATTTAGTTTCAAGCTTTCTTTGAATTTTTCAATATGGTAAGGGTTCTTTGCATCAGTTTTGCACGTTTACAGCATTAGGGTTGGCTTCAGTATTTATGTTGGAAGGGAATTAGGGTACAAACTAGGTCAAAGATCCATGGAATAAAGTTTTCAATATTTGATTTTCAATCAAATATTTTTCAATCTTTTTGATTGAAAAACCTTGCCAAATTGGGAGATTTTTGTCTCTTTGATGGATGCACGAAATTTCCAGCTTGCCCTGAGTGTATTTGCTTCACAAAAGATTTGAAAAAACATATCTTGGTATTTTCCTACATTTAAATGAATTAAATGAATTAATAATCAATTAAAAATCCAAATAATTATTAAAAATAAGAAAATAACTCAATTTAATCTCAATGGGTCGTGCATATGCTTTGGGTAAAGATTCAAGAAGGAATTTGGGGCCCATTAGCAAAAACAAGGTGTTTTAGCCAAAGTTGACTTTTGCAAATTCCCAAAAATTTCCCAACTTCTCCAATGCATATCTTGCTCAATTTGGATCCTATGAACATGTTCTTGGACATTTTGGAAAGGTCTTGAAGTTCTCTAACCAATTCCTTTGGTCCCATGTCATTTGGATTTACCAATCTCAAGTTATGGTCTTTGACTTAAAATGCCTTTTTGTTGACTTTTGAAATTGACCTATAATGTAGAAATTGATAACTTTTTGTGAGAGCATTTCTTGGACTTGGAATGTGAAGATGAGTTGTAGGAAATGTGATCCCCTTCAAAATGAGCATTGGATGGGATTTTTCTATTGAACCATGAAAAAGTTATGCCTTGGTCAAGTTACAGTTGACTTTTCAGCTGTCCAAAAATAGTAACTTTTGCATCTTTGATGATTTCTGAGCCATGCTTGTGGAATCATGATCAAGACTTGATCAAATGATGATTGTGGGCTCAAAATAAGATGTTGACCAAAAATTCTGATTTTTGACTATCAAATGACCATTTTACCCCTGTAGTTGATTGTGAACCAAATAGGGCTTTTGACTGTGCAATTTGATGTTGTGAGA
This sequence comes from Vicia faba, assembly GCA_948472305.1. Taxonomy (NCBI): domain Eukaryota; kingdom Viridiplantae; phylum Streptophyta; class Magnoliopsida; order Fabales; family Fabaceae; genus Vicia; species Vicia faba. The sequence continues at coordinate 1,505,065,359 of OX451735.1, read as the reverse complement.
CTTGAGACTTGACATGTAGATGCTTGAGGATATGTGTAGGCCTATGGGACTTGATTGAGCCATTGAAAACCTCAGATTCTTTGCAGGACCCAAAACCCTAATTTTGACTGGCTTAGGAGATGGTTTGACTGTGCAACCCCTGAGGAATCTTGAAGCATTTGAAGATTGATCTTGACAAATCTTGAAGAATATGGGAGGGAAAATTTTGGGGTACAACAGTTGCCCCTGTTCAATATTCTTAGACCTGAGGATGTAGATTGGCTTGCGTGCCTTTCGTGATCCGAAGGTGGAAGATGATTGAACACTAGAGTGCCCAGAAATTTGCACTCGCATAGTAGAATATCAGCAATGTGATGTCGGGAATGGGCTCACAGATGCCATTTGGAAAGATGGTGGATAGGAGGATGGGCTTATAGATGCCATCTAGAGATGTGACAGAACCTCGTTGGGAATGGGCTTATAGATGCCATTTGGAAATGCAATGGATAGTTGTGGAGATGGGCTTAAAGATGCCATCCGAAGGTGTCGATCGCGTAAGAGATTCCTTAGCGAGAACTTGCGTACCTGAGAAAGAAAGATAATTTCCTGGCCTGTTACAGGGGTTGATCTTCAAACTCTTCATGCAAATATGCCCTGGCTAGATACAGGTATCGAATCTACAATCAGTCACTCACAGATATGCCCTGGCTAGATACAGGAATCAAATCTCTAAACTCTTCGTCTACAGATATTCCCTGGATGGATACAGGAATCGAATCTCTAAACTCTTCATGCAGACATGCCCTGGCTAGATACAGGTGTCGAATCTACAATCAGTCACTCACAGATATGCCCTGGCTAGATACAGAAATCGAATCTGGGATTCTTCGTCTACAGATATGCCCTGGCTGGATACAGGAATCGAATCTCTAAACTCTTTATGCAGACATGCCCTGGCTAGATACAGGTGTCGAATCTACAATCAGTCACTCACAGATATGCCCTGGCTAGATACAGGAATCGAATCTGGAGTTCTTCGTCTACAGATATACCCTGGCTTGATACAGGAATCGAATCTCTAAACTCTTCATGCAGACATTCCCTGGCTAGATACAGGTGTCGAATCTACAATCAGTCACTCACAGATATGCCCTGGCTAGATACAGGAATCGAATCTGGATTTCTTCGTCTACAGATATGCCCTGGCTGGATACAGGAATCGAATCTCTAAACTCTTCATGCAGACATGCCCTCGCTGGATACAGGTATCGAATCTACAATCAATTACTCACAGATATGCCCTGGCTAGATATAGGAATCGAATCTGGAGTTCTTCGTCTACAGATATGCCCTGGCTGGATACAGGAATCGAATCTCTAAACTCTTCATGCAGACATGCCCTAGCTAGATACAGGTGTCGAATCTACAATCAGTCACTCACAGATATGCCCTGGCTAGATACAGGAATCGAATCTGGAGTTCTTCGTCTACAGATATGCCCTGGCTGGATACAGGAATCGAATCTCTAAACTCTTCATGCAGACATGCCCTGGCTGGATACAGGTATCGAATCTACAATCAATTACTCACAGATATGCCCTAGCTAGATACAGGAATCGAATCTGGAATTTGTTGTCTATAGATATGCCCTGGCTGGATACAGGTATCGAATCTCTAAACTCTTCCTACAGATATGCCCTGGCTAGATACAGGTGTCGAATCTGGAATTAGTCGTCTACAGATATGCCCTGGCTGGATACAGGTATCGAATCTCTAAACTCTTCATGCAGACATGCCCTGGATGGATACAGGTATCGAATCTACAATCAGTTACTCACAGATATGCCCTGGCTAGATACAGGTGTCGAATCCGGAACTGGTCGTCTACAGATATGCCCTGGTTGGATACAGGAATTGAATCTCTAAACTCTTCATGCATACATGCCCTGGCTAGATACAGGTATCGAATCTACAATCAATCGCTCACAGATATGCCCTGGCTAGATACAGGTATCGAATCCGGAATTGCGACAGTTGATAGTAATCATCTTTGTATTGACCTTTTTCCTGAAAAGGCAAAACATCAGTTGTATGCAATGTCATGATGTATGAAATGCATGATGTCATGATGTTCTCAAAAACAAATGAGATAGTGTCGTATGCACTTTATCATGTATGTAAGCAGGATGTATAAAATGTGAAATGTTTATGAATGTATTTTCGTCTAGGAAAATAAATCCTTGACGAATACCGGGAAATTGTCGAATCCTGGGCTGATGTTGAAGAGTAGAGTTCTTCGTTTCCGCTGGGGATGATGAACGAAGATGATTGCAAGAATAAACCGGTAGGAGAAGATGACTTTGTTGGGGAATAAACTTGGTGAAGAGATTACTCTGCGGGGAATTACTCTGTGGAGAAGAGATACTTCATTGAGATTTTACCGATAACTCTGCTGGGGGATCCGTTGATAAGCTCTGTTGGGGATTCTAACGATAACTCTACTGGGGGATTCTGTTGATAAGTTTTGTTGGGGAATTTGATGAACTCCGCTGGGGGATAGGAAGAACTTCGTCGAGGACGATCTTTCCGTGGTAATTAGCTGAGGATAACCCAGTTATAAGCTCTGGTGGGGAATAACCTTTGAATATGGTCGGGGAGAGACGTATGTACTTTGCAGGTGGATAAGCTTCCAGAATCTACTGGGGATAAGCTTCCTGAATCTACTGGGGAGGATGATTCAACTCTCCTGGGGAAACTTTTGAATTGTACTGGGGGAATGGCTCCACTGGATGTCTGTATTCCGCCGGGGAACAATCTCATATTAAGACTGCCTGGGATGCTTGCTTAGGAACATCTGTATACTCCGCTGGGGAATATTGAGATTTTCTGGGGATATCCAACTTCCTTAAGGCTGACAGTAGACTAACTCTGCTTGGGGAGAGTGTTGCTGACTTGCTGGAGATATTGTGCCTTGTTAGGGTTGATGGGAGCCCAACTCTGCTCGGGGAGAGTATTGTTGATTCTGGTCTTACTCTGAGGGGAGTGGAGGTAACTTGGTCAGGTTCTTCAGCTTACCTTATACCTGTGGACAGAGCAACCAAACCACCCAGACAATTATTATTGCCCCAGCTTCTGCGGGAGAAGGTACCTGTAGAGGCCTTGATAACTGCCGGTCGATAAATCTTCTTCTAGTAGGCAAGTGACGAGATGACGGGACATAGTCGTACGCTTTTGATCCCTAACTTTTGCCTGGACCGCCCTTTCGGGTTTTCAGTCCATCGGGATACCCTTTTTTGCCCAAGCCGCCTTTTCAGGTTTTAGACTTGCCGGGTGTACGGATTTTTTCATTTTTCATCCCTTATTTTTGCCTAGGTGTGTCAACCTAGCGGGTCTTTGATTATGCGTAGTATTTTTTCGACTATGTTCGTGCTCTCAGGATGTAGGAGTTGTCACTGTCAGTAGTGTTGTGTTGCCATACTACCAGAAGATCTTCGTTTGATCATGCAAGATTCGTTGCTGGAATTCATGTCCAATGCCCCAATTGATTCTGATGGAGATTTGCCCTAGGCTATTTGTCCTTTGAGAGATTCTCTGAATCTTGACTTCACTGCCCCAGATTATGGACAATGATCACGCCGTGCCCCTTGATTGAGAGTGCTTTTGTTCATTAGACATTCGTCGTGCGAACTTCTATGTTGTTCAAACAAATAGTCATATGCAAACAGTATTATATTAAAAATGCAAGGCTTATGTCTGTCTTGAAGTTTTTTTTTTTTTTTGAAAATGTATTTTTTCAGTAAAACAAGCAAGTTTTGTAAAATGTGATGTCGACTCAGGATTTTACCGCAAGCCTTAAGGAGTCAAGATACCTTTGGTAACAGTATGCTTTCGAACTAACCCATGCTTCAGCTAGGACTTTTAAGGGTTATAATGTGGCCTGGTTCACGGTTTAAGAAACAAAAGATAAAGGCTCAAATTATATTTGTACCCACCCGCTCTTCGTGATGTTCTTCAAACATAAACTCAGCTGATCTTGCGTTAGGCCTTGTTTGAGTCTTTGCTCTGATATTCCGATGATGGTTCAGATGTTGACAGTTTATTTTGAATAGGCAGTCATTTCCTTGTTGAGGGTTGATAAGACCTCTTTCTTTTTGATTTCGTTATCCCTGTTTTTTGCCTGAACTGTTTCTTTTGTGATTACAGTCAGCGGGATGCCCCAGTTTTATAAGTCTCCTTCATAGGTTTTGACTTATTGGGCTTTTATTTTGAGAGATAATGACTGCCTGTCCTTACGATTATTCGGAACCATCACCATCTTTTGTTTTTGGAAGGACTCCTTTGATGTCATTCATTGTGCACTTGGATCAGCTGAGAGAACTACCCTGCCCCAGGTTATGATTAAGGGTTTTAATTTTCGAAAAGAAAAACTCCTACTTCTTTGGCTCAAAGGGGTTGACGAGGGATTATCTTCCTTATAACTCCAGTGTTTAGGAATTGAAACAATGCCTGTACCTCATCAGCGGGGTCTGTTCAAAAGCATACTGTAGATAGTGGTATCATTTTCGTCATCCTCCCTCAAGAGGCTTAGAATTTTTCAATCAAGAGTTGATCATCACAAAAATATGAAAGCAGTTTGAATATAGCGAATGCAAATATATTGATTCAAAACAGACATATGCGATGCATTGATAAAGTAATAAAGTTTGCTATGACAATAATTGTTTGAAAAATCAAAGAAAAATACAACTTGGACATTCCAATGAACAAAAGGTCTTCTCGTCTAGGGATAGTAGAAGAACTCGACCTGACCATCTGGGGTGAATTCCACTGCTCCTCCATCAATCAGGTCCTGGATCTTGTTCTTCAGAGACCAGCAGTCGTTTGTGGCATGCCCCGGGCTGTTAGAATGATAAGCGCAGCGGGCATTGGGGTTGTACCTTGTAGGTGTCTTGTTGGGATTCTTAGGAGGGTCCCTTAGTGTGATCAGATTCAATCTCAATAGGCGTTATAAGGCTTGAAACAGCGACATGTTGAGCTGGGTGAATTGCCTCTTAGGCTTGTCTGGCTTGCTCTGATTAGCCCGTTGTTCTTGGCGAGGTCGTTGTTGGACCTGTGAAGTAGTAGCCACTTGGAGAGGTCTATTCATCAAACCACACCTCTGACTTCTAGGGGGCTGATTACCGGTTTGGTCTCCAACCCTGACTGCTTGCTTCATATTGTCTTGCTGAAGCTGGTGAGGTTGATGCTGAATTTGTGACCCTGAAGCAAGTTGAGGAGCCTTTCCCTTGTCTTCTTGTCTCAAAGGGAATTTAATGATGACTGGCTCTTCAACCTTAGATGTTTGCCCCAGTTGGTTATCCCGAAGCAGTTGGTTGACGAGAACCCTGAGCTCCTCTTGTCTTTGAGCTAAGTCTTGAATGAGAGTCATCTGCCCCATCATCTGGGTTCTCATTGTATCCACTTCAGCTTGCAGATGTTTCAGTCGTTCGTCTTTATCGTCTTCTGGACTATTCCTGACCCAAGTCCCCATGAGGAGTGTTCTCAGCTCTTCCTGTCCCTTGGATAGATTTAGGAGGATCTCCCCGAACCGAGTCTCTTGAGCATGAAGATCCTGGTTGTCTTGTTGGGAAGCCATTGCTGAAATAAATAGCGAAGAAGGTAAGTGACCTGTAACAAGGGTACCTGTTATGCAATGATGTGTATGTATGCATGCAAGGTTTTCAAGGATCTCGCGGGGTAGACAAGAAAATTGTTAGAATTTGAGTCTGGTAGCTTGATTGAAGGAACTTCATGTTATTCAGAGTCCTTCTTCAAGAGTCAGGCTCACCATATCGAGTGGGTCATAGCCCCTGACTCAAGTTATCATGCTTTGATCTCCGAACAACCTTGGCTAGAGGAAAATAAATCCCCTTTGCCCCTTGCTAGACATTTGGTTCATCATGACCTGCATCACAAACCCTTGAGATCCTTGAAATGGGTTAGTCCTTATGCAGGATGTATGCAATGGTATGATGTTATGATGTGTATGCTATGCGTGAAGTGATGTAAGTAAGCCCTGTTATAAGTCTAGATTAAGGACTGTAAACAAAACCTGCAAGGAACCCATGTTGTCAGATAACAAGAATATGCAAGTAGTTCAAGTTTGAAGGCACACAAGTCACACAAGACAGCCCTTAGAGTTCAGGCCAGCATGAAGTTTAGGTACTACCCTCTTTCAGTTTCAGTTGGTTAAGACCTGTCCTAAAAATAGTAACTGGGTTCTAGAGGATCTCAATATCACTGACTACCCTCAATCGGTCATAACTCCAGCTTCGCAACCTTTTCTTGCGGCCGGAACCATCGCGAGAGTTTAGCCTCAATGAGTGTAGCATATTGCTACTGTTCTATGGCCAAGTTGGGTCCATTTAAGGTTCTAAGGTCAGTTGGTGCTTAATGACTCCTCAGAAGACCCATATTCTCCTCGTTCCAACACAAGGGATATCGGTACAGACCAAGGTGTCACACCAACGTAGCTACTGCTTGACCCATGTCGGTCTACGCCGGACAAGTCCCCTACAGTTTATTGCTACCTAAAGGGTATCCCCCAGATCCGGGTTAGGATCTATGAAACTCCCATACAAGCCCACAAATATAAATCATACAAAGCATGCAATTGAAAACATAGAATAATCTAATCCTAAGGTACACCTCACTTATATTACATCCCCAACAGAGTCGCCAGTTCTGTGATCGGTGGAAATAGAACTGACTATTTTTTAAGCTGGTTCGCGAAATGTCGCGGTAAGCAAGAGTCGCCACCGTCTTTTATGTTCTCCAACATGGAAAGGACAAAAGCACAGCAAAATTCCTTTTTTGAGATGTCTCTCGGTTCGGGAGGTAGATTTATAGAAAGGGAAGGTATTAGCACCCTTTCTATCCATGGTTATCCATGGGCTCTTAGGTACTTTCTCTTATGTTTTCAAAAATTTGTTTGCTTTTCAAGTGTGTGTGGGTTTTGAAAAAAGTTTCGTTTGAAAAATTTCTAGGTAACTCTATAATCAGTCCTCAAGAGTGTATGAAAAATTTGATTGAAAACTTTTTGAAAGTGTGAGTGCGAAAAGTTGTTTTGTTTGTTTGAAAGAGCAAGTACCCATGAGAATCTACCTACTCTAAGGAATTAGGCTGTGTAAGAGACCTTTAGATAGTGCTATCCCACTATTGAGAAGTAGGAAGCACCGTCGTTGGAGTTATTCGGGTCAATTCGATTATAAGGGACATGTGTGGTCACCAAAGCAATAGTAGGACACCTTAGAAGTAACCCTAATGTCCTAGATCCTTTTTTTATCCGAGGCAACCGTTTCGAGGCGAATGGATCTTTAGACAGGAGGGCGACCTCTAAGACACCCTATACTTGATGACCACGTCGAGGCAACCAGTGAGGCGTACCCTAAGAGTGGCTTGTGCATGTGTGTTGTTTTAGTTTATGTTTATCTTGCACATGTCATTTGTGAGCTACGGATTGATTTTATTTGCCATACAAGTCTTTCATGCATTTTTTTAACAGTTAAGAGTGCGGAAAATAAAGTGCGGAAAAGATAAATCTAACTATTACAAGGCGCGGGTCTATACATCGCCAAAAACAAAAACCCGTTTGGAGATAAAGTGCGAGAAAAGTAAATAAAGCGGTAAAATCCTAATTAACTATTACATCCTGGAGCAGATACATAAATAATCAAAATAAGAATAATGCGCAAAAGAATGAATCGGGACGTCCTTAGGGTTTTGACCCTTTTTGAGAAAATAAAGTAATTTTAGTCCCTTTTTGCAATTAATTAAAATTAAACCTAAACTTAATTAATTAATTAAATAAAAGAAAAAAGTATTTTTTGCGTTTTATGTTTTTTAATAACAATAAAGTAAAAGGAATTAAAAAGTTAGTAAACAAAACCCTAATTCTAACCTATTTTATTTATTGTGAAAAAAAATTAAAATGAACCTAATTTAACTAAATCAATTAATTTACATTTATTTACAAAAATAATAATAATTAGTAAAAATAATGAATAATAAAAATATTATAAATATTATAAATATTTAAGTTTCTGAATTTAGTATGAAAAATAATTTTTTTATGAATTAATAATAATAATTATAATAATTAAAAGAATTAAAAGGAAAAGAAAATAAGAAAAAGAATAGTAAACCAGGGGGGTTGATGGACCCAATTAGGAGGTGAGGCCTGGGATTCCTGGCCCATTAAGAAGCAAGCCTGTTTGACTTTTGGAATTATCCTGAGGCACGTTGACTAGGGAGCATGGTGTTCATCCATCCCTGGCCTTTGGATCACTGCTTGAAGCCACATGGCAAGCTGATTTGTGAGGTTGCATGATGGAATTCTGGACAAGCGCTGCATATGAATATGTTTGAAAAAATATTAACAAGCGTTTGGTGGACCTGGGAATCGAACCCAGGTCCCAATGATGCACAAACACCTCACCAACCACTAGGCCATCACGCTGCATTTGTTAGTATAATAAGCAATTAAAATAATATATGATACAACAACATATGCTGAAAACAAACACGCGCGCGCCATTTATTCAAACCAGCCAACCATGTGTAAACACGTCCTTCATCTTCTACCTTTTTCCTGTAAAATAAAAGCAATTAGCGGGGGTTTTTAACCCCCACAAAATAACAAAAGGAAAAATAGCGATTAGGATTCTGGGTTATATAAATAGGGCGCGAGGGTTGGGTTTGATTCGTCCGGCCTTGACGAATCCAACCATATGCGTCTCAAGGTCTAATTTTGCTTATGCTGTAAAGCCCTAATTTTGAAGCTTGAAAAACCTAGAATTCTCCAATGGCAGTTTTCGTTTCAGGGCACCATAATCAAATTAAATTGTACCAAAAGCTTCGTACAGTCCCTATGAGCACAAAACAATCCACAAAATACGTTAATGATGCATGAATCGAGGTATGCGTTTATGAAAAAATATTCAAACCGTGAAACTGTTATCTCAGGATTCCTTGAGTGTTAGCGTGTGATTTTAATTGCAAAAGGTTTCTGGGAATGCTAGCAAGGTGTTTGAATCTTTAAATCTCCTTGAAAGGGCCTGGAAAGTGGAATTTAGTTTCAAGCTTTCTTTGAATTTTTCAATATGGTAAGGGTTCTTTGCAGCAGTTTTGCACGTTTACAGCATTAGGGCTGGCTTCAGTATTTATGTTGGAAGGGAATTAGGGTACAAACTAGGTCAAAGATCCATGGAATAAAGTTTTCAATATTTGATTTTCAATGAAATATTTTTCAATCTTTTTGATTGAAAAACCTTGCCAAATTGGGAGATTTTTGTCTCTTTGATGGATGCACGAAATTGCCAGCTTGCCCTGAGTGTATTTGCTTCACAAAAGATTTGAAAAAACATATCTTGGTATTTTCCTACATTTAAATGAATTAAATGAATTAATAATCAATTAAAAATCCAAATAATTAATAAAAATAAGAAAATAACTCAATTTAATCTCAATGGGTCGTGCATATGCTTTGGGTAAAGATTCAAGAAGGAATTTGGGGCCCATTAGCAAAAACAAGGTGTTTTAGGCAAAGTTGACTTTTGCAAATTCCCAAAAATTTCCCAACTTCTCCAATGCATATCTTGCTCAATTTTGATCCTATGAACATGTTCTTTGACATTTTGGAAAGGTCTTGAAGTCCTCTAACCAATTCCTTTGGTACCATGTCATTTGGATTTACCAATCTCAAGTTATGGTCTTTGACTTAAAATGCCTTTTTGTTGACTTTTGAAATTGACCTATAATGTAGAAATTGATAACTTTTTGTGAGAGAATTTCTTGGACTTGGAATGTGAAGATGAGTTGTAGGAAATGTCATCCCCTTCAAAATTAGCATTGGATGGGATTTTTCTGATGAACCATGAAATAGTTATGACTTGGTCAAGTTACAGTTGACTTTTCAGCTGTCCAAAAATAGTAACTTTTGCATCTTTGATGATTTCTGAGCCATGCTTGTTGAATCATGATCAAGACTTGATCAAATGATTATTGTGGGCTCAAAATAAGATGTTGACCAAAAATTCTGACTTTTGACTGTCAAATGACCATTTTACCCCTGCAGTTGATTGTGAACCAAATAGGGCTTTTGACTGTGCAATTTGATGTTGTGAGACTTGAGACTTGACATGTAGATGCTTGAGGATATGTGTAGGCCTATGGGACTTTATTGAGCCATTGAAAACCTCAGATTCTTTGCAGGACCCAAAACCCTAATTTTGACTGGCTTAGGAGATGGTTTGACTGTGCAACCCCTGAGGAATCTTGAAGCATTTGAAGATTGATCTTGACAAATCTTGAAGAATATGGGAGGGAAAATTTTGGGGTACAACACACGGTTCTTTCCCCCAAACCTCATTCCGATAGACAATTGACTTGCCACCAAACAAAACTCAAGGGTCAAACCTCAATGAGTGTAGCATCGAGTATCAACTGACTTTGGGTTTACACCAAAGACGGCTATCTCATTACGTCCTAAAAGCCAAGTTGGTCAATTAAGGTGCTAAGGTCAGTTGACACTTTAGGATACCACGCACCGGCCTCGTATTCTCCTTGATTACTCATGGGCTACCGGTGCACACCAAAGTATCGCATCAACGTAGCTACTATTTCAACCGTTTCGGTATACCCCGCATAGTTTCCTCACAGTTTGTTACTACTTACCTAAAAGGTGTCCCAAATCCGGGTGTAGGATCTTTTTAGTAACCCAAACAAGGACCCAAAATGTAAATCATACAAGTCAAACAAAGAAAGAAAGTAAAGATGATCTAACCCTAAGGTAACCCCACTTTTAAGTAGTCCCCAGCAGAGTCGCCAGTTCTGTAACACAGTGGGAGAACTGACTTGGTTGTTTTGCGTTTTATCGTAAATGTTGCGGTTAGCAAGAGTCGCCACCGACTTTTATTTTATCCAAAAGGAAAGGCTGAAAAGAACAGGAAAGACCTTTAGAGATTTTTTCTTGAGTTCGGGGGGTAGATTATGAAAAGGGAAGGTATTAGCACCCTTTTCATCCGTAGTTATCTACGGGCTCTTAGTTGCTTTCGAGATCACTTGCTTTTGTTTGAAAATGTGCTTTGTGTGATTTTTTGAAAGTATTTTGAAAAAAGGCACCATTTTTTAGGCAAACTTTGTAATGATTCTCGTTCGTAAGAATGTATACAAAGTGTTGATCTTTTGAAAATGTTTCAAGTTTGAAAGATGTTTTTGAAAGTGTTGGTGTTTGTTTTGAAAATAGCAAGGATGTTTTGGTTTGAAAATGAGCAAGCAACTAGGATCATTCTAACTACTCAAAAGTCTTTCTTGTTTATTTCCTCTTTCCTTTGACATTGCTATCTTACCATTGATTTGGTAAGAAACCCTATCTTTGGATGTAAAAGGGACGAGCAAGGGTTATCTTATAGCCATGAATAACAATGTTGTAAGATATCTTAGCATTTTCTTTGAGGGACTAAGATCATTTGTAAGGAACCACTTGTAGCGTCATCGAGGGACTATGATCTTGTATCTTTTGCTTGTTTTTTCTAAGACATCTTACATGCATATTATGACCATTTATTTCTCAAGGCAACACGTGGATTTACCCTAAGGGTGTAAGTGTGCAAGTGTGTCTTTTTCATGCTTGATTTGTCTTGATTAGGGTTTGCTATTTGTTGGTTTTAATCTTTCCATACAAATCCTAATTACTAGCATTTATATATAAAGCATTAAATCGCGGAAAATAAAAATACTAAGCTATTACATCATTAGGGGAGGGGTGTACAAATTTACAAACGGGGAAATTGCAAGAAAATTAAATCTAAATAATTATTACAACCATATTGAATATTGTACCAAAAATGAATAAATATTCAAGAATATAAATGGACAAAGGAAATGGATTTTTGTTTGGTTTTATGAAAGGTTTTAATCTTGACCTAATTAAAGAAAATTATTAATTAAAAAATTAACAAAACTTAAAACTAAATTAATTAAGAAAGAAATTAGGTAAAAAAATGTTTTTAGGGTTTTTTATTTAAGAAAAGGTTTTAAATTAATAATAATAATATGAATATTAATTAACAAAAATAAAAATAAGTTCTAAATTAATTTTAATTACAATAAAATAATATAATAGTTAAACCTAAATCTAAATATTAATTATTAAGAAAATATTTGTGTTCTTTTAGTTTTATAAAACAAATAAACTAAATAAGTGTAAAATTAATAAATAAAATATTTTTGGATTTTTATTAATAACAATAAAAAAAAAAATAATAATAATAGTAATAATAATAATGATAATAATAATAATAAAGGAAAAAGAAATAAAAATAAAATAAGAAAAAAGAAAATAATAATAAAAATTGGGCCAAGGGGTGCTGAAGTAAGGCAGGGGTTAGAAGGTTAGCAAAAAAGAACAAAGGCCCAATGTTTGGGGCCCAGGCGCTGCAAAAACCAAAAAAAGTGTAAAAGTGTGAAAAAAAAGAACAAAAGGCAGCGTGCTGGGTGTTGAACCCACGCCCTCTTGGTTACCAGCGCGCTGCCTTACCACTGGGGTGGTTTTAGATCCGTTTACTTATATGAAATGATAAATACATAACATATAAAGCTTCCAAGGCCCGTACTTCGTCTTCAACCTTCATCCAGCCAGAGTACCTATTACTTCTTCGTCTCTCAACAAAAGTGGAAAGTACAAACATGAAAGTTGGGGCATTTCTTCCCACGAATCCAACCATATAAATAACTAAAGCTATAAATCCAAGATGAGTGAGAATTTTTCTGGCCCTAATTTTAAACCTAAAAATTTCAGAAACTTCAACTCTAAAATCCTCTAAGTTCAGGCCATATAAATTCAAACTACGGATATGTACAGCTTCGTGGCCATGGTATCTACATTTTAACTTCACAAATCAGAATCAAATGGTGCTTGTATGAAGAGATAGAAGTTTGAAAACTTACCTCTTGCAGCTGGAGTCATGTATAGAGTTTGAGCAACCTTTGAGATGGCCTGATGATTTCTGTAGCTTGCCTGGACCTGCTTGAATGTGTTCCAACTCCTACTTTGCTTTGAGGATGGCTGAAACTCCCAACTCAAGTCAAGTTACAAGCTTCAGTTTTGGAAATGGTGGATAGTGATGGAGGAGTTTCAGTCTTTAAATAGGGCTTTGGATCACTTGTAAATGATGTAAGTAAGGTGTCTAGATGGTTAATAATCAAAACAGACGAGTGGAAATGGAGATGGAGAGTTTTGGCTCAAAATTGTCAAGTGGGACAGTTCTGTACAACAAGGGTGTTTTGGGAGAGTTCTTGGGGGCTTCAAATTGTGTGTTAGCTTGGAAACAACTTGTGCATAAGTAAGGAAAATTTTGTAGCACTTGAGAAGCTCAGAAGTGCAAGCTGTAGAGTTATGGCTATGTTACTTGATTTTAAAGAAACATGGAAATATAGTTTCAAGGTAAAGTACAAGCATGGGCTGAGTTATTAGAGGCTTTATACAAGTTTCTTTTGGGTTAGAGTTTTGTGTGTAATCAGAATCAAACAAGTGCAAAGCTCAAGAACTGATTTTGTACATAAAAGCTACGTTTCCAAAATGGCAATGTGCACTTTCTTCCCAAAATGGCATTAAACATGGGAAATGCATTGAATGCTTGAGTTAAAGCCTCTAACAGCTGTGAAAACATTTAATTATGGAGTTCCAAACAAGTTTGAGGCCTGCAAAGCAAAGATTGTGCAGCGTAGCATGGATTTGCATTCTTGTTCATCATGAAACACTGCCTTGTAAAACAACTTGAAACCCTAACTTCTGGCCTCGATTCTCCTTAATCAAAAATGATCTCAAGGAGTTCTTGGACATTTTAGAAAGCTTGAAATGTTATCTACAACCCCTCTTTAAATCACTTTTTAAAATTTCCCTTGGAACTATGTGAAAAATTTCCATGAAGTTAGGTCAAAATCCTGCCTAAACTAGGGCAAAATTTCATTAAGTTTCCAAGTTTCATGAACATGTCTTCACAAAATCATTACTTGAAATACATGCATTTCTAGGATAAGTTGTGTAAATAAATGTTTTAGATCTCATTGAGATCTACAACTTTCATGTTGAAAGTTTCCTTTGAATCATCTTGCATCATGGTGAAAAATTGGCTCAAAGTTGTGAAAAAATATGAAGTTTTCAACACTTAGAAAATTTTTTAAGTTTGAAAACTTTGACTTTTCAAAATGAAATCTTGACTTTTTGATTTCTTGATGAACAAGTTTCATATTTTGACATGTTTTGATGAATTGTGATCTTTGACACTTGATTTTGACCAAAAAGTCAAAGTTTGACTTTTCAGTGTATAGTTGACTTTTGATTAGTTGACTGAAAATCAAATATCAATCAATTGATATTGAGGGAAGTTTTGAGTCATACCATTAGGTTAAAGTTATTCATTTTAAACCTTGAGATCATGTCTCGAACCAATTAACCATTTGCTAGGTCAAAAATCAGAATTTGGCCTTTCTTAGTCAAAACCCTAATTTTGACCATTTTGCCCTTTTGATGATCTCATCAAATTTCTTGAGGAATTGTGGTCCAAACTTGATCTAATGACATATATGAGTCCATAATGTTGATATGGATAAAAAATTATGAAGTTTGAATGTAAATTGGCCACAATTGACTTTTTCCCCAATACAACTGATCTTTAGGTCAACTGATTAATTGACTGAGCAAAAATGTGATCCAAGACTTGAAACTTGACATGAGAAATCTTGAGGGTCCATAATGATCCATTAAAGTAATATGAGGAATTAAAAGTTCAATTATCCTTGTGCAATATCAAACCCTAATTTCAGTCATCAATGCTTAAGGAGGTGTCTTGAGCTAATCAACCCTAGTGCAGCCTTGAACCAAAGGAGATCTTGTGAGAAATTACTTGATAAATGAGAGGGAAAATTTTGGGGTACAACAATGGGACTAAAATGATGTAGGATTGCAACTGAGTAGTTGCTGCCAGGATTCCAGCACCGAGCGGCCCAATTGCATCGGCGGGCGAGCCTCAGGCGAAGGCCTTACTTCTCCGGGCGAACATTAGGCAATAAAACTATTTCGAAAACTTTAAAACCCATAACTTTTGACTCAGGTGTGCGTTTGATGCACCGCTTGAACCTACAGAAAGCTAAAAATATTTTCTATCTTATAAATAAAAATTCAAACACAGTGGTGATTGTTTATTAGGGGATTACGCCCTTCTGTATGCAATTTTTTCTGTTATATTGAGATATGTGTATGGAATTATGTGTGATGATGTTCTATGATGTTGTTGGGCTATATTATTTATATGTTGCATGTGTGGACAACTAGTGGCCTTAATGGTGTGTCACATTAATGGACGTAGATATTAATTTGTTGTGTTTTGTTGCATGGTTGTGTCACATGCATTTCAGGTTGTGGACTTTAGTCTTGTCTATTGGCTCAATCGTAGATGGTGTGGATCAGGAGTGATATGAACCTCATTATTCATGATGTTGGTTGGATAGGAACCTAGATGGCGTGGATTGGGAGTAATGTGAACCAAACTATTCACGATATTAGTGGCTCTAGTCCTAGATGGTGTGGATACGAGAGTGATATTGGTACAACATGCATTGAGTCTGTGAGTCGGTCTTATTGCATTGTATTGTTGTTAAAATGGTGTTTGGAAAGGGTGTTGTGAATTAAATGATTCTTTGGTGATGATTGTTGATAGTATGGATTTTCCTTGTTGTAAATCAAATGATGTTTCTATGATATTACGAGGAAGTTGTATTTATATTATTATGATATGAAGGTGTGAGTATAATACTTGGTAAATGATGATGTACAGATTTCATGATGATGTTGTTTGTAACTACTATATCTTTTGTAATAAATTGTGATTACTCACACTTTCTATTTTAATGTTGCCTCTATATCGGTAACGTGCGGGTGATCACGAATAGCTCATAGAAGCATGAGGATAGCCTTGGAGTTATTTAGTGTGACTTTCGTTGAATAAAAAGGGTTTTGTTCTGATATGTAACATTTGGGCTTTTGGGAAACTTTTGAATTGAACTTTATGTTCCTTTTTTTGACATGACGTAAAATTTGTTCTTAGTTGTCTAATTTGTTTCGAATTATAACTTATGAATGACGAAGTATGATGATGTTTTATTTGAAGTATTATAATGAAACTATAACGAGGCAATGATTCCACCGCGAATTTTAAAGTAATGTGTTGATGTTATTAAAGATATAATTGTTTTAATTTTGAAAATGCGTGTTACGGAGCAGGATGTTTGATTAAGATGTTTTTATGAAGCATGTGACACCCTTGTTGGTGTTTTACTCTGATTTAATTATTAAATTATTCGTGAATATTCCTTGGGGTGTAGAAGGGTGTTACACTCTCAATACTGGTGCATCTAATGATGGTGTTCTGCAACCTAAAATGATTCAACAAATGGTACTTTCTGTTATTTATGCCTTGGGAATTCAGGGTAAGTCTCCTAATAATTCTCAACCATGGTTTCTTGATTCTGGTGCATCCAATCAAATGACAGGTTCCTTTGAATACTTACAAAATTTACATTCCTATAATGGCAGTCAACAAATTCAAATTGCTGATGGTAATAAACTCTCTATCACTGATGTTGGTGACATAAACTCTAACTTTTGTGACTTGCTTGTATCACCTGGACTTGCTTCCAACTTATTGTTGGTTAGTAAATTTATGGATAACAATTGTAGTGTTAATTTTTCTCGTGTTGGTTGTCTTGTGGAGGAGCATGTGTCATGGAAGGTGATCGCGAAGGGGCCTAAAGTGGGAAGATTGTTTTCGCTCCAGTTTAGTTCTTGTTATTTATATTTTACGAGTAATATTTTGAACTCTTAGGAGGATTAGTATAGAAAATTGGGCCATCCAAATTCTGATGTTTTGTCTCATTTATTTAAAACAGGTCTGTTAGGAAATAACCATGCTTGTCTTTCTTCTATTTCATGTTTTGTTTGCAAATTGGCTAAAAGTAAAACACTTCCTTTTCTGTCAGGTGCTCATCGTGCTTCTACTTGTTTTGAGATGATTCATAGTGATATGTGGAGAATGTCTCTTGCAGCATCTCATGCTCACTAGAAATATTTTTGTTACATATATTGATGATTACATTCACTTTACTTGGATATATTTTTTAGATCTAAGTTTGAAGTATTTTCTATGTTTCAGAAGTTTTTGACACATGTTGAAAATCAATTTCAAGCAAGGGTTAAAAAATTTGGATATGACTCGGGAGGTGATTATATGTCTCATGAATTTAAGGAATACCTTCAACAAAAAGGGACCTTGTCTCAACGATCTTGTCCCAATACCCCTTTAATACGGTGGGAGAACTGATTTGGTTGTTTTTTGTTTGATCGCAATTGTTGAGATAGCAAGAGTCGCCACCGACTTTTCTTTTATCCAATAAGGAAAGGGTGAAAAGAACAGGAAAGACCTTTGAGATATTTTCTTGAGTTCGGGGGGTAGATTATGAAAAGGGGAGGTGTTAGCACCCTTTTCATCCATAGTTATCTATGGGCTCTTAGTTGCTTGCTAGATCAATTTTGAGAATTGCTTTGTTTGAAATGTGTTTGTGGTAGATTTTGAAAGTATTTTTGAAAAAAGCGCCTTCGTTTTGGAAAACTTTATAATGATTCTCGCCTCTATAGGAATGCATACAAAGTGTTGGACTTCTTGAAAATATTTCATGTTTTGAAAGTGTTTGGTGTGTTTGAAAAGATGTTTGTTTTGAAGATTGATTGTGCGCAAGCAACTAAGAACGTTCTACCTACTCAAAAAGTCTTTTATTCATTTCCTCCTCCTTTAGATGTTGCTATCTTACCATTGATTGATAAGAAGCCCTATCATTGGATGTGAAGGGATGAGCGTGGGTCATCGTATAGTCATAAAATGCAATATTGTGAGATACCTTAGCATTTTTCTTAAGGGTCAAAGATCATTTTGAAGGCAACATTTGAAGTGTCATCGAGGGAATACGATCTTGTATTTTTGAATGTTTTTGCTAAGGCATCTCACATGAATAACATGACCATTTTCTCAAGTCAACAAAGTGGAGTTAACCCTCGAGGTGTAAGTGTTTATCTTTCATGCTTGATTTATCTTAGATTAGGGTTTTCTAGTCATTGATTTTATCTTTCCATACAAACCCTAATTTACCAGCATTTATATGAAAGCGATAAATTGCCGAAAACAAATGTTCTACGCTATTACATCATTTGGAGATGGGGTATACATATTTACAAATGAGGATTGTAAGAAATTAAAATATAATTATCTATTACAACTATATTGAATTTGAATAAAATATACAAGAATTGAAATCAATAATATACAATGTAAATAAATAATGTATAAAGTAATGAATGAAAAATAAATGAATTGTTTGGTTTTGTTAAGAAAAGGTTTTTGTTTTAACCTAATAAACTAAAAAAAATAAAATGATTTAATAAAAGAAAAATAAATTAACTTAAATTAGAAAAGAAAACATTTTTTAGTATTTTTACGAAAAGATTTTTAATATTAACTAAAATAGCATAAAATTAAATTAAGTAAAGAGAAAATATAAATTCTAAGTTAGTTTGAATTAAAAAAGAAAATAAATAAACCTAGGTCTAATTATTAAATTAATTAAGAAAATAGAAAATAAACAAAGTTTGTAAGAAAAGTATGTTTGGTCTTAAAAATAAAATAAATATATAGTGTAAATAAGTAAACTATTTTTAGGCCTTTCTCATTAATGAAATAAATATTATGATACTATTAATAATAAATAAAATAAAGAAATGAAAATAAAAATGAAATAAATAAAATAAGTCAGGGGGTGAAGTTTGAATTTGGAGTGTTTTTGTGAGTAAAATAGTTTTTGGTACTAGGCCTGGCCCATTAGGGTTTTGTTTGAAAAGAGAACAGAAAAAATAAATAAAAAAAACCATTAGGCCAGGGTGTTGTGATGTAATCAGGGGCTCAACATGTAGCAAAAAGAGAGGCACAATGCCTCAAAGGTCCTGCGCACATGTATGAAGCAAAATGAAAGAAAAGAGTGAAAAAATATGAAAAATGGCAGCGCTTGGGCTCGAACCCATGCCCCTCACATAATACGCGCGTTGCCTTACCGCTGGAGTGGCTATACATCTGGTATTATAAACAAAAGCATAAATATATATTAAAAATCAAGTCCATGGCCTAAACTTCATCTTCAACCTCACGCCCAGCCAAACCAACTGCAACTTACTCATTTCTCAACCAAAATAGAAAATGTAAACATAAAAGTTATGGCAAATTTCATCACGATTCCAGAATTGTAAAGCATTAAACCTATGAATCAAAGACAAACATGAATTTTGAATGGAACCAAATTTAACCTAATTTTTCAGAAAGTTCAGGTCCAAAATTCTCGCTACTCAGGCCATATAAATGAAATCTATGGATATGTACAATTTTAGGGCAATGATATCTACATTTTGTCTTTGAAAATGCAAGCCTAACAATGCCTAAATAATGAGATGAAAAGTCAGAAAAATCACCTTGCAGTTGGAAATTGTGTTTTGAGTTAGAGCTTGATTCAAGTTATTGTGATGATCAGGTTAGCTTCCTCAAGTTCCCAGGAAGCTAATGCAACCCTTAGCTTGAACTATGGATGGCTAGAATGTCCTGGAGAAGTCAAGGTGCAAGGTGCTGTTTTTGAAAATGGTGGATGGTGATGGAGGTATTACAGGATTATAACAGGGTATGGGATTGTTTATGGATAATATTTAGAAACTTTTGGAAGCAAAAGGCTAAGAAACGCATGACTAGATTGAGAGATTTGATTCAAAAATCAGAAATGGCAAGTTTTTGTGCTTGTGTTGCAATTTCTGGTTTGAGGGAGTTTTAGGGAGCTTGAGGGTTTGAGGCAAGTTTTTGTGCTTGTGTTGCAAACTTTAAACGTGTTCCTCTGACTTTGTAGAGGAAGCTTGTGCAGAAGGAACAAGTTAGAGGCTTAATACAAATTGACTTTGTGATTAAAGTCACTTTTCAAGAATCACAATGTTGCTTTCTTCCAAAAATGGATGAATCTTTTGGAAAATATCTCTAATGCTTGGATTATGGATCTAGAAATTGTGTAAAACATTAATTATGGAGTGACAAACAAGTTTGAGGCTAGCAAATCAAAGATTATGCAGCCTAGCATGGGTTTGGTTCATGTTCATCTTAAAAATCTGCCTTGTAAAACAAGAATGTAACCCTAACTTCATCTCTTCGATTCTCCTTGCTCAAACATGATCTCAAGGAGTTATTAGAATTTTTAGAAAGATTGTAACATGATATACAATCCATATTTGAATAAATTTTGCAATCTATAATTGAAACTATATGAAACATGGCCAAGAAGTTAGATCAAAATCCTGACTTAAGATGCTCAAAATTTCACTAAGTGTTTTAGTTTCATGGACATGTCTTCATAAATTGATAAGTTGAAATCCATGAATTTTTAGAACTTGTCCTATCATACACAGTCTTATATCTCATTGATATCTACAACTTTAATGTTGAATGTTTTCCTTGAATCATCTTGCATCATGGTGAAAATTTGGCACAAAGTCATGAAAAAAGGTTAACTTTCCAACACTTAGAAAAATTTCTAAGTCTTAGAATTTTGAATTTTCAAAGATAATTTTGAATTTTTGATTTCTTGATGAACAATCTTCATATTTTGACATGTCTTGATGAAATATGATTTTTGAAACTTGATTTTGATCAAAAAGTCAAAGTTTGACTTTTCAGTGTAACAGTTGACTTTTCATCAGTTGACTGAATTTCAACTATCAATCAATTGATCTTCGGGGAATGTTTTAAGCCATTGCATTAGGTCAAAATGATGCATTTTAATCCTTGATATCATGTCTCAAACCAAAAAGTCATGTGTTGGGTCAAATGTAAAAAATTGAGCCTTCTCAATCAAAACCCTAATTTTGACCATTTTGCCCTTTTGATGATCTGATCAAATTTCTTGAGGAATTGTGATCCAACCTTTATAAATTGCCATATATGAGTTCAAAATGTTGATATGGATAAAAAATTATGAAGTTTGACTGTAAATTGACCACAATTGGCTTTTTTTCTCCAATATAGTTGATTTTAGGTCAACTGATCAATTGACTGAGCAAAAATGTGATCCAAAGCTTGAAACATGACATGAGAGATCTTGGGATTACAAAATGATCTATGAAAGTCATATGAAGCATTAAAAGTCCAATTGTTCTTATACAAACTCAAACCCTAATTTTAAGTCATCAGTGCTTGATGAGGTGTCTTGAGCTGATCAAACCTTGTGCAGTCTTAAATCAATGGAGATATTATGAGAGAATTCTTGAGAAATTAAGACGGAAAATTTTGGGGTACAACAGCTGCTCCTGTTCAATTTTCTTAAACCTGAAGTGTTAGATTGGCGGGTCCTCCATTCGTGACTTGAAGGTGAAAGATGATTGAACACTAGAGTGCCCGGAAATTTGCACTCGATGATGTATTGATTCGAGAATTGGCTTACGAATGTCATTTGGAGAGATGATGATAGAAACTGGGAGAAATATAAGCCTAAATTTTTAGTTGATTCGTGATGAAAACTAGGTGTCTTGTCTGTCTTTAACTGGAAGAATTAATTCTGATTCAGAAGAGATCTTTGGATTACTGATTTTTTTCCTGCAAGGAACAAAAGGGGTTAGCTGTATGCGAATGTATGCATGGTGTAATGATGTTCTAAAAAAATGAGATTATGTTATATGTATATGTTATGTATGTTGTATGATCGCGACATGTTATCGAAGCGTATCCTTGACAGATACTGGGGAGCTCTGAGAAGTTAAATCCCAGATTGTTGTTGGGGATGAAGAGTATGCATATCTTCAGACTTTGTTAACAATTCTTCCGCTAGGGATTCCTGCTTTGTTAAGAAGAAACTCCACTAAGGAATATTGACTTGCTTGAGAAGACTCTATGGAGAGTGTTGATTTCTGATTGGGAACCAGAATTCAGGAGTTTTAGTCGTCCATTGCTCTAGTGAGTAATTATCTCTTAAAAGTTAGCTGTTATCTGGTCGGATTCCAGGCTTCACAATAACTTGTTGGGGATAAAAAAGTTAACTATTATCTGGTCAGATTCCAAGCTTTGCAACAACTCGCTGGGATAGTGGCAAACTCTACTAGGGAAGAGGAGCTTTATTAGTGATCTGTAAGAATTAAACTGTTATCTGGTTGGGTCCAGGCTTTAGTAACTTGGAATTAATATTTACTGTTATCTGGTCGGGTCTAGGCTTTGCAGTAGATGGAGAAGTTAAGTTACTATCTGGTAGGGTCCAGGCTCTAGCCATTTGAAATTGAGGTTTACTGTTATTCGGTTGGATCCAGTCTTCAGCAATTTGAATTTGAGATCAACTTTTATCTAGTCGGGTCTAAGTTTCAGTAACTCGAACTATTAACTGGTCGGGTCCAGACTCTGTAGTTGAAGGAGTTAAAATAATATATGGTCGGGTCCAGGCTTTAACAACTAAATTTGAGATTTACTGTTATCTGGTCGGAACCAGGTTTCAGGAATTGGAGTTGTTATCTGGTCGGGTCCAGGCTTTAGAATGTTTAACTGGTATCTGGTCAGGTCCAAGCTTGAACTGTTGACTGGTCGGGTCTAGGCTTAAGCAATTTGAGAAGTTAAACTAATATTTGTTCGGGTCCAGGCTTTAGTAACTAAATTTTAGATTCACTGTTATCTGGTGGGGTCCAGGTTTCAGAAATTGGAGTTGTTATCTGGTCGGGTCCAGGCTTCAGAAATTTAAATTGTTAATTGGTGGGGTCCAGGCTTGAAATGTTGACTGGTCGGGTCCAAGCTTAAGCAATTTGAGAAGTTAAACTAATATCTGGTCGAGTCCAGGAATTAGTAACTTGGAATTGAGATTTACTGTTATTTGGTCGGGTTCCAGGCCTTACAACAACTTTCGGAGATAGCAATGACTCTGCTGACAACTTCACTCGAGATTAGGGGTTGTGGTCCCTTGATTTGTAATAGTCTGCGATGCAAACCCAAGCTAGGGAATATGTAGTTTATTGGGGGAAATAAACCCTGTTGAAGAGGATATTTGACGAACTGCTGGGGAAGAGATTTTTTTAGGAAGAATTCCACAAGGCTTCCTTTTAAGACCAACTCAGCTGGGGAGAGGATTTTACGGAGATTGAAACTCTGGCTGGGGATTTTATGAATCCAAATTTGTGGGGATAAATCTATGCGGATATCTCAAATGCATTTAAGGAGATGCTTGTCACTATTTTTAAGAATACATTTGTTAAAAGTTTAATCATGCTCATATGCATATGTTCATTCAATTTTAGTCGTTGGACACTTTTGCATTCAAAACACAAAAGACAGAAAGTTTGCACTTCAAAGTATATTTTTATTGATGTTTTGCCCATGAATAGGCATTTTTGTACAAAGAGACTGAGATCCTAGTAAGAGGAAATCGTCAAAAGAATGGAAAGAATACAAAGTGAAAACAAAATAATAGCCATGTGAGAGTGATCTCATTGTGTTCCAACCCCAATATTACCCTTATGTCTTTGAACATCATCCCTTGCCGTTGAAAGGAGTTGATTGGAATGATCTTGGAACATTTGAACTTGGACCTAGATAATAAAGCTGGTTGTAGAGGTCCCACGGGACATAGTCATATGCTTTAATCCTTAACTTTTTCCTGGGCCGCCCTTTCGGGTTTTCAGCCCACCAGGATACCCATTTTTGCCCAAGTCGCCCTTTCAGGTTTTCAACTTACCAGGTGTACAATCTTTTGCATATATCCCTAATTTTTTCCCGAACCTCTTTGGTTCATCGGGATGCCCATATTTTTCCCAGGTGTGTCAACCTAGCGGGTCATTTTATACGTAGTATTTTTTAACTATGTCCGCATTCACAAGATGTAGGAAGACCTCGCCATCCATAGTGGTCAACATCATGGCACCACCAGAGAAAACTTTCTTTACATCAAATGGTCCTTCTTAAGTGGGAGTCCATTTGCCCCTGGGATCGCCTTGTGGAAGAATGATGCGCTTTATTACCAAGTTACCAGTCTGATATACTCGAGGCTTAATCTTTTTGTTGAAAGCCTTGATCATACATTTTTGGTACATCTGACCATGACAAACAGCAGCCATTCGCTTCTCATCAATCAAGTTCAGCTGATCCAATCTAATTTGAATCCATTCGTCTTCACCTAAATCTGCTTCCTTCATTATCCTTAGAGAGGGAATCTGAACTTCTTCAGGCAAGACGACTTCCATGCCATAGACCAAGGATAAAGGAGTTTCCCCAGTTAACGTATGAGCCGAAGTACGGTAGCCATGGAGAGCAAACAGTAACATCTCATGCCAATCTTTGTAGGTTACCACCATCTTTTGCGCAGTCTTCTTGATATTTTTATTGGCATTTTCCACTACGCCATTCATCTTGGGTCTGTACGGAGAAGAATTGTGATGCTTAATTCTGAACTGAGTACGAAGTTCCGTAATCATAGAATTGTTGAGGTTGGTTCTATTGTCACTAATGATTCTTTTAGGGATACCGTAATGGAAAATAAGGTTATGCTTGATAAACCTGGCTACAACGTTCTTGGTGACTGAGGCATATGAGGCAGGTTTGACCCACTTGGTAAAGTAATTAATGGCAACAAGGATGAAACAATGTCCATTTGACGTAGTAGGTTTGATCTTTCCAATCATATCAATGCCCCACATTGTAAACAACCATGGAGCAGTCATGACATTTAGAGGAATAGGAGGTACATGGACCTTGTCAGCATAGATTTGACACTTGTGGCAAGTCCTTTAATGATGATGACATTTAGTTTCTATTGTGGACCAATAGTAACCATCCCTTAGGATTTTCTTGGCCATAGTGTGTCCACTAGAGTGGGTCCCAAAAAGGACATCATGCATGTCTTCCATAATTTTCCCTGCCTCCTTTTTGTCCATACATCGGAGTAGAGTAGAATCATGGTTGCACTTGTATAGGATTTCGTTGCTTAGAAAGAATTTGGATGAAAATCTTCACAGGAATTTATTATCATTGACGTAAGCTCCTTCAGGATATTCTTGTGCCTAAAGATATCTCCTTACCTCATGGTACCATGGCTTCTCTTCGTTAGTGTCAAGCTCATAGCAGTGCACAGATTCGTCAAATCTCTCAATTGAAATCATAGGAGCTTGGTTGTCCCATTTAACTTTGAACATGCAAGGCATTATGGCCAAAGTGTCGACTAACTGACTTTCCTCCCTAGGGAAATGTTCAAAGATGATCTCTTCGAAACATGGAATCAGAGTTAATGCAAACTCCTTGTAAGGAATTGATTTAGGATGCTTAGTGTCCCATTCTCCCTTCACTTGGCTAATCACTAGAGTAGAGTCTCCAAATACATCCAAATGCTTGATCCTTAAATCAACTGTGTTAGGTCAAAAGTCAACTGTGACCTACATACAGTCAAACTTCAAGATTTTGGTGAACATCAACATTTTGGAGTAATATCCATCATTTGATCAAGGGTTGATCATGATTCCTCAAGGAATACCCCAAATTCATCAAAACTCAAAAGTTGCTAAATTAGGGTTTTTATAGGAAAAGTCAACCAAACTTTGACCAGGCATAACATTCTCATACTTTATCAAAAATTTCTCATCCAAGACTCATTTTGAAGAGAATCAAATTCCATATAATTAATCTTCATTCCTCAAGTTCAAGAAATCAACTCATGAAAATATATAAATTCATACATTATAGGTCATTTTAAAAAGTCAACAAAAATACCTTTTGGGTCAAAGATTCTTACATGAACATGGAAGATCCAATTGAGATGAAACCAAAGAGGTTGTTTATAGGACATCCTAAGATTTCTAAAAAGTCCAAGAACACCTTCTTAGGGTTAAAATTGAGGGAGATATGTATTGTCAAAATTTACAAATTTTTGGAAATGTGCATGAAGTCAACATTGATCAAAATGACTTTTTTTCTCCAAATGGGACCATGTTTTCTAGTTTGAAACATGTTTCTAAGATGGACCACGACCCCTGAGCTTATTCACTTATTATTTTATTATTTTATTATTTTTATTATTTATTTTGATTTTTTATCCATTTAAATCAAAATATATCAATTTAAATAGTAGAATAATGAAATAAAATCCAAGATTTGATTTTATGAGCATATTATGAGTCAATAAATAGCTAGCAAATCATCCAAGTCGTGAAAGATCTAATTGATTGGAAAATATCTTAATTTGGCTTGTTTTAGAAACAAATCATACAAGGCAAAGAATAAAATCAAATCTCCGTAATTTTCAAAGATATGATCAGTTTTTGTTGACCTAAATCATTCTATCATATATACACAACATTCCCAAGGCAGAAAAAGGAGGATTGATCATGAAAATTACAAGAACAAGTTTCAAATTTTTGTCAAAAAAGTGCAGATCGGTTTTGATTCCATGGGTCGTTTCAAGCAATTCCAAGGCCAGCAATCCGTTCCTGGACATTTTCTGAAGCTATTCCAATCATCCTCAAGCCTTAAAACCTTCAGAAATCACGCCTCACAATACCACGGTTTGCATCTTTTTTCAAAATTTGTTTTCAATGATTTATCCATCATAAACATGTTTTGATCATGTATCCATGCTTGCTATCATATTTGCAATGTTTTTGATTGGTTTGATTGAAGTTTAAGTGCAGGAATGGCACAATCCCATTGTTAGGGTTTTGAGGTCCCAAATTGGGAATTCCATATAGAGGCAAAATTGGATAAAATTAGGGGTACTATCATGCTCAGGAGATGATTTGCAATTGATCTATGTCTTTGGTGTGAATTTATTCTGCTTGCGTTGCGTTTTTGAATTTTACAGGTTTATAGCTACGAACAAAATCCGTCACTATAGCCTATAGTGATGGAAATAAGTATAGGTAAAAGCTTAATACCTAAAATGACAGTTTTGGGAAGAAGATAAGGGCGTGGCAGCTTCCCACTGGCCCATTTGAATCCACGCACGTTTTTTCTGGACAAGGCACTTTGTTTACATTTAATTTTATTTATTTCATTATATGTACAAATGAACTTTCCAGCGCAGTTGGTCAGGGAGCGTGTATATGATGCAAACGTCATGGGTTCGAACCTAGGCGTGTGCTTTTATATTTTTCTTGACAATTAATTGCAGATTCACCACATCTCCTAGCCAAGCGTCCACTGTGCGCTCACAGATCCCACCCTTTGGATCATCTCAAAGCAAATCTGACGTTCCATAGTTGAAGACCCATGGCGAACTCCCAAAAGCTGGTCCACACTGGACCACACACAAGGCAGACGGGCTTACCATTTTGGGCTTGGCAAATTCCATTCCACACCCCCAAATTGCTTCTCCTAACAGGCCCAGTGTTATTTTTCTTCCTTATTTTATTTTATCTCATTTTTATTTTTATTTTATTTGTTTCAAAAATCATTTTTTTATAAAATCATAAAATCATCAAACATTAGAATTAGGTTTTTTTCTAAAAAAATAATTAATTTCATTAATTAATTAGATTAATTTAATTAGGGAAATTTAAATTCTTTTTCCATAATTAAAATCAATTAGAAAGTTAGGTTTAATTCACAAATATTTAATTTTTCTCAATAAAAAATCATAAATATTTTTTTTATTTAAATAGATTCTTTAGGCTATTTACTTTATTCTCGTGTGCACTTATTTATTTATTTTTCCAATTAATGTAACTGTTTCGAGGTTTATAATAGTTGTTAATTAGGGTTTATTTTACGGCTTATTATTTACTGTTTAATCCCCATTTTTTGGTTATGTAATCCCCTCCCCGAGGCCATGTAATATCTAGGTTTAAATTCCCGTACTTTACTTTCCGCTATTATTAACTGCTTAGACTAATAGGCTTGTATGGAAAGACTAACGAGTAAAACGATAGATAACCCTACTTGTGCAAAGATAATCAACTGAAATCAAACACATGCACATGTTCACTCCTAGGGTTTATCCCACTTCGGTTGCCTTTGGTAAATGGTCATGAAGTATAGGGAATTTTAGTGGTCGCCCTCTAGTCCCAAAAGATAAAAAATAACCCATTCGAATGTTGCCTCGGAAAGATCTTTAAGACTCTAGGGTAATTACTAAGGTTTCCTAACCATTGCTTCAGCGACCTAATTGTCCCTTCGAATGTCCCTTTAACTCCAACGATGGGGCTAAATACTCCTTAATAGTAGGATAGCGCTTTCTAAAGAAAACGAGAAAATGAACAGTCTTTTTCGAGTAGGTAGAAACTCTTAAGTACTTTCTTAAAACAATAAAAACTCTTTCACACAAACACTTTCAAAACAGTTTTCAAAAACGACTTCGACACACTCTTGAGGACAGATACAAGGGTTACCACGAAGTTAAACAAAAACTTTTCAAAACACACACAAGCAATTTCAAAATGAGCAAGTACCTAAGATCCCGTGGAAAACCATGGATAGAAAGGGTGTTAACACCTTCCCTTTCTATAATCTACCCCCCGTACTCAGAAACATCTCGAAAAAAGGTTTTTTCTGTTCTTTTTCCTTTTCCTTTGTTGGATGAAATAAAAGACGGTGGTGACTCTTGCTTACCGCGACATTTGCGAACAAAAAACGCAAAAACCAGTAGTATTAGTTGTCGGTTCTGCCACTGTATCACAACGGGCAATGTAGTTAAGACGACCCAAGAATCCTCTAACCTCTTATTTAGAGCGAGGAACTGGCATTTCTTGAATGGATTTTACCTTTGCAGGATCAACTTTGATTCCTTTACCACTGATGAAAAAACCTAGAAGTTTTCCAGATCTTACTTTGAATGTGCACTTATTAGGGTTCAACCTTAACTTGTACTTCTCCAGCCTCTCAAATAGCTTGTATAGGTGATCGAGATGCTCTTCTTCAGTTTGAGACCTTGCAATCATATCATCCACATAGACCTCTATTTCATGATGGATCATATCATGAAATAAAGCTACCATAACTCTTTGATATGTTGCCCCTGCATTCTTTAATCCAAACGGCATGACTTTGTAGCAAAAGGTTCCCCACTATGTAACAAAGGTGGTCTTTTCCATGTCTTCGGGAGCCATCTTAATTTGGTTGTAGCCAAAAAATCCATCCATGAAAGAGAAGACTTTATGTTGAGAGGTGTTATCAACTAAGACGTCAATATGTAGTAGAGAGAAATCATCTTTGGGGATTTCCCTATTCATATCCCTATAATCTACACACATATGAACCTTTCCATCTTTCTTTTGCACAGGGACCATGTTTGCAAACCATTGAGGATAAGATGTGACAGCCAAAAAACCTGCATCAAATTTCTTCATTACCTCAGCCTTTATCTTTTCAGACATGTCTGGCCACATACGACAAACTTTTTTCTTAACAGGAGGACAATCTTCCTTCGTTGGCAGACGATAAACCACAATGTCAGTATCCAACCCTAGCATATCTTTATACGACCAAGCAAACACTTCAACATAGTCATGTAACATCTGAACCAATCTTCTCTTCATACTATCTTCTAGGTTGGCGTTGATCTTGACTTATTTCTTATCTGTCTCGGTACCTAAGTTGATAACCTCGATTGGCTCTTCATGAGGTTGAATAGCTTTCTCTTCTTGCATTAGAAGCCTGGATAATTCTCCTGGTATTTCACAATCTTCCTCGCCATTATCTTTGGTTTGGTTAACTGGATGTTCAAAGTCATAACTGGCAATATTAGAGTCGTTGGCAATGAGATCTGGAGTGGATGAAGATCTGCAAGTGTGTCTGTGTGTTCATGTAAGATACATGGCTATTGAAAAAAATGTAATAAAGGAAAAGAAAGACAATGAACACAAAAATTTGAATGCAAAAGGTCCAATGGTTTATATTAAATGATCACACGATAAATGAACATGAACAAAACCCTTAATAAATGGATCATAGTGCCCCGGGCAAGGCACATGGCTTAAAAGTCATTGTTTGGAATTTAAGATTACGGACAAAAGTTCTTGAATTGACATAAAATAGTAAACAATAATTACTCCTCAATGAAGGGGATGAGAGTGAAATCCTTTGTATGCCAGTTGTTGAGCTTTCCTTCGACATTAGGGTAGATCCAATCTTCAAAAGTATTTTCATCATCAGAGTCTTCCACATCATTCACTTCATGATTCCCAATGCGGAGAGGTGGCTTTCCCATGCGAGCGCGCCTAACTTTTTTCTGAGCTTTGATGGTGAAACCCAATCTGAATTTTTCCTACTTTAAATGGAATGTCGGGAAGTTGTCCCCAAATAGTACTGCTCCCATCATCGACCACGACACGAGCATCTTTAAGTGAAACCATTCTTGGTACAACTTAAACAACTTTTGATATGTCGGAGGAGATTTTAGTGGCGGAAACCATAGGAGGAATAACTTCGAAAGCCTGGCACAAAGTTTTTATGAATTCACCATCCATTTGTACATACTTGAAGGAATTGAGATGGCTCACCATAAATTATTCCTCGCCGCAAATAGTAACTGTTGTACCCCAAAATTTTCCCTCCCATTTTTATTAAAGACATGCTCATTGAGGTTCTCAATTGCACAAATGCTTGAAAATCAACTGTACTAGGTCAAAAGTCAAATGTGGCCCAAATACAGTGAAACTTCATGATTTTTTTGTCAACATCAACATTTTGAAGTGATGTCCATCATATGATCAAGGGTTGACTAATATTCCTCAAGAAATACTCCTAATCTATCAAAAGTCAAGAATTGCAAAATTAGGGTTTCTATAGGAAAAGTCAACTGAACTTTGACTAGGCATAAGTTTCACATAATTCATCCATTTTTCTCCAACAAAAACTCATTTTGAAGATGATCCAATTCCCTACAACTTCACTTCAGCCCTCAAGTCCAAGAAAGGCACCATTTGAAAGATACAAGCTCATACATTACAGGTCATTTTCAGAAAGCCAACAAAAGTCACTTTTTTCCAAGACCTTTTACCTCAAGATAAAATCTTCAAATACAAAATTGATCAAAAGAGGAATTTAAGTAGACATCTCGGGATTTCCAAAAAGTCAAAGATCATCATCATCAGATAAAAATTGAGCAAGTTATGTCTTGCCCAAGTTGGGAAAATTTGGGAAATTTCAAGAATTATGCATTGAGCAAACTTGAAGTTTTAGGTCAATGGCTTAATTTCTTGGACTTCAAGCATCTTCCTAAGGTTATAGAGGACCTATAAAATAATTATTACCATGCCCTACATTTTTTACCTATTTTGTACATATTTATTTTATTTTATTCAAATAAATATAAAATAAAATGTATAAAATAATTGGAAATGGGCTTTGAGCATTTGGGTTGATGTTTCGGACAACTTAGAGGCCCAAAAATTCGTGCAAGCATGTCCAAGTTCATAGTAAATTCAAAAAGGGACAAGAAACCATGTCTTTGGAAAAGTTTCAAATTGATATTCTTCGCCTTAAAACATCAACTTAATGGATGTTTATTCCTTTGCCCTCTTGTCCCCTCTATCCCCTCTACATAAGGAGCACACTAGCAAGCTTCAAGGACACGAAA
This sequence comes from Vicia faba, assembly GCA_948472305.1. Lineage (NCBI taxonomy): Eukaryota > Viridiplantae > Streptophyta > Magnoliopsida > Fabales > Fabaceae > Vicia > Vicia faba. Next base: position 1,505,033,682 of record OX451735.1, on the reverse strand, counting down.
AAAACTGTCTGAAAGAGTCATACGAAATTGCAAAAAGTAAGCAAAGTTGTCAAACTCCAAAACACATTTCCAGCCATCCTCAGCCCAAACAAAGGACTCAAACGCATTCCTGAAGGTCCCTTGAAGCTTTTGCAATCATTACCATGCCCTGAAGCATCACAAGACGTCCTAACCAGCTCTCACAGTTTGCATTTCTTTTTCAAATTCGTTTATTTGATTCATGTGATATAAGCTCATTTCAACCATGCATATTTGTTCATATGAATGTTTACAAGCCTTCTATATAGCTGGATTTAAGTTTTGATGCAGGTACGATGCTTGGACATGGTTAGGGTTTGGACCTCTAAATTGAGGTTTTTCGAATCAGCCAAAATTAGACCAAACTAAGGGTACCATCATACTCATCAGGTCGAGGCCAGTTGATCCATGACCTCACATTTAATTTATGCTGTGTATTCTGAATGTTTCGAGATGCAGGTGCTATAGTGACAAACAAAAACTGTCACTATAGGTTTCTATACCTAAAACGACGGAGCAAGGAAAAAGACAAGGCGTGGCAATTTTCCATTGGCCCACTCAAACCCAGCGCGCGTTTTTTATCATTTTTAATATATCTGACCAATTTTTCTTATATTATATTATTGTTTTATTTTATGTAACGAATAACCAATTAGCTCAGCTGGCAAGGCGCGTTTATGTGAAGGGAGAGGACCTGGGTTCGAGTCCCAGGTCTAGCATTTTCTCATTTTTCTAACAGTGTTCATGCAGATCCCATGTAAAGCATGGTCAGGTGTGCACCATGCACCCTCAGCCTAGGCCATCAGATGTACATTTGATCCTAGCAAGCACATCCAAGCGTGCAGTATATCATATGCCTTCAAGACTTGTCCACACAGGATCAGGCATGAAGTCTGGGCTTCACAGCTTTGGGCCCAGCGAATTTCAAACATCACCCTCTATTCTTCTTTTGCTATCAGGCCCATCTAGCATTTTTGTTGTATTGTTTTAGTTTTATTTATTCTTCTTTTTATTATTTATCAATTCAACAAATAATCAGAAAAATCACAAAAAAATATTAAGTTAGTATTTTTTAATTAAAATAATTTTGTAAATAAATTAAATAAATATTTTAACTATTCTATTTAATTTAAAATGAATTAGAACTTAGGACTTGATTTAGATTTAATTTTTTTCTTTTCCTAATAAAGAAACTAAAAAAAAGAACTTAGACTATTTTTCTTGATTAAATTTATTTTTAAATAGACTATAGGATGATTAATTTAATTATTTTCTCAAATAAAAAAAATAAACAAAAAAAGATTTTCTTATTTCATTTATAATTGCCTTAGGTTTTAGACGTCTTTACCTTTCGCGCGTTATTTATTTTTCTCATTTTTACATTACTGTACCTGTATAATGGATGTAATAGACTAATTAGGATTTTTTTACCGCTTTCCTTATATTTCTTCCCCCAAGCTTTGTACATTGTAAATTCCCCTCCCCGAAGACTTGTAATAGTCTAGGTTTTCACTTTACGCACTTTACATTTCCTGCAAAATATTAACTGTTAGTAAATAGGATTGTATGGCAAGACTGAAAGCAAATGTTAGCAAACCCTAAATGCACAAGATAAATAATTGAACCAAACACAATTTCACATGCGCACCTCTAGGGTATCCCACTTAGGTTGCCTTTGGAAAATGGTCACAATTCTCAAAACGTGAGAAGTTTTAGTGATTGTCCTCTAGTTTGAAAGATCACAAGTCCCTCGATGACCCTCTCGACGTTGCCTCGGTAAAATTGTAATCATAGAACTTTAGGATAGTTACTAAAATTCCTTGCCAAGTTGCCTTCGTGACCGTAACGTCCCTTCGATTGTCCCCCAAACATTCAACGACTAGGGCTACCTACTCACTAATAGTAGGATAGCGCTATCTAAAGGATAGGAGGAAAAGAACAAACCTTTTCGAGTACAAGTAGATAGCTGTCAGATGCTTGCTCAAATAAAACAAACTTTTCTCACTTACACATTTCAAAAACAACTTTCAAAAACATTTGCTTTGTCAACACTCTTGAGGACTAATACAAGAGTTAACACAAAGCAAATCTCTGCACTAAGGCATTTTCAAATACTTTTCAAAAGCACAAAGCACAAGGTATTTCAAAATGAGCTAAACATCTAAGAGCCCGTAGAAAAATACGGATGGAAAGGGTGCTAACACCTTCCCTTCCTATAATCTACCCCTCTTACTCAGAAAATTCTCGAAAACGTCTTTTTCTGTTCTTTTCACTCTTTCCTTTATTGGATAAAAAAAAGTTGATGGCGACTCTTGCTTACCGTAACATTTGTAAACACAAACACAAAACCAGTATTTACAGTCGGTTTTGTCATTGTATCATAGAACTGGCGACTCTGCTGGGGATAATGTAAAAAATGGGGTTACCTTAAAGTTAGTTAATTTTAAAACTGTTTTAATTACTTGCTTTGTATGCTTTATCCTTGGAGGGTTTGTTTGGATTGTTACTATATATCCTACACCCGGATCTGGGGCACCTTTTAGGTAAGTAGCAATAGATCGAGGGGACTGTGCAGGGTATACCGACACGGTTGAAGCGATAGCTACATTGATGTGACACTTTGGTTGGTATCGGTAGCCCTTGAGTAATCAAGGAGTATACGGGGCCGCTGCATGGTGTCATGAAGCATCAACTGACCTTAGAACTTTTAATTGAACAACTTAGCCATTAGGAAGTAGTGAGATAGCCATCTTCGGTGTAGTCCTAAGTTGGTTGATACTCGATACTACACTCGTTGAGAAACTTGTGGGAAAAATCGGTGATATTAAGATTCCCTAGAACCTGGTTACTATTAATAGGACAGGTTGAGCCCACTAAACTTCAAGAGGGTACTTACCTATGGAACTCATGCAAGCCTGAACCTAAGGATATTTGTGTGACTTTCTTGCTTTCATTATCTAACAAACTTGAACTCATTGCAGGGCTTTGTTGGTACTCCTTGCCGATTTTGTTTATATACATTATCCAATAACCTGAATTTCTTGCAGGATTTACTTGCTTACGCCACCTTACATTTTTGTTTAATGCATAACATACACAACATAACATCATACCATAGTATCTCCTTAACCATTTCAAGGGTATCAAGGGTCTGTGATGTAGATTATGATAAACCAGACGTCTAGCAAGGGGCAAGGGGATTTATTTTCTTCTACCCAATGTCGTCCAAAGGACCATAACATAATAACTTGAGTCAGGGGTGATGACCCACTCGACTTGGTGAGCTTGAATCTCGTAGAAGGACCTTCAACGATACAAAGTTCTTAAATCAAAGCTGCAAAATTCAAATTTTGACATTTTCTTGTTTAACCCGCGAGATCCTTGAAAACATTTACATATCATACATGTCATTGCATAACAAGTATTCTCCGGACAGGCTTCTTATCCCTTCGCTGTTTATTTCAGGAAAAGAAATGGCTCTCGAACAAACAGTGAAGGATCTCCATGCTTAAAACGCTCAGTTTCAACAAATGTTCCTGGCTCTGGCTAAGGGGCAGGAGGATCTGAAAACCATGATCATCAAAGAGAAGACCAAGAAGCCAAAGAAACAAGTTGGGATCTTGAATATGGGAAGAAGACCAGTCAAGCAAGCACTAGATCTCAGAACTCCATCAAATAAGGGGGATAATCATGAAGATGATAACAACCCAGGGAATGATGAAGATGAAGCTGATTACTCTGAGGAGCAATATCCTCCTGATGATGATAAATACAAACAGCTGGAGGATTGTCAATGCTATGGAGATTCAGCAGATACTTGGCTTGGACTTTGAAGAATTAGGGATGGTTTTTGGCGTGATCATCCCACCAAAATTCAAGGTTCCCACATTTTCCAAATATGACGGGGTTTCTTGTCCTAAACTTCACTTGAGGTCATATGTCAGAAAGATTTAGCCTCAGACTGCTGACTGGAAGTTACGGGTCCATTTCTTCCAAGAAAGTTTGGCTGGCACTCAACTGGAGTGGTTCTATCAGTTGGAAGGAGCCGACATTCATGCCTGGGAAGCCTTGGTTGCTGCTTTCTACAGACAGTAGCAATACAATGCTGACCCCGCGCTAACTCGTACTCAACTTCAAAACATGTTTGTGGGTTGTAGCGAAGGCTTCAAGGATTACGCCAAAAAATGGAGATATCTTGTAGGGAGAGTCTAGCCTCCTCTATTTTATAGAGAGCTGGTAGACATATTCTTGGGCCCTTTGTCTGGTCCATTCTTCAACCACTTGATTGGAAGTTCTTCGGCTGGGTTCACAGAGCTGATACTGACAGGTGAAAGAGTAGAAATCAGTATCAAGAGTGGGAAGATTTTGATGGTTGCATCTTCTAATGCTGAGAAGAATCCATTCAGTGGCAAGAGGGAAGCTAATGTTATATATAGCCAGAAGGGACGTGCTAGAGGTAACCAAAACCCATATGTGGGGGCAGTAGTGGTCTCTAATCCTGCAACAACATCAACAAGGGAATCAACGTAAGGAGGTCGCGCCTAAGAGACAATTAACCAATATCAACATGTCACTAGCTCAAGCGTTACAACACATGTTGAAAGTAGGATTGATTACGTTAAAGGCTCCTCTATAGAGTCCTAATACCTCTGCTCCTAGCTACCACCCCGATGAAAGGTGTGCATACCATTCTAATAGTCCTGGACATGATACGAATGGCTGCTGGGCTTTGAAGAACAAAATTCAGGATATAATTGACGCCAAGGAGATTGAATTCGACCCTTCAGAGACTCACCATGTGATCACTGCTCCTAGGCCAAATCATTGAGAGAGTCTATTTCATTTGTGATTTTCAATTGTAATTTCCTTTGCTTGTTCAAACAATTATTGTTATGTCCAACTTTGATTTTCCCATTAATGTATCACATACGTTTTGTCTTAAATTATCTCAAACGTATTGATTATATTAAAATGGTGTTTTTACTTCCTTTTTGTGATATTCAACTCTTGATGAAAAGCTCTAAGCCTTTAGAGGGAGGATGACAAAAACGATACCACAATCTCTACAGTATGCTTTTGAACATACCCCGCTGACGATGTACTGACGTTGTTTAAAGTCCTAAATAATGGAGTTATAAGGAAGATAATCCCTAGTTAACCCCTTTGAGCCTAAGAAGTAGGAGTTTTTCTTTTCACAAATTAAAACCCTTAATCATAACCGAGGGTAGGGTAATTTTCTCATTTAATACAGATATGTATTCAATCTCAAACTTTCCCCTTCATACATGACAAATAGTGTAGAAGATGCTCTCCAAAAGATGGTGATGGGTCCACATAATCGTCAAGGAAGGCAGTCATTGTCTCTCAAAATAAAATCCTGCTAAGTCAAAATCTATGAAGGAGACTTAAGAAAAGAATAGGGGAATTCCGCTGACTGCAATCACAAAAGAAACAATTCAGGAAAAAATTAGGGATAATAAAAACAAAAAAAAAGGAGGTCGCTACAAATCCTCAACAAAAAAAGGTTACAAAAATGACTGCCTTCTCAAACAAACGTTCAATTTCTGAACCATCACCAGAATATCAGGGCAAAGATTCTAGACTCAATCGGGATTTAAACACACAATTAACTAAGCATGGGACTGAAGAACATCACGAAGAACGGGTTGGGTACAAATAAATTTTGAGCCTTTATCCTTTGTTTCTTAAACCGTGAACCAGGCCACATTACAACCCTTAAAATTCCTAGCTGAAGCGTGGGTTAGTTCGAAAGCATACTGTTACAAAAGGTATCCTGACTCCTGTAAGGTTTGTTATAAATCATGAGTTGATATCACATTCTTGCAAATTTTGTTTTACTACAAAAAACGCATTTTAAAAAAAAAATTCAAGACAAACATAAACTTTGCATTCTTTAAATGACATTGTTTGCATACGGCTAATTGTTCAAATAACAGAGAAATTCACACAACGAATATTCAGTGAACGAAGATCCTCTCAATGGACAGAATCACCTTAGACGAAAAAAACATTCCCAATAACAAGCCTTTCATAATCAAGGGGAATGACATGGTGTCTAATTAATCTGGGGCAGTCAAGCCAATATGCAAAGAATCTCTCCAAAAGTGCTGAATAGCCAGGGGCAGATCTCCATTTGAATCACTCGGGGCCTGTTACATTGGTCAGGGATTCCAGCAAAGATCACTGTGAAATTTGAACCTTTGGTACCAAAAAATTGCTTGTCCGTGCCAGTAGTATCAGATGGTGTCAGTATCATGTCTTCGAATCCTTCCATGACAGTTCTTAGAAAATATACCTAGGAAGTTCAAGACTATCAGAAACCTGATCAAACATCAGGTGCACCAGATTCATCCTGAAGCAGCCCCACACAGGCTCCCACATATGAAAGGGCACATGCGATCACATAAACATTTTCTGACATTTCTGCAACACTTGTTGTCATAGACGGTGACAAATCTCCACATCCTATAAACTCGGACATAGTCAGAAAATACTACGCATGAAAAAACCCGCTAGGTTGGCAGGCCTAGGCAAAATTAAGGGCATCCCGGTGAACCAAAAGAGTTCGGGAAAAAATTAGGGATATATAAATAAAATTGTACACCCGGAAAGTCAAAAACCTGAAAAGGCGGCTTGGGCAAAAAAGGGTATCCCTGTGGACTGAAAATCTAAAAGGACAATCCAGGAAAAAGTTAGGGATTAAAGCGTACAACTATGTCCCGTCATCTTGTCATTTGTCTATCAGTAGAATACACCCTAATCAACATCTACTCAAGAACACGGGAGTTGGGATGACCCTAAGACCATCCACAAAGTCTCCGTAGGTACTTCCTCCAGTACGTACAGAGGCAGGGGCATCCTACTAAAAAGTCACTGCCATATCCTCAGTTTACAGCCTTGTAATGTCAGGTGTTCTTGTATCCTCGGTAGAACAAGAAACTCCAACTATTGCTCTGGCATCTTAAATAATTCCCTAGCTTGGTTCACAAGCTTTTCATGTTCCCCAATAGATTTCTTCTCAAAACAACAAAACTGGAGTTCCCAGCGGAAACATTCTGAATAAACCAGATTCTCATCTAGAAATGGTTCAGGTACGATCCAGAGATGGATGTCGTCCTGAAACTTACTCTAGATTCTCATCTAGAAACAGTTCAGGTACGATCCAAATACGGATGTCATCCTGACACTTACTCCAGATTTTCATCTAGAAATGGTCGAGATACGATACAGAGACGGATGTCATCCTGACACTTATTCCAGATTCTCATCTAGAAATGGTTCAGGTATGATCCAAATACGGATGTCATCCTTACACTTATTCCAGACTCCTCTAGAAATGGCGTAGGTACGATCTAGAGATGGTTGTCATCCTGATACTTATTCAATACATATCCAACTACTGCTCCGACATCTGAGAAATATTCCCCAGTGAAGTCGCCAAATCTTCTCAGGATTCCCCAACAGGATTTCAACAAAATCCCCAAGCAGTGCACGAAATTTTTTCCTTTCCCCAACAAAGTTTTTTTCTCTAACGACAGAAATCCATCTCTCAGTGTGTCAACTTCAACAAGATTTGAAGACCTACATTTCTTCATCCCCAACAACAATCAGGGATTTATTTTCCCTGTTCAAACAACAATACAGCAGAACGACTGACACGTTCATACATTGCATTCATACATCATTTTACAAACATCATGGCATATGCCGCACAAATGCATATATCACAATCTCATTTATTTTGAGAGCATCATGCAGATCATACATCATGACATTGCATGAAACTAATTTTACCTTTTCAGGTTAAATTAGAAGACAGACAAACATTATCAACTTATACAGCAGGTCAAAGATTAATTCCCGAAATCAGACAAGGAAACTATCTATATGACCAAGTGGTATGAACTCCTGAATCAAGACGAGTTTATCAACAAATACAGTAGGCCACAAATTAATTCCTGAAACCAGACGGGGAACTATCTATGTGTCCAATGTTGCCAAGTCCCAGATTAATACCTGTAACAAGCCAGGAGAACTATCTGGGGACGACCGATTGTAGATTAATACATGTAACTAGCCAGGAAAACTATCTACAAGAGAAGATTAAAGATTAATACCTGTAACAAGCAAGGAAAACTATATTTCTTTCTAAAGTCAGATATTAATACCTGAAACCAGATAGGACAACTATTTGTGAACAACTAACTGTGGATCAATTCCTGAAACCATACAGGAAAACTATCTAAATGACCATACGAAGCAGCCCCACACAGGCTCCTTCTCATATACCTCCAGATGCAGACTAACACGGACTCTTCCTGAAGCGGCCCCACACAAGCTCCTTCTAATACGTTTACAGATAACGGTTAATTCCATTATCCCCAGCAGATTATTGTAAAGCCTGGAATTCAACAGAAAGCAGCAAACTTTTCTAGAGACAGTTCCTCAGTAGAGCCTTGGATAACTGAAGTTCCTAGATTCTATTCCCCACAGAGTTTTTCCTCAAGCAGGAGAACAACAAAAATCAACATTCCCTAATGGACTCCTCCTCAAATAGCATGAACATGATTCCCCACAAGGAGACCTCTTATGAAGTCAACATCTACTTTAGATGGCATCTTTAAGCCCATCTCCTATGACTCTCTATCATCTTCTCCAAATTGCATCTGTAAGCCCATTCTCGACGTCATCAACCAACAGTATCACTTCATGCGAGTGCAAATTTCTAGGCACTCTAGTGTTCAATCATCTTCCACCTTCATATCACGAAAGGCAGACAAGCCAAACTAAATCCTCAGGTTTAAGAATATTGAACAGGGGAACCGGTTGTAACCCAAAATTTCCCCTCCCATTTTTACTCAAGACATGCTCATTGAGGTTCTCAATTGCTCAAATGCTTGAAAATCAACTATACTAGGTCAAAAGTCAATTGTGGCCAAAATACAGTTAAACTTCATGATTTTTGGTCAACATCAACATTTTGAAGTGATATCCATAATTTGATCAAGGGTTGATCATGATTCCTCAAGAAATACTCTTAATCTATCAAAAGTCAAGAATTGCAAAATTAGGGTTTCTATAGGAAAAGTCATCTAAACTTTGACCAGGCATAACTTTCACATACTTCATCCATTTTTCTCCAACATAGCTCATTTTGAAGAGGATCCAATTCCCTACAACTTCTCTTCATCCCTCAAGTCTAATAAATGCACAATTTAAAAGATACAAGCTCATACATTACATGTCATTTTCAAAATGTCAACAAAAGTCACTTTTTTCCAAGACCTTTTAACCCAAGATAAAATCTTCAAATACAAAATTAATCAAAATAGGCATTGAAGTAGACATCTTAGGCTTTCCAAAAAGTCTAAGATCATAATCATGAGATAAAAATTGAGCAAGTTATGGCTTTCCCAAGTTGGGAAAATTTGGGAAAATTCAAGAATTATGCATTAAGCAAACTTGAAGTTTTAGGTTAATGGCTTAATTTCTTAGACTTCAAGCATCTTAGTAAGTTTATAGAGGACCTATAAAATCATTATTAACATGCCTTAAATTTTCTACCTATTTTGTACATATTTATTTTATTTTATTCAAATAAATATAAAATAAAATGTATAAAATAATTGGAAATGGGTTTTGAGCATTTGGGTTGATGTTTTGGACAGCTAAGAGGCCCAAAAATTCGTGAAAGCATGTCCAAGTTCATAGAAAATTCAAAAAGGGACAAGAAACCATGTGTTTGGCAAAGTTTCAAAGTGATAATCATGGCCTTAAAACACCAACTTAATGGCTATTGATTCCTTTACCCTCTTGTCCCATCCATCCCCTCTATATAAGAAGCACACTAGAAAGCTTCAAGGACACGAAAAAATAACTTGAAAGAGTCATACAAAATTGAAAAAAGTAAGCAAAGTTGTCAAACTCCAAAACACATTTCCAGCCATCCTCAACCCAAACGAAGGACTCAAACACGTTCCTGAAGGTCCCTTGAAGCTTTTGCAATCATTACCACGCCCTGAAGCATCATGAGACGTCCTAACCAGCTCTCACGGTTTGCATTTCTTTTTCAAATATTTGATTCATGTGATATAAGCTCGTTTCAACCATGCATATTTGTTCATATGAATGTTTACAAGCTTTCTGTATAACTGGATTTAAGTTTTAATGCAGGTACGATGCTTGGCCATGGTTAGGGTTTGTACCTCTGAATTGGGGTTTTTCGAATCAACCAAAATTAGACCCAACTAAGGGTACCATCGTACTCAGGAGGTCGAGGCCAGTTGATCTATAGCCTCACATTTAATTTATACTGCGTATTCTGGATGTTTCGAGATGCAAGTGCTATAGTGACAAACAAAAACTGTCACTATAGGTGTCTATACCTAAAACGACGGAGCAAGGAAGAAGATAAGGCGTGATAGTTTCCCATTGGCCCATTCAAACCCAACGCACATTTGTTTTTCATTTTTAATATATCTGACCAATTTTTCTTATATTGTATTATTGCTTTATTTTATGTAACGCATAACCAAGTAGCTTTGCTGGAAATACGCGTTTGTGTGAAGGGAGAGGACCTGGGTTCGAGTCCCAGGTCCAGCATTTTCTCATTTTTCTAACAATATTCATGCAGATCCCATGTAAAGTATGGTCAGATGTGCACCGTGCACCCTCAGCTCAGGCCATCCGATGTACATCTGATCCAAGCTAGCACATCCAAGCGTGCAGTATATCATATGCCTTCAAGACTTGTCCACACAAAATCAGGCATGAAGTCTGGGCTTCACAGCTTTGGGCCTAACGAATTTCAAACAACACCCCCTATTTTTCTTTTACTATCAGGCCCATCTAGCATTTTTGTTGTATTGTTTTAGTTTTATTTATTTTTGTTTTCTTTATTTATTAATTAAACAAATAATCAGAAAAATCAGAAAAAAAATATTAAGTTAGTATTTTTTAATTAAACTAATTTTGTAAATAAATTAAATAAATATTTTAACTATTTTCTTTAATTTAAAATTAATTAGAACTTAGGACTTGATTTAGATTTAATTATTTTCTTTTCATAATAAAAAAAACTAAAAAACAGAACTTAGACTATTTTTCTTGATTAACTTTATTTTCTAAATAGACTTTAGGATAATTAATTTATATTTTATCAAATCAAAAAAATAAACAAAAAAATATTTTCTTATTTCGTTTAGAATTGTCGTAGGTTTTAGACGTCTTTACCTTCCGTGCGTTATTTATTTTTCACATTTTACATTACTGTACCTGTATACTGGATGTAATAGACTAATTAGGATTTTTTACCGCTTTCCTTATTTTTCTTCCCCCAAGCTTTGTACATTGTAAATGCCCTCCCCGAAGCCATGTAATAGTCTAGGTTTTCACTTTCCGCACTTTAGATTTCCTGCAAAATATTAACTATTAGTAAATAGGATTGTATGGCAAGACTGAAAGCAAACGTTAGCAAACCCTAAATGCACAAGATAAATAATTGAACCAAACACAATTGCACATGCGCACCTCTAGGGTATCCCGCTTCGGTTGCCTTCGGAAAACGGTCATAATTCTCAAAACGTGAGAAGTTTTAGTGATTGTCCTCTAGTTTGAAAGATCACAAGTCCCTCGATGACCCTCTCGACGTTTCCTCAGTAAAAAAGTGATCTTAGAAATTTAGGATAGTTACTAAAATTCCTTGCCAAGTTTCCTTCGTGACCGTAACGTCTCTTCGATTGTCCCCCAAACATCCAGCGACTAGGGCTACCTACTCACTAATAGTAGGATATCACTGTCTAAAGGATAGGAGGAAAAGAACAAACCTTTTCGAGTACAAGTAGATATCTGTTAGATGCTTGCTCAAATAAAATAAACTTTTCACACTTACACATTTCAAAAACAACTTTCAAAAACAATTGCTTTGTCAACACTCTTAAGGACTGATACAAGAGTTAACGCAAAGCGAATCGATGCACTAAGGCATTTTCAAATACTTTTGAAAATCACAAAGCACAAGGTATTTCAAAATGAGCTAAGCATCTAAGAGCCCGTAGAAAACTACGGACGGAAAGGGTGCTAACACCTTCCCTTCCCATAATCTATCCCCCTTACTCAAAAAATTCTCGAAAAGGTATTTTTCTATTCTTTTCACCCTTTCCTTTGTTGGATAAAAGAAAACTCGATGGCGACTCTTGCTTACCGCAACATTTGCAAACACAAACGCAAAACTAGTATTAACAGTCGGTTCTGTCACCTTATCACAGTAACGATCTTCCCTTTGACTGGATACTTTAACTTTTTATGAAGGGTGGATGTTACTGCCCCTGCCCCATGGATCCATGGGCGGCCAAGCAAACAAGAATAGGAGGGACGTATGTCCATTATATAAAAATTGGAGTTGAAAATTTGTGATCCCACCTTAATGGGGAGTGTGATCGGTGGAAATAGAACTGACTGTTTTTAAGCTGGTTTCGCGAAATGTTGCGGTAAGCAAGAGTCGCCACCGTCTTTTATGTTCTCCAACATGGAAAGGACAAAAGCACAACAAAATTCCTTATTCGAGAATGTTTCTCGGTTCGGGAGGTAGATTTATAGAAAGGGAAGGTGTTAGCACCCTTTCTATCCGTGGTTATCCACGGGCTCTTAGGTACTTACTCTTATGTTTTCAAAATTTGTTTGCTTTCAAGTGTGTGTGGGTTTTGAAAAAGTTTCGTTTGAAAAATTTCTAAGTAACTCTTGTATCGGTCCTCAAGAGTGTATGAAAAATTTGTTTGAAAACTTTTAGAAAGTGTGCGGTGTGAAAAGTTGTTTTGTTTGTTTTTGAGAAGAGCAAGTATCCAGGAGAATCTACCTACTCTGAGGAATTAAGCTGTGTAAGAGTCCTTTAGATAGTGCTATCCCATTATTGAGAGGTAGGTAGCACCATCGTTGGAGGTGTTCGGGTCAATTCGATTAATGGACATGTGTGGTCACCGAAGCAATGGTAGGACGTCTTAGAAGTAACCCTAATGTCCTAGATCCTTTTATCCGAGGCAACCATTTCAAGGCAACTGGATCTTAGGCAAAAGGGCGACCTCTAAGACACTATATACTTGATGACCACGTTCGAGGCAACCAGTGAGGCGTACCCTAAGAGTGGCATGTGCATGTGTGTTGTTTCATGTTAATGTTTATTTTTTACATCTTATTTGTGAGCTACGGATTGATTTTATTTACATACATTCTTTCATGCATTGTTAACAGTTAGGGGTGCGGAAAATAAATTGCGTAAATGTAAATCTAGCTATTACAAGGCGCGGGTCTATACATCGCCAAAAAACAAAACCCGTTTTTGAAAAGTAAAATGCAGAAAATTAAAGAAAGCAATAAAATCCTAATTACTATTACATCCTCTGTACAGATACATAAATATAATCAGAATAAATAAATACGCGAGAGAATCGAATCGGGACGTCATGAGGGTTTTGACCCTTTTTTAAGAAAGAATTGAATTTTTGTCCTTTTTTTGTAATTAATGAAATTAAAACTAATAACTAATTAATTAATTAATTAAGAAAATGTTTTTTTTTTGTATTTTTGTGTTTTTTAATGAAAATAAAGAGAAAATAAATAGAAATTAAAAGTTAGCAAAAAACCTAGTTCTAAATTGTTTTTTATTTATTGTAAAAAAAGCATTAAAGTTAATTAATTAAGCTAATTTAATTTAATTTACATTTATTTACAAAATAAGTTAATAAATAATAAAATGTTTTTTTTTATTTTTTATGAAAAATATTAATTATGTTAATAATACTAATAATAAATAAAAAAAGGAATTATAAAAGAAAAAAATGAAAAGATAAAAAAGGAATAACAAAACCAAGGGGGTTTGGGCCAGATTGGAGGTGTTAATTGCAGTTTTTGGCCCACTAAGCTCAGACCTGTATTGACTTTTGAAATTGCCTGGAGATGCGTTGACTCATGAGCATGGTGCTCATCATTTTATGGCCTTTGGATTGATCTTTTGAGACACTTGGCGCACATCTGTATGAGGCCTATGGTGGAACGCGTCTAGGAAGCTGCATGGGAATTTGTTAGAAAAAATAATATTGAAACTTGGGGGGACATGGGAAAACTTAAAGCGCGGTATGATGGACCTTAGGACGTGGCAAGGGTTGCTTTAGCTTCAGAGTATGGCAAAGAAGAGAGTCACGTTCTCCTTTTGGCCTGAAAATGCCTGCAACACTCCTTTTGATCTCACACTTTTTTTGACACTTTTTGGATTTTGCTTTGGCCGTTTGTGCACACTCTAGGTTGTGAATGAGGCTTGCAAGGCTTGCATATATAGTAATTAGTGAGAATAAGTCACATTTAGGAGCTTTTAACTATTGCAACTAAGCTTTGGATTTTGTCTTAACCACCATTAAAGGCCTTTCAAAGCTTGTTCAAAATTTGAATTTTCATGCATAAATGAGCTTAGCACGAAATTGGTAGGTTGCAAATGCTTCATGAAGGCTATTCAAACCATAAGATACCATTTAATTAATTTTTTTAGATTTACTTGAATTATTATGGATTAAACTGAATTAAATCCATAAAAATTAAATAAAAATAGAAAAATAATTATTTGGTCTTGAAATTGATCATGGGACACGTGGGTGGCGTGACAAGGCTGAATCAAGTGGAAAAAAGTGGGCCCTTTTGTCAAAAATTGAAGTTTCAAGAATAGTTGACTATTGTCATTTCACAAAACTTTCCCAACTTCTCCAATGCATATCTTGCTCAATGTTGATCATATGAACATGTTCTTGGACATTTTGGAAAGGTCTTGAAGTCCTCTAACCAATGCCTTCGGTCCCATGTCATTTTGATTTACCAATCTCAAGTTATGGTCTTTGACTTAAAATGCCTTTTTGTTGACTTTTGAAAATGACCTATAATGTTGAAATTGATAACTTTTTGTGAGAGCATTTCTTGGACTTGGAATGTGAAGATGAGTTGTAGGAAATGTCATCCCCTTCAAAATGAGCATTGGATGGGATTTTTCTGATGAACCATGAAAAAGTTATGCTTTGGTCAAGTTACAGTTGACTTTTCAGCTATCCAAAAATGGAAACTTTTGCATCTTGATGATTTTTGAGCCATTCTTGTGGAATCATGATCAAGACTTGATCAAATGATGATTGTGGCTTCAAAATAAGTTGTTGACCAAAATTTTTGACTTTTGACTGCCAAATGACCATTTTACCCCTACAGTTGATTGTGAGGCAATTGGGGCTTTTGACTGTGCAACTTGATGCTGTGAGTCTTGCAACTTGACATGTGGATGCTTTACAATGTGTATAGGCATATGTGACTTGATTGAGCCCTTGAAAACCTCAACCTCCTTGCAAGAACCAAAACCCTAATTTTGACTGGCTTAGGAGGATGGTTTGAACTGTGCAACCCTTGAGTAGACTTGAGCAAATTGAGATGATGCTTGTCAAGACTTTGAAGAATATGGGAGGGAAAATATTTGGGTACAACAGTTGCCCCTGTTCAATCTTCTTAGACCTGAGGATGTAGATTGGCTTGCGTGCCTTTCGTGATCCTAAGGTGGAAGATGATTGAACACTAGAGTGCCCAGAAATTTGCACTCACGTAGTAGAGTATCAGCAATGTGATGGCGGGAATGGGCTTATAGATGCCATTTGGAAATATGGTGGATAGGGGGATGGGCTTATAGATGCCGTCTGGAGATGCGACAGAATCTTGTCGGGAATGGGCTTATAGGTGCCATTTGGAGACTGGATAGGAAGATGAGCTTATAGATGCCATCTGGAGATGCGACAGAATCTTGTCGGGAATGGGCTTATAGATGCCATTTGGAGACTGTTGGTAGGTGGATGGGCTTATAGATGCCATCTGGAGGTGGTCTGTTGGATTTTAATTTTTGTAAGTTGAAAGAGGGAACCTGTGTAGGGTTGCCTGATGATGAGCTCGTGTAAAACTGCATCTTGGAAAGAAGGACACCTGTGTAGGGTTGACTGATGATGAGCTCGTGTAAAACTGCATCTTTGGAAGAAGGAAACCTGTGTAGGGTTTACTGATAATGAGTCCGTATAAGACTGCATCTGAAATGGAGAAGGAACCTGTGTAGGGTTATTTTGATGACGAGTCAGTGTAAAACCGCATCTAGAGCTGAGAAGGAAACCTGTGTAGGGTTTACTGATGACGAGTCCGTGTAAAACTACGTCTGGAGTTTGAGAAGGGAACCTGTGTGGGGTTACTTTGATGATGAGCCCGTGTAAAACTGCATTCTGGAAGAAGTAAAACCTGGGTAGGGTTTCTGATGACGAGTCCGTGTAAAACTGCATCTTTGGGAAGAGAACCTGTGTAGGGTTTCTTTGGGATAAGTTCATGTAAGACTTCGGGAGGAACCGGGGTAAGGTTACTTCGGGATAAGTCCGTGTAAAACTTCTGGAGGAACCGGGGTAAGGTTACTTCGGGATAAGTCCGTGTAAGACTTCTGGAGGAACCGGGTTAAGGTTACTGCAGGATAAGTTCGTGTAAAACTTCTGGATGAACTGGGGTAAGGTCATCTTGAGATAAGTACGTGTAAGACTTCTGGAGGAACCGGGGTAAGGTTACTGCAGGATAAGTTCGTGTAAAACTTCTGGATGAACCGGGGTAAGGTCATCTTGAGATAAGTCCGTGTAAGACTTCTGGAGGAACCGGGGTAAGGTTACTGCAGGATAAGTTCGTGTAAAACTTCTGGATGAACCGGGGTAAGGTCGTCTTGAGATAAGTCCGTGTAAGACTTCGTCTTGAAAATCGAGAGGGAACCGGTGTAGGGTTTCCTGATGATGAGTTCGTGTAAAACTACATCTGACGTTGAGGAGGAACTGGTGTAGGGTTGCCTGTTGATGAGCCTGTGTAAGACTTCTTCTGAAAGAAAAGGAACCAGTGTAGGGTTACTTTGATGATAAGTCCGTGTAAGACTTCGTCTGAAAATTGAGAAGGAACCGGTGTAGGGTTGCCTGATGATGAGTTCGTGTAAAACTACATTTGAGGTTGAGAAGGAACCGGTGTAGGGTTGCCTGTTGATGATCAAGTAGATAATTGTCCTGTTTGGTTTCAGATATTAACCCATGATCAGTCGTCCACAGAATTTTCCTGGCTTTTTACCGGTGTTGATCTGGAACTGTAAAGGTAGATGGTAATCATCTTTTGATTGACTTTTTCCTGAAAAGACAAAGTATTAGTCGTATGCAATGTCATGATGCATGAATTGCATGATTTTAAGATGTTCTCAAAAATAAATGAGATTTGTGTTGTATGATGCGTATGCATGCTATAATGTATGAAGATGTGATGTTTATGAATGTATTCTCGTCTGGGAAAATAAATCCTTGACGAATGTCGGGAGTTTGTTGAATCCTGGGTTGATGTTGAAGAGTAGAGTTCTTCGTTTCCGCTGGGGATGATGATTGCAAGAATAAACCGGTAGGAAAAGATGACTCTGTTTGGGGAATAATCCTGGTGAAGATATTACTCTGCGGGGAGTCACTCTGTAGGAAGAGATACTTCGTTGAGATTTTGATGAGAACTCCGCTGGGGATTCCATTGATAAGTTATGTTGGAATATTTGATGAACTCCGCTGGGGGGTAGGAAGAACTTCGCCGAGGACGAACTTTCCGTGGTAATTGGCTGAGGATAACCCAGTTATAAGCTCTGGTGGGGAATAACCTTTGAATAAAGCCGGGGAGATGCATTCGTACTCTGCAGGGGATAAGCTTCCAGAATCTGTTGGGGATAAGCTTCCAAAACTCTATTGGGGAGATTGATTCAACTTTCCTGGGGAAACTTTGGACTGTACTGGGGAAGTGGCTCCACTGGATGTCTGTATTCCGCCGGGGAACAATCTCATATTAAGATTGTCGGGGATGCTTTCTTAGGAACATCTGTATACTCCACTGGGGAATATTGAGATTTTCTGGGGATACCCAACTTCCTTAAGGCTGACAGTAGATTAACTCTGCTTGGGGCGAGTGTTGTTGACTTGCTGGAGATACTGTGCCTTTTTGGGGTTGATGAGAGACCAACTCTGCTTGGGGAGAGCATTCCTGAAACCTGTTTTACTCCCGGGGAGTGGAGGCCTCTTGGTTATGTTCTTCAGCCAAACCTACCTTGGTACCTTGGTTGACAGAGCAACTAGATCGCTTGGACAACTCATTATTGCCCCTGTTTCTTACGTGAGAGAAGAAGATACCTTGTGAGGTGTTAGACAACTTCCAATTCGACAAATCTTCTTCTGGTAGGCAAGTGACGAGATGACGGGATATAGTCGTACGCTTTTGATCCCTAACTTTTGCCTGGACCGCTCTTTCGGGTTTTCAGTCCATCGGGATAACCTTTTTTTCCCAAGCCGCCTTTTCAGGTTTTCGACTTGCCGGGTGTACAGATTTTTTCATTTCATCCCTTGTTTTTGCCCGAACCCTTTTGGTTCGCCGGGAAGCCCTTATTTTTGCCTAGGTGTGTCAACCTAGCGGGTCTTTGATTATGCGTAGTATTTTTTCGACTATGGCCATGCTCTCAGAATGTAGGGAGATGCCCATGTTGTTGTGTTGCCATGCGACTAGAAGATGTTTGATCAGGCAAGATTCTTAGCTGGAACTCATGTCCAATGCCCCAGGTGACTCAGGCGGAGATTTGCCCTAGGCTATTAGTAATTTGAGAGATTCTCTGAATCTTGACTGGACTGCCCCAGATGATGGACAATGATCATGCCCTGCCGCTTGATTGGAGGTGCTTTTGTTCATTAGACATTCGTCGTGCGAACTTCTATGTTGTTCAAACAAATAGTCACATGCAAGCAATGTTATATTAAAAATGCAAAGCTTATGTCTGTCTTGAAATTTTTGAAAATGCATTTTCAGTAAAACAAGCAAATTTTGTAAAATGTGATGTCAACTCAGTATTTTACAGCAAGCCTTAAGGAGTCAGGATACCTTTCGTAACAGTATGCCTTCGAACTAACCCATGCTTCAGCTAGGACTTTTTAAGGGTTATAACGTGGCCTGGTTCACGGTTTAAGAAACAAAGGATAAATGCTCAAATTATATTTGTACCCACCCGCTCTTCGGGATGTTCTTCAAACCTAAACTCAGTTGATCGTGCGTTAGACCTTGTTCGAGTCTTTGTCCTAATATTCCCATGATGGTTCGGATGTTGACATTTTATTTTGAATAGGCAGTCATTTCCTTGTTGAGGGTTTGCAGGTCCTCTTTTCTTTTTGATTTCGTTATCCCTATTTTTTTCCTGAATTGTTTCTTTTGTGATTACAGTCAGCGGGATGCCCCAGTTTTGTAAGTCTCCTTCATAGGTTTTGACTTAATGGTCGTTTATTTTGAGGGATAATGACTGCCTGTCTTTTTGATTATTCGGAACCATCATTGTCTTTTGTTTTGTGAGGACCTCTTTGGTGCTATTCGTTGTGCACTTGGATCAACTGAGAGAACTACCCTGCCCCAGGTTATGATTAAGGGTTTTAATTTTCGAAAAGAAAAACTCCTACTTCTTTGGCTCGAAGGGGTTGACGAGGGATTATCTTCGTTATAACTCCAGTGTTTAGGAATTGAAACAATGCTTGTACCTCATCAGCGGGGTCTGTTCAAAAGCATACTGTAGATTATGGTATCGTTTTCGTCATCTTCCCTCAAGAGTCTTAGAATTATTAATTGAGAGTTGACATCAAAAAATGAAAGCAGTTTGAATATAGCGAATGAGAATATATTGATTCAAAACAGACATATGTGATGCATTGATAAAGTAAAAGAGTTTGACATGAACAAATGTTTGAACAATCAGAGAAAAATACAACTTGAACATTCGAATGAACAAAAGCTTCTTAGTTTGCACTAGTCATCTCAGATGGAAGATTCTCAGCAGGAGATTTTCATTTTGCCACCCGGCATGAACTTCAGCACCCTTCCGTCGATCAAGTCCTGGATCTTGTTCCTCAAGGTCCAACAGTCGTCAGTGTCATGTCCAGGACTGTCAGAGTGGTAGGCACACCTTTCATCAGGATTGTACTTTAGGGAGGTTATGTTGAGCTTCTTAGGAGGATCCTTTAAAGCAATCAGCTTGACCTCCAACAGGCGTTTCAGTATTAGTGAGGATGGCACACCAGTCTCCGAGAAATGTCTTCCAGACGTATTTCGCTTACGCCGATTACCCTGTTGATGCTGGTGAGGTTGATGCTGGGCTTGTGACCCTGAAGCAAACTGAGGAGCTTTTCCCTTGTCTTCTTGCCCCACAGGTGGTTGAATGATGGCTTGCTCTTCAACCTTAGATGTTTGCCCCAGTTGGTTATCCCGAAGCAGTTGGTTGACGAGAACCCTGAGCTCTCCTTGTCTTTGAGATAAGTCTTGGATAAGAGCCATTTGCCCCAGCATCTGGGTTCTCATTGTATCCACCTCAGCTTGTAGACGTTTCAGCCGTTCGTCTTTATCGTCTTCTGGATTGTTCCTGACCAAAGTCCCCATGAGGAGTGTTCTCAGCTCTTCCTGCCCCTTGGATAGATTTAGGAGGATCTCCCCGAACCGAGTCTCTTGAGCATGAAGATCCTGGTTGTCTTGTTGGGAAGCCATTGCTGAAATAAACAGCGAAGAAGGTAAGTGACCTGTAACAAGGGTACCTGTTATGCAATGATGTGTATGTATGCAATGTTTTCAAGGATCTCGCGGGGTAAACAAGAAAAATTGTTAGAATCTGAATTTTGTAGCTTGATGGAAGGAACTTCATGTTGATGAGAGTTCTTCTTCAAGAGTCAAGGCTCACCATATCGAGTGGGTCATAGCCCCTGACTCAAGTTATCAACCTTGGCTAGAGGAAAATAAATCCCCTTTTCCCCTTGCTAGACATTTGATTCATCATGACCTGCATCACAAATCCTTGAGATCCTTGAAATGGATTAGTCCTTATGTAGGATGTATGCAATGGTATGATGTTATGCTATGCACGGAGTGATGTAAGTAGGCCGTGTTATGAGCCCAACTTAAGGACTGTAAACAAGCCCTGCAAGAAACTCATGTGTTAGATAACAAGCATGCAAGTAGTCAAGTTTGAAAGCACACAAGTCACACAAGACAACCCTTAGAGTTCAGGCCAGCATGAAGTTTGGGTACTACCCTCTTGAAGTTGGTGGGCTCAAAAACCTGTCCTATCAAAAGTAACCGGGTTCTAAGGAGCTCAATATCATTGGGTTGTTTTCTGTGTTCATTGTTTTGATTTAGCCACTGAACTGGCGATCAAAATATTCCAAGAAAGCAACCCTCAATGAGTGTAGTATCGAGTATCAACCAACTTCGGACTGCACCAAAGTCGGTCATCTCACTACCCCTAAAGAGGCCAGGATGGTTCAAGTAAGGTTCCTAAGGTCAGTTGATTCTTCGCGATACCACGCGGCGGCCCCGTACTCTCCTTGACTTGACTCAAGGGTTACCGGTACTCACCAAAGTGCCACATGAACGTAGCTAACAATTTCAACCGTATCGGTATACCCCGCACAGTTCCCTCACAGTTTGTTGCTACTTTCTAAAAGGTATCCCCCAGATCCGGGTTAGGATCTATGAAACTCCCAAAACAGGCCCATAATATTAAAGCAAGCAGATCAAGCAATTGAAAACATGATGATGAACTATTCCTAAGGTACACCTCACTTGTATGATTCCCCAGCAGAGTCGCCAGTTCTGTGATCGGTGGAAATAGAACTGACTGTTTTTAAGCTGGTTTCGCGAAATGTCGCGGTAAGCAAGAGTCGCCACCGTCTTTTATGTTCTCCAACATGGAAAGGACAAAAGCACAGCAAAATTCCTTATTCGAGAATGTTTCTCGGTTCGGGAGGTAGATTTATAGAAAGGGAAGGTGTTAGCACCCTTTCTATCTGTGGTTATCCACGGGCTCTTAGGTACTTGCTCTTATGTTTTCAAAATTTGTTTGCTTTCAAGTGTGTGTGAGTTTTTAAAAAGTTTCGTTTGAAAAATTTCTAAGTAACTCTTGTATCGGTCCTCAAGAGTGTATGAAAAATTTGTTTGAAAACTTTTAGAAAGTGTAAGGTGTGAAAAGTTCTTTTGTTTGTTTTTGAGAAGAGAAAGTATCCAGGAGAATCTACCTACTCTGAGGAATTAAGCTGTGTAAGAGTCCTTTAGATAGTGCTATCCCACCATTGAGAGGTAGGTAGCACCATCGTTGGAGGTGTTCGGGTCAATTCGATTAAGGGACATGTGTGGTCACTGAAGCAATGGTAGGACGTCTTAGAAGTAACCCTAATGTCCTAGATCCTTTTATCTGAGGCAACTGGATCTTAGGCAAAAGGGCGACCTCTAAGACACCCTATACTTGATGACCATGTTCGAGGCAACCAGTGAGGCGTACTCTAAGAGTGGCATGTGCATGTGTGTTGTTTCATTTTAATGTTTATTTTGTACATGTTATTTGTGAGCTACGGATTGATTTTATTTACATACATTCTTTCATGCATTGTTAACAGTTAGGGGTGCGGAAAATAAATTGCGGAAATGTAAATCTAGCTATTACAAGGCGCGGGTCTATACATCGCCAAAAAACAAAACCCGTTTTTGAAAAGTAAAATGCAGAAAATTAAAGAAAGCAATAAAATCCTAATTACTATTACATCCTCTGTACAGATACATAAATATAATCAGAATACATAAATACGCGAGAGAATCGAATCGGGACGTCATGAGGGTTTTGACCCTTTTTTAAGAAAGAATTGAATTTTTGTCCTTTTTTTGTAATTAATGAAATTAAAACTAATAACTAATTAATTAATTAATTAAGAAAATGTTTTTTTTGTATTTTTGTGTTTTTTAATGATAATAAAGAGAAAATAAATAGAAATTAAAAGTTAGCAAAAAAAACCTAGTTCTAAATTGTTTTTTATTTATTGTAAAAAAAGCATTAAAGTTAATTAATTAAGCTAATTTAATTTAATTTACATTTATTTACAAAATAAGATAATAAATAATAAAATGTTTTTTTTTTTTTTTATGAAATATATTAATTATGTTAATAATACTAATAATAAATAAAAAAAGGAATTATAAAAGAAAAAAATGAAAAGATAAAAAAGGAATAACAAAACCAAGGGGGTTTGGGCCAGATTGGAGGTGTTAATTGCAGTTTTTTGGCCCACTAAGCTCAGGCCTGTATTGACTTTTGAAATTGCCTGGAGATGCGTTGACTCTTGAGCATGGTGCTCATCATTTTATGGCCTTTGGATTGATCTTTTGAGACACTTGGCGCGCATCTGTATGAGGCCTATGGTGGAACGCGTCTAGGAAGCTGCATGGGAATTTGTTAAAAAAAATAATATTGAGACTTGGGGGGACCTGGGAAAACTTACAGCGCGGTATAATGGACCTTAGGACGTGGCAAGGGTTGCTTTAGCTTCAGAGTATGGCAAAGAAGAGAGTCACGTTCTCCTTTTGGCCTGAAAATGCTTGCAACACTCCTTTTGATCTCACACTTTTTTTTGACACTTTTTGGATTTTGCTCTGTCTGTTTGTGCACACTCTAGGTTGTGAATGAGGCTTGCAAGGCTTGCATATATAATAATGAGTGAGAATAAGTCACATTTAGGAGCCTTTAACCATTGCAATTAAGCTTTGGATTTTGTCTTAACCACCATTAAAGGCCTTTCAAAGCTTGTTCAAAATTTGAATTTTCATGCCTAAATGAGCTTAGCACGAAATTGGTAGGTTGAAAATGCTTCATGAAGGCTATTCAAACCATAAGATACCATTTAATTAATTTTTTTAGATTTACTTGAATTATTATGGATTAAAATGAATTAAATCCATAAAAATTAAATAAAAATAGAAAAATAATTATTTGGTCTTGAAATTGATCATGGGACACGTGGGTGGCATGACAAGGCTGAATCAAGTGGAAAAAAGTAGGCCCTTTTGTCAAAAATTGAAGTTTCAAGGATAGTTGACTTTTGCCATTTCACAAAAATTTCCCAACTTCTCCAATGCATATCTTGCTCAATTTTGATCATATGAACATGTTCTTGGACATTTTTGAAAGGTCTTGAAGTCCTCTAACCAATGCCTTTGGTCCCATGTCATTTTGATTTACCAATCTCAAGTTATGGTCTTTGAGTTAAAATGCCTTTTTGTTGACTTTTGAAAATGACCTATAATGTTGAAATTGATAACTTTTTGTGAGAGCATTTTTTGGACTTGGAATGTGAGGATGAGTTGTAGAAAATTTCATCCCCTTCAAAATGAGCATTGGATGGGATTTTTCTGATGAACCATGAAAAAGTTATGCTTTGGTCAAGTTACAGTTGACTTTTCATCTATCCAAAAATGGAAACTTTTGCATCTTGATGATTTTTGAGCCATTCTTGTGGAATCATGATAAAGACTTGATCAAATGATGATTGTGGCTTCAAAATAAGATGTTGACCAAAAATTTTGACTTTTGACTGCCAAATAACCATTTTACCCCTACAGTTGATTGTGAGGCAATTGGGGCTTTTGACTGTGCAACTTGATGCTGTGAGTCTTGCAACTTGACATGTGGATGCTTTACAATGTGTATAGGCATATTTGACTTGATTGAGCCCTTGAAAACCTCAACTTCCTTGCAAGAACCAAAACCCTAATTTTGACTGGCTTAGGAGGATGGTTTGAACTGTGCAACCCTTGAGTAGACTTGAGCAAATTGAGATGATGCTTGTCAAGACTTTGAAGAATATGGGAGGGCAAATTTTGGGGTACAACAGTTGCCCCTGTTCAATCTTCTTAGACCTGAGGATGTAGATTGGCTTGCGTGCCTTTCGTGATCCGAAGGTGGAAGATGATTGAACACTAGAGTGCCCAGAAATTTGCACTCACGTAGTAGAGTATAAGCAATGTGATGGCGAGAATGGGCTTATAGATGCCATTTGGAAATATGGTGGATAAGGGGATGGGCTTATAGATGCCGTCTGGAGATGCGGCAGAATCTTGTCGGGAATGGGCTTATAGGTGTCATTTGGAGACTGGATAGGAAGATGGGCTTATAGATGCCATCTGGAGATGCGACAGAATCTTGTCGGGAATGGGCTTATAGATGCCATTTGGAGACTGTTGGTAGGTGGATGGGCTTATAGATTCCATCTGGAGGTGGTCTGTTGGATTGTAATTTTTGTAAGTTGAAAGAGGGAACCTGTGTAGGGTTGCCTGATGATGAGCTCGTGTAAAACTGCATCTTGGAAAGAAGGACACCTGTGTAGGGTTGACTGGTGATGAGCTCGTGTAAAACTGCATCTTTAGAGGAAGGAAACCTGTGTAGGGTTTACTGATAATGAGTCCGTATAAGACTGCATCTGAAATGGAGAAGGAACCTGTGTAGGGTTATTTTGATGACGAGTCAGTGTAAAACCACATCTAGAGCTGAGAAGGAAACCTGTGTAGGGTTTACTGATGATGAGTCCGTGTAAAACTACGTCTGGAGTTTGAGAAGGGAACCTGTGTGGGGTTACTTTGATGATGACCCCGTGTAAAACTGCATCCTGGAAGAAGTAAAACCTGGGTAGGGTTTCTGATGACGAGTCCGTGTAAAACTGCATCTTTGGGAAGAGAGAACCTGTGTAGGGTTTCTTCGGGATAAGTTCGTGTAAGACTTCGGGAGGAACCGGGGTAAGGTTTCTTCGGGATAAGTCCGTGTAAAACTTCTGGAGGAACCGGGGTAAGGTTACTTCGGGATAAGTCCGTGTAAGACTTCTGGAGGAACCGGGGTAAGGTTACTGCAAGATAAGTTCGTGTAAAACTTCTGGATGAACCGGGGTAAGGTCATCTTGAGATAAGTCCGTGTAAGACTTCTGGAGGAACCGGGGTAAGGTTACTGCAGGATAAGTTCGTGTAAAACTTCTGGATGAACCGGGGTAAGGTCATCTTGAGATAAGTCCGTGTAAGACTTCTGGAGGAACCGGGGTAAGGTTACTCCAGGATAAGTTCGTGTAAAACTTCTGGATGAACCGGGGTAAGGTCATCTTGAGATAAGTCCGTGTAAGACTTCGTCTTGAAAATCGAGAGGGAACCGGTGTAGGGTTGCCTGATGATGAGTTCGTGTAAAACTACATCTGAGGTTGAGGAGGAACCGGTGTAGGGTTGTCTGTTGATGAGCCTGTGTAAGACTTCTTCTGAAAGAAAAGGAACCGGTGTAGGATTACTTTGATGATAAGTCCGTGTAAGACTTCGTCTGGAAATTGAGAAGGAACCGGTGTAGGGTTGCGTGATGATGAGTTCATGTAAAACTACATCTGAGGTTGAGAAGGAACCGGTGTAGGGTTGCCTGTTGATGATCAAGTAGATAATTGTCCTGTTTGGTTTCGGATATTAACCCACGATCAGTGGTCCACAGAATTTTCCTGGCTTGTTACCGGTGTTGATCTGGAACTGTAAAGGTAGATGGTAATCATCTTTTGATTGACTTTTTCCTGAAAAGACAAAGTATTAGTCGTATGCAATGTCATGATGCATGAATTGCATGATTTTAAGATGTTCTCAAAAATAAATGAGATTTGTGTTGTATGATGCGTATGCATGCTATAATGTATGAAGATGTGATGTTTATGAATGTATTCTCGTCTGGGAAAATAAATCCTTGACGAATGTCGGGAGTTTGTTAAATTCTGGGCTGATGTTGAAGAGTAGAGTTCTTCGTTTCCGCTGGGGATGATGATTGCAAGAATAAACCGGTAGGAGAAGATGACTCCGTTTGGGGAATAATCCTGGTGAAGATATTACTCTGCGGGGAGTCACTCTGTAGGAAGAGATACTTCGTTGAGATTTTGATGAGAACTCCGCTGGGGATTCCATTGATAAGTTATGTTGGAAGATTTGGTGAACTCCGCTGGGGGGTAGGAAGAACTTCGCCGAGGATGATCTTTCCGTGGTAATTGGCTGAGGATAACCCGGTTATAAGCTCTGGTGGGGAATAACCTTTGAATAAAGCCGGGGATATGCGTTCGTACTCTGCAGGGGATAAGCTTCCAAAATCTGTTGGGGATAAGCTTCCAAAACTCTACTGGGGAGATTGATTCAACTTTCCTGGGGAAACTTTGGACTGTACTGGGGAAGTGGCTCCACTGGATGTCTATATTCCGCCGGGGAACAATCTCATATTAAGACTGTCGGGGATGCTTGCTTAGGAACATCTGTATACTCCACTGGGGAATATTGAGATTTTCTGGGGATACCCAACTTCCTTAAGGCTGACAGTAGATTAACTCTGCTTGGGGAGAGTGTTGTTGACTTGCTGGAGATACTGTGCCTTTTTGGGGTTGATGAGAGACCAACTCTGCTTGGGGAGAGCATTGTTGAAACCTGTTTTACTCCCGGGGAGTGGAGGCCTCTTGGTTATGTTCTTCAGCCGAACCTACCTTGGTACCTTGGTTGACAGAGCAACTAGATCGCTTGGACAACTCATTATTGCCCCTGTTTCTGACGTGAGCAAAGAAGATACCTTGTGAGGTGTTAGACAACTGCCGATTCGACAAATCTTCTTCTGGTAGGCAAGTGACGAGATGACGGGACATAGTCGTACGCTTTTGATCCCTAACTTTTTCCTGGACCGCTCTTTCGGGTTTTCAGTCCATCGGGATACCCTTTTTTGCCCAAGCCGCCTTTTCAGGTTTTCGACTTGCCAGGTGTACAGATTTTTTCATTTCATCCCTTGTTTTTGCCCGAACCTTTTTGGTTCGCCGGGAAGCCCTTATTTTTGCCTAGGTGTGTCAACCTAGCGGGTCTTTGATTATGCGTAGTATTTTTTCGACTATGTCCATGCTCTCAGAATGTAGGGAGATGCCCATGTTGTTGTGTTGCCATGCGACCAGAAGATTTTTGATCAGGCAAGATTCTTAGCTGGAACTCATGTCCAATGCCCCAGGTGACTCAGGCGGAGATTTGCCCTAGGCTATTAGGCATTTGAGAGATTCTCTGAATCTTGACTGGACTGCCCCAGATGATGGACAATGATCATGCCCTGCCCCTTGATTGGAGGTGCTTTTGTTCATTAGACATTCGTTGTGCGAACTTCTATGTTGTTCAAACAAATAGTCACATGCAAGCAATGTTATATTAAAAATGCAAAGCTTATGTCTGTCTTGAAATTTTTGAAAATGCATTTTCAGTAAAACAAGTAAATTTTGTAAAATGTGATGTCAACTCAGTATTTTACAACAAGCCTTAAGGAGTCAGGATACCTTTCGTAACAGTATGCCTTCGAACTAACCCATGCTTCAGCTAGGACTTTTTAAGGGTTATAACGTGGCCTGGTTCACGGTTTAAGAAACAAAGGATAAAGGCTCAAATTATATTTGTACCCACCCGCTCTTCGGGATGTTCTTCAAACCTAAACACAGTTGATCGTGCATTAGACCTTGTTCGAGTCTTTGTCCTAATATTCCCGTGATGGTTCAGATGTTGACATTTTATTTTGAATAGGCAGTCATTTCCTTGTTGAGGGTTTGCAGGTCCTCTTTTCTTTTTGATTTCGTTATCCCTATTTTTTTCCTGAATTGTTTCTTTTGTGATTACAGTCAGCGGGATGCCCCAGTTTTGTAAGTCTCCTTCATAGGTTTTGACTTAATGGGCGTTTATTTTGAGGGATAATGACTGCCTGTCTTTATGATTATTCGGAACCATCACTGTCTTTTGTTTTGTGAGGACCTCTTTGGTGTTATTCGTTGTGCACTTGGATCAACTGAGAGAACTACCCGGCCCCAGGTTATGATTAAGGGTTTTAATTTTCGAAAAGAAAAACTCCTACTACTTTGGCTCGAAGGGGTTGACGAGGGATTATCTTCCTTATAACTCCAGTGTTTAGGAATTGAAACAATGCCTGTACCTCATCAGCGGGGTCTGTTCAAAAGCATACTGTATATTATGGTATCGTTTTCGTCATCTTCCCTCAAGAGGCTTAGAATTATTAATTGAGAGTTGACATCAAAAAATGAAAGCAGTTTGAATATAGCGAATGAGAATATATTGATTCAAAACAGACATATGCGATGCATTGATAAAGTAAAAGAGTTTGACATGAACAAATGTTTGAACAATTAGAGAAAAATACAACTTGAACATTCGAATGAACAAAAGCTTCTTAGTTTGCACTAGTCATCTCAGATGGAAGATTCTCAGCAGGAGATTTCATTTTGCCACCCGGCATGAACTCCAGCACCCTTCCGTCGATCAAGTCCTGGATCTTGTTCCTCAAGCTCCAACAGTCGTCAGTGTCATGTCCAGGACTGTCAGAGTGGTAGGCACACCTTTCATCAGGATTGTACTTTAGGGAGGTTATGTTGAGCTTCTTAGGAGGATCCTTTAAAGCAATCAGCTTGACCTCCAAAAGGCGTTTCAGTATTAGTGAGGATGGCACACCAGTCTCCGAGAAATGTCTTCCAGACGTATTTCGCTTACGCCGATTACCCTGTTGATGCTGGTGAGGTTGATGGTGGGCTTGTGACCCCGAAGCAAACTGAGGAGCTTTTCCCTTGTCTTCTTGCCCCACATGTGGTTGAATGATGGCTTGCTCTTCAACCTTAGATGTTTGCCCCAGTTGGTTATCCCGAAGCAATTGGTTGACGAGAACCCTGAGCTCTCCTTGTCTTTGAGATAAGTCTTGGATAAGAGCCATTTTCCCCAGCATTTGGGTTCTCATTGTATCCACCTCAGCTTGTAGACGTTTCAGCCGTTCGTCTTTATCGTCTTCTGGATTGTTCCTGACCAAAGTCCCCATGAGGAGTGTTCTCAGCTCTTCCTGCCCCTTGGATAGATTTAGGAGGATCTCCCCGAACCGAGTCTCTTGAGCATGAAGATCCTGGTTGTCTTGTTGGGAAGCCATTGCTGAAATAAACAACGAAGAAGGTAAGTGACCTGTAACAAGGGTACCTATTATGCAATGATGTGTATGTATGCAATGTTTTCAAGGATCTCGCAGGGTAAACAAGAAAAATTGTTAGAATCTGAATTTTGTAGCTTGATGGAAGGAACTTCATGTTGATGAGAGTTCTTCTTCAAGAGTCAAGGCTCACCATATCGAGTGGGTCATAGCCCCTGACTCAAGTTATCAACCTTGGCTAGAGGAAAATAAATCCCCTTTTCCCCTTGCTAGACATTTGATTCATCATGACCTGCATCACAAATCCTTGAGATCCTTGAAATGGATTAGTCCTTATGTAAGATGTTTGCAATGGTATGATGTTGTGCTATGCACGGAGTGATGTAAGTAGGCCCTGTTATGAGCCCAGATTAAGGACTGTAAACAAGCACTGCAAGAAACTCATGTGTTAGATAACAAGCATGCAAGTAGTCAAGTTTGAAAGCACACAAGTCACACAAGACAACCCTTAGAGTTCAGGCCAGCATGAAGTTTGGGTACTACCCTCTTGAAGTTGGTGGGCTCAAAAACCTGTCCTATCAAAAGTAACCGGGTTCTAAGGAGCTCAATATCATTGGGTTGTTTTTTGTGTTCATTGTTTTGATTTAGCCACTGAACTGGCAATCAAAATATTCCAATAAAGCAACCCTCAATGAGTGTAGTATCGAGTATCAACCAACTTCGGACTGCACCAAAGTCGGTCATCTCACTACCCCTAAAGAGGCAAGGATGGTTCAAGTAAGGTTCCTAAGGTCAGTTGATGCTTCACGACACCACGCGGCGGCCCCGTACTCTCTTTGACTTGACTCAAGGGTTACCGATACTCACCAAAGTGCCACATCAACGTAGCAAACTGTTTCAACCGTGTCGGTATACCCCGCACAGTTCCCTCACAGTTTGTTGCTACTTTCTAAAAGGTATCCCCCAGATCCGGGTTAGGATCTATGAAACTCCCAAAACAGGCCCATAATATTAAAGCAAGCAGATCAAGCAATTGAAAACATGATGATGAATTATTCCTAAGGTACACCTCACTTTTATGATTCCCCAGCAGAGTCGCCAGTTCTGTGATCGGTGGAAATAGAACTGACTGTTTTTAAGCTGGTTTCGCGAAATGTCGCGGTAAGCAAGAGTCGCCACCGTCTTTTATGTTCTCCAACATGGAAAGGACAAAAGCACAGCAAAATTCCTTATTCGAGAATGTTTCTCGGTTCGGGAGGTAGATTTATAGAAAGGGAAGGTGTTAGCACCCTTTCTATCCGTGGTTATCCACGGGCTCTTAGGTACTTGCTCTTATGTTTTCAAAATTTGTTTGCTTTCAAGTGTGTGTGGGTTTTTAAAAAGTTTCGTTTGAAAAATTTCTAAGTAACTCTTGTATCGGTCCTCAAGAGTGTATGAAAAATTTGTTTGAAAACTTTTAGAAAGTGTGAGGTGTGAAAAGTTGTTTTGTTTGTTTTTTAGAAGAGAAAGTATCCAGGAGAATCTACCTACTCTGAGGAATTAAGCTGTGTAAGAGTCCTTTAGATAGTGCTATCCCACCATTGAGAGGTAGGTAGCACCATCGTTGGAGGTGTTCGGGTCAATTCGATTAAGGGACATGTGTGGTCACCGAAGCAATGGTAGGACGTCTTAGAAGTAACCCTAATGTACTAGATCCTTTTATCCGAGGCAACCGTTTCGAGGCAACTGGATCTTAGGCAAAAGGGCAACCTCTAAGACACCCTATACTTGATGATCACGTTCGAGGCAACCAGTGAGGCGTACCCTAAGAGTGGCATGTGCATGTGTGTTGTTTCATGTTAATGTTTATTTTGTACATGTTATTTATGAGCTACGGATTGATTTTATTTACATACATTCTTTCATGCATTGTTAACAGTTAGGGGTGCGGAAAATAAATTGCGGAAATGTAAATCTAGCTATTACAAGGCGCGGGTCTATACATCGCCAAAAAACAAAACCTGTTTTTGAAAAGTAAAATGCAGAAAATTAAAAAAGAAATAAAATCCTAATTACTATTACATCCTCTGTACAGATACATAAATATAATCAGAATACATAAATACGCGAGAGAATCGAATCGGGACGTCATGAGGGTTTTGACCCTTTTTTAAGAAAGAATTGAATTTTTGTCCTTTTTTGTAATTAATGAAATTAAAACAAATAACTAATTAATTAATTAATTAAGAAAATGTTTTTTTTTGTATTTTTGTGTTTTTTAATGAAAATAAAGAGAAAATAAATAGAAATTAAAAGTTAGCAAAAAACCTAGTTCTAAATTGTTTTTTATTTATTGTAAAAAAAGCATTAAAGTTAATTAATTAAGCTAATTTAATTTAATTTACATTTATTTACAAAATAAGTTAATAAATAATAAAATGTTTTTTTTGATTTTTTATGAAAAATATTAATTATGTTAATAATACTAATAATAAATAAAAAAAGGAATTATAAAAGAAAAAAATGAAAAGATAAAAAAGGAATAACAAAACCAAGGGGGTTTGGGCCAGATTGGAGGTGTTAATTGCAGTTTTTTGGCCCACTAAGCTCAGGCCTGTATTGACTTTTGAAATTTCCTGGAGATGCGTTGACTCATGAGAATGGTGCTCATCATTTTCTGGCCTTTGGATTGATCTTTTGAGACACTTGGCGCGCATCTGTATGAGGCCTATGGTGGAACGCGTCTAGGAAGCTGCATGGGAATTTGTTAGAAAAAATAATATTTAGACTTGGGGGGACCTGGTAAAACTTACAGCGCGGTATGATGGACCTTAGGACGTGGCAAGGGTTGCTTTAGCTTCAGAGTATGGCAAAGAAGAGAGTCACGTTCTCCTTTTAGCCTGAAAATGCTTGCAACACTCCTTTTATTCTCACACTTTTTTTTTGACACTTTTTGGATTTTGCTCTGGCCGTTTGTGCACACTCTAGGTTGTGAATGAGGCTTGCAAGGCTTGCATATATAGTAATGAGTGAGAATAAGTCACATTTAGGACCCTTTAACCATTGCAATTAAGCTTTGGATTTTGTCTTAACCACCATTAAAGGCCTTTCAAAGCTTGTTCAAAATTTGAATTTTCATGCCTAAATGAGCTTAGCACGAAATTGGTAGGTTACAAATGCTTCATGAAGGCTATTCAAACCATAAGATACCATTTAATTAATTTTTTTAGATTTATTTGAATTATTATGGATTAAAATGAATGAAATCCATAAAAATTAAATAAAAATAGAAAAATAATTATTTGGTCTTGAAATTGATCATGGGACACGTGGGTGGCATGACAAGGCTGAATCAAGTGGAAAAAAGTGGGCCCTTTTGTCAAAAATTGAAGTTTCAAGGATAGTTGACTTTTGCCACTTCACAAAAATTTCCCAACTTCTCCAATGCATATCTTGCTCAATTTTGATCATATGAACATGTTCTTGGACATTTTGGAAAGGTCTTGAAGTCCGCTAACCAATGCCTTTGGTCCCATGTCATTTTGATTTACCAATCTCAAGTTATGGTCTTTGACTTAAAATGCCTTTTTGTTGACTTTTGAAAATGACCTATAATGTTGAAATTGATAACTTTTTGTGAGAGCATTTCTTGGACTTGGAATGTGAAGATGAGTTGTAGGAAATGTCATCCCCTTCAAAATTAGCATTGGATGGGATTTTTCTGATGAACCATGAAAAAGTTATGCTTTGGTCAAGTTACAGTTGACTTTTCAGCTATCCAAAAATGGAAACTTTTGCATCTTGATGATTTTTGAGCCATTCTTGTGGAATCATGATCAAGACTTGATCAAATGATGATTGTGGCTTCAAAATAAGATGTTGACCAAAAATTTTGACTTTTGACTGCCAAATGACCATTTTACCCCTACAGTTGATTGTGAGGCAATTGGGGCTTTTGACTGTGCAACTTGATGCTGTGAGTCTTGCAACTTGACATGTGGATGCTTTACAATGTGTATAGGCATATGTGACTTTATTGAGCCCTTGAAAACCTCAACTTCCTTGCAAGAACCAAAACCCTAATTTTGACTGGCTTAGGAGGATGCTTTGAACTGTGCAACCCTTGAGTAGACTTGAGCAAATTGAGATGATGCTTGTCAAGACTTTGAAGAATATGGGAGGGAAAATTTTGGGGTACAACAGGGAGGTCCACCTCTCCATGCACCATCCTTTTATACCCATCGAAAGTCGTCACAATTATATCACTAGGTTTCAAAACCGGTCCTTCATAATCTAGCCGGTCCAAAGCACCTTTGGGTAACACATTTAAGGATGATCCAGTATCAATTAAGACATGTTCCAGGGTGCTTCCCTTTCATTCAATAGAGACATGCAAGGCTTTTTTGTGGTTCCTTCCCATACGATTCAAATTAGCATCAGAGAACCCTAATCCATTATCAGCCGTTAAACTTTCTACACAATTCTAGAATTGGTCAGCTGTGGTTTCTTGGGGCACGTGGGCTTTTTTCAAGATATTTTGGAGGGGGTATTCCCTAGTTGCTCCACTATTTTGAAGTCACTCTTCTTTAGGATTTTCAGGATTTCCTCCATCTCTCGAGTGGAGGGTTCTTTAGCATCAACATCTTTGGCAGGTGCCTCTACTTCAGCATGCTCACTTACTTTTTCTTTGCCTCTAGTGTTGGTACTAGACTCGTCATTGGTTATGTGAACATGAGTTGATGTAGTAGTCAGAGGCAAGATGACAGGGGAGAAGATCCTCCCCTTTCTAGTTACTTTACTAGAACCTGCAATATTTGTAACATCGTTGGTCTTATCTTCTTTGATCCAGGAATCTTGTTTTATCCCATGATAGTAAACTTCGGCACCATAGTTCCTTGGAACGGCTTTGTCGGAGGAGTAAGGAATCGGCCCAGGAGTAGTGATTATTAAAGGAGCAATGGTTGGTTCATTTGTAATCCTAATAGGACCCTTTGAGAAGATCCTAAGAGGCTTGTTGGAGATTGTTATTATGGACAGATCTTCAGCTTTGTTGGTCAAACATTTAATGGTGGGAATCTTCTCAAATAGGATCTCGCGGCTATTTATCAGGCGTTGCACACCTTCCCTGAGCCGTTGGCACCGATTTACTTATTGATCATAGCAGACACAATCTTTAGAACAGTCAGGGAACATACCGGCTCTTAGCAAATTACCCTTTGCAGTAGTTAATGGAGTTGTCAAATCCTCAATGGAGGAAACAAAAGTAGTATCATCAATTGCATTAACACCTTTTCCATGGTTCGACATTGGTGCGGTTATCACATTTGTAGTAGCAGGTGGATCAAATTTAATTATTTTATTGTCTGTCAAATCTTGAATCTTATTCTTCAGAGCCTAGCATTGATTAGTTTCATGCCCAGAGCTGTTGGAATGATACACGCACTTGGCATTTGGATTGTACTTCGGTGATATAGTATTTGTATTTGACGGTGGATCATGCAATGTCACTAAGTTACCCTTCAACATATGTTGCAAAGCTTGGGACTGTGACATGCTAATCCCTGTGAATTGTCTTGGTGGGACTTCAGATTGTTGATGGTTGGATGATTCTCTGAGAAGATGGAGGTTTGGAGATCAAAACATCATTAACAGATGA
Organism: Vicia faba; assembly: GCA_948472305.1. Classification (NCBI taxonomy): domain Eukaryota; kingdom Viridiplantae; phylum Streptophyta; class Magnoliopsida; order Fabales; family Fabaceae; genus Vicia; species Vicia faba. Next base: position 1,504,998,127 of record OX451735.1, on the reverse strand, counting down.
ATGGTGATCCTTCTTGGTACGGGCTACTTCCCCATACACAACATTTGTTTCCTTCTTTCCAGTGAATGGGTTCTTGATAGAGTTGGATGCGGAAGCGGATGTCATGGGAGTTTTTCCGCTCTTAATACCACTTTCGACCCTTTCACCAGTTAGGATCAACTCGGTGAAACCAGACGAAGAACTTCCAATTAAAAGATTGAAAAATGGGCCAATTAATGTACCCATAAACATATCAACAAGTTCTCTGTCAGTTAGTGGTGGTTGTACCCTACCAGCAAGGTCCCTCCACTTTTGTGCGTACTATTTAAACCCCTCATTAGTACCCATTGTCATTCCTTGAAGCTGAACTCTTGTTGGTGCTAAATTAGCATTATATTGATATTGATGATAAAAAGCAGTGGCCAGATCTTCCCATGTGTGAATGCGGGAACCCTCAAATTGATCAAACCATTCTAACTGAGTCCCAGCCAGACTCTCTTGGAAAAATTGGACCCAAAGCTTCTTGTCAAGAGTATGTGGTTGTACCTTGCGGACATAGGACCTCAGATGAAGTTTCGGGAATGAAACTCCATCATATTTAGCAAAGACTGGTATTTTGAACTTGTGGGGAATGATGACCCCAGGTAATAAGCCCAAATTACCAAAATCCAAACCAGGTACGACTTGAATTTCAACAGCTTTCAATCTATCCTCCAACTGCTTGTATTTATCTTTGACTGGTGGGTACTGTTTATCAAAGTAGTCTTTGTCCTCGGAAGTTTGATCATTTGCACCCCTAACACATGTGTTATTTGCTTCCTCTTCTTGATTTTCGTCCTCCTCAGACGACTATTCAACTATCTGTACCTGAAGAACCAGACCTTTGAGCCTCTTACCCATGTTGATGATGGCCTTCTTTTTAGTCTTATTTTTGGTTGTTACCAGTGTCATCATCTCTTGTTGTCCCTTGGCCAGGGTCAGCAAGGTTGCTTGGAAATGGGAATTCTGTGCTTGCAAATCTTTCACTGTTTGTTCGATATCTATCTTACTCAAATAAACAGTAGAAAGATAAGGAAACCTGTTGTTGAAAACCTGTTTATGTTTTGATGCATGAAAAATGCGTATGCAAATGATTTCAAGGACTTAGAAGATTTAAATTTTTTTAGACAAAAGGGAACAAACATTAATTGCATTAATAAGTTCAAATTGATTACAAAAGTGCCTCTTGGGCTTACAACAGAAGAAATAAATACAAAATAAAACTCCTAAGACAAAAAGGTTGAGCGCATCCTCTTCGGTGCAATGTAGGCGTTCAAACTTCACTCTTCTGGAAGATGTCTTGTAAGCTCTAAAACCTTCTTTTCACTTGCATAAAACTAGGTTTCGAAGGTGTCTCGCTCCCCTTTAGATAAATCCAAGCTCTTTGTAAATCTTCAAGAGAAGTAGGCATATTAGGATAAAGGATAATATATGGAACATCTCCTTCGGCAACAGGCTCCATGATGATAGGTAGGATGGCTTCATAAGACATCATGAGGTTTTGGGCGCGAGTTCGCACCCACTTGAGATAAGTCTCTAAATGGATGGAGTTCTTATACCCCAACATCTTGTTATCAACCTTGTTAACCATGCTCCAAGCTCGTATGATTCTCGGACGATAACCTTGGACATTGTTCTCGTAATCGAATGCAACTCCTTGGACAAGTGCATCATGAAGGCCATCCCTCCTAGCATACCCAAACTGTCACAAAGCCAAACAAGTATTGCAGGTAATACCTCCCATAATTCCAAGTAGAGGGACATTAGGGAATTCCCCACAATGGTCAATAATAGTAATGCCCTTCATAGATCGAGCACACCAATAAATATCAGAATGTGTGAGTGACATTAATCTTTGAGACCATGTCAAGACTTGCTCATTCTTCAACATTGATCGAGGTAGGTGTGAAATAAACCATCTAGAGAGTAATGGAATGCAACAAAAAAGAGTACCCCTTTTCTTCATGGTGCGAGTATGGAAACAATGTAGAATGTCTCCAAGCAAAGTAGGTATGGGATTAAGAGAGAGAAAAACCTTGATGGCATTCACATTTGGAAATAGAAACAAAACATAGATTAGAAGGGCCAAGACATCCATAAAAGCTTGAAAATCCAAATCTTCCCAGAACAAATGAGCCTTCTCCAATAGAAACTTGGCTAAGAAACCCTTAACTCCACTTCTTGTCTCCCAATTTTCCACAATTTCAGATCTCTTCAAATGCAAAGCTTTGGTAATAACTTTAGGTTTTAGTGTCTCTTCTAAAGCGGTGAATGGTATTTGATCAAGCACACGCACTACTAACAATTTAAATAATTCTTCTAATGTAGGCACCAATTGGTAGTCGGGGAAGGTGAATCAATGATGCATATGAATAAAGAATTGGAAAAGCACACACATAATTTCTTCTTGGAAATTTGAGATAGCCAAGTTGATAAGTCGACCATATTTCTTGGTGAAAGGAGAATCTCCTGGCACTCTTGATGCTAACTTTTGAAGTTGAGGATGCACTTTCACGAAGTTGACTCGGATGGTATTCCTACGAGTGAAAGTCATGACTTGCAAAACAGAACAAAGATAAATTCCTAAATCATTGAAATGGTTAGTGAGAATTATTTATGATGTTATGATGATTATGATTACATGAATAATAATTACAAACAAAGCTCACAAAAAACATTAGGTTTAGGCTTGTATGGGTTTCATAGGTAAGTACCCTCTTAAAGTTTAGTTGGTTCAACCTGTCCTAGAAAGTAATCAGGTTCTAGGGAATCTCAATATCACTGATCTTTCTTCATTGGGAATTGTTTTATCACAGTCAATCTTTTCTTGCGGCCAAAATATCCCAAAAGTCCGATCTCAATGAGCGTAGTATCGAGTATCAACCAATTTTAAGCTTTCCACCAAAACCGGCTATCTCACTACTTCCTAATAGCCAACTTGTTCAACTAAAGGTTCTAAGCTTCGTTAGTGCTTCATGACATCACTCAGTGGCCCCGTATTCTCCTTAATTCTCCATAAGAGATACCGGTACCCACAAATATGTCACACTAACATAGCTATTGTCTCAACCATATCGGTCTACGCCGTACAGTCTCCATAATCTTTTCTATTTACCTAATAGTGTTCCTAGATCTGATTAGAGGATCAATACAAACCCAAACAAGGACCCATAAAATGTAAACAAACAAATCAAAAAATGAAAGCAAGTAAATATGATCTAGCTCTAAGGTAAACCCACTTTTAAGATAGTGAAGATGTGAAAAACACAAGAAGGGGGGGGGGTTGAATTGAAAACTTGGATAAAAAAAATAGCTTAATGACGCAGTATTTTTATCCTGGTTCGTTTGATCTCAAACTACTCCAGTCCACCTGTCAAGGTGATTTCGCCTCTCTCCAACAAGGTCTTAATCCACTAATCTCAAAAGATTACAACAGCTACTTTAACAACTGTTAAAGTCTTCTTGAGTACAACCACAAACCGGTTAATCTCAAGGAAATCTTTTACAAATAATTGAACAAGAATGTGTTGTTGTTTTCTAACAAAACAGTTTTATCACAACTGTGATAATTACACAGATTAAGCTTAGAATAAAATAAATTTGCTAGAGCTTGGATATGCGTGGTTTTGGAATTCTCTGCAAATTTGATGTGTGCGTACGTACGTGCTTCTTTCACAAGCATACTTGTTTATATAGGAAAGGCAAAGACGTTGTCCATAAAGCAAGTTTAACATTAATAACACACTTTCCTTTTGTAGAAGATATTGTCTGAAGAAAGCCGTTGGCATTAATTCTGTCTTGAATAATCAGTAACGCTTCAGAGTCTTCTATCCTTAACTGCTGATGATGCTTCAGAATATTGATGACTTGGTTTGATATGTCTTTGTTCAGAATAAGAGTTTATTGTAATTAATCACAGGTTCTGGTCACCAATCTTCAGTGTATGATCTGATTGCTTCAGCGTGAAATTCTTTATTGCTTATCTTCTGATGCTGATCCCATCAGAACTTCTGCATATACAAAAACATAATTTTAAGGAGCATATTTGTTCTTTGTATATATTTCTTTGTATTTATTTATTCTTTGTATTTTTTATCATCAAAACTCTAACCAAGGGTTGTAGAATTAAACTATGTTCTAACAATCTCCCCCTTTTTGATGATGACAAAAACCAGATTTTTCAATTAAGAATAAAGAATAAAAAGTATAGAATTAAGAAGAAAAACTCCCCCTGAGTTGATTACTTCCCTTTAACTCCATGAGTCTTTGAGCATCAGAATTTAACTGCGTCTTTCATTAGAGTTTTGTACTTGTTCAAGCTTTTCAGAAGAAAGAAATTAAGTAGTTCATAATGTTTGATACTTATGTCTCAGTAAACCGTTATTGAAAATATCTTATTCTTTCTCCCCCTTTTTGTTAGTTATCAAAAATAACATATAATCAGAGCTTAAAAGGATTTATATTAAAAATAAGAAGCAATGATAAGGAGTTCAGAACAGCAGAAATGTAGAACAAATATTACAAATAAACAGATTTTTAAAAACAAAAGAAAATCTAAGAGGGAGGAGGAAGGCGTGTGAACAAAGCTTCCAACAAGCCCTTGATCTGGATGTTGGTTTCCTCTTGTTTGCTTAACATGCTCTTAATTTCCTTGATTATATCATCCTTTCCTGAATAACAATATCCGATATCTTCAGTTCTTCCAGAGTTTTCCTTTCATAGGAGGGAGCTGGAGAATCTTCAGTTTCTGGATGCTTCTCAGAGCATTCTGCAACTTGATCATTTTGAATCAATTCCTCTATAGAAATCATCTCATTCGGAGCAGCAGTCAGAGTGAGACCTTCTAACTCTGGTTGAACTTTGTCTGATGGACGATGTTCTGACCAGGGAGCATTGTCCAGAGGGAGAATCTCTTCCTTGAGCAGTTGACTCAGAACTTGGTCTTCAAAAACTTTTAGCAGATTACTGAAATTCTGTTGAACCTGTCTGTAGCTCTGTTCTTGCATCTTATATGTTTCAGAACTTATCCATTTTCTGAAACTTGTCCAAAGATGATCTAAGGCAGCAGGATTGGTCATCTCAAGACTAGCTTGCTTCAAGGAGGTTATCTGTTTCTGCATTTCTGTTTCAAACATCAACAAACTAGTACCAACATCTGGTGTGGGTTCAGATGGTTTAGGTTTTGGAATGGCCGTTTTGTGAGTTATGGCAGCAAGACGTTCAAAAACAGTTAAATCAATGACAAGTTTAACGTTGTCATCTGGATTTCTCTTTGGTGAGGGAGTGGGAGAGTCTGGTATAATTATTGGACTGGTTGGGGAATTTGGTGCAGTTGGTTCTAAAGAAGAAGGAATTTGTGGAAAGTCCAGAATGGTGAGGGGCATACGGATGGCCAGAGGTTAAGTGATTCCTTGAATAGGGATTGTATCTGAATCTGAAGTGGGTTCTTTAGATTGGTTGGATTGAATGTTGTGAGGTTCTGGTTCACTGGTCTCAGTTGGATGGTTCTCAGAAGTTTCAACTTCTGGTTGTGGTTGTTCAGGTTGTGGAGATGGTGGATGAGGAGTATCTAGTTGAGGAGATAGAGGTAGTGGTATTTCTGGTTGTAGAGAGAGAGGAATATTTGGTTGAAAGATTCAATATCTGACAGAACTTTTGCAAGTTCTGGTTGAGTTGTTTCAGTATTTGGATTGATAGGAAGGGAGTGAGTTTCTCTAAGACTTAGAGTTTCTAAGGGGTCAAACCCTATGTCAAAATCATCAAAAGTTTATGGGGTAGGAATTTCTGGTTGGGTAGGTATTGGTTCAGATATTGATATAATAATTGATTCTAAAACAGTAACAGAAGAAGGATTACCTTTCTTTTTAGCAGCTTTTGGAGTCTGCTGGGATGATCCTTCTGCTGTTGCCTTCCTTTTCTTGTTCTTCTTCAGCACAACTTCTGGTTCTGCCTGTTGCAAGTCCTAAATATTTAAATCTGGTGCAGTGCCATCTGCCTTGCACGCATCCAAATATCTGACAATTATCTCAGGCTTGGAATCAATTTCTGAGAACATAGGAAAATCATCCAGAGGAATTCTTCTGGAGGTGATGGTTGCAAAAGAAGTAACACTGGGTTCCTTCTTGATGTTCTCAATAATTTTCATCTTTTTCAGATTCTTTGCATTCAAAGGCTTCCCAGCAGTTGCCTCTAGAGGGTTGATTTCATGTGCTTCTGTTAGATGCTCTATCAGCCAATTCTCTGTCAAAATATATGATATAAGTCTTCCAAGGGGTATCCAGTCCCTTTTGGTACGCTCATCTTCTCTAGTCTCTTTAACACTGGTCCTCAGATGATTGAATAGCAAGTGAGCCAAATTTACCTTAGTCTTCTTGGAGATAAAGTAGATCAGAAATTGCTGATCAATATTTATGTAGTCAGGAGAGCTGGTTGGCTTCCTGTGGTTGATGCATCCCAGAATTATCTTAGCCCATATTCTGTGATGGTCCTTAAGATCCCTTATCTTGCTGGAGGGAAGACCCAGAGTGAAAATTTCTCTTGCAATTGAAGCAACATCAGCACATCTTTCAGCCATGTCTATACACCTTACGCCACCACCATTGTAACCTATCAGTCTTGCAATTAGGTCTTCAGTAATTACTATCTTCTTCCCCATTACATATGAAGTGACTTGATGGTTGGAGGATGAAGCATGAATCCAGAATTCTTTCACAAGAATTGGAAACGTTGGACCTAGAAGACGGTCAAAATACCTGTTCCATCCTTGAGCATTTACCTCTTCAGAGAGATTGAATCCATTTTCTTGAAGACTTTCAAAATCCACAATCAGTTCTAAAAGAACTTCTAGGTTGTCAATGGGCGTGAGAAGAGTTCTAAACGGTTCTTCATATTGTTCCATAGAATCATTTCTCTAAGAACTGGTATTTGGGACGCTTGAGGAAGCCATGTTCACACAAGAAATTTGAGAAGAAAATGAAAAGGTTTTGAAAGTACGAGCAGAAAACAATTAGAGTGTATTGAGAGAGTAAAAGTGAAAGAGTGTAAAGAGTGAAACTTGTGTTTAAATAGATTTTTGAAAACATAAACTGCAAGAGAGAGAAATAATTAGTAATGATTATTTCCATTAATGACAGCTGATTTTAGGGGATTCAGAAAGATATTGGAACGGTTACCCATGACATGTGTCTCAATGCACCCAATCAGCACTTTTGACCTTTCAAAAAAGTGAACGCGTGTTCAGCCTCAGAAGGTAGCTGATGAATGGATGACAATTGTTTGCTTACGTGAACAACACACTTCTGTCCTTGAAATGAAACGCTCAGATCTTCATGGATAGATTCTGATACAATATGTACTTCTAAAAATTTGAAGGCGGGTTGATCAGCAGTTCACAGAAAATAACCAAAATTCGGAAGGTTAAGATATGTAAATAAAACAGTTTATTCTGGGCAAAGCTTCATGCTGAGATGTTTCAGAATGAAGTTAAACCTATCTTCAGAAAGAGGTTTTGTAAAGACATCATCCCATTGATGGTCTGTGTCAATTAATTTTAAATTAAGAATCCCTTTCTGAATATAGTCCCTAATAAAATGATGTTTTATTTCTATATGCTTAGCCCTAGAATGCAAAATAGGATTTTTACTAAGACAAATAGCAGAAGTATTGTCACAGAGGATAGGGATGTTACTCTCAAATATATTGAAGTCCTCAAGTTGACTTTTCATCCAGAGTATTTGCGTACTGCATCCAAATGCTGCTATGTATTCAACTTCTGGTGTTGATAGAGCTATTGTGGATTGTCTTTTGCTGGACCATGAGATCAGATTTTCTCCCAGAAACTGGCAGCTTCCAGAAGTGCTTTTATGTTCTACTCTGTCTCCAGCATCACAGTATCCTACTAAGCTGTAATAATTTGATTTTCTATAAAACAAACCCAGATTAGCAGTACCTTTCAGATACTTGAAAATTCACTTAACTGCTGTTAAGTGAGATTCTCTAGGATCTGATTGGAATCTAGCATAAATGCAAACACTGAATAGAATGTCAGGCCTTGAAGCCATCAGATACAGAACAGAACCAACCATACCTCTGTAGACCTTATGTTCTACCTTTTTACTTACCTCTTCTTTTTCCAGAATGCACGTGGGATGCATTGGAATCCTTGAGGGCTTACATTCTGAGAGATCAAATTTCTTCAGAAGTTCTCTGACATATTTGCTCCGATGAATGTAAGTTCCTTCTGGGGTTTGATTTATCTGAATTCCCAGAAAGAATTTTAGTTCCCCCATTAGGCTCATCTCAAATTCTGCCTGCATATATTTAGCAAACTCTCTTCCCAGAGAGGGTTTAGTGGATCCAAATAAGATGTCATCAACGTAAATTTGACACACTAATATGTCATTCTTAACAGTCTTACATAACAAGGTTGTGTCCACTTTCCCTCTGGTGAATTCCTTTTCTAACAGGAAGTTACTTAGTCTTTCATACCAAGCTCTGGGAGCTTGTTTCAGACCATAGAGTGACTTATTTAGTTTGAAAACATATTTTGGATTTTTGGAACTTTCAAAACCAGGGGGTTGGTGCACATATACCTTTTCTTCTATATAGCCATTTAAGAATGCACTTTTGACATCCATCTGATACATAGTGATGCCTTTATTAACAGAAAATGATATTAAAAGTCTGATAGATTCTAACCTGGCGACTGGAGCAAAGGTTTCTGTATAGTCTATCCCCTCTTGCTGACTATAACCTTGTGCTACCAGTCGCGCTTTATTTCTGATGACTCGACCTTGTTCGTTCAGTTTGTTTCTGAACATCCATTTTGTACCAATGACGTTGAATCCTTTTGGTTTGGGAACCAGATCCCATACGTCATTTTTGGTGAATTGATTTAGCTCCTCCTGCATTGCCAGAATCCAATCATTGTCCAGAAGTGCTTCATCAATTGTTGTTGGTTTAATCAGAGAAACCAGTCCCATGAGAGACTCTTCAGAATTTTTGAAATTAGATCTTGTTCTGATTGAATCTTCCTTCCTTCTGAAAATTGTTTCTTCTGGGTGATCAATGCTGCTTCTCGATGGTCTTTTCTGGAGTTGATCAACAGAAGGTGCTGGATTACTTGTAGTGACTCTTTCTGATGTTGAGGGAGTGTCTCTATTGAGAGCCTCTGATGAGTTGTCTTCAGTACCTGTGAGTTCAACTTCCATACCTGCAAGGAATTCATTCTGCTTTGACTTTTGAGAGTCAAGCTTATCATCAAACCGAACACTGATTGACTCTTCAATAATCTGTGTTTTTGTATTGTATACTCTGTACCCTCTTGAGAGTCCAGAGTATCCTAACATAATACACTTTTGTGCTTTAGAGTCAAACTTGTTCAGATAATTTTTTGTATTCAAAATAAAACATGTACATCCAAATGGGTGGAAATAAGAAATGTTAGGCTTTCTGTTCTTCCACAATTCATATGGAGCCTTTTCCAGAATAGGTCTTATGGAGATTCTATTCTGAATGTAACATGCTGTGTTTATTGCCTCTGCCTAGAAGATCTTAGCAACGTTAGTCTCGTTGATCATGGTTCTGGCCATTTCTTGCAGTGTTCTATTCTTTCATTCTACAATTCAATTTTGCTGGGGAGTTCTAGGACAAGAGAAATCATGCATAATGCCTTTTTCATTAAAGAATAATTCAAAATCTTTATTTTCAAATTCTCCATCATGATCACTTCTGACTTTGACGATTCTAAGATCCTTTTCATTCTGAAGTTGGTTGCAGAAGGTAACAAACATAGAGTGTGACTCGTCCTTGTGTCTTAAGAACTTTACCCATGTCCATCTGCTATAGTCATCTACGATTACTAACCGATACTTCTTGCCACTGACTGAAGCAGGTTTTACTGGTCTAAATAAGTCAATATGCAGAAGTTCTAATGGCTTAGAGGTGGAAACAACATTTTTGGATTTGAAAGCAGGTTTTGCAAACTTGCCTTTCTGACATGCTTCACACAGAGCATCTGAATTGAACTTCAAGTTAGGAAGTCCTCTGACCAGACTGAGTTTGTTAATCTGAGATATCCTTCTCATACTAACATGCCCTAATCTTCTGTGCTAGATCCATTTCTCATTGTTAACAGACAGTAGACATTTTACATTCTGACTTTTCAGTTCAGAAAGTTTGATTTTATAAATGTTGTTTTTCCTCTTTCCATTAAATAGGATAGTCCCATCTTTTTGACTAACAGCTTTGCATGAATTTTGATTGAAGATTATATCATAACCGTTATCACTTAATTGACTTATGGATAACAGGTTATACATTAATCCATCAACTAATAAAACATTACTTATAGAGGGAAGATTTCCATTACCTACTGTTCCAGAGCCAATGATCTTTCCTCTCTGATTACCTCCAAAGCCCGCGTGGCCTCTAGGCTTAAGTTCCAGGCTTTGTAACATATGCCTTCTTCCCGTCATGTGTCGTGAGCAGCCAAAGTCCAGGTACCATGATTGGTGTCTTCGCTTTGCTGCTAAAGATATTTGCCACATGTATTATTTTATCTTTAGTTACCCATATTTTCTTGGGTCCTGATTTGTTAGTTTTACCAAAACTCTGGTTGAATTTTGGTTTGACATAATAATCACTACTTGTGTATTTTATGTCATGTGCGTGCCCATATATAAAGTGTGAATCAAGTGGAGTGCATTTTATAACTAAGTCAATGGCATTTTTTGGTGTAGGTGCCTTACCTTGATATCCTATCCCTTTTCTGCCATTTCTGCTAACTCCATAGATCATTGAAGTCATCTTGCTTTTGTCTATGTTTTTAGCTAGAAACTTCTGAAAACTGTGATTATACTCTTTGATGATCTCATCAGCATTGCTGGGAGTTTCAGGGATTGTTTCCTTCTGAGAGTTTTGCAACTGGTTTTCTAATTTTGAAATTTTTTCTTTTAACTCAGAATTTTCCAATCTGAGAGTCTCAATCTTATCAGAGTCAGAAGCAAGATTCCTTTTCAGGTTTCTGAATTTGACTATGATCTACTGATACCTTTCCAGAATTTCATTAAGGCTTTCAGCAAGTTCAGCCTTAGTAAAGTTTATAGTAAAGTCAGGGAATACCTATTCTGTGTCTGATTCTGAGCCTGAACCAGAAGCTTCACTGTCTTCAGATACATTTTCCATGAGAGCTATGTTTGCTCTTTCATCATCTGATTCTGAGTCAGCTTCGGATGTGTCAGAATCATCCCATGTAGCCATGAGACTTTTCTTCTTTTCCTTGATAAACTTCTTTTTGGGCTTCTCCTTCTGAAGCTTTGGGCAGTCACTTTTGTAGTGCCCTTGCTCGTTACATTCATAGCAGATGATGTCTTTATTGTTTGGATTTTTGTATCCTGAAGAACCTTCAGATCTTCTATGTCCAGAGGAGGATTCTGACTTTCTGTATCTGAAGGAAGCTTCATTTCGATTTTCTGATCTTCTGGGATTCCTAAACTTCTTATGCCTCTGCTTCCACAGTTGGTTCACCCTTCTGGAGAGGAGAGACATTTCATCTTCTTCTGATGAGGATCCATCAGAGGTTTCTTCCACAGCCTGCAAAACTTTGGAGTCAGATTTTCTGTTAGATTTTAAAGCTAATGGCTTACCTTGCTTTTGAGGTTCATCTGCTTCTAGCTCTATCTCGTGACTTCTGAGGGAGCTGACAAGTTCCTCCAGAGAGATTTTGTTGAGATCTTTGGCTAGCTTAAGCGTTGTGACCATTGGCCTCCACTATTTTGGCAAGCTTCTGATGATCTTCTTAACATGATCAGCAGTAGAATACCCTTTGTCAAGAACTTTTAGACCAACAACAAGAATTTGGAATCTTTGTCAACCCTTTGTGGTGGTTTCTGAATTCACGCTTTTGCTGATCAGACATCATTTTCCTTTCTATCTTCTGACCACGTCCATCCACTGGATGCGTGTATCCATCAGTCACCATGTCCCATAGATCAGCATCATGGGCCAGAAAGAAACTCTCAATTCTGTCTTTCTAGTAATCAAAATTCTCTCCATCAAAGACCAGAGGTTTGCCACTGAATCTATCCATTTCTTCATTGTTGTCATTGCTGATGTTTTGAATTGGTCCTGCCGTAGTGTTTTTCTGACGCTGGATCTTGTACTGACACGGTTAAGTGTTTAAGCTCAGAACCAGGCGCTCTGATGCCAATTGAAGATGTAAAAAACACAGGAAGGGGGGGGGGGGGTGAATTGAAAACTTGGATAAAAAAAACAGCTTAATGATGCAGTATTTTTATCCTGGTTCATTTGATCTCAAACTACTCCAGTCCACCCGACAAGGTGATTTCGCCTCTCTCCAACGAGGTCTTAATCCACTAATCTCAAAAGATTACAACAACTACTTTAACAACTGTTAAAGTCTTCTTGAGTAGAACCACAAACCGGTTAATCTCAAGGAAATCTTTTACAAATAATTGAACAAGAATGTGTTGTTGTTTTCTAACAAAACAGTTTTATCACAACTGTGATAATTACACAGATTAAGCTTAGAATAAAATAAATTTGCTAGAGCTTGAATATGCGTGGTTTTGGAATTCTCTGCAAATTTGATGTGTGCGTACGTACATGCTTCTTTCACAAGCAGACTTGTTTATATAGGCAAGGCAAAGACTTTGCCCATAAAGCAAGTTTAATGTTAATAACACACTTTCCTTTTGTAGAAGATCTTGTCTGAAGAAAGTCGTTGGCATTAATTTTGTCTTGAATAATCAGTAACGCTTCGGAGTCTTCTATCCTTAACTGCTGATGATGCTTCAGAATATTGATGACTTGGTTTGATATGTCTTTGTTCAGAATCAGAGTTTATTGTAATTAAGCGTAGGTTCTGGTCACCAATCTTCATCGTATGATCTGATTGCTTCAGCGTGAAATTCTTTATTGCTTATCTTCTGATGCTGATCCCATCAGAACTTCTGCATATACAAAAACATAATTTTAAGGAGCATATTTGTTCTTTGTATATATTTCTTTGTATTTATTTATTCTTTGTATTTGTTATCATCAAAACTCTAACCAAGGGTTGTAGAATCAAACTATGTTCTAACAGATAGTTCCTAGTAGAGTCGCCAGTTCTGTAATACGGTGGGAGAACTGACTTGGTTGTTTTGCGATTGATCTCAATTGTTGCGGATAGCAAGAGTTGTCACCTACTTTTCTTTTATCCAATAAGGAAAGGGTGAAAAGAACAGGAAAGACCTTTGAGATATTTTTTTGAGTTCGGGGGGGTAGATTATGAAAAGGGAAGGTGTTAGCACCCTTGTCATCCATAGTTATCTATGGTATCTTAGTTTCTTGCTAGATCACTTTTGAAAATTGCTTTGTTTGAAATGTGTTTGTGGTGGTTTTTGAAAGTATTTTTGAAAAAAGCGACTTCGTTTAGGAAAACTTTGTAATGATTCTCGTCTCTATAAGAATGCATACTAAGTGTTGGAATTCTTGAAAATATTTCATGTTTTGAAAGTGTTTGGTGTGTTTCAAAATATGTTTGTTTTGAAGATGGATTATGAGCAAGAAACTAAGAATGTTCTACCTACTCAAAAAGTATTTTGTTCATTTCCTCCTCCTTTAGATGTTGTTATCTTACCATTGATTGATAAGAATCCCTATCGTTGGATGTGAATGGACGGGCGTGGGTCATCATATAGTCATAAAATGCAATGTTGTGAGATACCTTAGCATTTTTCTTAAGGGTCTAAGATCATTTTGAAGGCAACATTCGAAGCGTCATCGAGGGACTACGGTCTTGTATTTTTGAATGTTTTTTCTAAGGAGTCTCACATGCATAACATGACCGTTTTCTCAAGGAAATAAAGTGGAGTTAACCGTAGAGGTGTAAGTGTGCAAGTGTTTATCTTTCATGCTTGATTTATCTTGGATTAGGGTATTCTAGTCATTGATTTTATCTATCCATACAAACCCTAATTTACTAGCATTTATATGAAAGCGATAAATTGCGGAAAATAAATGTTCTACGATATTACATCATTTGGGGATGAGGTATACATATTTACAAATGGGGATTGTAAGAAATTAAAATCTAATTATCTATTACAACCATATTAAATTTGAATAAAATGTACAAGAATTAAAATCAATAATATACAAGAATGTAAATAAATAATGTATAAAGTAATGAATGAAAAAAATGAATTGTTTGGTTTTGTTAAAAAAATGTTTTTGTTTTAACCTAATAAACTAAAAAAAGTAAATGATTTAATAAAAGAAAAATAAATTAACTTAAATTAGAAAAGAAAATTTTTTTTTTGTGTTTTTACGAAAAGATTTTTAATATTAACTAAAATAACATAAAATTAAATTAAGTTAAGAGAAACCCTAAATTCTAAGTTAGTTTTAATTAAAAAAGAAAATAAATAAACCTAGGTCTAATTATTAATTTAATTAATAAAATATAAAATAAACAAAGTTTGTAAGAAAAATATATTTGGTGTTAAAAATAAAATAAATATATAGGGTAAATAAGTAAACTATTTTTAGGCCTTTTTCATTAATGAAATAAATATTATGATACTATTAATAATAAATAAAATAAAGAAATGAAAATAAAAATGAAATAAATAAAATAAGTCAGGGGGTGAAGTTTGAATTTGGAGTGTTTTTGTGTGTAAAACAATTTTTGGTACTAGGCCTGGCCCATTAGGGTTTTGTTTGAAAAGAGCACAGAAAAAAACATTGGGCTAGGGTGTTGTGATGTAATCAGGGGGTTCAACATGTAGCAAAAAGAGAGGCCCAACGCGCATGTATGAAGCAAAAGGAAAGAAAAGAGTGAAAAAATATGAAAAATGGCAGAGATGGGGCTCGAACTCACGCTTCTCACATAATACGTGCGCTGCCTTACCACTGGGGTGACTATACATCCGGTATATAAACAAAAGAATAAATATATGTTACAAATCAAGTCCATGGTCTGAACTTCATCTTCAACCTCACGCCCATCCAAACCAACTGCAACTTACTCATTTCTCAACCAAAATGGAAAATGTAAACATGATAGTTATGGAAAATTTCATCACGATTCCAGAAATATAAAGCATTAAAACTATGAATCAAATACAAGCATGAATTTTGAATGGTACCAAATTTAACCTAATTTTTTCAGAAAGTTCAGGTCCGAAATTCTCTCTACTCAGGCCATATAAATGAAATCTATGGATATGTATAGTTTCAGGGCAATGATATCTACATTTTGTATTTGAAAATGCAAGCCTAATAATGCCTAAATAATGAGATGAAAAGTCAGAAAACTCACCTTGCAGCTGGAAATCGCGTTTTGAGTTAGACCTTGATTCAAGTTGCTGTGATGATCATGTTAGCTTCCTCAAGTTCCCAGGAAGCTAATGCAACCCTTAGCTTGAACTGTGGATGATTGGAATGTCCTGGAGATGTCAAGGTGCAATGTGCTGTTTTGAAAATGGTGGATGGTGATGGAGGTGTTACAGGACTGTAACAGGGTGTAAGATTGTCTATGGATGATATTTAGAAACTTCTGGAAGCAAAAGGCCAAGAAACGCACGAGTAGATTGAGAGATTGGATTCAAAAATAAAAAATGGAAAGTTTTTGTGCTTGTGTTGCAATTTATGGTTTGAGGGAGTTTTAGGGAGCTTGAGGGCTTCTCAAAAATGTGTGCTAGCTTACAAATGATGTCTTAATTTATAGAGAAAAGGTTTGGAAGCTTGGAGAAGTCAGATGTACAAGATCACATGTTTGTGGATTTTGACTTGTTTTTGAAGTTATCTTGACAAACACCTTTCCAAGGCATGGTACAAGGCTATCTTAGAGTGGTTGCAAACTTTAAACGTGTTCCTCTGACTTTATAGAGGAAGCTTGTGCATAAGGAACAAGTTAGAGGCTCAATACAAATTTATTTTGTGATTAAAGTCACTTTTCAAGAATGGCAATGTTGCTTTCTTCCAAAAATGGATGAATATTTTGGACAATAGCTCTAATACTTGGATTATGGCTCTAGAAATTGTGTAAATCATTAATTATGGAGTGAAAAACAAGTTTGAGGCCTGCAAAGCAAATATTATGCAACCTAGCATGGATTTGGTTCCTGTTCATCTTAAAAATCTTCCTTGTAAAACAAGAATGTAACCTTAACTTCATCTCTTTGATTCTCCTTGCTCAAATATGATCTCAAGGAGTTCTTAGACTATTTATAAAGCTTGAAACATGCTCTACAATCTGTCTTTAATTTTTTTTTGCAATATCCAATTGAAACTATGTGAAACTTGGCTAAGAAGTTAAGTCAAAATCCTGACTTAAGATGCTCAAAATTTCACTAAGTGTTTTAGTTTCATGGATATGTCATCATAAATTGATAACTTGAAATCAAAGAATTTTTAGAACTTGTCCTGTCCTAAAAAGTTTTAAATCTCATTGAGATCTGCAACTTTCATGTTGAAAGTTTTCCTTGAATCATCTTGCATCATGGTGAAAATTTGGCACAAAGTCATGAAAAAAGGTTAACTTTCCAACACTTAGAAATTTTTCTAAGTCTTAGAATTTTGACTTTTCAAAGATGATTTTGACTTTTTGATTTATTGATGAAAAATCTTCATATTTTGACATGTCTTGATGAAATATGATTTTTGAAACTTGATTTTGATCAAAAAGTCAAAGTTTGACTTTTCAGTGTATTAGTTGACTTTTCATCAGTTGACTGAATTTCAACTATCAATCAATTGATCTTTGGGGAATGTCTTAAGCCATGCCATTAGGTAAAAATGATGCATTTTAATCCTTTATATCATTTCTCAAACCAACAAGTCATGTGTTGGGTCAAAAGTCAAAAATTGAGCCTTCTCAATCAAAACACTAATTTTGACCATTTTGCCCTTTTGATGACCCGATCAAGTTTCTTGAGGAATTGTGATCCAAACTTGATCAACTGCAATATATGAGTTTAAAATGTTGATATGGATAAAAAATTATGAAGTTGGACTGTAAATTGACCACAATTGACTTTTTCCCCAATACAGTTGATTTGAGGTCAACTGATCAATTGACTGAACAAAAATGTGATCCAAAGCTTGAAACTTGACATGAGAAATCTTGGGAGTCCAAAATGATATATGAAAGTAATATGAAGCATTAAAAGTCCAATTATCCTTATACAAACTCAAACCCTAATTTTGAGTCATCACTGTTTGAGGAGGTGTCTTGAGTTGATCAAACCATGTGCAGTCTTGAATAAATGGAGATCTTGTGAGAGAATTCTTGAAAAATTGAGAGGGAAAATTTTGGGGTACAACAACCCCCTAACAAAACGGGATGGTTAAGCGAAAGAATAATCATTTTCTTGATGTAACGCGCACCTTACTTCTTCAAGGTTTTGTGTCATCCTAGTTTTGGATAGATGCTCTTTCCACAGCCATATTCTTGATCAATCGTATTCCTTTGCCAATTATTTATTTTGATTCTCCCTTCTTTCGTCTTTTTAAAATTCATCCTAATTATAGTGATTTACATACTTTTGGATGTGTGTGTTTTGTTCACTTACCTCCGTTTGAACGAAATAAGCTTGGAACACAATTTATTCAATGTGCATTTATAGGGTATAGTAACTCTCATAAGGGTTTTATGTGTTATGATGTTTCTAATCACCATTTTTGAGTTTCTCAGAATTTTTCATTTTTTGATAATCAATATATGTTTCATTTTCTTTCTTCTGTCATAAATGATATTTCTATTCATTCTATTTTTGTTATTATGCCTCGATCTATAAAACGTTACAATCCAGAAATCACATATGCCAGATAACACAGAAAACATGTTCCCACCTCCCCTCCTGAAATAGATCTACCACTTGATCCTGAATCGATTGAACCAAGATGTTCTTGTCGAATATCTAAAGCACCAAATAGACATTCACCAGACAAGTATGATTTCTCACATACTTCTCTGACTGCCTCACTATCTAGCATATTTATTCCTACTTGTTATGCACAGCTTGTCAAAGACATGCGATGGATAAAAGCAATGAATGAGGAACTTCAGGCTCTTCAAGAGAATTTTACATGGGATATTGTCTCTTGTCCCCCTGATGCAAACTCATGGGCTGCAAATGGGTGTATACTATGAAACTGAATTTTGATGGGTCTCTCAACTTTTTCAAGGCTCGATTGGTTGCCTTAGGAAATAGGCATGAATATTGAATTATTTATGATGAGACATTTGCACCAATTTCCAAAATGACGTATGTCTGTGCGGTACTCTTTATAGACACTTATAACGGGTGGTCTCTTTATCAAATGGATGTGAAAAATGAATTTCTTCATGGTGACCTGACATAAGATATTTATATGAATCCTCCTCAAGGTTTATTCTCGTCATCTAAAGGTGTGTGCAAGCTCAAATGCTCCTTATACGGTTGGAAACAAGCGCCTAGAGCATGGTATGAAAAATTCTGCTCCACTCTACTTGAGTTCTCCTTTACTCATAGTCAGTATGATTCTTCTCTATTTATTCATAGAACGTCTACTAGAATTGTCCTACTTCTTCTTTATGTTGATGATATGATTATTATTGGTTATGATAATGCTTCGATTCAAAGCCTTAAACAGCAGTTACAAGCATCGTTTCATATGAAAGATCTTTGTAATTTTCATTATTTTCTTGGTCTTAAGGTTCATTCTACATCCAAGGGCATATTCTTCCATCAAAACAAGTATGCCACAAATTTAATTTCTATGGCTGGCCTTCGATCGACTAATCTAGTGGATACTCCTCTTGAGGTTAATATTAAATATCATCTTGATGATGATGATCTCTTGCCTGATCCCTTATTGTATCGTCAACTTGTGGGTAATCTTAACTACTTGACTATTACTCGCCCTGATATATCTTTTGCTGTTCAATAAGTAAGTCAATTTATGCACTCTCCTCGCCACCTTCACTTGGAAGCAGTTCGTCGTATAATTCGTTACTGAAGGGAAGCTTTCATCGTGGTTTATTCTTTCCTATTAGAGTTTCTCCTAAATTAAGTACTTATAGTGATACCGATTGGGAAGGGTGTCCCGATACTCGACGATTTGTCACTGGTTGGTGCATGTTTCTTGATTCTTCATTGATCTCAAGGAAAAGTAAGAAACAAGTGAGAGTCTCTAAATCTTCTACTGAATCTGAGTATCGTGTCATGTCTGTTGCTTGTTCTGAAATAATTTGGTTTCGTGGTCTTTTGGTTGAACTTGGATTTTCTCAAATAGAGACAACTTCACTTTATGCTGACAATACAAGTGGCATCCAAATCGTTGTGAATCCTGTTTTTCATGAACGCACCAAACATATCAAAATTGATTGTCACTCAATCCGTGACGCGTATGATGATTGACTAATATCACTTCCTCATATCAGTACTCAGTTGCAGGTTGCATATACTCTTATCAAAGTTGTTCTGCGTCCATGTCATCAATTTATTGTTAGCAAATTAATGCTCATTGACTAGCAGTATCAAGTTGAGGGAGTGTGAATAAGAATTAGTCTGTTCCTAGAATAAGGATTTGTTCCTAGAATAAGGAAAACAAATCATAAATTGATTTGTTCTCATTAAATGTAATTATTTAATGTAATTACTTGTATAGCCCTGTAATCTCTATATATACAAGAAATAACAATGAGAAAGGGAAGCCAAGAATTATTGACAGCCCTGTGATTTTAGTTTTGTCTGATCTTCCACATCAAAAATGAAGGGTGGTGTTGTGAAAGAGTTGTTGAGCCGCAGTCACAAGTTCTGGTATGTGATTTAGGTTAGAGAAAATTGTTGAAAGAATTATTTTTTATTTGTGGAAAATCCATGTCAAAGATGTGTTGATATAACCAAGATTACACAAGGTGTTGGTTAGTGGTTAGTACATAGCATTGATCAATAGTGATGTAGTTTCAAGTGACTATACAATTTATGGTGGAATATGATAGCGGTTTTGAACTATGATTATAGGTGAAAACAATGAAAACTGGTGTATTATTTTCAATTAAAGTGGATATTGTCAGGATTGTTTGAAAAATAAAAGTCTCACATCGTTTAATTTTTATATAGGAAGAAGTCCAAGCCAATATCTAATTTGGTACTTTTTTTTTTAATAGCTTCTCATGGTCTTATTGGTATTAGTATGATGAATTCTTGTGAGAATTGATTACATATGCAACACATAAGCCAGAAATAATAGTAATAAACTTACTGTATAATAAGCCAGAACACAAATATAATGATTTTTCCAGTAGTTGGGGAACTCAGCCTGAGGCACATATTATGCATCTAGTTTGAGATTATAAATCTCTATTCCTATAATATTTACAATCCTCATTATTGAGTTTTTGTACCTTAGTGCAATGCTGATTTTATCACTAACTATTCTCATTTTAGATTCTCATAAGATCCAGGCATGATTTCCCCTGTAGACGTCTAGAAAAATACGCTTTGTAGTAATCTTCTACACTAAATGTTTTGAACAATGCAGGCCTTTCAGGAGTAACAAGTGTTGGTGTTGGACCTATAACTTTGCTCATTTGAGGTTTGTGAAATGATGCAATTGAAATCCTCTCTTTCTGTGAGTTAACTGTTGCCCGATGCTCGATACTCCGGTAAATTCCGTTGGTCAGTATCTGCACAGCAATTTAAAATTTAGTCATAATAAGAGGATTTTTTTATTACTTTTCTATCAATTACCTCCAAAATGTCTCCGACGTTTATGACAAAAGCATTGATGAGTGGTTTAATAGGAATCCATTGTCCATCTTTTTTTATTTGCAGGCCTTCAACGTCACAGGCTTGGAGTAGGATGGTTAAGGCAGCAGCATCAGAATGAGGATTTAGTCCAATAACATTTTCTGGTTGTGGACATGGAGGGTAGTAATTCACTCTCATTGTTTGAGCTATATCATCAAATATCTCTACCATTTCATTTGGTTTAACTTTAAGAGCTTTTTCGATATGTTTGATGGTGGTGATGCAAACTCTTTTCAATTCTAAACAATAGGTTTCTAAATTATCTCTGCATATGAAACAATATTAGTTAGATTATACGATATCATTACGATCACTCAGCTATTTTTTCGCTATCTAAGATTGATAACATTGTGGCTAACCTTAATCGCCTGGGAATATTTGGAAATATGCGAGGATTCCTCGCATAGGATGGAAGTGTCGTAGTGAAAAATAAATCAGCCCATTCTAACTTCTGATTCTCAGACACAACAAACAATTGACCAAACCCTTCCATGTCATCTGGAGTTTGCCATAATTTCTTCTTCTCTTCAAATGGAAGACTTAAGAACTCCGGAACACCTATCTTCACATTTTCGACCAATGATTGATCAACTCCATGATTAATCAACTGCAATCAATTTCATCATTTAGACAAAAACCGTTGCTATTGAAACTGTATAGTGATAGATAAAATAAAAGAGGAGTAATAGTTGAAACCTGGAAGAAGCCCCATTCTTTACATGCAAGGTCGAGCTTCTCTAGCTCGATTGAATCTTCAGATGACAATTTACTAAGGTCGATAACGGGGACTTGTGGTAAAGAAGTTGTATTCGATACAAGAATAGAGTCTTGATTTGGATAAAGATATTGTTCTGGAACTTGTAAGTTGGGCTTCTTTGCAAGCTCTTTGACAGAAGGCACCAATAATGAAACTTTAAACTTTGACATTTTTCTTCAACTTATGAGAGTCCTCTTTCTTGATGATTTGGAATAACAGTACGTTAGATGGAGTGAAGCGCTTGAATGAATCAAATATGATTTGAAAATGAGGATAGTATTCTTGGTGATTGGTGAATAAAGAAAGACAGCACATTTCTTGGACGTGAGCGTAAAAAACAGAAAGTCCACCTACTAGCATATATATTAGATATATATTTTTTTAACTCCATCTTTGTTTTTATATGTTGATTGCCCTTTGTACTTAGTGAAATAATTTTATATACTATCAAACAATTATAAAAAACGTTTGATCATAGGGTGTTTGATTTTAATTTTAACAATTTTCGAAATTATATAGATATTATTTGTTTTAATTTTATTGTAATTGTGTTTTCGTGTGTCAAATATGATCACACATGCTGTATATTTATTTATATACAAATGTAGTTGTACATATAACAATATTGTGAATCTTGTTGAGAATTACGATAAAATTTAATATTAATTCGTGAGGTAAAGAATAGTAGCAACTAAAATAAATTGTCTACATCAATAATAATTCATACACAGATAATATAACAGAATAATGCGAGAAAAAAATGAAGGTTTGTTTACCCAGTTTGATCAAACGATCTACTCTGGGAGAGAAATCATCTCTCCAATTCACTATATTCATAAAATTGTTACAAGAGATTACATATGAGCTACAATAAAATAGCTTTCACCCTTCAGTTTTCCAACAACAAACTTGAAGGCGCCTAAGAACAACCTTATTTTCTACCCAAGTGTTTCTCAACCTCTTCAACTATATGAATAACTTAAACTCACGGTGTAAACAAGTGTTTCTCAATTCCTTATTTCTCTTAGATAACTCCAAAGGTTTCCCAAAACCCTTTCCTTTCTAAGGTTTCCCTTGAGAATAGCCAAAATCATATGCTATGCCTTTAAACCATTGCTCTCCTTTGTTGCTGTAAGCTCTAACACTGTCACACCTGCAAGCATATGAGAGATACATATTTATAATAACCAATACCCAACAACTAGAGTTCAAAATCACAATTCAATCACATATGGATCCATGAATCGAACCGAAAGAGCCTGAATCACACAAAACGAAAAACTACAGAAAAACCCAAAATCATTATTCACCCAACCATATTTCTCGATTTTTTTTTTTGACTTTTTGTCTGATTTTTAAAAGCTTATGATTTTTGCGGTATATACTATCTCCAAAATATATTTTCTTTCTCTTCATCAACCAAGGTTTCAAGGCACATTACAATAATCTCCACCTTGACTTTAAACAGTGTTGATACCAATTTGACCATCAACAACATTGCTTCTCTCTATTATGTTGAAACTCTAATCAATAACCTTGATCAAATTTAAACAACCATTGAATCTTGATCTTGCAACTTACATCCACTTGTTTCCAATTACCCTTTTCTACCTAGGTGATTTAATAAGTCCACAAGTATGATTTTCCAACCACCCTTGACTCCACCTGTTTTCAAATGCCTCCCTAAAGGTTCTTCATTTTGTATTTTACAATCCTTCAGCCATATTCAAAACATAATATCCAAGACTAGCATAACTATCCCTTTGAGATGCTATAATAACCCTATTTACTTTATCGTGAGTCAAATGATAATCATAGATCTTTGTAACCGTTCCCTCACTACCACTGACATCCATATTAGGAAACTCCACCTCAAACTAAGTTTTCTCCATTATAGTTTCTACCAGGTTTCTCCCTTGTTTTTCACTATTCTCCCTCTGAAGAAATTCTCTACCAACCAAATAAGTTGTTTTAACCTTAACTCTTCCCCAAAAACTCAATAACAACTCAATAGTAACATGCATTTTTATCCCTTGATTTCTACAAAAGTCATTATACACCTCTAAAAATTTATCAAGGCATTCATAACGCCTTAAACTCAAATCCCGAAATTCTTCCTTATCATGAAAGCTTCCACTAGTTAACGATGAATGAATAGCAACATTTAAACCTTCTAAAATATATAGACCACATATTTTAGACTCTTTAGCTATAATTAACTCATCACGTGAAATCTTCAGCACTCCATGTTCAACTCTAGTACAATAGCCTAGATCATCAAACATACTTATTGTTGTACCCCAAAATTTACCCTCTTTTTTCTCAAGATGTTTCTCACAAAGATCTTCAAAAGTTCAAAGCTGGCACAAGTAATGACTAGGTCAAGCCATCTCCTCAACACTGATGTCTCATATTAGGGTTTGAGTTTGCACAAAGACAGTTGAACTCCTAACATTTCAAATGACTTTCATGGATCATTATGGACCCTCAGGATTATTTCTGTCAAATCTCAATATTGGGTCACAATTCTCCAAGAAAACCGTTCAAATCATCAAAAGGGAAAAATGGTCAAAATTAGGGTTTTGACCGAGAATGACCGATCTTCGATTTCTGACCTAATACCTGACTTATTGTTTGGAAGCATGATCTCAAGGATCCAAGCGCTTCATTTTGACCTAATCGCATATTTCAATTCATCTCCTGAGATCAGTGGATTGATAGGTGAAATTTTGTCAACTGATGGAAAAAAGTCAATTGTACACTGAAAAGTCAAACTTTGACTTTTTGACCAAAAATTGAATTTCAAGGATCACGTTTCATCAAGGCATTCAAAAAATGAAATTTGATCATCAAAAATCAAGGAAGTTAAAGGTCATTTTGGAAAGACAAAATTTACAAGACTTAGAAATTTTCCTAAGTGTTTGTATACTTGTTAAATTCATTGCTTCATGACATCTTTTCATTACAATACAAAATAATTCAAGATGTTACAAATAATTCAAGATGTGACAAATAATTCAAATTATTACAAGGTTGCATTTTTTGCAAATTAAAAGTCCTAAAGCTTTGTCTTGTTTGATTTTTTCCTTTGACTCAAAACCTTGCCACTATGCTTTATCTTTGTTACAATCTGCATAAATTGGTCCACAAACCAGATTTTGTACCATTCTACAATATGTTGTTGTAATACAGTGGGATAACTGACTTGGTTGTTTTGCGTTTGATCGCAATTTTTGCGGATAGCAAGATTCGCCACCGACTTTTCTTTTATCCAATAAGGAAAGGCTGAAAAGAACAGGAAAGACCTTTCGAGATTATTTCTTGAGTTCAGGGGGTAGGTTATGAAAAGGGAAGGTATTAGAACCCTTTTCATCCGTAGTTATCTACGGGCTCTTAGTTGCTTGCTAGATCACTTGCTTTTGTTTGAAAATATTCATAGTGGTGTGGGTTTGAAAATATTTTGAAAACGTCTTTGTAATGATTCTCGTCTCTATAAGAATGCGTATAAAGTGTTGGTTTTGAAAATAGTTCAAAGAGGTGTTTGTGGAAGATGTTTTTTGAAAGTGATTTTGAAAAGTGCCTTTGTAATGATTCTCGTCTCTATAAGAATGCGTACGAAGAGCTTTGACTTTTGAAAATGTTTCAATTGAAAGTGTTGGTGTGAAAAAATGTTTTTGTTGTGAGCAAGCGAGCAACTATGAGAAACCTACCTACTCAAAAGGTCTATGTTCTTTTCGTCCTCCTTTAGATGTTGCTATCTCACAATTAATTTGGTAAGAATCCTCATCATTGGATGTGAAGGGACGGGCGCAGGTCATTTGTATAGTCATAGAAGGCAACCTATGAGACGTTTTCGCAATTCCATTAGGGACTAGATCGTTTACCGAAGGCAACATCGAGGGACATCGAGGGAATACGATCTTTCATCGAGGGTCTTTTCTAAAACGCCCATATTTGAGGGACATGACTAGTTTCCGAGGCAACAAATGAGATTACCCTAGAGGTGCATGTGCGCAAAATGTGTTTCATTGCATGCATTTTGTTTTTGATTAGGATTGTCTACTTGTTGGTTTTATAATGCCATACATCCTAATTACTAACATTTATGTAAAGCAATAAAAATGTAGAAAATAAATACCCTACACTATTATAACCATATTGAATAGCAAGAAAATGTAAAGACAAAACAAAATAAAAGAAGGGAAAATAAGCTTTTCGATCCAGGATGAATGCACCCTTCGATTCTTCTTTTCTGGGCTTCTTTTGATTTGGGCCTAGCAGTCAGCATGAGAGGCAACCTTTGATTCATCCTTCTGGCTGCTTCTTTTGATTGGGCCTGGAAGTCACTGTGAGAGGAAACTTTTGATTCAACCTTCTGGCTACTTCTTTCGATTGGGCCTGGCAGTCAGTGTGAGAGGCAGCTTTCAATTCAACCTTCTGGCTGCTTCTTTCGATTGGGCCTGGCAGTCAGTGTGAACACCCTTCGTTTCTCCCTTCTTGCTCCTTTGTTTGGACAGTGAAGTAGTAAGGGCCTGCAAAGCAACATGAGTGTGTATCATCAGTTCACGCCCTCTTAGTCTTTCGTTTAGGACTGTGAAACAATAAGGGGGCGAAGCCTGAGGCTTCGTTTCACACAAAACTTCTTCTTTCGTTTGTGGCCTATACAGGTTAGTTCTACCATATATTTGGACAAGAAAAACAAACAAAAAAGGGCAGAAACGAAAAATGAACAAATGTCATGTATATGCTTGAAACGAAAGGAAATGACTATTCACATGTTATGCTAGAAACGAAAGGTTCAAGGTTAATAGAACTTACCTTGCTTGAAGCTGGAATATGTATGTTGGACCTTGAGTGGCTGCCCTGAGTGTCCCTGGATTCGAAGGAAAGAAACAAGGGTAATGTTTCTAGTGTTGGGTTCGAAATAAGGAACCAAGTGTTGGGTTGGTGTTTCACTGGGTTCTGGATTCGAAGGGAAGAAACAAGTGTGTTATTTCATTTGATTCTAGGTTTGAATGTGTTGTTAAGTATTTGAGAGTGTTTGATAGTTTGAGAGTTTGATAGTTTGATGATTTTTCTCCATGCCCCAAAGTCTTCTGGATGTGTTGTCCAACCCCCTTAGACGTGTTATGGAGCATCTTATTTATAGATGAAGTTGGTTGAGGTTTAGGAGGGAAAACAAAAGAAATTTGAACAAATTGGGTATACTGTTTTTGTAGCTTTCGAGGGGCAGTATTTGTATGCCAAATTGGTGCAAGAATAGGGGCAGTATTGCAGGACTACTGTGCAGCAGTTTTGGAGCGTTATGGCCAGTGCATCAGGCTTGGACTTGCAGCAAGCATATTTGAATATTTCCTCTTTTCGTTTTGACTTCATAAGTCCAACCTTCGACCGGATCCTCTCTTTAGACAACAATATGTGCCTTTCGAATGGGCCTTTTTTGTGCATCCTTCGAAGGAGCCAAATCTGTGCCCCTTGAATGGGTCACCAAAATATGTTCTACGAATGGGACATCCAGGTATGTCTTGCAGGTCCTTTGAATGGGCCACCAAAGTTTGTCCTTCGAATGGAACAACAATTGTATGTTGAAGATTTTCAAAGGTGGAATCGAAGCAAGCTATTTTAAAGATAGATATTATCCATTCGAAACTAGTATGAAAATAGCCAATTGCATGAGGGAAGTTCCTTCCTTGTGATTTGAAACAAGCAGGAAATAAATCTTTGCTTCCTGAATCGAAACAAACACTGTAAGGGGCCATTGCTTTGTGAATCAAAGCAAACATGTAAAGGATAATTTCTTCAATCGAAGCTTGCATGCAGGAGGCCACTTGATTTGTGTGCGCTTAGCATGAAGGGAAGCCATTTCCTTGTGAATACAGGCATGCAGGAGGCCCTTGCCTTGTGCATATTGGCCTGAAGGAATTCTTGGCTTTTGTGAATCGAAGGAATCATGCAAGGGGAAAATGGATTCTGAATCGAAGGAAGGCTGCAGGAGGCCATTGCCTTGTGAATCGAAGAACACTTTTAGAAGGTCATTTCCCTCTGAATTGAAAGGGAACAAAATTAAGCCACTAACTTCTGACTCGAAGGGAGTTTTCAGGAGGCCCTTGTCTTCTGAATCGAAGGAAGCCTAGACGCCCAATCGAAGGATGAATCAAGCTTGCTCGAAGGAAGCCTAGATGCCCAATCAAAGCTAGAATGAATCTAAGGAAGCTTGCTTTTATTCAAAAAATAAATTTTATCTGCTTTGTGCTTTTTGTCTGCTTTATACTTGCGCAAGCTTGAGCTTTTGAAAATACTTGAGAAAAGAGAGGGTAAATTTTGGGGTACAACAGCTGCCCCTGTTCAATCTTCTTAAACCTGAAGAGTTAGATTGACGAGTCTACCATTCGTGACTTGAATGTGGAAGATGATTGAACACTAGAGTGCCCAGAAATTTGCACTCGATGATGTGGTGGTTGATTGTGTAGGGAATGGGCTTAAAGATGCCATTTGGAGAGGTGATAGAGAGTTGTCGGAGATGGGCTTATAGATGTCGCCCAAAAGTGATTGTTGACAAGAATTAGACTCAGTCTAAGCTTGACTTCAACTGGAAAAGAATCAGAATAAATCTTTGGAGTGATTTAAACTGAACCAGAGAAAGTGTCTACCGGAACGGAATTAGGATAAACCATTGATCGATTTAAACTGAACCAGCTGAGGTCTTGAATAAATATTTAACTGGAAAAGAATCAGAGTAAATCTTTGGAGTGATTTAAATTGAACCGGAGAAAGTGTCTACCGGAATGGAATCAGGATAAACCATTGATCGATTTAAACTAAACCAGCAGAGGTCTGAATAAAGTGTTTGTCGCATAGATAGTCACCCCGTCGTGTTTCGGGAATTGATCTACAATCATTTTGTTCACATATTGTTGTCCTGTCTTGTTTCAGGTATTAATCTGGAACTTGCTTTTTGTTGGTAAGTATGAAGCTTGATTGTGACAGATAGCGAAGGAATCTTGGACAATTACTACCTCAACAGATAATAAAGGAATCTTGGAAGGATACTACCTCAACAGATAATGAATAAATCTTGGACGATTACTACCTGTTGTACCCCAAAATTTGCCCTCCCATATTCCTCAAAACATTGCAAGAAAAATCTCCAAGTTGCTCAAGGTTGCTCAAGAGTTGGTCAGACAAGCTATCTCCTAAGGCAGTCTACCCCAAATTAGGGTTTTGTGTTGCATCAAGATCATTGAGTCCAAATGACCTCAATTTCTCCATAATGTCCTAATATGTTCTCAAGATCATCCATGTCAAGTTTCAAGCCTTGCAGAGGAAGTTTTCTCAGTCAATTGCTCAAGGGTCCAAAAATCGACTGTACTAGGGCAAAAGTCAACTGTGACCTAAATATAGTCAAACTTCAAGCTTTTTTTGTCAAAATTCTCATTTTGAAGTATATTTCATCATTTGATCAAGGGTTGATCATGATTCATCAAGGATTGCTCAAAATTCATCAAGATTCAAAAGTTGCTAAATTAGGGTTTTACAGGAAAAGTCAACCCAACTTTGACCAAGCATAACTTTCTCCTACCTTATGCAAAATGACCCATCCAAATCTCATTTTGAAGAGTATTCAATTCCCTACAATACATCTTCATATCGCAAGTTCAAAAAATGCACTCACAAGAAGTTATGAATTTAGACATTATAGGTCATTTTTGAAAGTCAACAAAATACCTTTTTTGTCAAAGCTTATAACTTGAGCATGGAATGTCAAAATGAGATGAGACCAAAAGGGTTGGTTAGAGTACATCTCAATATTTCTAAAAAGTCCAAGAACACCTCAAAAAGTTCAAAATTGAAGAAGTTATGCATTGTTGAAGTTGGACTTTTTTACAAAATTGCCAAAAGTCAACTATCCCCAAAACTTCAAATTTTGCAAAATGGGCCCATTCTTTTCCACTTGAATTGAGTTTGCATTATTTCCCACGTGCTCTAACTTCAGCCATGTGTCCAAATCACATTTTTATTATTTAATTTGATTTTTATTTGAATTAGTTTATTTTAAATCAAATAAAATCATATAAAATCTAAAAGCTTTGATAACACATGATCTTTTGGCTATTTCAGGCTCCAAATACAGCAATTATTATCATCAAATTCATATCAAATCAAATCATGTGCAAAAAGATTGGAATTAGGCAAATTTGGCAAGTTTGTAAATGGAGATCAAATCAAATATGCAAGCATTGATAAGGCAAGATTTGGACCAATTTTATTAACCTAATGCACTGAGTGATACATAAGCAAGCTGAAGGACACAAAAATAAGGGTTGGAAATCGTGGGAAGAGGCAGAACAAGAATTGAAAAAATCACAAAAAAGCTTGAGGTCGAAATCCAGGTTAGAGGCATTTTCAGAGGTCGAGACTTGTTCCAATCGATTCCTGGCCATTCACACAGGCTACCTGGATCCAAGCCACACATTTTCAGACTCCCTAGTGCACTGTAAGTCTCACGCGACATAGCCATATTCTTGAAATCAATTTGAGTTATCTTGGCATCATTAGAACAAACTAATAGCATATTTTGAATCTACAAATCATTTGCAAGCGTTTGGTATCATTCAATTGCATTTATTTGCCCTGTATAGAAAATCACCATAGCTAGGGTTCTTTGTTTGCTTTTAGGGTTTTCTGTTTCAGGTAAAATTGAGACACAAGAAGAACATGGTTTTGATCAGGAGGCCATGACGAACTGAACCATGTTCTTGGAATGTATTTATATGGCCTGGAGAGGATTTTTGAACAAGGTTACGCTTTTAGCTGCGGATACAAATCCACAGGTAATTTTTGCAGGGGTTTGAGGACATGGACGATGAGGTGTCCTCCGTCCATTGGGCCATTCAAACCAAGCGCACCTTTTTTTTGTTTTTTCTAGCATTGGAATTGTTTTATTATATTATTAATTCTTTGTATTATACTAACAACAAAAACAGCTTGGCGTAGTGGTGGACATAGCGTGTGTATCTCCTTCAGGACCTGGGTTCGAATCCCAGGTCCCCCTCTTTCTCAATGTTATTATTTTCCATATATTCCAGTGCGCGCTCAAGCTTGCAATCCACCATATGCCATCACCAATCTAAGCGCCAGATGGCCAATGGCCAGATCTGATGGCCAGGGATTGAAGGTCCACCAAGACGCCAGTCAATGCGTGAGCACCAGATCCACAAAGTAAAAAAGGCCAGCACTAATGGGCCTATAGAATTGCTTCTCACACCCTCAAATCAGGCCCAACACTCCTCTCTCTTTCATTTATTTTGTTTTGTTTTATTAATTGTTTTATTTGATTTAATTAATTTTCTAACCAATCACAAAATTATGTTTTTATTAAATAAAATCACAAAAATATTTTTATTTCAATCAAATTTTAAACTTTTATTTTTCTTAATAAATTTATTAATTGATTAGTTTTTTTTAAATTCTATAAAACCCTAACTTATTTTTGTAAATAATTAAAATTGATTAGATTTAATTAGGTTTTAACTACTAATTTAATTAATTTTACTTTCTTTCTTAAAATAACAAAAAACCAAAAATAGGTCATAATTAATTTTTTCATTTAATTAATTTATTAATTTAATTTAGTTCTTTAATTTAGGTTTAATTTCTTTCTTAATTTAAAAACAACAAAAAAACCAAAAAGACTTGTTTTTTAACCAAAAGGGTCAAAACCCTAATTCACACTCAATTTAATTTCCCGCGCGTTGTATTTGTTTTTATCCAATAATGTATCTGCTTCCGGATTGTAATAGTTAAATAGGATATTTAACTATTTTTATTGCTTTATCTTATTTTTTAAAGGGTTTGTCTTTGGCGATGTAAATACCCGACGCCTTGTAATTTAAATTCCGCATTTTATTTCCGCAAATTATAACTGTTAGATGTATGATTTAGGGATGCATGACAAGAATGTATGTTAAACTTTAAAACAGATAGATAACCCTAAACATGTGCAAAGATAAATAACTGAAAACGACACACTCGCACATGCACACTCTTAGGGTACACTCCACTTGGTTGCCTTCGTACCCGGTCATTAAATATAGGTCGTTTTAGAGGTCGTCCTCTTGTCTAAAAGATCATAGTTACCTCGAAATGGTTGCCTAGGATATTGTTGCCTCAAACAAATGATCTAAGACATTAGGGTTACCGCTAAGGCGTCCTAACATTGCTTTGGTGACTGTAAGTCCCTAATTCGAATTGACCCTCAAACTCCAACGACGGTGCTACCCACTCATCAATAGTGGGATAGCATTGTCTAAGGGAAACTAGCATAGAATGATTCCTTTTTTCGAGTAGGTAGATGGTTCTTAGATACTTGCTCTTTCAAAACAAAACTCTTCACACTTACACTTTGTCGAACAAAGTTTTCAAAACACTTCATTACACTCTTGAGGACAGAAGCAAGAGTTAAATCGAAGTTTCAAACAAAAAAACTTTTTTCAAACCCACAAGCACAAAGAAAACAATTTTGAAAACAATTGAGCAAGTACCTAAGAGCCTGTGGATAACCACGGATAGAAAGGGTGCTAACACCTTCCCTTTCTATAATCTACCCCCCGAACCCGAGAAACATCTCAAAAAAGGAATTTTCTGTGCTTTTTTCCTTTCCTTGTTGGATAAAATAAAAGTCGGTGGCGAATCTTGCTTACCGTGACATTTTGCGAAAATAAACGCAAAACGCAAACCAGTATTCCAAAAAACAGTTAGTTCTTCCCACCGTATCACACTACCTCAACAGATAATGAAGGAATCTTGGACGATTACTACCTCAACAGATAATGAAGGAATCTTGGACGATTACTACCTCAATAGATAATGAAGGAATCTTGGACGGTTACTACCTAAACAAATAATGAAGGAATCTTGAACGATTACTACCTCAACAGATAATGAAGGAATCTTAAACGATTACTACCTCAACAAATAATGAAGGAATCTTGGACGATTACTACCTCAACAAATAATGAAGGAATCTTGGACGATTACTATCTCAACAGATAATGAAGGAATCTTGGATGATTGCCTTGAAGAAGTTTACAGATAGTTAATGACACTTATCTGTTGATCTTTTCCTTAAAAGGTAAAGAGTTACTTGTATGCAATGTCATGATGTATGAAATGCATGGTGTAATGATGTTTCTCAAAATGAATGAGATTGTGCTATCTGCGTTTCGTATGCATATGTTGTGAATGTTGTTGAAATGTAACTTTGTCATGGAAAATAACTCTTTGACAAATGCTGGGGAGCTTTAGGAAGTTAAATCTCGGACTGCTGTTGAAGAGTATGTATATCTTCGAACGTTGTTTTAGAATGTTTCCGTTGGGGATTCCCATTTTGTTGTTTGAGGAGAACTTTGTTGGGGAATATTGAATTTTTTTAAAGGAAAATATGTGGAGAGTGTTGATTCCTGCTTGGGGAAAGGAGTTCCGAAGTCTTAGTTTTCTGTTGCTCTACTAGGGAGTTACCTTTTGATGTAAGAGGAAGGAAGTTAACAACTTGTTGGGAATAAAAAAGTTAACTGTTATCTGGTTGTCTCCCAGGCTTTGAAGCAACTCACTGGGGATTGTAGGGAAGTCTACTGGGTAAGAGGAGTTATGGTCCCTTGATTTGTAGTAGTCGGAAAGACAAACTCAAGCTGGAGAATCTATAGTTTGTTGGGGAAATAAACCATGTTGCCCATCTGCTGGAGAAGTGTTTTCCTTAAGAAGAACTCCTCAAGGATTCTTGAGACCAACTCAGCTGGGAAGAAGGTTTTCCAGAGATTGAAACTATGGTTGGGGATTATCCGGATCCAAATTTGTGGGGATATCCATGAATTTAGCCTGGAGGGGTTTGTACCTTTATCCGTGAAGATTATTCTGTGGGGATAACCTTGTAGAGATGACTTTGTGGAGACTTGACTAGGGATCACCCTATGAAAAGAAATTTGTGGGAATTTGTCACTACCCCTAGTGGTAAGTGTTGTAGTACTTCCAGAAAATGTTTGCTTGGCCGTACATAACCCCTTGCTGGAATTTATGTGCAACTCCCTAAGTGATTCGAATGCAGATCTTCCCCTGGTTATTCAACATTTCTTGAGGGATTTCTTGGAACCTCGAATTGACTGCCCTAGACGAGTTGGACAGTGATATGTCATGCCTTACTGCTTATGGGATAGTTTGTCATTTAGAAGTGTCATCCCATTTGAAGTGTGTGGTACGGTGGGAGAACTGACTTGGGATGTTTTGCGTTTTATCGCAAATGTTGCAGTTAGCAAGAGTCGCCGTCGACTTTTCTTTTATCCAAAAGGAAAGGCTGAAAAGAAAAAGAAAGACCTTTGAAATTTTTTCTTCAGTTAGGGGGGTAGATTATGAAAAAGGAAGGTCTTATCACCATTTTCATCCATAGTTATCTATGGGCTCTTAGTTGCTTGCTAGATCACTTGCTTTTGTTTGAAAATGTGCTTTGTGTGGTTTTTAAAGTATTTTGAAAATGCGCCATCGTTTAGGCAAACTTTGTAATAGTTCTCGTTCGTAAGAACGTATACAAAGTGTTGATCTTTTGAAAATGTTTCATGTTTGGAAAATGTTTTGAAAGTGTTTTTGAAAGTGTCAGTGTTTGTTTTGAAGATAAGAAAGAGTGTTTGATTTGAAATTGAGCAAGCAACTAAGAACAATCTACCTACTCAAAAGTCTTTGTTCACTTCTTCGTTCCTTTGATATTGCTATCTTACCATTGATTTAATAAGAAGCCTTATCTTTGGATGTAAAAGGGACGGGAATGGGTTATCGTATAGCCATGATAACAATGTTGTGAAATATCTTAGCAATTCTCTTTGAGGGACTAAGATCATTTTGAAAGGCAACATTTGATAGCGTCATCGAGGGACTGTGATCTTATATTTTTTATTGCTTTTGGCTAAGATATCCCACATGCATAACATGGCCATTTTTGTAAGGCAACAAAGTGGAATTACCCTAAGGGTGCAAGTGTGCAAATGTGTTGGATTCACATGCATTGTTTTGTCATGAATTAGGGTTTATTATTAGCTGGTTTTAGTCTTTCAATACAAACCCTAATTACTAGCATTTATATAAAGTGATAAATTGCGGAAAATACAAATACTAAGCTATTACATCATTAGGAGAGGGGGTATACAAATTTACAAATGGGGATTTTTCCAAGAAAATTAAACCTAATTAACTATTACAACCATATTGAATAAATGTACAATAATTGAATAAATAATATACAAATGCAAAATAGAAAAAAAATGATTTTTGTTTGGATTTTTTATGAAAGAGGTTTTGACCTAATTAAGAGAGATGATTAATTAAAAATTAAACAAAACTAAGTTTAAACTAATTAAGAAAGAAATTAGGTTAAAAATGATTTTTAGGGTTTTTTATGAAAAAAGGTTTTAAATTAATAATAATAATATGAAAATTAATAATTAAAATAAACCTAAATTCTAAGTTGATTTTAATTTAAAAGAAAATAATATAATAAATAAACCCAAGTTTTAATATTAATTATTAAAAAAGAAATTAAATTTATTAAGAAAACATTTTTAGTCTTTTTGTTTTATAAAGAAAAATAAAATGTATAAGCATTTTTTAAATATGCAAATAAATAAATAAAATATTTCTGATTTTTTATTAATAAAAATAATAATAATGATAATAATAGTAATAATAAAAATAATAA
The DNA here is from genome assembly GCA_948472305.1 of Vicia faba. NCBI lineage: Eukaryota > Viridiplantae > Streptophyta > Magnoliopsida > Fabales > Fabaceae > Vicia > Vicia faba. The sequence goes on along the minus strand of OX451735.1, from coordinate 1,504,962,810 downwards.
AGAAAATATGAGATAAAAATAAAAATAAAGGGAAAATAAAATAATGGGCCAGGGGTGTAAACATAGTCAGGGGGTTAAAAGAATAAAAAAAAATGAAATGCCCAACCAAAAGGCCCAGGCGCTGCAGCTGAACAAAACAAATAGTGAAAAATATGAAAAATGAACAAAAAGGTACCACTGGGGCTCGAACCCAGGTCCCAAAGGTTAATAGGCGTGCGCTTTATCACTGTGGTGGATATACATCCGTTGATATAAACAAAACAATAAATATGTAACATAAATCAAGTCCTGAATGAAATTCATCTTCAACCTCCAGCCAGAGAAACTGTAACTCATTCATTTCTCATCTATTCACAAAACTTCAAACATCAAACTTGATAGAAATTTCCTCACGATTATGAATATGTAAATAACATAAGCTAATTCTTAAAGATGAGCATGAATTTCTAACAGTACCAAATTCTGACCTAAATATTTTCAGAGGTTCAAACTCAAAATTCTCCCTACTCAAGCAACATAAATGAAATCTATGGACATGTATAGTTTCAGGGCAATAATGTCTATATTTTATCTTCACAAATGCAAGCCTAACAATGCCTAAATGAGAAGATAGAAGTTCAAGAAAATACCTTAAAACTGGAAATCGTGAAATGAGTTTGAGCTTGATTCAAGGTGCTGCACTGATCAGGTTAGTTTCCTTGAGTCTCTAGGAAGCTAATGCAATGCTTAACTTGAGTTGAGAGTGGCTAAAATGGCCTGGAGAAGTCCAACTGCAGTTCTCTATTTTTAGTTATGGAGGATGAGGGAAATGGAGTTACAGTCGTGTAACAGGGACAGAGATGGTTTGTATTTGATGTAAGGAAGCTTTAGGAACTAAAAGGCCAAAGAACGCACGAGGGAAATGGAAGCTTGAAGTTCAAATTCAGAAACTGTGCAACAATGAAGTTTTTGGGAAATTTCTGATTTGAGGGAGTTTAGGAGTGTTTTAAGGTCTTCAAGATCGCGTTCTAGCTTACAAATAATGCCTCTATTTATAAGAAACAAGTTTGGAAGCTTATTGTTGATCAAAATTAAAAATCACAAGTTTAAGCATAACATGTGATTTTTGAGAAATCCAAGTTTCAAAGTGTTGTGTACTTGCTTAGATAGAGTGGTTATGCTTTAAACACACTTTCTTATGACTTTCTATATGGAGTGTGATCAGAGGGAACAAGTTAGAGGCTCAAGAATTGACTTTGTGCATAAAGCTTGCTTTTCAAGAATGGCATTCTTCACTTTCTTCCAAATATAGAAATATGAATTGGATAAAGCTTAAATCACTTGGATTATAGCTCAAAAGGTTGTGTGATCCATTAATTATGGAGTGGAAAACAAGTTTGAGGCCTTCAAAGAAAATATTATGCATCCTAGCATTGAAATTGCATTATGTGTTCATCAAGAAATGACTTGTAATTCAAGAATGAAACCCTAACTTCTTGCCTTCGATTCTCCTTGCTCAAGCATGATCTCAATGAGTTATTTGACATTTTAGAAAGCTTGTAACATCCTATACAACCTCTATGTTGTACATTTTTTTAAGTTCCTCTTGGAACTATGTGAAAATTTTCCATGAAGTTAGGTCAAAATCCTTCCTAAACTAGGGCAAAATTTCACTAAGTTTCTAAGTTTCATGAACATGTATTCACAAAATTATAACTTGAAATCCATGCATTTATAGGAGAAGTTGTGTTATAAAATGTTTTAGATCTCATTGGGATCTACAACTTTCATGTTGGAAGTTTCCTTTGAATCATCTTGCATCATGGTGGAAATTTGGCTCAAAGTTATGAAAAAATATAAAATTTTCAACACTTAGAAAAATTTCTAAGTTTAGAAATTTTGACTTTTCAAAATGAAATCTTGACTTTTTGACTTATTGATGAACAAGTTTCATATTTTAACATGTTTTGATGAATTGTGATCTTTGACACTTGATTTTGACTTTTCAGTATACAGTTGACTTTTGATTAGTTGACTGAAAATTCATCTGTCAATAAATTGATCTTGATGAATGTTTTGAGCCATGTCATTAGGTCAAAATGAAGCATTTGAATCCTTGAGATCATGTCTCAAACCAATCAATAATCTGCTACGTCAAAAATTAGAAATTGCCCTTTCTCAGTCAAAACCCTAATTTTGACAATTTTCCCCTTTTGATGATCTGATCAAATTTCTTGAGGAATTGTGATCCAAACTTGATCAAATGACATATGTGAGTTCACAATGTTGACATGGATAAACAATTATGAAGTTTGACTGTAAATTGACCATATTTGACTTTTTCCTCGATATAGTTGATTTTAGGTCAACTGAGCAAAAATGTGATCCAAGACTTGAAACTTGACATGAGTAATCTTGAGGGTCCAAAATGATCCATGAAGTCATATGGGGCATTAAAAGTCCATTTATCCTTGTGCAATCTCAAACCATATTTTTCAGTCATTAGTGCTTAAGGAGGTGTCTTGAGCTGATCAACCCTTGTGCAGTCTTGAACCAAAGGTGATCTTGTGAGAGATTACTTAATAAATGAGAGGGAAAATTTTTGGGTACAACAGCTGCCCTTGTTCAATCTTCTTAAACCTGAAGAGTTAGATTGGCGGATCCGCCATTCGTGACTTGAAGGTGGAAGATGATTGAACACTAAAGTGTCCATAAATTTGCACTCGAAGATGTATTGTTAATGGGCTTATAGATTCCATTTGGAGGGATGTTGGTAAACACTGGGAGAAGCACCAACACAAATATTTGGTTGATTTAGACTAAAAATTGATGTTTTACCTGTGGAAAAGAGGTTAGTTAAATACAGGTGTATGCATGATGTTCACAATATGAATGAGATCATGCTAAATGCATTTTGTATGTATATGCTATGATGTATGAATGTGGGATGCATATTTGTCCGGGAAAATAAATCCCTGACTACTGCTGAGGAGTTTCTGGGAAGTTGAATCCCAGATTGTTGTTGGGGATAAAGAGTATACATATCTTCAAACTTGTTGAAAGGATACTTCCATTGGGGAACATATCTTGAATGTCAGTTGTTATCTGGTCGGATCCAGGCTTCACAACTTGCTGAGAATAAGGAAGTCAATTGCTATCTGGTCAGGTCCAATATTCACGGTAACTTACTGGGGAAGAATAAATTAACTATTATCTGGTCGGATTCCAGGCTTTGCAAATTTTTTTTTTGAAATTGAATTGTTATCTGGTCGGGTCCAGGCTTCACAACAACTTGCTGGGGATAAGGAAGTTAAATGTTATCTGGTCGGATCCAGGATTTGCAGTAACTTGCTAGAAAGGATGCATTTGAAATGATATCTGGTCGGGTCTAGGCTTCATTGTAACTTAAAGTGGTGACTATTATCTGGTCGAGTCCAGGCTTCATAAATTTGGAAAAGTTATACTATTATCTGGTCGGGGCCAAGCTTCACAGTGTCTTACTGGCATTGTAGCTAGTTGTTATCTGGTCGGGTCCAGGATTAACAATAAACTTGTCTGAAGAGATATAGTTGAACTGATATCTGGTCAGGTCTAGGATCCATAGTAACTCGCTTGGGGAACTTAGTTGTTATCTGGTCGGATTCCAGGCTTCACAACAAACCTCTGAGGGGAATTTCTATCTGGTCGGATCCAGGCTTCACAATAACTTGTTGGGGTAGAGGCAAACTTTACTGGGAAAAAGAAGTTAAACCTTGGTCTGGTTGAGTCCAGGTTCTTCTATATCTTTGAAGAATTGAACTATTATCTGGTCGGGTCCAGGATTCATAGTATTTGAAAGTTGTACTATTATCTGTTCAGGGCCAGGCTTCATAGTATCTTGTGGAGATAATAAAGGTTTTGTTGACGACTTTACTGGGGATTAGGGGTTGCGACCCTATGATTTGCAATAGTCTGAAAGGCCAAGTCAAGCTAGAGAGGATAAACTCAGCTGGGGAAGATAGGCTTAGCTGGGGAGGATAAACTCTGTTTGGGGATAACAACCTCAATTGGGGAAGATATACCCAGTTGAGAAAATAGACTATGCTGGGGAAATTTGAACTCAGCTGGAGAGTTATGCTACTCATTTTTTGTTGGGGAAATAAACCCTGTTGATGAACTGCTGAAGAGGTGAGTTCTTCTTTTTGTAAGATCAACTTAGCTGGGAGAGAAAGCAGCCAAGAGATTGAGACTCTGGCTAGAGATTAACCTGTGCAAAGAAATTTTGTGGGTAACTTTGTTGAGGATTGGTTTATTGTAACCGTCCTTATGGAGATAATGTTAATGAGATAACTCTATGGGGATATTCCATATACATTAAAGGGATGCTTGTTACTGCTTAGCAGGACACATGTTCCAAATAGTTTTAATTATGTTCATATGCATATGTTCGTTCAATTTCAGTCATTGGACAATTTTGCATTCAAAACAAAGACATAAATTTTGAACTTCAAAGTATATTTGTATTGATATTTTTCCCATGAATAGGCGTTTTTTGTACAAAAAGACGGAGATCCTAGTAAGAATAAATCGTCGAAATGAAAACAAAGATTGAAAACCAAAACAAATTGCCATGTGGAAATGATCTCATTGCACTCCAACTCTACTATTGCCCCAATGTCTTCAAATGCCCCTTGCCGTTGACAGAAGTTGATTGGATTGATCTCAGACCATTTGAACACACACCTTGGTGATAAAGTTGACTCCGGTGATTCCACGAGACATATTCATACGCTTTCAATCCTTAATTTTTGCCTGGACCGCCCTTTCGGGTTTTTAGCCCACCAGGATACCCTTTTTTGCCCAAGTCTCCCTTTCGGGTTTTCAATTTTCCGGGTGTACAATCTTTTTCATATATCCCTAACTTTTGCCCAAACCTTTTGGTTTGCTGGGATGCCCTTATTTTTCCTAGGCGTGTCAACCTAGTGGGTCTCTTATGCGTAGTATTTTTTAACTATGTGCGCGTTTATAGGATGTGGGAAGTCTTCACCATCCATGGTAGTCAGCATCATGGCACCGCCAGAGAAAACTCTCTTGATAACAAATGGCCCTTCGTAGGTGGGAGTCCATTTGCCTCTAGGGTCACCTTGTGGTAGAATGATGCACTTTATCACCAAGTCTCTAGCTTTATATACTCGAGGCTTGATCTTTTTGTTGAAAGCCTTGATCATACGTTTTTGGTATGCCTGACCAAGACAAATAGTAGCCAGTCGCTTTTCATCGATCAAGTTCAGCTGATCCAATCTTGTCTGAATCCACTCGTCTTCGCCTAAGCCTCCCTCGTTCATAATCCTTAATGAGGGAATCTGAACTTCCACTGGCAGAACAACTTATTTGCCATAAACCAAAGAAAAGGGAGTTGCCCCAGTTGATGTTCTAGCTGAAGTGCGGTAGCCATGTAGAGAAAATGGTAACATCTCATGCCAATCCTTGTATGTTACTACCATCTTCTGCACAATCTTCTTAATGTTTTTAATGGCCGCTTCGACTGCGCCATTCATTTTAGGTGTATATGGAGAAGAATTGTGATGCTTGATCTTGAAGAGAGTGCAAAGCTCGATAATCATAGCATTGTTGACGTTAGTCCCATTGTCGGTGATGATCCTTTCGAGGGTACTATAGCGGCAAATGAGGTTATGTTTGATGAATTTGGCTACCACATTCTTTGTGATTGAGGCAAATGAAGCGGCTTCGACCTATTTGGTGAAATAATCAATAGCGACCAGAATGAAGCGATGCCCATTGGAAGCGGTGGGCTTGATTTCTCTAATCATGTCAATGCCCCACATTGCAAATGGCCATGAAGCGGTCATGACGTTCAGAGGGATAGGAGGCACATGGACCTTGTCAGAATAAATTTGACATTTGTGACAAGTCCTAGAGTGTTGATGGCAATCAGTCTCCATGGTTGACCAATAGTAGCCAGCTCTCAGGATCTTTTTGGCCATCGTATGTCCACTTCGGTAAGTACCAAAAAGACCATTGTGCATGTCTTCCATAATTTCCTCTGCCTCCTTCTTGTCCATACATCGGAGTAGAGTATAATCATGGTCGCGCTTGTATAATAGTCAGTTACTTAGGAAGAATTTGGCTGCAAATCTTCGTAAGAACTTTATGTCATTGATCGATGCTCCCTCAGGATACTCTTGTGCTTCAAGGTATCTCATCACCTCATGGTACCATGGATTTTCTGCGTCAGTATCAAGCTCACAGCAGTGCGCATGCTCGTCGAATCTTTCAATTGTAATCATAGGGGCTTCGTTATCCCATCTGACTTTGAACACTGAAGACATGGTTGCCAAGGCGTCAGCCAACTGATTTTCTTCCCTAGGGAAGTCCTCAAAGGTGATTTCTTCGAAGTAGGGAATCAGGGATAGCACAAGTTCCTTGTAAGGGGTGAGATTAGGGTGCTTAGTGTCCCAATCTCCTTTAACTTGGATGATCACTAGAGCGGAATCCCCAAACATATTCAAATTTTTAATCCTCAAGTCAATGGCTGCTTTTAGACCCAAGATGCACGCTTCGTACTCAGCCATATTATTCGTGCAATCAAAACATAGTCTGGAAGTGAAAGGAGTGTGGCAACCTTCAGGAGAGATGATCATAACACCAATTCCATTACCCAAGGAGTTGGAAGCCCCATCGAAGACCATAGTCCATCGGGATCCTTGTTCAGGTCCGTCATACGGTCCAGGTTTTGCACATTCGGTCACCAGCATGATGTTCTCATCTGGGAAGTCAAAGTTCATGGACTAATAATCATCGATAGCTTGATGGGCCAAATGGTCTGCTAGTACGCTTCCTTTGATGGCCTTTTGTGTCGTGTATTGAATGTCGTACTCAATCAAGATCATTTGTCACCTAGCTATCCTTCCGGAGAGGGCAGGTTTCTCGAAGATGTACTTGATTGGGTCCATCTTAGAAATCAACAGAGTGGTATGAGTAACCATATACTGTCTTAGCCGATGAGCAGCCCATGCCAGAGCGCAGCAAGTTTTCTTGAGCAGTGAATATCTAGTTTCACAGTCGGTAAAATTTTTGCTCAGGTAATAAATAACATGCTCTTTTCGGCCAGACTTGTCATGTTGGCCCAAAACACACCCCATAGAGTTCTCTAATACTGTCAAGTACATGATCAAGGGCCTTCCTTCAACTGGAGGAATGAGAATAAGAGATTCTTATAAATATTCTTTGATTTTTTCGAAGGTAGTTTTGCATTCATCATTCCATCTGACTACCTGATCTTTCTTCAAGAGTTTGAAAATTGGCTCACAAGTAGTGGTCAAGTGTGATATGAAGCGGGCGATGTAATTGAGACGATCCAAGAATCCTCTAACTTCCTTTTCAAAATGAGGGACTGGCATTTCTTGGATGGCCTTCACCTTGGCAGGATCAACTTCAATTCCTTTATTGCTGACAACAAAACCTAGAAGCTTTCAAGATTGTACTCCAAATATGCACTTGTTAGGGTTCAACCTCAACTTGTACTTTTTCAGCCTCTCGAATAGTTTGTACAGGTGATCAAGATGTTCTTCTTCAGTTTGTGATATGGAAATAATATCATCCACATATACCTCTATCTCATGATAAATCATGTCATGAAACAAAGCTATCATAGCCCTTTGATATGTTTCCCCTGCATTCTTCAATCCGAACGGCATGACCTTGTAGCAAAAGGTTCCCCATTGCGTAACAAAAGTTGTCTTCTCCATGTCTTCTAGAGCCATCCTTATATGATTATAGCCGGAGAAACCGTCCATGAAAGAGAATACTTTATGCTGAGCAGTATTATCGACCAAGACGTCAATGTGTTGTAGAGGGAAGTCATCTTTGGGGCTTTCCCTATTCAGATCCCTATAGTCTACGCACATGCAAACTTTTCCATCTTTCTTTGGCACTGGAACCACATTGGCAATCCATTGGGGATAGGATGTCACAGTTAAGAATCCTGTATCAAATTGTTTCATCACCTCAACGTTGATCTTTTCAGACATATCAGGCCTCATGCGACGAACCTTTTGTTTGACAGGAGGACAATCTTCTTTTGTCAGCAAACGATGAACTATGATGTCGGTATCCAGCCCTAGCATATCTTCATAAGACCAAGCAAATACTTACACATAATCATGCAACATCTGAACCAACCTGCTCTTGACACTGTCTTCTAAGTTAACACCAATCTTGACTTCCTTCTTGTCTGTTTCAGTACCCAGATTGATGACTTCAACTGACTCTTCGTGCGGCTGAATAGCTTTTTCCTCTTGTAATAGAAGTCTGGCTAGTTCTCCCGGTATTTCACAATCTTCCTCTCCTTCATCTTCGGCTTAGTTAATTGGACATTCAAAGTCATAGTCGGTAATAGTAGAGTCATTGGCAATACGATACAGAGTGGATGGGACCCGCAAGATAGTGTGTGTGTGCATGTAAGATACATGGCTATTTTGAAAAGTGTATTTGAAGGAAAAGAAAGACAATGAACACAAAGATTTGAATGCAAAAGAGTCCAATGATTTGTATTGAATGATCATATGATTAGATAAACATAAATAAAACCCTTGACAAATGGACCAAAGTTCCCTGGGCCAGGCACATGTCTTAAAAGTCATTGTTAAATATTACAGATAAAATGTACTTGAATTGAAAGAAAATTAATAACAAGTAGATTACTCCTCAATGAAGGAGATATGCACGAAGTTCTTGGCATGCCAATTCTTCAGCTCCGTTGTAGTTGGATACACCCAATCTTCAAATGCAGCCTCTTCATCAGAATCACCTACAACATTAACCTCATTGCTTCCAATGTGGATGGGTGGCTTTCCTGCACGAGCACGCCTCACTTCCTTTTGAGCTTTAGCGGTGAAGACCAAACCAAACTTGTCCGCTTTAAATGGGATATCGAGGAGTTGCCCCCAATTGTCACAAGTTCCTTCTTCAATTGCATCACGAGCATCTTTGACTGAAACCATCTTTGATATAACTTTAACAACTTTGGATTCATCAGAGGAACATTTGTTAGCAGCAACCATTGGTGGCACAACCTCAAAGGCTTTACACGGGGTCTCAATGAATTCTCCATCCATATCTACGTACTTGAACGAATTGAGGTGACTTACCATAAACTCTTCTTCTCCATAGATGGTGACAATTCTTCCCTTGATTGGATATTTGAGTTTCTGATGGAGAGTTGAGGTTACTGCCCCAGCTTTATGGATCCAAGGGCTACCCAGAAGACAAGAATAGGCAAGAAGGATATCCATAATATAGAAGGTGGAGTTGAAAATTTGGGATCCCACCTTGATTGGAAGATCTACCTCCCCATGAACTGTCCTTTTTGATCCATCAAAGGCCCTCACGATGATATCACTGGGTTTCAAGACCAAACCTTCACAGTCTAGATGGTCTAACGCTCCCTTGGGTAGTATGTTTAATAAATAACCAATATTGACTAGAACATGTGGTAAGGTGGTCCCCTTGCACTCAACAGAAACATGTAGAGCTTTATTGTGGTTCTTCCTAAGCGGTGTTAGGCCAGCATCTGAAAATTCCAAGCCGTTATCAGCCGTCAAGATATGCATGCAATTCTCAAATTGGTCTGTTATGGTCTCATGGGGTACATGAGCTTTTTTCAGGAATTTGATTAATGTCCGAGCATGGGAATCGGAACAGAGCATCAATGGCAACATTGAAATCTTATAAGGGGTTTGCCCCAACTGTTCCACAATCTTGAAGTCGCTCCTTTTTATCATCTTTAAAATCTCATCCATCTCACAAGCGGAGGGTCCTCTATCAGCAACGTCCTTTACAGGTATTCTGTCACGACCGACTCAACAACCTTCTCCTTCCCCTTTGTATCAGTACTTAGCTTGGCAGCAGTAATGCGGATGGGCGCCTTTGCAACAACTGGTGTTGAGATATTGGGTGAAAATATTCTCCCAGTTCTGGTTACTTTGCTTGAGCCAGTTATATTACAAACATCATCAACTTTTTCTTCTTCGATCCAAGCATCTTGTTTTATCCCATGATAAAATACCTCAGCACCATAGTTCTAAGGCACCGCCTTGTTTAAAGAGTAGGGAATTGGTTCGGGATTGGTAATTATTAAGAGAGCAACAGTTGGTTCATTTGAAATCCTAATAGGACCTTTGGAGGTGATCCTAAGATGATTGTTTGAGATGGTAATAATGGAGAGATCTTCACATTTGTTAGTCAAACTTTAGGCAAGCGGAGTCTTCTCAAATAGAATTTCATGGCTATCCATCAGGCGTTGAATGCCTTCCTTCATCCCTTCGTATCCATTGAGTTGTTTAGTACGGCAAACACAGTCCTTTACACAGCCAAGGAAGATCCCAACTTTCAACAGGTTCTTTTTGATGATATTCAGCGGAGTAGTCAAGTCTTCAACAGAGGTAACAAAACTTGTATCTTCAACGACATTAACACCCTTGCTATGATTTGGCATAGGTGCGGTGATTACATTTAGATTTGGAGGAGGATAGAACTTAATAGTCTTGTTATCAATCAAATCATGGATTTTATTCTTCAAGGCCCAGCATTGGTCAATCTCATGCCCGAGGCTGTTTGAGTGGTAAGCACATTTAGCGTTCGGGTTATACTTTGGTGAAGAGGTATCAGGGTTGGCAGAAGGATCGCACAATGTCACTAAATTATCATTTAGAAAATGTTGAAGGGCTTGAGATAGTGACATGCCTAATCTCGTAAATTGTCTTCTCGGAGTTTTGAAACATTGATGATTTGCAGATGGTGTTGGAGTAGGAGTTGGATTGGAGGTTCAGACAGCGTTAACAGACTGATGATTATTCTTCTTGGTACGGGCCCTTGCCCCGTACACAACATTGATTTCCTTCTTTGCAGCAAAAGGTTTCTTGACAGGATTAGAAGTGGAGGAAGATGCCATAGAGATCTTCCCACTTTTGATGCGACTTTCAACTCTTTCACCAGTTAAGATTAACTCGGTGAATCCGGAAGAGGAACAACCTACCAACAAGTTAAAGAATGGACCAGATAAAGTGCCCATAAACATGTCAATGTGCTCTCTATCAGTCAAAGGTGGTTGAACCCTACTGGCCAGGTCTCTCCACTTTTGTGTATATTCTTTAAATCCTTCATTCTTCCCCATTGTCATATCTTGCAACTAGACACTTGTTGGCGCCAAGTCGGTGTTATACTAGTACTAATGGTAGAAGGTGGTAGCTAAATCCTCCCAAGTATTGATGCAAGACCCATCCAACCGGTAGAACCATTATAGTTGCGTTCCGGTTAAGCTCTCTTGGAAAAAGTGAACCCAAAGTTTCTTATCAGCAGTGTGTGGCTGTATCTTGCGCACATAAGATTTTAGGTGAAGTTTAGGAGAAGAAACTCCATCATACTTTTCAAAGACTAGTATTTTGAATTTATGGGGAATGACAACCCCAGAGATCAAACCCAAATCATTAAAATCTAAACCGGGGATGGCTTGGATCTCGACGGCCTTCAATTTGTCTTCTAACTAGTTATACTTGATATCCGCGGGTGGATACTGCTCATCAAAATAATCATCATCAAACGTCTGATCATTAACACATCCAGCTTGGGTACTCTTAACCTCAACAATCTGATTTTCGTCCTCTTTAGATGAGTCTTCCACTACTGGGATCTGACGAACCGAATCTTTGAACCTTCTACCCAAATTGATCAGAGCTTTCTTCTTGGGCTTCTTCTTAACTTCCTGCAATTCCATCATGTCTTACTGCCCCTTGGCTAGGGCCAGTAGAGTTTCTTGGAATTGATATTTTTGTGCCTGGAGATCCTTCACAGTTTTCTCTAGATCCATCTTGCTGAAATAAACAGCAGAAAGATAAGGAAACCTGTTATGCAAAAACCTGTCATGTTATGATGCAAGGAATATGTATATGTGTGATACGGTGGGAGAACTGACTTGTGTTTTGCGTTCGTATTCGCACTTGTGCGGTTTAGCAAGAGTCGCCACCGACTTTTTATTTTATCCTAAAGGAAAGGTTAAAAAAGCACAGCAAAAAACCTTTTGAGATATTTCGTGGGATCGGGGGGTAGATTATGAAAAGGGAAGGTATTAGCACCCTTTCCATCCATGGTTATCCATGGGCTCTTAGTTACTTGGTTTTTTAGATCACTTGCCTTGTTTTTCGATTGCTTTGAAAATGGTGTGTGTGTGGGTGCTTTTGAAAATGTTTTGGAAAAAGATGCCTTGTCTTAGGCAACTAATGTATTTGACTCGTGATTGAGTGTTTTACAAAAGTGTGAATCTTTTCGAAAAGATGTTTTCAAATGTTTTTGAGAGTTTGTTTGAAAGTGTTGTGGGTTGTGGTTTTTTGAAAAGAAGGCAAGTGTTTTTGCAAATTGATCTCAAGTACCTAAGAGTTTTGTCTACCCTATTGTACTAAAAGGTTTTTGTTATGTTTTAACCCCTTTTAACAATTTTGTTCTACCATTGAAATTGGTAGACAATCTTGCGTTTTAGGAAGTTTGTTCGGGACGGGCGCGGGTCATCGTATGGACCATGGATGCAATGGTGCCAAGTGTCTTTGGCAATTTGTTTTGAAGGTACTATGATCATTCCGTTTAGGCAACACTTTGAGGGACTTATGATCATTTGATTTTGTTTTGCCAAAGATACTCGACGTGCAAGCATGGCCCATTTGAAAGGCAACATGTGGGATTACCCTAGAGGGTGCAAGTGTGATTGTGTATTGATTACATGTATTTGTCTTGTATTAGGTTATCTAGCGTTTGATTTTATGTACATGCAAACCCTAGGTCTAACCATAGTATAATTGGAAAACTGTAAATTGCGGAATGTAAAATCTACGCTATTACAAAATAGTGTCCGGGAGTGGGGGTATAAATGTACAAAAGGGGATGAGACTTATAGTATCCAATAAGTTACAACCAAATCGAATTTGCGATCAAAACGTAAATATCGAATATACAAATATAAGATAAAAATGTGTATAGGGCAATGTGAATGTATTTGTGTAAGTGTACATGTATATGTATTGTGTGTAATTATTTACAGGAGCGAAATGTGAAATTGAAGCGTATTAGGGTTTTTGACCTAGATATGTATATTTAATGAATCTGTGATTTGTATCTTTAATTATGTACAAAAAGAAAAATGTTTTAACTTAAATGTTCAAGTTTTAATTAAGAAATGTATCTTTATTTGTTTATATACAAAAAGTATTTTAATCAAATGTTTGTGAATTTTAATATTAGAGAAAAAATGTATTTCTATTATTATGTACAAATATGTATGTTAATTAAAAAGTTTTCAATTATATGATAAAAAAAGGTATTTTATTATTTTATATACAAATATATACTTAAAAAAGATATTTTAACTATATGATAAAAAAATGTATAATATGTACAAATGTATTTTAATCAAGTATTTAGAAATTAAATTATGCAACTATGTACAAAACATATTTTAATTAAAAGGAATAGGAAATCATTTTTAATTTTAAGCACATGATATAAATGTATTTATTATTTTATGTACAAAATGATTTAAATTAGGTATTTCATATATTTAGTATTAATGTGATTTTGTAATAATAAAAAAGTGTTTGTATGATTTTGTGATAAAAAAAAATGAGTTTACATAATATAAAGAAAAGAAGTTAGTATTAATGTTAATGATTTTGTTGGGCTTTGGAGAGAATCAGAAACGGGTCAGGCCCATTGATCTTGAAACAACGTTTAGGGTTAGGCGCTTGTTCAGTTGGAAATACTTTAGGGTTCGAGCGCGCCGTTTGCTGGGTTTCGTCTTCTCCATCTTCATCTTCCTGAGCAGCTCATCCCTCCGGCCACCGGTGTTGCTCCCAAACCTCTCTTCCCTCCATAGCACGGTCTCATTGTCCTCTTGATACAAGGTTTGCTTTCAGTGTTTATGTTCTTATGAATTTGTGTGTGCTGTTTTAATTTGAGTTTTGATTCTTAAATCTGTGATATTGTGAGGTGGTGGAGAAAAAGAGGGAGAAAGCTCACTACCTGACCTTGGAGATGGAGGAGAGGCGGGGAAGTGGCGCTCAGGAGGCCGGAACGAGCGGAGGGGGATTCGCGCGATTCTTCGCTTCTGATGACCCTGGTATCTTTTATCTTTTCGCCATTTTCTAGGGTTTGATGATTAGCTTAGCTGAGAAACCCTCTTGAAACAATTCACTTCTTTATCTCTTCTTTGCTACTGTGTACACGTTGCCTTTGATACTTTTGCTCTGAATTGTTGTCTTGAACTGTCGTTGCTTGGACGAACTTTCTCTCTTCTTCTTGAACGCTGTATACTTGTTTGTATTGCCCTGTGATGATCTCAGAGGTCTGAGGGCCTAGGTTGCCTTTGAATTGTTGCTTCAAATTGTTGCCTTGAACTGGATGTCTTCTGAGATTTTTGTTGAGCTGGATGCCTTCTGAGATTTTTGTTGAGCTGGATGAACTTTCTCTCTTCTTCTTGAATGCTGTATACTTGTTTGTGTTGCCCAGTGATGTTTTACTGAGGGCTTTTAGGCTTGAGATGCTATGGCTTTGAGTTTGATAGGCATGGTGAATTTGCTTCAAGCAAGGTTGTGATATTTCAGGTTACGGTTGGTATTGGTTTTGACAGTTGGTAATGGTAGGTTGTGAGTTTAGACTGGTCTTTGGGTTCATGGTTCTTTGACAGGTTAATGATTGTTTGTGGTTTAAGCTTTGACAGGATGAGGCTGAGGCGGGTTATGAGTTTGGTTTATCAGGTTTTTCTTTAGTTCCCTTTTGCTTCAGGTTTGAACTTAGTTCTTGGTTTGGATGTTGTATATACAGGTTAAAGGCTTTGGGATATGTTTTTGGTAAAAGATGATGCAGGTTCTGGTTTATGTGAAAATGCTTAACAGTTTTTTTAGTTTGTATATTTTTTTTCTCTCCTTGAACTGTGTTGTACTGGCCTGTGTATCTTTTCTTTTGAGTTTGTATCTTTTCTGTCTTGTTATCCTGCCTATGCCTAAGACCTGAACTCTTATCTTATCTCTCTTTTTCTCTCCAAAGTACAGTTAAGAATTTAATATGATTTATGTTGTACTTTTGGTTCTGAAGGGGCCCCTTCTTGTTTGGGAAATGATGATTAAGATCTTAGCTTGCATAACACACTACTTGACTGCATCCTCTTTATCTCTTTTTTTTGACAGTTTTGTGTGCTTTTATTGATATCTTCCAAAATCTTTTATGACAGCCTTGGCACTCTGTGATATCTTTTCCAAAATCTTTTTATTGGCAGCCTTGAGTAGACTTATACTTTTGACAGTAAATTGCTCTTTTGCTTTTGATAGAAAGTGGAATTGGATTTTTCAGTTTAGTTTGGATTTGAACTATGCAGTTTGAACTTTGGATTTTATGCATTTGACATTTGCATTTATGAATAAAAATCTTCCCTCTTTGTGAACCGGGAGAAATCCCGTGATTTGCAGAGAGGGTCAACTGATCCCAGTCAGTGGCCTCTAATGATGAGCAAATTTTAACTGTCCTTTTTTATTCAACTGCTTTCTGACTTTTCTTCTTCTTTTTGCAGATAAAAAATGGAGCACCGGAGCGGAGTGAAGAATGAAGAATATTAGAAATAGGATAGCTTTTATTTTATTTAATATTTAAATTAATGTAAATTATTGTTTGTAATTTAAATTATAAACAACATTTGTACAAATAATTTAAATATCAATAAAATCTAAATTACCCAATTAATTCTAATTTTCTTTCTTTATTGTTTATTTATTTATTTAAAACTCTTTGAATTAAAACAATTGAAAAATAAATTTCAATCATTCAATTTTAGAATAATAAATAACTTAAATAAAAACAACATTGATCAATTAAACCTGTCTCTTCCAATATCCAAAGCAAAGTAGCAGTCAACCAAAATAAACTGATCAAGCGCATTCCTTCTTCACTGATTTGCCATAAACACTGTGAATCCAATACTGCATACTGTATTTGACTGGCTCAAAGAAAACAACATGAATTCAAACCACTGTCTCTTTCACTGATTAAATTATAAACAATGCAAATTCAACCCGAATCTCGGAATAAACGGCAAAGTGCTGTGGAATTTTAACCTTTCTGAGAACATGCCCATAAAACCCTTAATTCCTGATTAAATGCCAAATAACGCCCGCCTGATCAAAATTGAACCCAAAATCAACCAAAACCCTGAGCCAACTGTTTGAAATAATTCAGAGTCCTGAAAATCAATAAAACCCTAATTTTGCTTGACTGTCAAGAAAAGTCCATTTGTCCGATTCTTGTGCCAGTTTGAAAAATCAGGAAAGGCTTGAAGCTGAGATTTCTTGGGGAAAAAATGCGAGGGCAAATTTTGGGGTACAACAGTTGCCCCTGTTCAATCTTCTTGGACCTGAAGAGTTAGATTGGTAAGTTTGCCTTTCGCGACTTGAAGGTAAAAGAAGATTGGACACTAAAGTGCCCAGAAAATTTGCACTCGGCGGTGTGATGGTAGATGTGAATGGGCTTAAAGATGCCATTTGGTGATGGGCTTAAAGATGCCATCTGGTGCGAGAGAATTTTGTCGGAGGATGGGCTTAGAGATGCCATCTGAGAATGGGCTTACAGATGCCATTCGGCGTCTGCTGGTAGGAGGATGGGCTTATAGATGCCATCTGGACATGTTGAACTGTATGTCAAAAGTGAGTGGACAAGTGTCAGAAGGGCCTCCATGTTTCGGAACATCTCTGAATCGGGGTCCGAACAAGCAACAGATTGACGTCCATGTCTTGGAGAATCTGTAAACTATTTTCAGGAGTTGGGACTGAACAAGCAATGGAGCAGCATCCGTTGTTGGGAAGCGTCCGTAAACTATTTTCAGAAGTCTGAACAAGTTGGTAGATTGACATCCGTTGTTGGGAAGAATCCGTAAACCGTTTTCAGGAAGTGAGAAGAGTCTGAATCAGTTGGTAGATTGACATCCGTTGTAGGGAAGAATCCGTAAACTGTTTTCAGAAGTTTGAGAAGAGTCTGAACAAGTTGGTAGATTGACATCCGTTGTTGGGAAGAATCCGTAAACTATTTTCAGGAGTCTTGAAGTTGAAGAGGAACCGGTGTAAGGTTTCTGCTGATGCGTCTGAATGAATCTGGAATAAGTATCAGAATGTCGCCGTGTCCGGGTCACATCTGAACTATTTCTGGATGAATCTCGGGAGATGATCTTTGTCTGTCAACTGATCTTACCTGAAAAGGCAAAGGGTTAGTTGTATGCAATGTTATGATGCATGATGCAATGTACGTGACATGAATGAATGCGATGAATGCGCATGTAAGCTGATGAGCTAATCTTGCCGAGGATACATGAATCTGAGATGGCTGAAGATAAAAACATCTTGACTGCTGCCGGGGAAAATAAATCCTTGGCTGTCGCTGGGGAAGAGAATTCCTGATGACCTCTACTGGGGGGTTCCAAACTAGTAGACTCATGCTGGGGGGGCCAGATTGAGAATCTTCGGCTTGATGGGAAGTAACTCTGGCGACTTCACTGGGGAACTCAAGATTTGTCCTCCCAAAACTCTGCGGGGAGAAGGTTCAATGGTCTGGCTCCGCTGGGGATACTGAAGCTTAAACTCTGAGGGGAATTGAATTCCGGAGGATTCTCCGGCTGGGGATTGAAAAGATAAGTTACTGCTGGGGAATTTTGATGAACTCCGCTGGGGATAGGGAGAACTTTGGCGAGCGCGATCTTCCGTGGTTGTTAGCTTGAGAAGAATCTGAACAAGCGATAGGTTAACATCCGTTTACTTGGAGAACCCGTGAACTATTTTCAGAAATCTTGAAGTTGAATCAGCAATAGAGCCGCATCCGTTGTTGGGAAGCGTCCGTAAACTGTTTTCAACGGTTGAGAGGAGTCTGAACAAGTTGGTAGATTAACATCCGTTGTTGGGAAGAATCCGTAAACTTGTTTCAGAAGTCTTGAAGAGGAACCGGTGTAGGGCTTCCTGAAGATGAGCTTGTGTAAAACTGCATCGGTTTTGAACACTTTTGACATTCGAATGCCCCAAGTGGTGATGTAGATAAATTCCTGGCTTATTACAGGTGTTGGTCTACAATCGGTCGTTCACAGATGTTTCCTGGATTGTTACAGGTGTTGATCTGGAATTCTTCAGACATGCCCTGGCTGGATACAGGAATCAAATCTAGAAAGGTGATAGTTGATAGATATGCCCTGGCTGGATACAGGAATCGAATCTTCAAACTCTTCAGACGTGCCCTGGCTAGATACAGGAATCGAGTCTGGAAATGTGGTCAACAGATATGCCCTGGCTGGATACAGGAGTCGAATCTGGAAACAGTCGTCAACAGATATGCCCTGGCTAGATACAGGAATCGAATCTTCGAACTCTTCAGACGTGCCCTGGATAGATACAGGAATCGAGTCTGGAAATGTGGTCAACAGATATGCCCTGGCTGGATACAGGAGTCGAATCTGGAAATGTTGTAGTTGATAGATATGCCCTGGCTGGATACAGGAATCGAATCTGGAAACTCTTCAGACGTGCCCTGGCTAGATACAGGAATCGAGTCTGGAAATGAAGTAGTTGATTTGTTGAACACTTTTGACATTCGAATTCCCCAAGTGGTTGTGAAGGAGTCTTGAATCAGATTACTCTGCATATTGAGAGATTTCTTGAAATCTTGACTGGACTGCCCCAGGTTAACTGAACTTTGAAAGATCTGTTGGACCTTGACTGGACTGCCCCAGGTTAACTGAACTTTGAAAGATCTGTTGGACCTTGACTGGACTGCCCCAGGTTAATTGGATTGTGACATGTCATGCCCCTTGTTGATAGGAGATTTGATGGAAGTGTCATCCTCTTGAAGTGATTTTGACTTACTGAGAGAGTTTTCGTTCCTCCGAACAATCGCTGTATGAACTTCTTCGCTGTCAAACAAAAAGGTCAAATGCAGACAGTGATATTCGAATAATGCAAAGTTTATGTTTGTCTCGAAGTTTTGAAAAATGCGTTTTTTAGCAGAAAACTTTTCATAAGACAAGTTAACACAAGATTTAGAGCAAAGTCCTACAGGAGTCAGGATACCTTTTGTAACAGTATGCTTTCGAACTAACCCATGCTTCAATTAGGACTTTTAAAGGGTTGTAACGTGGCCTGGTTCACAGTTTAAGAAACAAAGGATAAAGGATCAAAGTATATTTGTACCCACCCGCTCTTCGTGATGTTCTTCAACCTAAGCTCAGTTAATTGTGCGTCACACTCTGTTTTGAGTTTGGAACGACTTTTAGGCGATGGTTCACCAGTTTGAATTTGGGAGACAATCATCATCTCCTTTTTTCTTTTTCAACATTTTTCATGTTGTTGAGGATTTTGTAATGACCTCACTATTTTGATTTTGATTTGTTATCCCTAACTTTTGCCTGACTGTTACCGTTTTCGGGATTACTGTCAGCGGGATGCCCCAGCTTTCTTAAGCCTCCTTTATAGGTTTTGGTTTGGTGGGCTTTTCTCTTTTGAGAGATTGACTGTCTATGTGATAGGGAACCACCCTTGTCTTTTGATTCCAAAGGAATGCTTTCTCTTTTTTGACGTCGTTCGTTGTATTACAAACTGAGAGTTTGCGACTTCAATGCGCATTTTCTTTTGAATTAACTGAGATACTACCCTGCCCCGGGTTTATATCAAAGGTTTCGATTGTTTAGAACAGAAAACTCCTACTTCTTTGGCTCGAAGGGGTTGACTAGGGATTAACTTCCTTATAACTCCAGTGTTTGGGAATTGAAAGAAATGCCTGTACATCATCAGCACGGTCCGTTCAAAAGCATACTGTATAAGATCATGGTATTGTTTTGTCATCCTCCTTCTAAAGGCTTACAGCTTTTTTATCAAGAGTCAGATATCATAAAGAAAAGCATAAGAGTAGTGAAACGAATGGATGAATTCAAGACAAACATATGCAATGCATTAATGAAAACAGAGTTTTAACATCAACAGATAATTGTTTGACAGCAAAAGAAATTACAACTTTGAAAATTCAAAAAGAAGCAAAAGTCTCTCAGCTCGAGCTTCGTCACTTCAAGTGGAGAACCCTCTAACGGAAGATTTTCATCTCGCCGTTTGGCATGAATTCCAGCACCCCAATGTCGATCAGATCTTGAATCTTGTTCTTCAAGGCCCAACAGTCGTTGGTGCCGTGTCCCGGGCTGTAGGAGTGGTAAACACAGACTGCGTCGGGATTATAGTGAGGAGAGGAGATATTGGGCTTCTGAGGAGGATCCTTTATGGTAAGCAAATTGACCTCCAACAGGCGCTTCAGTATGAAAAAAGATGGTATTTTAGTCTCCGTAAACTGTCTTCCCGACTTTTCTTGCTTACGTCGATTCCCCCGTTGACGCTGGCGAGGTTGTTGATGGGTTTGTGACCCTGAAGCAAGTAAAGGAGCTTTCCCCTTGTCTTCTTGAGTTGATGGAGGCTGAGCGGTGACTTGCTCTTCGACCTCAGATGTTTGCCCCAGTTGGTTGTTTGGAAGCAGTTGGCGGACAAGAACTCTGAGTTCCTCTTGTCTTTGAGATAGGTCTTGGATGAGAGCCATCTGGCCCACCAACTGTCCCATCATTTGAGTCCTCAGTGTTGTCAGATCAAACTGCAGCTCCGCAATCTGATCACTCCTGGCATTGTTGGAATTCCCCAGGCCTTTGGTGAGGAGAGCTTTCATCTCTTCTTGCCCCAGAGACAAGTTCAGGAACATCTCCTGCAGCTGAGCAGTCTGGTCTTGGATGTCTTTGACAGACCTTTCTAGAGCCATCTCTTGCTGAAATAGACAGCAGGAGAGTAAGGAAACCTGAAAAAGGAAAGATTGTCAAAATGAAATGCATGATATGTGGATGCATGCTTTCAAGGATCTCTTGGGGTAAACACAAGAAAAATGTTAGAGGTTGAACCCTGCTCTTGGATTGGAGATCTCTGTACCGGTGGGCGTCCTTCCACGAGAATCAAGCTCACCAGGTCGAGTGGGTCATAGCCACTGATTCAAGTTGTTGTTCTTGGACTTTGATTGGAGAGCTTTGTATCGGTGGACGTCCTTCCACGAGAATCAAGCTCACCATGTCGAGTGGGTCATAGCCACTGATTCAAGTTGTTGCACTTGAACTTTGACTGGATTGGTTAGAGGAGAAACCCCCTTGCCCCTTGATAGATGTCTGGTTCAACGTAATCCTGCATCAACAGAACCCTCGAGATCCTTGAAATGGTTATTGAAAATGCTATGGTATGATGTCATGATGTTATGTACATGTATGCGGAAAGCAAGTGAGTGTATATACAGGCAAACATATTCACACAAAGCAAACAAGTCCTTAGGTTCAGGCTTGCATGAGGTTCAGGTACTACCCTCTTTCAGTTTGTTGGTTAAAACCTGTCCTATCAAAAGTAACCGGGTTCTAGAGGTCCCAATATCACTGGATTGCTTTCATTGTTCATCGTTTCGATTTAGCCACTGAACTGGCGACCGAAATATTCCAGGAAAGCAACCCTCAATTGAGTGTAGTATCGAGTATCAACCAACCTCGGACTGCACCAAAGTCAGTTATCTCACTACCCTAAAAAAGGCAAAGATGGTTCGATTAAGGTTCCTAAGGTCAGTTGATGCTTCGCGACACCACGCGGCGGCCCCGTACTCTCCTTGACTGAACTCAAGGGTTACCGGTACGCACCAAAGTGCCACATCAACGTAGCAGACTGCTTCAACCATGTCGGTATACCCCGCACAGTTCCCTCACAGCCTTGTTGCTACTTTCTAAGAAGGTATCCCCAGATCCGGGTTAGGATCTATAAAACTCCGATACAAAGCCCACAAATGTAAAGCAATCAATTGAAAGTAAAGGTGATCTAAACCCTAAGGTAACCCCACTTTTAGAATACTCCCCAGCAGAGTCGCCAGTTCTGTGATACGGTGGGAGAACTGACTTGTGTTTTGCGTTCGTATTCGCACTTGTGCGGTTTAGCAAGAGTCGCCACCGACTTTTTATTTTATCCTAAAGGAAAGGTTAAAAAAGCACAGCAAAAAACCTTTTGAGATATTTCGTGGGTTCGGGGGGTAGATTATGAAAAGGGAAGGTATTAGCACCCTTTCCATCCATGGTTATCCATGGGCTCTTAGTTACTTGGTTTTTTAGATCACTTGCCTTGTTTTTCGATTGCTTTGAAAATGGTGTGTGTGTGGGTGCTTTTGAAAATGTTTTGGAAAAAGATGCCTTGTCTTAGGCAACTAATGTATTTGACTCGTGATTGAGTGTTTTACAAAAGTGTGAATCTTTTCGAAAAGATGTTTTCAAATGTTTTTGAGAGTTTGTTTGAAAGTGTTGTGGGTTGTGGTTTTTTGAAAAGAAGGCAAGTGTTTTTGCAAATTGATCTCAAGTAACTAAGAGTTTTGTCTACCCTATTGTACTCAAAGGTTTTTGTTATGTTTTAACCCCTTTTAACAATTTTGTTCTACCATTGAAATTGGTAGACAATCTTGTGTTTTAGGAAGTTTGTTCGGGACGGGCGCGGGTCATCGTATGGACCATGGATGCAATGGTGCCAAGTGTCTTTAGCAATTTGTTTTGAAGGGACTATGATCATTCCGTTTAGGCAACACTTTGAGGGACTTATGATCATTTGATTTTGTTTTGCCAAAGATACTCGACGTGCAAGCATGGCCCATTTGAAAGGCAACATGTGGGATTACCCTAGAGGGTGCAAGTGTGATTGTGTATTGATTACATGTATTTGTCTTGTATTAGGTTATCTAGCGTTTGATTTTATGTACATGCAAACCCTAGGTCTAACCATAGTATAATTGGAAAACTGTAAATTGCGGAATGTAAAATCTACGCTATTACAAAATAGTGTCCGGGAGTGGGGGTATAAATGTACAAAAGGGGATGAGACTTATAGTATCCAATAAGTTACAACCAAATCGAATTTGCGATCAAAACGTAAATATCGAATATACAAATATAAGATAAAAATGTGTATAGGGCAATGTGAATGTATTTGTGTAAGTGTACATGTATATGTATTGTGTGTAATTATTTATAGGTGCGAAATGTGAAATTGAAGCGTATTAGGGTTTTTGACCTAGATATGTATATTTAATGAATCTGTGATTTGTATCTTTAATTATGTACAAAAAGAAAAATGTTTTAACTTAAATGTTCAAGTTTTAATTAAGAAATGTATCTTTATTTGTTTATATACAAAAAGTATTTTAATCAAATGTTTGTGAATTTTAATATTAGAGAAAAAATGTATTTCTATTATTATGTACAAATATGTATGTTAATTAAAAAGTTTTCAATTATATGATAAAAAAGGTATTTTATTATTTTATATACAAATATATACTTAAAAAAGATATTTTAACTATATGATAAAAAAATGTATAATATGTACAAATGTATTTTAATCAAGTATTTAGAAATTAAATTATGCAACTATGTACAAAACATATTTTAATTAAAAGGAATAGGAAATCATTTTTAATTTTAAGCACATGATATAAATGTATTTATTATTTTATGTACAAAATGATTTAAATTAGGTATTTCATATATTTAGTATTAATGTGATTTTGTAATAATAAAAAAGTGTTTGTATGATTTTGTGATAAAAAAAAATGAGTTTACATAATATAAAGAAAAGAAGTTAGTATTAATGTTAATGATTTTGTTGGGCTTTGGAGAGAATCAGAAACGGGTCAGGCCCATTGATCTTGAAACAACGTTTAGGGTTAGGCGCTTGTTCAGTTGGAAATACTTTAGGGTTCGAGCGCGCCGTTTGCTGGGTTTCGTCTTCTCCATCTTCATCTACCTGAGCAGCTCATCCCTCCGGCCACCGGTGTTGCTCCCAAACCTCTCTTCCCTCCATAGCACGGTCTCATTGTCCTCTTGATACAAGGTTTGCTTTCAGTGTTTATGTTCTTATGAATTTGCGTGTGCTGTTTTAATTTGAGTTTTGATTCTTAAATCTGTGATATTGTGAGGTGGTGGAGAAAAAGAGGGAGAAAGCTCACTACCTGACCTTGGAGATGGAGGAGAGGCGGGGAAGTGGCGCTCAGGAGGCCGGAACGAGCGGAGGGGGATTCGCGCGATTCTTCGCTTCTGATGACCCTGGTATCTTTTATCTTTTCGCCATTTTCTAGGGTTTGATGATTAGCTTAGCTGAGAAACCCTCTTGAAACAATTCACTTCTTTATCTCTTCTTTGCTACTGTGTACACGTTGCCTTTGATACTTTTGCTCTGAATTGTTGTCTTGAACTGTCGTTGCTTGGACGAACTTTCTCTCTTCTTCTTGAACGCTGTATACTTGTTTGTATTGCCCTGTGATGATCTCAGAGGTCTGAGGGCCTAGGTTGCCTTTGAATTGTTGCTTCGAATTGTTGCCTTGAACTGGATGTCTTCTGAGATTTTTGTTGAGCTGGATGCCTTCTGAGATTTTTGTTGAGCTGGATGAACTTTCTCTCTTCTTCTTGAATGCTGTATACTTGTTTGTGTTCCCCAGTGATGTTTTACTGAGGGCTTTTAAGCTTGAGATGCTATGGCTTTGAGTTTGATAGGCATGGTGAATTTGCTTCAAGCAAGGTTGTGATATTTCAGGTTACGGTTGGTATTGGTTTTGACAGTTGGTAATGGTAGGTTGTGAGTTTAGACTGGTCTTTGGGTTCATGGTTCTTTGACAGGTTAATGATTGTTTGTGGTTTAAGCTTTGACAGGATGAGGCTGAGGCGGGTTATGAGTTTGGTTTATCAGGTTTTTCTTTAGTTCCCTTTTGCTTCAGGTTTGAACTTAGTTCTTGGTTTGGACGTTGTATATACAGGTTAAAGGCTTTGGGATATGTTTTTGGTAAAAGATGATGCAGGTTCTGGTTTATGTGAAAATGCTTAACAGTTTTTTTAGTTTGTATATTTTTTTTCTCTCCTTGAACTGTGTTGTACTGGCCTGTGTATCTTTTCTTTTGAGTTTGTATCTTTTCTGTCTTGTTATCCTGCCTATGCCTAAGACCTGAACTCTTATCTTATCTCTCTTTTTCTCTCCAAAGTACCGTTAAGAATTTAATATGATTTATGTTGTACTTTTGGTTCTGAAGGGGCCCCTTCTTGTTTGGGAAATGATGATTAAGATCTTAGCTTGCATAACACACTACTTGACTGCATCCTCTTTATCTCTTTTTTTTGACAGTTTTGTGTGCTTTTATTGATATCTTCCAAAATCTTTTATGACAGCCTTGGCACTCTGTGATATCTTTTCCAAAATCTTTTTATTGGCAGCCTTGAGTAGACTTATACTTTTGACAGTAAATTGCTCTTTTGCTTTTGATAGAAAGTGGAATTGGATTTTTCAGTTTAGTTTGGATTTGAACTATGCAGTTTGAACTTTGGATTTTATGCATTTGACATTTGCATTTATGAATAAAAATCTTCCCTCTTTGTGAACCGGGAGAAATCCCGTGATTTACAGAGAGGGTCAACTGATCCCAGTCAGTGGCCTCTAATGATGAGCAAATTTTAACTGTCCTTTTTTATTCAACTGCTTTCTGACTTTTCTTCTTCTTTTTGCAGATAAAAAATGGAGCACCGGAGCGGAGTGAAGAATGAAGAATATTAGAAATAGGATAGCTTTTATTTTATTTAATATTTAAATTAATGTAAATTATTGTTTGTAATTTAAATTATAAACAACATTTGTACAAATAATTTAAATATCAATAAAATCTAAATTACCCAATTAATTCTAATTTTCTTTCTTTATTGTTTATTTATTTATTTAAAACTCTTTGAATTAAAACAATTGAAAAATAAATTTCAATCATTCAATTTTAGAATAATAAATAACTTAAATAAAAACAACATTGATCAATTAAACCTGTCTCTTCCAATATCCAAAGCAAAGTAGCAGTCAACCAAAATAAACTGATCAAGCGCATTCCTTCTTCACTGATTTGCCATAAACACTGTGAATCCAATACTGCATACTGTATTTGACTGGCTCAAAGAAAACAACATGAATTCAAACCACTGTCTCTTTCACTGATTAAATTATAAACAATGCAAATTCAACCCGAATCTCGGAATAAACGGCAAAGTGCTGTGGAATTTTAACCTTTCTGAGAACATGCCCATAAAACCCTTAATTCCTGATTAAATGCCAAATAACGCCCGCCTGATCAAAATTGAACCCAAAATCAACCAAAACCCTGAGCCAACTGTTTGAAATAATTCAGAGTCCTGAAAATCAATAAAACCCTAATTTTGCTTGACTGTCAAGAAAAGTCCATTTGTCCGATTCTTGTGCCAGTTTGAAAAATCAGGAAAGGCTTGAAGCTGAGATTTCTTGGGGAAAAAATGCGAGGGCAAATTTTGGGGTACAACAATATGCAAATGATTTCAAGGATTTATGGAATTTAAATTTGTATAGA
Organism: Vicia faba; assembly: GCA_948472305.1. Taxonomy (NCBI): domain Eukaryota; kingdom Viridiplantae; phylum Streptophyta; class Magnoliopsida; order Fabales; family Fabaceae; genus Vicia; species Vicia faba. Next base: position 1,504,936,326 of record OX451735.1, on the reverse strand, counting down.
CAAAAGAATGAACAAACGTCAATTTTCATTAATTAATTCAAAAGATTACAAAATGCCTCTTGGGCTTACAAAATAACTTTCTAAGATAAAAATACTAAATGTATCCTCTTCGGCGCGAGATAGGCATTCACACTTTGCTCTTCTTGTAGCTGCTTTGTAAGCTCTAAGACCCTCTTCTCTCTAGCATAGAATTGAGCTTCTAAAGTATCTCGTTCTTCCTTTAGCTGAATCCAACCTTTTTGCAAGTCTTCGAGATAAGTTGGCATGTCGAGGTGGAGGATGGTTTAAGGAACATTTCCTTCAACCACAGGTTCCATAATGATTGGTAAGATAGAGGGATAAGGCATCACAAGTTTCTGAGCACGAGCTCGTACCCACTTAAGATAAGGCTCGAGGGGAATGAAATTCTTGTGTCCCAGCGTCTTACTGTTCACCTTGCTTACCATCTTCCAATCTTGTATAAACCTTTGGCGGTAACCTTGATTGTTTCTCTCGTTGTCGCATACCACTCCTTAAATGAGCATCTCATGTGGACCATCCCTTCAGGCGTAACCAAACTATCGTAAGGCTAAACAATGGTTGTAAGTGACACCTCCTCTAATGCCAAGTAAAGGGACATTATGGAATTCACCACAGCGTTCGATGATAGTAACATTCTCCAAGGATCGGGAACACCAATGAACATTTGAATGTATGAGCGTCATCAACCTATGGGACCACCTCAAACCTTGCTCGTTCTTTAACATAGATCGAGGAAGATGTGAAATAAACCATATTACCAAGATAGGAGTGCAACACATGAGGATTCCTCTCTTTCTCATAGTGCGAGAGTGAAAGGAATGAAGGATATCTCCCAACAGAGTAGGCTCTGGATTGTGAGACATGAAGACTTTGACAGTGTTTACATCTATGAGTTGGTCAAGGTTTGGAAACAAAACCATCCCATAGATGATAAGGGCTAAGATTTCTTCAAAAGCTTGTAAGTCCAAAGAGTTCCAACAATCTTGAGCTTTCTTGAACAAGAACTTAGCCAAGAAACCTTTGACACCACTTCTTGTTTCCCAATTAGTTGTGATATCAGATTGTTGCAAGTGTAATTCTTGGGCAATCTCTTCAGGTTTTGGATCTCTTTCCGTACCGTTTAAGGGTAGTTGATTGAGAATGGGAATCCTCAAGAGTTGTGATAATTCTTCCAAAGTTGGCACAAGTTAATAATCAGGAAAAGTGAAGCAATGGTGTAGAGGATTAAACAATTGGAAGAGCACCTTCATCATATCTTCATCAGTATTGTAGGTAACCAAGTTTAGGAGGCAATCATGTCTTTTGGTGAATGGAGAATTCTCAGGAACCCTTGATGCTAACTCTTTGAGTTGAGGAGGAATCCTTATGAGATTGACTTGGATAGTATTCCTGCGGATAGAAGCCATGTCCTATAAAACAGAATAAATATAAATCCCAAAAATCCTTGAAATGGTTAGTGAGAATGAGTATGATGTTATGATGTTTATGATGTCATGTACAAGTAAGTATATACAAATAAGGTAAACTAGTCCTTAGGTTTAGGCTTGCATGGAGTCTCATAGGTAAGTACCCTCTTGAAGTTTAGTTGGCTCAAACCTGCCCTAGAAATAGTAACCGGGTTCTAAGGGATCTCAATATCATTGATTTGTCTTCTCGGGTACTGTTTCAGCGTAAGCCTCTTTCACGGCGACCGAAATATCCCGAAAATCAAACCTCAATGAGTGTAGTATCGAGTATCTATCAACTTCATACAACACCAAAGTCGGTCATCTCACTACGTCCTAATGGCCAAGTTGGTCAAGTAAATGCTCTAAAAGTAAGTTAGTGTTTCATGACATCACTCAGCGGCCTCGTATTCTTCTTGACTACTCAAGGGCTACCGGTATTCATAAATATGTCACACTAACGTAGCTATTGCTTAGACTATGTCGGTATACCCCACACAGTTTCCATAATGTATTGCTACTTACCTATAAGGTATCCCAAAATCCATGTAGAGGATTAGAACAAACCCAAACAAAGAACCAAAATGTAAAGCAAACAAATAAAACAATGGAAGAAAGTAAAGGTGATATAGCCCTAAGGTAACCCCAAACTACATATTCCCCAGCAGAGTCTCCAGTTCTGTGGTACGATGGGAGAACTAACTTGGGATGTTTTGCGTTTTATTGCAAATGTTGCAGTTAGCAAGAGTCGCCACAGACTTTTATTTTATCCAAAAGGAAATCCTGAAAAGAACAGGAAAGACCTTTGAGATTGTTTCTTGAGTTCGGGGGTAGATTATGAAAAGGGAAGGTATTAGCACCCTTTTCATCCATAGTTATCTATGGGCTCTTAGTGGCTTGCTAGATCACTTACTTTTGTTTGAAAATGTTCTTTGTGTGGTTTTGAAAGTATTTTGAAAAGGCGTCATCGTTTAGGAAAACATTGTAATAGTTCTCGTTCGTAAGAACGTATACAAAGTGTTGATCTTTTGAAAATATTTCATGTTTGGAAAATGTTTTGAAAGTGTTTTTGAAAGTGTTGGTGTTTGTTTTGAGATAAGCAAGAGTGTTTGATTTGAAATTGAGCAAGCAACTAGGAACAATCTACCTACTCAAAAGTCTGTGTTCACTTCTTCCTTCCTTTGATATTGATATCTTACCATTGATTTAATAAGAAGCCTTATCTTTGGATGTAAAAGGGACGGGCATGGGTCATCGTATAGCCATGATAGCAATGTTGTTAAATATCTTAGGAATTCTCTTTGAGGGACTAAGATCATTTTGAAAGTCAATATTTGATAGCATCATCGAGGGACTATGATCTTATATTTTTGATTGCTTTTGGCTAAGATACCCCACATGCATAACATGACCATTTTTGTAAGGCAACACAGTCGGATTACCCTAATGGTGCAAGTGTGCAAATGTGTTGGATTTACATGCATTGTTTTATCTTGAATTAGGGTTTACTATTTGTTGGTTTTAGTCTTTCCATACAAACCCTAATTACTAGCATTTATATAAAGCGATAAATTGCGGAAAATACAAATACTAAGCTATTACATCATTAGGGGTGGGGGTATACAAATTTACAAATGGGGATTTTTGCAAGAAAGTTAAACCTAATTAACTATTACAGCCATATTGAATAAATGTACAATAATTGAATAAATAATGTACAAATGCAAAATGGAAAAAGAAATGGTTTTTGTTTGGATTTTTTATGAAAGAGGTTTTGACCTAATTAAGAGAGATGATTAATTAAAAATTAAACAAAACTAAGTTTAAACTAATTAAGAAAGAAATTAAGTTAAAAATGATTTTTAGGGTTTTTTATCAAAAAAAGTTTTAAATTAATAATAATAATATGAAAATTAATTATTAAAAGAAACCTAAATTCTAAGTTGATTTTAATTTAAAAGAAAATAATATAATAAATAAACCTAAGTTTTAATATTAATTATTAAAAAAGAAATTAAATTTATTAAGAAAACATTTTTAGTCTTCTTGTTTTATAAAGAAAAATAAAATGTATAAGCATTTTTTAAATATGTAAATAAATAAATAAAATATTTTGTATTTTTTATTAATAATAATAATATTAATGATAATAATAGTAATAATAATAATAATAAAGAAAATATGAGATAAAAATGAAAATAAAAGGAAAATAAATAAAATGGAAAATAAAATAATGGGCCAGGGGTGTAAACATAGTCAGGGGGGATAGAAGAATAAAAAAAAATGAAAAGCCCAACCAAAAGGCCCAGGCGCTGCAGCTGAACAAAAAAAAGAGTGAAAAATATGAAAAACGAACAAAAGGATACCACTAGGGCTCGAACCCAGATCCCAAAGGTTAACAGGCGCGCGCTTTACTACTGGGGTGGATATACATCCGTTGATATAAACAAAACAATAAATATGTAACATAAATCAAGTCCTGAATGAACTTCATCTTCAGCCTCCAGCCATAGCAACTGTAACTCATTCATTTCTCATCCATTCACAAAACTTCTAACATCAAACTTGTTAGAAATTTCCCCATGATTCTGAATATGTAAATGTGATACGATGGCATAACCGAATGTTAATACTGGGTTGTGTTTTTTGTTTGCAAATGTCACGGTAATCAAGAGTCTCCACCGACTTTTATTTCATCTAACAAAGGAAAAGGAAAAAGAACAGAAATAACCTTTTTTGAGATGTTTCTGAGTATGGGGGGTAGATTATAGAAAGGGAAGGTGCTAGAGCCCTTTCTATTCGTGGTTTTCCATGGGCTCTTAGGTACATGCTCATTTTTAAATTGCTTATGTGTGTTTGTTTTGAAAAGTTTTACTTTGTGATAACCCTTGTATCGGTCCTCAAGAGTGTGACGAAGTTGTTTTGAAAACTGTTTTGAAAAGTGTTTGTAAATTTTTTTTGTTTGAGCAAGTACCTAGGAGCTAATCTACCTACTCGAAAAAATCATGTTCGTTTTCTTTTAGACAACGCTATCCTATTATTAAGAAATAGGTAGCACCATCATTGGAGTTTTAAGGGATGTTCGAAGGGACAAGTACGATCACAAAAGTAATGTTAGGAAATTTTAGTAATCATCCTAAAGCCTTAAAGATCTTTTTTCGAGGCAACATCCGAATGGGTCATTTTAGATCTTTTGGGACTAGAGGACGACCACTAACATTCCCTATACTTCCTGACCGTTTACTGAAGGAAACTGGAGTGGAGTAAACCCTAAGAGTGAGCATGTGCAAGTGTGTTTTTTTTAGTTTATTTATCTTCGCACATTTAGGGGTTTCTACTGTATTAATTGCAATTTGTCTTTCCATACAATCCTATTAACATACATCTAACAACTTATAGTTTGCGTAAATTAGAATGCGAGAAATTAAACTCCTAGCTATTACAAGGCTTTCGCAAATACATAATCATTTTGACTGTAAATAAAGATGCGTTAATTTAAAACCCTAATTACTATTACAAACTCGGAGCAGTTACAATAATAGAAAAAGGAAAACTAAAGGCGCGCACGGCGAATTAAATGCGAGAAATAATTGAAAAATCTAAAAATCAAATTGAAAAAATATTTAGGTTGTTTTTTGAGAAAAATTAGGTTATATACAATATTAAACCCTAATTCTAGTTGATTTTAATTATACAAAAAAAAAGGAATTAAATTTCCTTAATTTAATTAAACTAATTAATTAATAAAATATTTTTATAAAAAATGATTTTTGATGTTTTTATGATTTTTTGATTAAATAAAAAAAAGCATGATTTTTGGTGTTATTTGAAAAAAGGAAATAATTAATAAATAATAAAAGGGAATTAAAATAGAAAAAAAGAAGAGAATTGGGCCTGTTTAAGCAATCCAGGGGGGGGGGGTGCTGCCAAATTCTTGTTAGGCCCAAAGATGGCCCAGGGTATGGCGTTTGGTCCTGTGCTTCTCTCCTATGATGGTTCATGGTAGTCCCTTAATGCTGGAGCGTAAGATCTGTATGATGATTGATCTCAGGGATGAGATCTGGGGCGCACGGTGGATGCTAGGCTATGAGGCACGCTGGATCTGCAAGGAATTATTCAGAAAATTAGAAAATGTTTTGACCTGGGATCGAACCCAGGTCCTTTGCTTCACATGCCCATACTCCTTGCTATATGCGCTGAATTGTTTATATGATAATATAATAACCAAACAATATTATAATGACAACGCACGCTTTATGCCTAAAAACGCGCGTAAATTCAAATTGGCTAGTGGTTGATTGCCACGCCTTCATCTTCTTTCCAAAAGTGTCGTTTTTGATTTCAGACTTTTACCTACGAACAGAACTCCAAAGACATAGCCCTGCAAGCTTCAAAAGTCCATAAAATGCATGATAAATCAAAGGAGAGTACATGGATCAATTTGTCTTGATCCCACGAGCATCATGGTATCCTTTTCTTGACCTAATTTTACCTGTACAGAGAAGCCCTAAAATGGCTTCTTAAATCCTAGCCATGGCAATTAGCGAAACAGTCATCAAAACACAAAATTAATTGACCAAAATATTCCAAAATGATGATACAAACACAATGCTATGCTTAATCGTGGTTAATCATGCGTAAATTGTAAGATCAAAATCAAGTGGTTATGTGAAAACCATGGGTTTACCAGGAGAGATTCTGGGCTTGGGAAGGCTTGTAAACAATCGTATTAGCTTCAGGAGATGTCCAGGAAGCGATTAGAAGCTTTGAATGACCTTGAATCGTCCCCTAGGTTAGAAATCAGATCCACACTTTTTGTCCAATTTTTGAGTTTTCTTGGCTAGCTTGCACGACTTCAACCCTTGTCCTTTTGCCTTGGTTGCGTTGTGTATATGTAATAGAGTGTATTAGGTCAACAAAAAATAACTTGAATCTTGAAATTTAAGGAGAAAAGATCTTGATTATTAAATGCATTATTTGATTCCAAAATAAGCCAAATCATGCCATTCTTGCTCCAATCATCCTTGATACGATTTGATCCTGATATGCCAGCATATATCATCCTTATTCAACGTCAAAATCAATCCAAAAGCAATTTACATGATTTATTTTGATTTTATTTGATTTTATTTGAATTTTAAATGAATAAAATCACAATAAATCAAATAAATAATTTAATGAATCATAGAGTGGTTCATAGGTCGTGGGTCATGTTAGGAACAAGGTACAAGCATAAAAAGTTGGGCCCATTTGAAGAAAAAGGCATTTTGGGCATGGTTGACTTTTGACAATTTTCCAAAAATGGCCAACTTTGATAATGCATATCTCCTCCAATTTTGACCCTAGGAAGGTGTTATTGGACTTTTTAGAAATCTTAGGATGTACCCTGAAGAACCCGTTTGGTTTCATCTCAATTGGGTCTTCCATGTTCTTGTAAGAAGCTTTGACCCAAAAGGTGTTTTTGTTGACTTTTCAAAAGGGCCTATAATGTAGAAATTCATATCTTTTCATGAGTGCATTTTTTGAACTTGAGGGATGAATATGAGTTGTAGGAAATTAGATTCTCTTCAAAATGAGACTTGTATGAGAAATTTATGATAAAGTATGAGAAAGTTATGCTTGGTCAATGTTTGGTTGACTTTTCTTGAGAAACCCTAATTTAGCAAGTTTTGAGTTTTAATGAATTAGGAGCATTCCTTGAGGAATCCTGACCAAACCTTGATCAAATGATGGATATCACTTCAAAATGTTGATGTCGACAAAAAATATTGAAGTTTGACTGTATGTGGGTAACAATTGACTTTTGACCTAATACAATTGATTTTCAAGCATCTGAGAAGTTGAATGAGAAAACGTCTTGTGTAAGGCATGCAACTTGACCTGGATGATCTTGAGAACTTATTAGGACCATGGAAAAGATTTAAGGCCTTTGGAGCTCACCCATCTTGATGAAAATGGAAACCCTAGTTGGAAGTTCCTTGCTTTAGGAGAGGGTTTGTCGGGTCAATTCTTGGGTATCCTTGAGCAAGTTGAGGATCTCCATGAACATATGTTGAGTCAAATGGGAGGGCAAATTTTGGGGTACAACAGTAAATAACTTAAGCTAATTCTCAAAGATGAGCACAAATTTCTAACAGTACCAAATTCTGACCTAAATATTTTTAGAGGTTCAAAATCAAAATTCTCCCTACTCAAGCAACATAAATGAAATCTATGGACATGTATAGTTTCAGGGCAATGATGTCTACATTTTATCTTCACAAATGCAAGCCTAACAATGCCTAAATGAGAAGATAGAAGTTCAAGAAAAATACCTCAAAACTGGAAACCATGAAATGAGTTTGAGCTTGATTCAAGGTGCTGCATTGATCAAGTTAGCTTCCTTGAGTTTCTAGGAATCTAATGCAATGCTTAGCTTGAGTTGAGAGTGGCTGAAATGGCATGGAGAAGTCCAACTGAAGTGCTCTATTTTTGGTTATGGAGGATAAGTGAAATGGATTTACAGTTGTGTAACAGGGACATGGATGGTTTGTATTTGATGTAAGGAAGCTTTAGGAACTAAAAGGCCAAAGAACGCACGAGGGAAATGGAAGTTTGAAGTTCAAAGTCAGAAACTGTGCAACAATGGTGTTTTTGGGCAATTTCTGATTTGATGGATTTTGGGAGTGTTTCAAGTTCTTCAAGCTCGTGTTCTATCTCACAAATAGTGCCTCTATTTATAAGCAACAAGTTTGGAAGTTTATTGTTGATCAGAATTCAAAATCACAAGTTTAAGCATAACATGTGATTTTTGAGAAATCCAAGTTTCAAAGTCTTGTGTACTTGCTAAGATAAAGTGGTTATGCTTTAAACACACTTGCTTCTGACTTTGTAGATGGAGTGTGATCATAGGGAACAAGTTAGAGGCTCAAGAATTGACTTTGTGCATAAAGGTTGCTTTTCAAGAATGGCATTCTTCACTTTCTTCCAAAAATGGCAATGTGAATTGGATAAAGCTTAAATCACTTGGATTATAGCTCAAAAGTTTGTGTAATCCATTAATTGTTGAGTGAAAACAAGTTTGAGGCCTGCAAAGCAAAGATTATGCAGCCTAGCATTGAAATTGCATTATGTGTTCATCAAGAAATGACTTGTAATTCAAGAATGAAACCCTAACTTCTTGCCTTCGATTCTCCTTGCTCAAGCATGATCTGTATGAGTTCTTGAACATTTTGGAAATATTGTAAGATCCTATAAAACTCTATGTTGGATATTTTTGAAAATTCATCTTGGAACTATGTGAAAATTGCCATGAATTTAGGTCAAAATCCTGCCTAAACTAGGGCAAAATTTCACTAAGTTTCCAAGTTTCATGAACATGTATTAGCAAAATCATAACTTGAAATCCATGAATTTATAGGAGAAGTTGAGTCCTACAATGTTTTAGATCTCATTGGGATCTACAAGTTTCATGTTGGAAGTTTCCTTTGAATCATCTTGCATCATGGTGGAATTGTGGCTCAAAGTTATGAAAAAATATGAAACTTTCAACACTTAGAAAAATTTTTATGTTTAGAAATTTTGACTTTTCAAAATGAAATCTTGAGTTTTTGATTTCTTAATGAAAAAGTTTCATATTTTAACATGTTTTGATTAATTGTGATCTTTCACACTTGATTTTGACTAAAAAGTCAAAGTTTGACTTTTCAGTGTACAATTGACTTTTGATCAGTTCACTGAAAATTCATCTGTCAATCAATTGATATTGAAGAATGTTTTGAGCCATGTAATTAGGTAAAAATTAAGCATTTGAATCCTTGATATCATGTCTCAAACCAATCAATCATCTGCTAGGTCAAAAATAAGAAATTGCCCTTTCTCAGTCAAAACCCTAATTTTGACCATTTTGCCCTTTTGATGATCTAATCAAATTTCTTCAGGAATTGTGATCCAAACTTGATAAAATGACATATATGAGTTCAAAATGTTGATATGGATAAAATATTATGAAGTTTGACTGTAAATTAACCACAGTTGACTTTTTCCCCAATATAGCTGATTTTAGGTCAATTGATCAATTGACTGAGCAAAAATGTGATCCTAGACTTAAAACTTGACATGAGTAATATTGAGGCTCCAAAATGATCCATGAAAGTCATATGGGGCATTAAAAGTCCATTTATCCTTGTGCAATCTCAAACCCTAATTTTCAGTCATCAGTGCTTGAGGAGGTGTCTTGAGCTGATCAACCCTTGTGCAGTCTTGGACCAAAGGAGATCTTGTGAGATATTACTTGATAAATAAGAGAGAAAATTTTGGGGTACAACAAAGTGGTTCTGTTCATTGAGAGAATTTTCGTTCATTGGATGTTCTCCATGCAAATATCTCTATTGTCAAACAAATAGTCATACAAAAATAGTGATATTCAAATAATGCAAAGTTTATGCTTGTCTTGAAGTTTTGAAAATGCGTTTAGAAAATAAAGAGTTTTTTTAGGAATATGAATTCAACTCAGAATTTCCAGTAAGCCTTACAAGATTCAGGATACCTTTTGTAACAGTATGCTTTCGAACTAACCCATGCTTTAATTAGGACTTTTGAAGGGTTGTAACATGGCTTGGTTCACGGTTTAAGAAAAAAAGGATAAGACTCAAAGTGTATTTGTACCCGCCCGTTATTCGCGATGTTATTTAGTCTTAAACTCGGTTAATTATGCGTTTGAACTCTAATTGTGTCTGAAATGAAGTTTTGGTGATGGTTCAGATAAGTTTAGTTTGTCGGAAGGCAGTCATTTTTGCAACATTTTTCATGTTGTTGAGGATTTGCAGCGTCCTTATTTTGATTTGTTATCCTGGGTTTTTGTCTGACTGTTCTTGTCTTGAGATTACAGTCAGCGGGATGCCCCGGTTTTTTCCTTAAGTCTCCTTCATAGGTTTTTACTTAGTGTGATTTTATTGTTGAGAGATAATGATTGCCTATGTGATAGGGAACCATCGCTGTCTTTTGATTCCAGAGGAATGTTTTTGATGTCATTCGTTGTGTATGAAGTGAAAGCTTGCGACTGAACGCGCACTTGAATTAACTGAGAGACTACCCTGCCCTAGGTTTTGATTAAAGTTTTCAATTTGTGTGAAAAGAAAATTACTTCTTTGGCTCAAAGGGGTTGACTAGGGATTATCTTCCTTATAACTCAAGTGTTTAGGGTTTGAAAGAAACGCTTGTACATCATCAGCAAGGTCTGTCCAAAAGCATACTGTACGAGATTATGGCATTATTTTCATCATCCTCCCTCTAAAGGCTTGCAATTTTTTGAAACAAGAGTTGAATATCAAAAAGGGAGTAAAAGCGCATTTTTAAGTATAGTGAAAACGAATGGATGAATTCAAGACAAACATATGCAATGCATTAATGAAACAAAGTTTGACATTAATAGATAAGTGTTTGAACAACAAAAGAGATTACAATTGAAAATTCAAAATGAAAAGGACGCTCTCAATGATTTGGCATAGGAGCAATGATCACGTTGGGAGTAGCAGGTGGATCAAATTCAATCTCCTCGGTGTCAATCATGTCTTGAATCTTGTTCTTCAGACTCCAACAGATGTCGGTGTCGTGTCCAGGACTATCAGAATGGTAGGTACATCTTACATTTGGATTGTACTAATGAGAGGAGGTATTAGGGTTTTGAGGAGGATCCCTTAGCGTGATCAGCTCCGCCTTCAGCAAACGTTGTAACGCTTGATACAATGGCATATTAATCTTAGCGTACCTCCTTTCTTGGTACTTTACCCTACGCCTATTGCCCTGCTGTTGTTGAATAGGTGTAGAATTAGAGTTCAGGATTTCCCCCACGGGTTGGTCGTGGTTACTCTGGTTATGACCTTTTTGACCGTACACAACATCATACTCTTTCTTCCCATTTAAAGGTTGTTTCCCTACACTTGAAGATGCACCCCTTTGGATTTTACTTCTTTTGATGACATCTTTGACTCTTTCGCCAGTCAGTATTAGCTCAGTGAACCCGGCCGAGGAGCTTCCAATTAGGTGATTGAAGAAAGGTCACATCAAAGTTCCCATAAAGATATCAATTAGCTCCCTGTCAGTTAAGGGTGGCTGCACTCTGCCTTCCAGGTCTCTCCATTTTTAAGCGTATTCTTTGAAGCCCTTGTTGGAACGCATGGTCGTATTCTACAACTGCACACGAGTTGGTGCAAGATCAACATTGTATTGGTACTGCTTGTAGAAAACAGCAGCTAGATCTTCCCAAGTGTGAATGTGGGAACTCTCCAATTGATAGAACCATTCAAGTTGCGTCCCAACTAGTCTCTCTTGGAAGAAATGGACCCAAAGCTTCTAATCAGTGGTGTAAGGTTGAATCTTGAGAACATAGGATCTCAATTGCATCTTAGGACAAGAGACCCCATCATACTTGGTAAAAGCAGGAATCTTGAATTTCGGTGGGATGACCACTCCAGAAACCAATCCTATTTCTTCAAAGTCCAGACCAAGTACTCTCTGGATTTCCATGGCGTTGAGACGATCCTTCAATTGTTTGTATTTGTTGTCTGTAGGAGGATACTGCTCTTTAGCATAGTCATCATCTTCTTCATTAGACCCCAGACCGTGATTCCATTCTTTTGTCTGATTGTCCCCCTCAGTTGACGGAGTTGCGAATTCTAGAGCTCACTCTGTTAGTCTTTTGAACCTCCTTCCCAAATTAAAGACGCCCACTAATTTCTTTGTCTTTTTCTTCTTGTCTTTGAGAATAAGAGTCTTCAAGTCCTCTTGCCCTTTAGCCAAAGTCAGGAACATCTGTTGGAATTGAGCATTTTATGCTTGAAGGTCCTTCACTGTTTATTCCATATCCATCTTACTGAAATAAATAGTAGGAAGATAAGGAAACCTGCGTGGGAGAAACCTGTCATGATATGATGCATGATATGTGGATGCATGTTTTAAAGGATCTCGCAGGGTAAACACAAGAAGATGTTAGAAGTTGAATTTTTATCAAAATCTTTGATTGGAGAACTTCGTATCGGTGGATGTCCTTCCACGAGAATCAAGCTCACCATGTCAAGTGGTTCATAACCCTTGACTCAAGTTATCATGCTTTGGTCTTTGATGGTGTTTGATTAGAGAATGAATCCGCTTTCCCCTTGATAGGCGTCTGGTTCAACATGACCCTGCATCATAGGCCCTTGAGGTCCTTGAAATTGTTATTGAAAATGCTATGGTATGATGTTATGTACAAGTATATACACAAGAAAATCAAACAAGTCCTTAGGTTTAGGCTTGTATGAGGTTCATAGGTAAGTACCCTCTTGAAGTTTAGTTGGTTCAACCTGTCCTAGAAAGTAAACGGGTTCTAGGGGATCGCAATATCACTGATCTTTCTTCATCGGGCATTGTTTCAGCACAAGCCTTTTTATTGGAAACCGAAATATCCCGAAAGTCCAATCTCAATGAGTGTAGCATCGAGTATCAACCAACTTCCGACTGCACCAAAGCCGACTATCTCACTACTTCCTAATGGCCAAGTTGTTCAATTAAGGTTTTAAGGTCAGTTAGTGCTTCATGACACCACATATCAGCCCCGTATTCTCCTTGACTACTCAAGGGCTACCGGTACCAACAAATGTGTCACAGTAACGTAGCTATCGCTTCAACCATGTCGGTATACCCCGCACAATTTTCATAATCTATTGCTATTTACCTAAAAGGTTCCCCAGATCCGGGTAGAGGATCAAAACGAACCCAAAAAAGGAACCATAGTGTAAAGCAAGCAAGTCAAACAAGGAAATCAAATAAAGGTGATCTAGCCCTAAGGTAACCCTACTTTTAAGTATTCCCCAGCAGAGTCACCAGTTCTGTAATACGGTGAGAGAATTGACGTGGTTGTTTTGCGTTTGATCGCAATTGTTGCGGATAACAAAAGTCGGCATCGACTCTTATTTTATCCAATAAGGAAAGGGTGGAAAGAACAGGAAATACCTTTCGATATTATTTCTTGAGTTTTGGGGTAGGTTATGAAAAGGGAAGGTATTAGCATCCTTTTCATCTGTATTTATCTACAGGCTCTTAGTTTCTTGCTAGATCACTTACCTTTGTTTGAAAATGTGCTTTGTGGTGTGGGTTTGAAAATATTTTGAAAACGTATTTGTAATGATTCTCGTCTCTATAAGAATTCGTACAAAGTGTTTGTTTTGAAAATAGTTCAAAGAGGTGTTTGTGGAAGATGTTTTTTGAAAGTGATTTTGAAAAGGGCCTTTGTAATGATTCTCGTCTCTATAAGAATGCTTACGAAGAGCTTTGCCTTTTGAAAATGTTTCAATTGAAAGTGTTGGTGTGAAAAAATGTTTTTGTTGTGAGCAAGCGAGCAACTAAGAGCAACCTACCTACTCAAAAGGTCTATGTTCTTTTCCTCCTCCTTTAGATTTTGCTCTCTCACTATTGATTTGGTAAGAATCCCCATCATTGGATGTGAAGGGACGGGCGTGGGTCGTTTGTATAGTCATAGAAGGCAACCTATGAGACATTTTAGCAATTTCATTAGGGACTAGATCGTTTACCGAAGGCAATATAAAGGGACATCGAGGGACTACGATCTTTCATCGAGGGTCTTTGCTAAAACGCCCATATTCGAGGGACATGACTATTTTCTGAGGCAACAAGTGAGATTACCCTAGAGGTGCATATGTGCAAAGTGTGTTTGATTGCATGCATTTTGTCTTTGATTAGGGTTGTCTACTTGTTGGTTTTATCTTGCCATACATCCTAATTACTAACATTTATATAAAGCAATAAAAATGAAGAAAATAAATACCCTACACTATTACAACCATATTGAATAACAAGAAAATGTAAAGACAAAATAAAATAAAAGAAGGGAAAATAAGCTTTTCGATCCAGGCAGAATGCACCCTTCGATTCTGCTTTTCTAGTCTTCTTTCAATTTGGGCCTACAGTCAGCGTGAGAGGCAACCTTCGATTCATCCTTCTGGCCCCTTCTTTCGACTGGGCCTGGAAGTCAGTGTGAGAGGCAGCTTTCGATTTAACCTTCTGGCTACTTCTTTCGATTGGGCCTGACAGTCAATGTGAGAGGCAGCTTTCGATTCAACCTTCTGGCTGCTTCTTTCGATTGGTCCTAGCAGTCAGTGTGAACACCCTTCCTTTCTCCCTTCTTGCTCCTTCGTTTGGACTGTGAAGCAGTAAGGGCCTGCAAAGCAGCATGAGTGCGTATCCTCCGTTCACGTCCTCTTAGTCTTCCGTTTAGGACCATGAAACAGTAAGAGGGCGAAGCCTGAGGCTTCGTTCCACACAAAACTTCTTCTTTCGTTTGGGACCTATACAATTTAGTTATACCATATATTTGGACAAGAAAAATAAACGAAAAAGGGTAGAAACGAAAAATCAACAAATGTCATGTATATGCTTGAAACAAAAGGAAATGACTATTCACATGTTATGCTAGAAATGAAAGGTTCGAGGTTAAGAGAAATTACCTTGCTTGAAGCTGGAATGTGGGTGTTGGACCTTGAGTGGCTACCCTGAGTGTCCCTGGATTCGAAGGAAAGAAACAAGGGTAATGTGTCTAGTACTGGGTTCGAAAGAAGGAACCAAGTGTTGGGTTGGTGTTTCACTGGGTTCTGGATTCGAAGGGAAGAAACAAGTGTGTTGTTTCGTTTGATTTTGGGTTTGAATATGTTGTTAAGTATTTGAGAGTGTTTGATAGTTTGAGAGTTTGAGAGTTAGATAGTTTGATGATTTTTCTCCATGCCCCAAAGTCTTCTGGATGTGTTGTCTATCCCCCCTTAGACGTGTTATGGAGCCTCTTATTTATAGATAAAGTTGGCTGAGGTTAAGGAGGGAAAACAAAAGAAATTTGAACAAATTGGGTATACTGTTTTTGTAGCTTTCGAGGGGCAGTATTTGTATGACAAATTGGTGCAAGAATAGGGGCAGTATTGCAGGACTGTTGTGCTGAAGTTTTGGAGCGTTATGGCTAGTACATCAGGCTTGGACTTGTAGCAAGCATCTTTGAATATTTCATCTTTTCGTTTTGACTTCATAAGTCCAACCTTCGACCAAATCCTCTCTTTAGACAATAATATGTGCCTTTCGAATGGGCTCTTTTTGTGCATCCTTCAAAGGAGCCAAATGTGTGCCCCTTGAATGGGTCACCAAAATATGTCCTTCGAATGGGACATCCAGGTATGTCTTGCAGGTCCTTCGAATGGGCCACCAAAGTATGTCCTTCAAATGACAACAATTGTGTGTTGAAGATTTTCAAAGGTGGAATCGAAGTAAGCTATTTTAAAGAGAGATATTGTCCATTCGAAACTAGTATGAAAATAGCCAATTGCATGAGGGTAGTTCATGCCTTGTGATTTGAAACAAGCTGGAAAGAAATCTTTGCTTCCTGAATCGAAACAAACACTATAAGGGGCCATTGCTTTGTGAATTAAAGAAAACATGTAAAGGGTCATTGCTTCAATGGAAGCTTGCATGCAGGAGGCCACTTGCTTTATGGGCGCTTAGCGTGAAGGGAAGCCATTGCCTTGTGCAGGAAGGCATGCAGGAAGCCTTTGCCTTGTGCATATTAGCCTGAAGGAAGTCTTGGCTTTTGTGAATCGAAGGAATCATGCAAGGGGAAAATGGCTTATGAATCGAAGGAAGGCTGCAAGAGGCCATTGACTTGTGAATCGAAGAACACTTTCAGAAGGTCATTTCACTCTGAATCGAAAGGGAACAACATTAAGCCACTAAATTCTTACTCGAAGGGAGTTTTCAGGAGGCCCTTGTCTTCTAAATCAAAGGAAGCCTAGACGCCCAATCGAAGGATGAATCAAGCTTGCTCGAAGGAAGCCTAGACGCCCAATCGAAGGATGAATCAAGCTTGCTCGAAGGAAGCCTAGATGCCTAATCGAAGCTAGAATGAATCGAAGGAAGCTTGCTTTTCTTCAAAAAATCATTTTTACTTGCTTTTCCCTTTTTGTCTGCTTTATACTTGCGCAAGCTTGAGCTTTTGAAAATACTTGAGAAATGAGAGGGAAATTTTGGGGTACAACAGCTTCCAAGTTCAAGCCTGCTTACTACAAGCTCAAAATCATGTTTAGAAGACAGTCTGCTATCTTGAATAAAACAGTCTTGCTATGCTATCTCTAAACACTGCCACAACACTCCAAAACTACTGCAAAATAGCCCTGCTATGCTGCTCCTAACCCAGTCCAAGCCTGCATTATCTCAGTCCCATATTTGCACCAATTTAGTATATAAGAGCTGCACCTAAAAAGCTATGAAGACAACATACCTAAACAGTTCAAATTGTTATTTGTTTCCCTCCCAAAATCCCAGCAAAACTCATCTACAAATAAACAGTTTCACAACATACAAAGGGGGGCTTTTGGGAGAAAAAGAGAGGCTGGTTTTTAGAGAGAGAATAGAGAGTTTTGAAAAATAAAATAGAACTTTTCTTATAACTTCATCTCATACCTATCTCTGTTGTCATTTACAAAAATAGAACCTCAACCCATTATCCCATCTTGTAAACACTCCCATAAACCAGCTAAACATTTCATATCACATAGAGATTGTTCAAGCACAAGAACAATTTCTGTTGTGCCCTTATCTTCACCTTCTAAACAAAAGACAATATTGTACAACTTGATAGTTTGGAGTTTGGTTCAGCAACTTTCAATATAGAAGGAGGTTCAACATATTTTTGGAGGTTCATTAAAGTCCACACAGCTCTTGAAAAGCGTTCAGACTAAAATCATAAAGTGCAGTTTCAAGGTAAGTCTTCTTGACTTCACATTTTCCATACATCATCTTTGGTTAATTTGTGAAGATAGAATGTAGTAATCACTTCCCTTTGAAGTTAACCATTTACTTGCTGTTCATTTTATCAATTATATGTTGAAAACTGACTAATATATGCAAAATAATGATGATAGAGGCAAAAAAATTGCTTTATGAGTCGACACATACCCATATGGGTCGACTCATTCTAGTCACAAAATAGGGTATGAGTCTAAACATGGCCTTATGCATCGACTCATACTGTTATCCAGACCCCAAAACAAAAGGATGAAAGGTGCATGAGTTGATACAAAACGCGTATGTGTCGACACAAACATGTGCATGAGTCGACACATCTCGTTATGCATCGACTCATACTGAGTTAATTTTGTTTTACAGGAGCAAGAAGAGTTATGTGTCGATGCATAGCAACATTGTGTCGATACATAATAGTTCAAAATGTAATTTTTCTTTCTTTTTACACTGTCTTTACATTTTTTCCCATATTTTCTTCATTGTTGTCCAGCTATTCGATATGGTTGTAATAATTAGACATCTACTTCATCCCCATTTGTAAATTGTACCCCCACTCCCCTAATGATGTAATAGCGCAGGATTTTAATTTCCACAAATTTATCGCTTTTCATATAATTGTTAGAAATTAAGGTGTGTCTGGAAAGATAAAATCAACCGTTAGAAAATCCTAATCTAAAAGACAATGCATGCAATCAAACACACTATTCACACGTGCACCTCTAGGATAACCTCGCTTGTTGCCTCGGAAAATAGTTATGTCCCTCGAATATGGTCATTTTAGCAAATACCCTCAATAAAAAGATCGTAGTACCTCAATGTCCCTTGATGTTGCCTTCGGTAAACGATCGTAGTCCCTACAAAAATTGCTAAAGATTCTCATAAGTTGCCTTCTATGACTATGCGACGACCCACACCCATCCCTTCACATCCAATAATGGGGCTTCTTATCAATCAATGGTAAGGTAGCGATATCTAAAAAAGGAGGAAAATAACAAAGACCTTTTGAGTAGGTAGGACGCTCGTAGTTGCTTGCTCATCAATCAAAACCATTTTCACACTTACACTTTCAAAACATCTTCAAAAACAAACATCTCTTTGAACTATTTTCAAAACCAACACTTTGTATGAATTCTTATAGAGACGAGAATCATTACAAAGTTTTTTGAAACAAAGGAGTGTTCAAAATACTTTCAAAACCCACCACAAACACATTTCAAACAAAGCAATTTCAAAAGTGATCTTGCAAGCAACTAAGAGCCCGTAGATAACTACGGATGAAAGGGGTGCTAATACCTTCCCTTTTCATAACCTATCCCATGAACTCAATAAAATATCTCGAAACGTCTTTCCTATTCTTTTCACCCTTTCCTTTATTATATAAAAGAAAATCCGGCGGAGACTCTTGCTAACCGCAACATTTGTAATAAAAAGCAAAACACCCAAGTCAGTTCTCCCACTGTATTACAGAACTGGCGACTCTGCTAGGGAGATTTATGAAAAGTGGGGTTACCTTAGAGTTAGATCATTTTAAATTGCTTTCATTGTGTGTTTTGTATGTTTTATTTTTAAAGGTTGCTTGGGTTATTGTTAAATATCCTATACCCGGATCTGAGGCACATTTTTAGGTAATTAGCAATATCTCGTGGAAGCTGTACGACGTAGACCGATATGGACGAAGTGATAGCTACGTTAGTGTGATACTCTAGCTTGTACTAATGTTCCTTGAGTCAGTCAAGGATAACATTAGGCTTCCTTATAGTGTCATTAAGAGCTAACTGACCTTTAGAACCTTTAATTGACTCACCCTAAACCATTAGAAAGTAGTGAGATGGCCGACTTTGGTTCTGACCAAAAATTGGTTGATACTCGATGCTACACTCATTGAGATCAGACTTTTAGGATATTTTGGCTGCAATACTTCATTGCTTGAGCTAAAAAAATTCCTAAAAGAAAGGTCAGTGATATGAGACTCCTTAGAACCTGATTACTATTACTAGGACAGGTTGAGCCAACTAAAACTTCAAGAGGGTACTTCCCTTTAAAAACCTCATGCAAGCCTTTAAACCTAAGGTCTTGGTGTGACTTGTTTGTGTTTGTTATCTTTGTTTTAAGCATAAGCATAACATCATGAACATCATAACATATCATTTGCGCTAACTGTTTCAAGGACCTATGGATTTATCTCTTCTCTGTTTTGTAGGTTAAGGATCCAGCTCGTAGAAAAACCATCTGGATCAACTTTGTAGAAATTCCTCCAAAGCTTAAATAGTTGGTCTTAAGGGTTCCTGAAAGCTCGTCATTCAACAAGAGATATGGTCACTTGCTCAGTTTGGTTACTACCGGTTTTGACGAAGGTTTAATGAGCGTCATATTCTAGTTATTCGATCCTAAGCACCATTGCTTCACATTTCTGGACTATCAGTTGGTGCCCACACTGGAAGAATTCTCCAAGATACTTGGTTAGACTACATTGGAGTAGATACCCTTTACCAGTTTAGAATAATATCCAGCTACTGAAAATGTTGCCATAGCCTTACATTTGAAGCCATCTGACATTGAATCCAATTGGGAAAGAAGAAGTGAAGTTAATGGTCTTCTTGAAAATTTTATGATGGAGAAAGCTCAAGTATTCCTTGATGCTATGAGTTACCATGATTTTGAAGATACCTTGGCTCTCTTAATCTATGGGTTGATTTTGTTCCCTAATTCAGACCAACTTATAGACGTCAATGCCATCAAAATTTTCCTTACTCACAATCTAGTGCCTACATTGCTCGGGGATATTCTGCATTCACTCCAGACCCGTACTATGAAAAAGCGAGGAACATTTATGTGTTGTATGCCTATGCTCTATAGGTGGTTTATTTCGCACCTTCCTCGGTTAGTAATGAAGAATGAGTTAGGCTTAAGGTGGAACCAAAGGTTAATGTCGCTTTCTCACTCTGATATCTATTGGTGCCCTCGCTCTCAAGAAGACATCTCTTTTATTGATCGCTATGGAGAATTTCACAATGTGCCACTCCTTGGCATTAAAGGAGGCATCATCTACAACCCTTCTTTAGCCCTACGTCAATTTGGTTACGCCCGGAGGGATAGTCCTCATGATATGCTCATCGAGGGTATTGTGTTCGACTATTCAAATGATCTAAAAGGTTATCGTCAGAGGTTCATCCGCACTTGGGGCATGGTTAAGAAGACTGATAGTAAGACTTTAGGACCCAAGAACTCCATCCCTTTGGAGCCTTACCTAAAATGGGTGCGAGCTCGTGCTCAAAGTCTTATGATGTCATATGCTACTATCTTATCAGTGCTCTTAGAGCCTATAGTTCAAGGGGACGAGTCTCGAATCATTCTTTATCCTGATATGCCGACAAACTTTGAGGAATTGTAAAGGTCTTGGATCCAACTCAAGGAAGAACGAGACACCTTTGAGACCCAATTTTATGCCAGTGAAAAAAAGTGTTGGAACTGACGAAGCAGCTTCACAAAGAGCGGGTTCTTAATTCCTACATCAGCACCAAAAGGAAGCATCCATGGGAGACTTAGGAATTTTAGATATTTCTTCTAATGTTTATTTCTGTGTAAACTTTTGTTTCCTTGTAACTTTTGTTTCCTTGAAACTTACTAATAAAGAGTTTTTCTTTCTTTTTTTGTTTAAAGAGCTTAAATCCTATAACCTCCTTGGAAACATTGCATAAGCATATCATGCATATCATCAGATAAACAGGTTTCAGGACAGGTTTCTTATCTTTTCGCTGTTTATTTCAGCAAAATAAAAGGCTCTCAAACAGAATATTAAGGATCTTCAAGCACATAATGCTCAATTATAGCAGATGTTAATGGCTCTGGATAAGGGACAAGAAGACCTGAAGGATCTCATTCTCAAAGACAAGAAGAAAAAGGAAAATAAACCAGTGGGTGTCTTGAATATGGGAAGGAGATTCATAGGACCAGCAAAGTGAGTTCTAGAATTCGCAACTCCATCAAATGAGGGGGACAATAAGGAAGAGAAGACAAAAGAAGAAGACCACAGTCCAAGGTCTGATGAAGAGGAGGATGATTATGCTAAAGAGTAGTATCCTCCTGTTGTTGACAAATACAAGAAGCTGGAGGATCATCTCAACGCCATGGAAATTCAGAGGGTACCTGGTCTGGATTTTGAAGAATTGGGGCTGGTTTCTGGAGTGGTCAATCCATAGAAGTTCAAGGTTCCCGCGTTTTCTAAATATGACGGGGTTTCATGTCCTATACTACATCTGAGGTCTTATGTTAGGAAGATCCAACTTCACACCGCTGATAGGAATTTGTGGGTGCATTTCTTCCAGGAAAGTTTATCGGGGAGTCAATTGGAATGGTTCTATCATCTAGAGGGAACCAACATCCGCAACTGGGAGGACCTGGCTACTGCTTTCTACGGGCAATATCAATATAATGTTGACCTCACTCTAACTCGTACACAACTTCAAAGCATGTATATGGGTTCTAGTGAGCGCTTCAAAGATTATGCCCATAAGTGGAGAGATCTTGCAGGGAGAGTCCATCCTCCTCTGTCTGATAGAGAGCTGGTAGATATGTTCTTGGGTACTTTGTCAGGCCCATTTTTCAACCATCTGATCAGAAGCTCTTCATCTAGATTCACTGAGTTGATATTGACAGGTGAGAGAGTAGAAGCTGGCATCAGAAGTGGAAAAATTCAAGGGGTTGCATCTTCAAGTGCTTTAAAGAAGCCTTTAGTGGGAAGAAGGAAGTTAATGCTGCCTATGGCCAGAGAAATCAGGGTAAAGCTGAACACCGTCCAACGGTAGGAGCTGTAATGATCTCAAACCCTATATCAACTCAGCAACAAAACAATCAGTGCAGGCATGATGCGCCTAGAAGACAATTTACCAGACTCAACATGACCTTATCCCAGGTATTGCAACATCTATTGAAGGCTAGCTTGGTCACTCTGAGGGAGCCTCCTTAAAATCCAAACACTACATCTCCCTGTTATAATCCAAATGCTTGATGTGCCTACCACTCCAACAGTCCAGGGCATGATACAAATGATTATTGGGCTCTGAAGAATAAAGTTCAGGACTTATTGAGGCAAAGGAGATTGAATTTGACCCTCCTGAAACCCCCAATGTGATAACTACACCAATGCCCAAACATGACCAGGGTATTAATGTTGTTGAAGACGTTCTATTTGTTTCTGTTGTGGATGATTTAATTACTCTTCTTTCAGTTGTTAAGAAGAATCTCTTGCGAGCCAATTTATTTCCGGGCTATGGTGAAGGTTTCCACTTGTGTGCGTCTCTGCCCAATGGTTGTTTATTACTGAAGATAGGTGTCCAACGCCTGATGAACAACGGGGAAATTCTGTTTGAGAAGACTCCCTCTACAAGAAGTTTGTGTAAAGATTTGTCAATTATTACCATTTCCGACAATCCTCCCAGTGCCTCCTCTAAAGGTCATGTTAGGATTACATCCACTCTTAAGGTTGCTCCTTTCATTATTACCTCTCCTGGGCTATTACCATATTTCTCCGACAAGGTTGTTCTTTGGAACTATGGAGTTGATGTTTATTACCATAGCGTCAAGCAAGACCTATTGGCTATCAAAAATCAAGCTACTAAAGATATTGATCCTAACATTGACAACATTGTTAGGACTAGTAAAATTACCAGAAGCAGAAGGGTTTTCTCTCCTGAAATCTCTCCAAAGACTGTTTCCACTCCTTTGGTTATTCCTTCTAAAACACTTGTTGCTCCTGTTGTTATTCCGGCTACTGAGTCAGCTGAGACTCAGGGCAAAGAAGTATTGGTTGAGCCTGCCCGGACGGAGGCGCCCAAAGAAGCCATTGCTGAAGCTTCCAAATGAGAAATTGAGGAAATTTTTAAAATCATACGGAAGAGTGACTATAATGTTATGGAACAATTGGGGAAGACACCCTCAAAAATTTCAATGCTGGCCTTGTTATTATGCTCCGAAGCCCATGCTAAGGCTTTGGTGAAGTTCCTGAAGACTTCTCATGTGCCGCAAAAGACTTACGCCTACCAATTTGAAAATTGTGTCGCTAGTCTGACTACTGACAATGGACTCGGTTTCTCCAATGCTGATTTGACGTCCAAAGGAAGAAAACATAATGACGCCCTGCATGTCTCTATTGAGTGCAGGGGCACTACCTTGGCTCATGTTCTAGTTGATACGAGTTCGTCACTAAATGTTCTACCTAAGGGTGCTTTGGACAGATTGGACTGTGAAGAACTTACATTGAAGCCGAGTAATATTGTGGTGAGGGATTTTGATGGTTCCAAGATAATGGTACATGGAGTGGTGGGCATTCCTATTAAAGTTGGTTCCCAAACTTTTGGCTCCACTTTCTATGTGATGGTCATTCTTCCGTCTTATTCTTGCTGATTGGGACGTCCTTGGATTCATAGGGCCGACGATGTCACTTCCACCTTGCATCAGATGTTAAAGTATCTGGTTAATGGAAAGATTGTTACAGTCCATGGAAAAGAAAAGTATATGGGGAGCCATTTGAACTCTTTTAGATATTTCGAGATGGACGACGAGTTCATTGAGACCCCCTGCCAGAATTTTGAAGAGGTTGCTCAGACAATTGTTGCAACCAGGATTGCTACCAATGCTCCAAATATTATTAGACCTCCACTGAAGATGGCTCCTCTGAAGGATGCCAAAGTTGTATTTGGAAAAGGTGGGGTTACTATCTGGGGCCAGCTCCCTGACATCCCCTATAAACCAGACAAGTTTAGTGTAGGTTTCACTTCAGGAGCTCAAAAAGCTGTTCGTCGTGCTCGTGCCAGAGGACCACCACTACGCCTTAGAAACCATGAAGTCAACACTGTGGAAGACACTGATAGTGATTGTGACCTGGACAACTGGATCTTCCCAACTATCAACAGTGGACTCAACAATTTGAGGGACAAGGACTTTGTTCCCATTACTTTCATCCACGAGTAATTATCTTTTTGTTTTTTGGGATATGTAATATTTGAACAGTTTAAACTTTAAAGCCTTGTTTCTTACCCGAGGCACAACAATCTATTTGTGAGGGTTATCACATCATATTCATATGTCATTAATAAATCGTTGGACGTTTTGCATGCAAATTTTACACTCTCTGTTATTCTTTTTACTTTTGTCAAAATAGTTATGCTCTCTTACACACACCTACATATCAAATTGCATATCCACATCCACCTTGGACCCCATTGATAATGGTTCTGCTATTGCCAATTATGACTTTGAAAATCCGATCTATCAAGTCGAGGACGAAGGTGAGAAAGTTTATTAAGTACCAGGAGAACTTGCTAGACTGTTGCAACAAGGGGAAAGAGCAATACAAACTCATGAAGAGCCGGTCGAGATAGTAAACTTGGGTACTGAAGAAGATAAAAAGGAAGTAAATATAGGTGCCAACTTGGAGCATAGTGTTAAAGAGCGGTTAATCCAGATGCTACGTAACTATGTTGAGACCTTCTTCTGGTCGTACAAAGATATGACGGGTTGGACACTGATATTGTGGTTCATCGTTTGCCAACGAAAGAAGACTGTCCTCCAGTGAAGCAAAAGGTTCGTTGTATGCGCCATGAGATGTCAGAAAAGATAAAGGCTGAAGTCACGGAAAGATTTAATGCCGGATTCTTGGTTGTTACTTCTTATCCGCAATAGTTTGTGAACGTGGTACTGATACCTAAAAAGGACGGTAAGGTGCATATGTGTGTGGATTACAGAGATTTCAATAAGGAGAGCCCCAAGGATGACTTTCCGCTTCCCCACATAGATGTTCTGGTTGACAACACCATGCAACATAAGATATTATCCTTCATGGACGGTTTCTCTGGTTATAATCAGATCAAAATGGAACCTGAAGACATGGAGAAGACAACTTTCATCACACAGTGGGACACTTTCTATTACAAGGTTATGCCATGTGGGTTGAAGAATGCTGGGGAAACCTATCAACGTGTTATGGTAGCTTTGTTTCATGATATGAACAATCACGAGATAGAGGTCTACATCGACGATATGATAGCCAGGTCTCAGACTGAAGAAGAGCACCTTGATCACTTGCAAAAGCTATTTGAGAGACTGGAGAAATACAAGTTGAGATTGAACCCAAACAAGTGCACCTTTGGGGTAAGATCTAGGAAGCTCTTAGGTTTCATTGTCAGTGCCAAAGGTATTGAAGTAGACCCTACAAAGGTTAAGGCTATACAAGAAATGCCAACTCCCCGCACTGAGAAAGAGGTTAGGGGATTCTTGGGACGTCTAAACTACATCGCCAAATTCATTTCCCACCTAACCGCTGCTTGTGAGCCAATGTTCAAATTACTAAAGAGAGATTAAGTAGTGAAGTGGAATGACGATTGCCAGACTGAGTTTGACAGAACCAAGGAGTATCTTCAATAACCTCAAATTTTGATGTCGCCGATTGAAGGAAGACCTCTGATCATGTACTTAACAATATTAGAGAATTCAATGGGGTGTGTGCTGGGGAAGCATGATGAGTCTGGTCGAAAAGAGCATGCAATATACTACCTTAGAAAAAAGTTTACCGATTGTGAAACAAGATACTCACTGCTCAAGAAAATTTATTACGCTTTGGCATGGACTTCTCGCCGACTGAGATAGT
The DNA here is from genome assembly GCA_948472305.1 of Vicia faba. Taxonomy (NCBI): domain Eukaryota; kingdom Viridiplantae; phylum Streptophyta; class Magnoliopsida; order Fabales; family Fabaceae; genus Vicia; species Vicia faba. The sequence continues at coordinate 1,504,910,403 of OX451735.1, read as the reverse complement.
ATATGTTGACTCACACTACCTTTTTGATATTTAAAATGGATCCTATCAAATACATATTCAAGAAGCTGGCTCTCTCTGGAAGAATAGAAAGATGGAAGATGGTCCTGATCGAATATAAAATCCAGTACAGTAATCAAAAGGTGATAAAAGGAAGTGTACTAGTTGATCATTTGGCTCATCAGGCTGTAGACGACTACCAATCCATGAATTTTGAGTTCCCGGATGAGAAAATCATGTTAGTGACTGATTATGAAGAACATGGACCAGATGAAGGACCTGAAAAGGGATCCCGATGGACTATGGTCTTTGATAGAGCTTCCAACGCACTTGGCAATGGCATCGGTGCCGTGATCATATCTCTCGAAGGTTGTCATACTCCTTTCACTGCCAGGCTATGTTTCAACTGTACTAATAACATGACTGAATATGAAGCTTGCATTATGGGTCTCAAACATGCTTCAACCTAAGAATCAAATTCTTGAGTGTATTTAGATACTCAACCCTGGTAATCATTCAAATCAAAGGAGGATTGGATACAAAGCATCCTAATCTCATTCCTTACAGAGAGCATGTGTTGACATTGATTCCACACTTTGAAGAAGTCACCTTTGAGTATTTTCCACGAGAGGAAAATAATTTAGCGGACACGCTAGCTACTATGTCATCCATGTTTAAAGTCAGGTGGGATAATGAAGCTCCTCAGATTAATAATGAGAGATTGGACGAACCACATATTGTTATGAGGTTGATACTGAAGAAGTAGTAGACAAACCTTGGTTCCATGAAGTGAAAAGATACCTCGAAGCCCAAGAGTATCCTGAGGGAGCTTCCGTCAATGATAAGAAGTTCCTAAGAAGGTTCTCTGCCAAGGTTTTCCTTAGTAACAAAATCCTCTACAAGCGCAACCATGATTCTACTTTTCTCCGGTATGTAGAAAAGAGTGAAGCAGAGAAGATTATGGAAGATATGCACGAAGGTACCTTTGGTACCCATTCTAGTGGGAACACAATGGCTAAGAAGATTCTGAGGGAAGGGTACTACTGGTCCACTATGGAAGCAGACTGTTATCAACATTCCTGAACTTATCACAAGTGCCAGATCTATGCTGATGAAGTACATATGCCTTTGGTTCCCTTGAATGTATTGACTGCTCCCTGGCCTTTCTCAATGTGGGGCATTGATATGATCAAAGAGATTAGACCTACCTCTTATAATGGGCACCGCTTCATCCTCGTTTCCATTGATTACTTCACAAAGTGGGTCGAGGAAGCCTCATTTGCTTCGTTACCAAGAACATCGTGGCCCGGTTCATCAGACATAACCTTATCTGTTGGTATGGTATTACAGAAAGAATCATTACAGATAATGGTACAAATATCAAAAATACTATGATCACCGAGCTCTGTATGCAATTCAAGTTTTAGCATCATAACTCCTCTCCTTACCGACCGAAGATGAATGTCGTTGTAGAGGCTGCTAATAAGAACATCAAGAAGATCATACAGAAGATGACGGTGACATACAAAGACGGGCACAAAATGTTACCATTTGCTCTTCATGGTTACCTTACCTCCGCACGCACGTCAACAGGGGCAACTCCTTTCTCCATGGTATACAGTATGGAAGTTGTCCTACCTATCTGTTGTACCCCAAAATTTGCCCTCTCATTTATCAAGATTTTTCTCACAAATTTTCTTTGACTCAAGACTGGATTAAGGTTTGGTCAGCTCAAGACATCTCATCTTCCACTGATAACCCAAAATTAGGGTTTGAGTTTGCACAAGAATTTTTGGACTATCAATGCTCCATGTTACTTTCAAACATCATTATGGATCCCTAAGATCACTCATGACAAGTTTCAAGCCTTGAACCACATTTTTGATCAGTCAATTGGACAGTTGACCTAAATATCAGCTATATTGGGGAAAAAGTCAACCATGGCCAATTCACAGTCAAATTTCATAATTTTTTATCAACATCAACATTTTAAACTTATATGTATCATTTGGTTAAGTTTGGATCACAATTCCTCAAGAAATTTGGTCAAATCACCAAAGGGGCAAAATGGTCAAAATTAGGGTTTTGACTGAGGAAGGGCAATTTTTGATTTTTAACCTAGCAAATGACCAATTGAGTTAAAGCATGATTTCAAGGATTCAATTACATCATATTGACTTAATTACATGGCTCAAAACATCTCAAATTCATTGGATTGACAAATGAAATTTGCAGTCAATTGATCAAAAGTCAAATGTACACTGAAAAGTCAAACTTTGACTTTTTGGTCAAAATCAAGTGCCAAGGGTCATAATTCATCAAAACATGTCAAAATATGAAACTTGTTCACCAAGAAATCCAAGTTTGAAAATTAGGGTTTGAATTTGAAAATTTTCCTAACTTAGAAATTTTCTAAATATAGAAAATTTTCTTATTTTTTCTTAACTTTAGGCCACTTTTTCACCATGATGCATAATGATTCAAAGAAAGTTCCCAAAATGAAAGTTGTAGATCACCATAAAATATACAACTTTTCTTCAAACACTTTTCCCTAAAGATGCTTGGATCTCAAGATATAAATTTGTGAATACATGGTCATGAACTAAATAACTTAGTGAAAATTTTGCCCTAATTTAGCCAGGTTTTGGACCCAACTTCATGGCCATTTTTCACCTAGTTCCAAGAGGTATCTCAAAATTCATTTAAAAGATGAATTATAGATAACATTGCAAGCTTTACAAAATGTACAAGAACTCCTCAAGATCATTTTTGAGTAGGAAGAATCGAAGAGATAAAGTTGGCAGTTTCTCACTTTTTGTCCAAGCCATTTCATGAAGAACAAAGTTGCAATCAGTACCTATGCTTCCTAATCCATGCTTTACAGGTCCCAAACTTGTTCCACACTCCTTAATTAAATGCTTACTCAGTTGACAAAGCTTTGATCCATGCCTTAGAACCATTATCCAACTTGCAATTCCATTTATGGCAAAAAGTGACCATTGCCATTTTGAAAAAGATCAACTTTTGCAAACTTTACAATCTTGAGCATTGGACCTGTCTCTATTGTGCACACAAGTTCCACAGGTATAAAGCAAATTGTACAAGCTGATACCAACCCTAAGAGATCCATTACAAGTATCTAAAGCTTTGTCTTATCACTTTACTTCAAATACAAGAAAAGTGGCAAAAAGGATAGAACAAGCACAACTATTAGAGGGTTGACATGAGACCAATTCCATACTAATATAAAAACATTATGCAACACAAAACACGATTAGCAAAGGATTGAAACACTCCCATCCAGAAAAACACCAAAAATCTGTCCAAACTTGCAGTCTTGGCATAAGCATACCCATCTTCCATTTGGCTCGTGCGTTTTGAGTTTTGATCATTCAAACATCTTATATACTTGATATCAAACCAATCCAAGCCTTCATCCCTGTTCTGTAATCACTTTTCCATCATCTGCCATTGTTGACTTCAGAGCTTGCAGTTTGACTTGGCCAAGGAGTTTCAGGTACTTTCAGAGCAAGGCAAGGGTTGGAATACGTTCAAGGAAGTTCAAGGAAGCTCAAGCAAGCATCAGGCCTCCATCAAACTCATCCCAGTTTCATCCATGATTCCAACTGAAGGAGGTAAAATCTTAAACTGTATCTCCTTATACAGGCACCCATAGGCCACGATTTATGAATAAAAATTGTAGTCCTCATCATAACGAAACTATACATATCCTTATCTTGCATTGATTTTACTTGAGCAGAAAGAATTTGGAACTTGAAATTTCTAAAAATATTAGGTTAAAATTTAGGTCTTTTAAAATTCTCTTTGATCTTTGATAGTTAGCTTACATAACTTATATGGTTGGAATCGTGAGTTCAAGTACTACAACTTTCATGTTGTGAGTTTTTATTTTTATGGAAGTATGAGAGAGTTACAGGATGTCTGGCCAAGCTTGAGGAAGGAGATGAAGTACATGGCAAGGGCTTGTTTTGGGTTATATTGCTTTTGTTTTCCTTAAGACAATGGAAGTATAGCCACCCCAGTGGCAAAGTAGCGCGCTGGTGAGACCCATGTCCTGGGTTCGAACCTGGGCGCTACTTTTGTTTTTTTTTTCTTCATATTTTGCCATTTTTCAATTTTGTGACTTTTTGCAGGATGGGCCTCCTTTGTTTGGGCCATGTTTTTTTGCTTGCAGGCTGCTTCTAATATGCTTGTTATACCCCCTGATCCATTATTTTCCATAATAATTTTTATTTAATTTCATTTTTGTTTTCATTAATATTTTCTTTAATGAATAAAAATCCAAAAAAAATGTAAATTAATCATATTGTATTTTTATTTTGTTTTAATTAATTTTTCACATAAAAATATATTTTATTTTTAATATATCATGCATTTTATTAATAAATCGTAAAATATAATCAAAACATATTTAGTTTAATTTATTTTTCATTTCATACTTAGAATTTTTTTTATTAATAACCATGTATTAAAATAATATTTCGCAAATAACTGCGTTTCGGAAAAAAAACGCAAATAACCATGTTTCAGATGACTCCCCAAAGGAGGAGCCATCTGAAATGGTGCATGCACCTATATTTTAAGGGGAGGGGCCATCTCACTTGGCGCCTATGTGCTTAGGGCATGCCCTAAGCCAAGTGAGATGGCGCCTAGGTGTTAATTTATGGCAAAATGTGATTTTTTTTGTCCGGTGCATTGCGTGTTCGATAGAGGATCAACAAAATGGACTTTTTATTAAAAAAATAATAATTACATCCAACTGTATTACATTAAAATAACAGATAAAAAAACAGGAAAAAAACGGATAAAAAAATACAGGAAAAAAAATAGATAAATCAGTGATCCCCGGAACCCGGTAATGACCCCCGGTTCTGCATCCCCGTCCTCGCCTTTCTCGTGATGGATGTCGTCGTGTTTCCTACTGCGGCAAGGTCGATGGCCCAGCGAAGTCAATGCGGTCCGGAT